>OX458318.1:16405000-17655000 GCA_949768715.1 Dascillus cervinus | reverse complement strand
GATTTTTTAATATATGTATATGCATTATTCCGTGTATGTAAAATACAAATATTACTATATATATTTATTATATATATAATATATACTCATGTGACTCAACACAGCTATGTACAATTACCTAGCTATATACAATATATCACAATCTATGTAGTGTCAAGCGGACTGTTTGTACTATCTCCGCGAGTATTCAAGGCTGCACTTCAGTACGGGTTACGTATATGGGCTGCAGCAACTCTTGGGAGGGATGTGGGCTACTGTATGAGCAGCCACCCAGGCACTGTCACTTCACATCTTTCTTTCGCTTTCCTTCCACTTCTAACACTAAAAACAATAACAAATATTTAACCCTCATTTAATTTATCAAATGCCAAGATATAAGCTAAAACTGTCACATATTGCACCTCGGCTGCAAGAGTGACACAACTCAAAAATTTTCAAATACCTTGGTCCCCAAAAATATATTTTTAAATATAATTACTACCACACTCTTATAACTTCAAGAAGTAGCACATGTGGCAACCTAAACAATTTTGTGCTAAATTGTGAATTTTAACAGAAGAAAATAGGTTACTTTTTGAATTTACTTACTCTAAAGTTATTATTGAGTTGTCACCCTTGCAGTCAAGGTGCAATATGTACACCAAGTAAATCTTTGTTGAAAATCAAGTAAAAAAACTCTAGTACTAATTTAGTTTTAATCCTTTAATTATTCAGTTATTAATGGTTAACTTTTTCAATTTGTTTCGACTATGGTGGTGAAATTCATTTAAATACCACCAATAACTCATAATTCAACAAGCAAAATCATGTGTTAATTTGGTAATTAGTTAAATTTTGGAAGCCGTGGCAACGTAGCACTGTAAACAAAATTGAAAGATACCATCAATAATAGCAAATTTTAAATGAATAGGATTTTTTAAATTCTTAATACCCAGTTAAAATAAAACAATAAATATATGTGTATGTTAAACAGACTTACCAGCACTGCGAGTTTTTCGACGTAAGATTTCCGCATCAGATTGTACTTTTTCTCCTTTGCTGCGTGTATTAAGGGCAGGTGTGGTGCGTACTGAACGCCGAGGATTAACTGAAGCTGTTTTCATAATACCAAGGGTTGCAGTTTTCAACTTCGTACGTACACTGGTGTTGTTGTTGCTGTTATTTTTACGCACTTTGCCCGCAACTTCGATTAGAGGTTCATCACTATCGGAGCTTTCATCTAGCAATTTATTGTTTTTCTTGACGCCAGATTTTGACACTTCCACACCCATGCAGGCTTTAATTAATTCAGCTGCATTTTCTGAACACTTTCTGGGTTTCTTGTTACGAGCATCTTCTAAACTATTATTAGAACTATCAGATTCGTGTCTTTTTCTTTTGGGTAGAGTATGAACATTGCGAATTTGTTTTGGTGGTACAGGTGAATTTAATTCTGGACTATTAAGTTTAGAAGAGGCACGTGTACGTACTGAACGCGTTGCTGGGCTTGGCGAACTGGGCGCTTGACTATCAGGAATTTCAATAAGAAGTTGTTCTAACAAACTTTTACTTTTAAGTATAATTGGACTGGGATTACTATCAGAATCTGACAAACTGGGGCTCTCTGAACTTCGACCTTTATCAGTGTTAGAATAAGTATACAAAGGAGGTGCAACATGAACTGGCAAGGGTTCTAAATCTTCTTCTTTTGATGAGGTTTTAATGGGTACTAAACTAACTTCTACCTGAGGAAGCTGCTCCTTGAGGACTGGTTCTGAATGTGCAGTGAGACTAATAGTGCCTTGTTTCAGACTATCTTGCAGTGCTGAAGTGAGTCCACAACACTGTTCTAACTTTGCTTGGCTGTTATGTTTATTTTCATTCAAATCTTCTCCATTTAACCCTTCCATCTTTGCTAGTTGTGCCTCTATATCCAACATATCAGGCACTTGGGTTTTGGGTTTAACTGTTTCCTGCATATCCGCATGCGGACTTTGACTGGCCTGATTTGGCGACTTTTCACTTAAAGCATCCATACTTTCTATTCCACTATCTTCACCCTGTGCACCAGAATTAGGAGAACGTCCCACTTGTTTTTCAGATAAATCAGGTTTATTTTCTGGTGTATTGCATTTGTCAGGTTCTGGTGGTTTATCTTTTAACAAAGACGAATCTGTTAATGTTTGTACCAGTTCAGTTACTTTCTCTGAACGTTCAATTTGATTTGTTTCAGACAGTTTATGTATGGTTTCTGTTCTGTGTGGTGGTCTTGAAATACCCTTGCCTGAATCTTCCAGCAATCTTTGCTTAAATTTAGCTTCCATGTCGATTTCACCTGTTGGTAAAACTACTTGTTTTGTCAATTTATCTACCATATTTTTAGAGTAACTTTTATTTCGATTGAGTTCTTTACTTTTAGAACTTTCTTTGACTTTAATTTTATCTTTTCTAAGCTTGTGACATGGTAAATTGGTTACTGTACCGATGTTTGTTGATCCGACCATAGGAAACTGAGACTCTAAATCTTGCTGTTCAGTTTGACTAAGCCTTCTTTTCTTATCTATCGGCAATATTCCGTTGCTGTCCCAGTATTTTTTAGCGGAACGGGATAATTCAGAATCACTCCCTCGGCGTTCTTTTAATTTTTCTTTAAAATGAGAATTATTATACAATGGTTTTTCGTTACCCACTAAATGACCACCTGCTAATAAACTTTGCTCTCTGTGTTCATGTCCAAGCTTCGGTTTCTTAAGCTTTTTTGCTAAATTTTGATCAATTGTCACTACAGCATTCACATTATCACCGCCACTTTTAATTACTGGTGATTGTTCATGATCTAAAGTAGTTTCACGTGGAGAATCACCTTTCCTAGATTTTGGGAGTTCTTGCACTTTACGAATTTTAGATTTTGTTGATGCACTACTTGGATTTAACTTTAACTTCTTTTTGTTACTAATTACTACGTGATTATGTCCTCGTAGTGAAATATGTAATGGGGGAACTCGCAACTCTTCTCCAGAAATATCGTTCGAAGCTTTTTTAGGTTGCATATTAATAAAACTCACATCGACTTTATAAGCAGGGCTTACAGGTTCCGATTTTTCTAATTTAAGTCTTAATTTAATTTTTTCAGTAGGTTTTAAACCCGGAGAATCTCTTCCATGTTCACGATTTCTTGCACTTTTTAACCGCATGTGTTTACCACTGTCACCATGAGACGATCGAGTTTCACTGTCACTTTGATCGGTTGTATCTGGTCGAGTTGTCGAATTTGTATCTTCATCAGATATTGTTGCTGGTGAAGCTAGCCCCGTAAAAACATCATTAGGCTCATCAGGTTCGCTTTCACTGCTGGACTGAGGCTCTAACACTCCAGTCAACGGATTAATTAAATAATTACGCTGATCTCCTGTGTTGGTTAATTCTTCAGGAAGTAGTGGTGGACTGCTGGCCAGCTCTCTTTGCAAAGTCGGCAACAAATGATCTAAATCATTCTTTAGATCTGTTAGAGAGGCAGTTAGTTCTAATTGTTCCCAATTGGGATAAGGAGGTGGGCAAGAACGGTACACTGGTGTAACAGGAGTAGTTTTAGAGGGAACTGTCGTATTTGTCTGAGGTGAATTTGAAACTGTGGTAACTGGAAGAGGATGACTGTGTAAAGCATTAGAAGAGGAAGTGGAGAGTAACATACTCGTATGAGGTTTTTCAGAATGTGGTAACAAGGCAGGAGACTGTGTACTAACGTTTCCAATGAGAACATCAGACTTAGGAACAGTGCTAGTGGGCAGTGAACTAGAAATCTGTCTATTGGAAGCATTTGTTTGGGAAACGGTAGAATTTCCAAATAATGTGTTTGATTGAAAATTGCTAGAATTCGATACGAGTTTGGTTTGTGAAATGTTTGAATTAGGCACCAAAGGTACTGTAACATTTGGATGTGTGTGTGGTATAACAGGCTGTACACTAGGAATTGGGATGGTAGTCACTGGGGAGCTTGACACAGAAGGATTTAATGAAAATGGAGGTCTCAACATAGATGTGGATGTGACCTTATGCACGAAGGCGGAGTTTGGTCTAGGTACTGCTGCTCTCACTAGTTGATTTCCTTGATTATAGACTGGTGGAGCAGGTGGTGTAAATTTTGCAGTAGAACTGACTGTTGTACCATTTGCTTGTGAGAAGGCACCGTTACATCCCGATACTGGATTCGTATCGGGCTCCATTTTTATAGATTTTGGAGGATTTCCATCATTTTGCAGTAAATTAACCAATAATGGACTGGAGATAGTAACTGGTGGATGTTTTCCCGGATACGGAGGTGGTGGTGTGCTGTAATTTGATGTCGTACCCAAACCATCCCGGCTATGAATGGCTTGATTCATGCTTGTGAAAGGGAAAGGTCCTGAGTAAGCCCTCGTAGTTGGAGGCACTGAATTAGATGCCGTATTAGGCATCGGCACTTTAGGGACTATGGTGTCAGGTGGACACACCACATTCGGAGAACGAAACTGCACCTTTTCCACAGGCACTGCGTCATCAGCAGCCTGATGATCAGTATTAAGGATATGCGAAAAACTTGCATCTTGACTGGATCCAGAACTATTGTTACCATCTGAAAACAAATCAATAATATTAGTAAATTGTGATAATCATATCAGTAAATACAAATACCTTGAGACGTTCTTAAAATGATTTCTTGTGGTTCAGGACCAGCCAATCTTAACGAAATAACTTGATCGCCCTCAACTTGCACACTTAAAATACCCAAGGCACGTAACTGCTGTGATCCCTCACTTGCTAGCTGCCGCAGTCTTAACGCTGCTTCACGAGGGATAGACAGCGTTATCCGCACAGAATTCCAGGGCTCCAGTTTGCGTATCAATAAAGGTTCACCTAATATCCCTTTTAATTTATGCAGTACACAATCTAACTGCCTTCGAAAAGTTGGATCAGATAAGTTCCCCTCGCATGTTACCACAGCTGTGATACTGCAGCCATCACTATCTGCTGCCATCTAAGACAAAAAATTTGGTTGCATCCAACACGCCCAAGCTTTCGTTAAATTTTAACATACCGTTTTGTTAATCACATTCCGAATAACACATATGGCCTTTGGTAAAGTGGAAAATCCTCCTCTCACACTGTAACCACAAACAAGTTAGTTGACCATCAACAAATGTTTATCCAAGGCATCCATGGAATTAGATAATTCCACACCTTGCATACATCAATCTGAATCGCAAACGGCGCCAATAATGCATACTTAACAAATATGCACAAAAGTAATAATGAGTTATTTAATTTACATGCTAAAAGTTCGATTTAAGCATAAAAGCAAGTACAACAATTTCATTTAAAGATGGTTCTGTTCGCAGCCATCTTGTATGCGAGACGGGGGAGTGTGTTATTTTCCATGTGTCCTATTGTCAAATATTCAAGTATTTAAGGTACATTACGGGTTTACAGTGCAGTATTTCATAACTACAGAAGCTGCAGTACACATATATATCAACTTATGTAGTTGTTGCGATTCAGAGAGATTATAATTAATGCGGAAATTGATTCGCTTACGGGCAAGAAACATACCCCTTTTTATGTGACACACTTTTGACACATACACAAAACTAAATAAGTTTTGTAAATCACGCCAATGCTTCATATATTAAATAATCATGCTGTCACAATACACAACTCCTTGTAAAAACTACTTTAAAAAGTACATAATCTTATTGAAAACAGTTTATACACTTCGAACAATAACAACGGGACGCCATTCGCGATGCGCTGTAACATGCGCACTAGCAAATACCGAAGAGACTTTTGGGTAACTTCTTGACAGGCTACCATATTTAAACATTTAAAATTACTTTTATAAAACTTCAGCAATCTAATTGACACATTAAACTGTCAAGTTGTACTGTGACTTTTAATTATTGATATTATTGCATTTATTTAGATGAATTTGTAGCTAATCAAATTTAGAAGACACGAGAGGAAAGAGCAAAATATGTACTTTGCACATTCATATCACTAATATTCATCTAAATTGCAAGCAGTTCCATACAATTTGAAGGCAATTATCTTCATTGAGAAGTTGTGTGCTTAAATAAGTAGGACCCCAAAAATTTAAATGTTTCTGTTTAATCATACTTTGGTCACTGTGGTATTTTTATTTCTTTTTGTTTGAAGTCGACTTAAAACTGAAACTTCCAAAAGTATCAAAATAAATTTACAGTAAGATAGTATTATGTACCTACATAATCATACCAATTTGTAGATTTTTTTGGTGTCTACAACAGTTTTATTGATAGGTATATTATATTTTACAGTACCTAATTTCTAAAGTGTGAATATAACTTGCTTAAAACCACTCCGTCTTCTACCTTTTGGTGTAGAGGGTTGGGATATAAGCATTCCAATAAACCATTCAAATACCTACTGATCAAAATTATGGAATCATAAACATTAATATTTTGGCCAAGAAAAATAAAAGTAATTACAATTACCATAAAATCTTAAATATAATAAGCACTGAGTATAATATGCATGCTTGATTTAGTTCAAACGTTTCTGGAAAAATGAAAATTGTTATATGTAAAATGCGCCCATAATTCTTCAGTATTCATGTTTTTTAAATAATAAAAACGCAATTCACAGCCAAAGGTAATTAATGAATCGAGTGCTTTACCAATTTCAGACATATTGAGATGAATTTTTAAATACTAACGCTAAATCTTAACTGAATAATTTTTGGGTGTGTTGACTTGCAATTTGACACAGCGACATGTACCTTCAAAACCATTTTTAAAATGTGAAACTACGGAAGAAATTGCTTTTTTGATACCACACAGTTATAAACCAGATTACACAGTTACAGTTAAGAAAATATTCAGGACAGGGCTGGTAATTTCTTTTTATGTGGTAGAGTTAAAACTTTACAAATAGTATTTACGGAGTTGCTGACATAAATAAAGCATGAAATGAATAAAAAATTGAAAATCACATGCTAGCAAAATTTTTGAACATATCATTTCTGGCACAAATGCCGTAGGCCTTCAGTTCCTAATTTGACATAATCTGGAATACCTAATATTTTGAAACTCGTACATTAAATTTACATCAAAACAAATGTAATTGAAGGGTTCGGTCCAAAAACCAGTTACATGAAAACAACACAGTTTGAGAAAACAAGGAAATAACAATTTTTGAAAATTTTTGGAAACTGCGTTTGGAGCAAGCACAAGCTATGTGAAATAGATATGAGAAATACATCTTTTCCTTACCATTAAGTATAAAACTGTAGAGTTAAGTTTTTCTTTTTACACTCCTTTTGGTTTGCGATAAACTACCTATATCTCCCCATTGTACCTACATCTATTATGAGAGATACATAGACAATTATTGCACCAAACAATGAGGAATATCGACTAGTATAGGTTTTTGATGCCAATTCATTTTCACCAAATGTGGCCTTTAGTTGGTTTTTGCACCAAAGCCTTGAATTAAATTATTTATTACTCATTTAAACTGATTAGCTGAGTTCATTTTGCAACAATATCTCAAAGAACATATTGGTTTTGGTGTATGAGTATATAATATGCATCCCTGCTTTGGAGACATAAAATGAGTAAAAAGTTTGTATTATATTCAAGATTTTATGGTAATAAGAATGCCGATTTTAATTTCTAATTGACATTGGTTAGTTAAAAAACGGAAAATTATATCTCTAGAAAATAAAATAGTTAATAATTTGTAGAGGATGAACATTTTCAAATTAGAAAATGCTATTTTTAGGAAAGTAATTGCATAATTACGTAACTGTACCTACCTACCTGTTTGCAACGAATTAATTAGTTGTCCGATTGGTTTTTGACATGCATTAGTTTTATCACGTAACTTTAAACGCTTTTCCATTTTGTCAATATTGTATTAAAGGAATTCCCCCCAAGTTGTTTTCTTGATAAGACAGAAAAGCATTTAAAATAAAGTGAAACATAACTAATACATGATAAAAATTCAGTAAATTGCGACTGGTTTATTTTTTATTAACGTTTTTGTTTTCCTACCCATTAGAATTATAAAATATCTATTTGTTATTAGCCATTTAGAAGAATTTATTTTTCCCAAATACAGTTTAATTTACTAGAAGTTTATTGGAACATTTTATTTAAATACATATTGCAAACTACTTGATAAATTTGGAACAACATCTTAATTCTATTTAATCTGGACCGCATGAATCAAAGACTCCCTTGTTTCTCATAGTATTGAATTCTTTGTCGATGTCGTAATTTCTAAAACAAGCAATTGTTAAGCAAACACCTAAAATTCATTATTAGTTCATATTACTTGTAAAATTCTGCATATGTTTTTTGGCGGGCCATGCAATAAAATACTTCAAAGGCGGCGCTACCAACGATGGTCAGCCCAATTGCCACAGCTAGATTTAGTTTAATTTGCTTATGCAAACGTCCCCGAAGCAGAGGTTTAGCAACTTTAGCTATTGCATCTGCCATCTGTAACAAATATTTCTTTTAAATTCAATTTGAGCACAATTTTTACACACACTTGATTTACATCTGGATTTTAAGTTACAAATTTTATGGCCCAGCGAATAATGATAAAATATTACTGTATATACAAAAGCTGATCTTAAAATATTTTGAAACAATGGTTCTATTTCATTATTAAAGAAGAATGGTATTGCGAATATATTAGGTCTCACCAATGAACCATTATAGCCACTGATAGTAACATTACATAACAAGTCATGGCAGATTATGATTAATATAATTATTGATTTAAAGATGTTCGACGAGCAAAAATTAGATAACTTAAAAATTGTTACCTTACAAAACAAGCAATTTTAAATAAGCAATAAATACCTTTATCGAACTTTTACAGAAATGACAGAATGTAGAAATGTCAGTATCGTTTGTTTAAAGCCGGAAGCATTTAACAGAGGACGCTGCTAATGCGGGAAATACGAAAACGTTCAGTTGCATAGCACGTTACAGTAAAAAGCCGCTGAACTTAATTCTATAAAGCCTTAAACATTGGCGTGAGACAATAATATAATGTTTCATTTAACGAGCATATAATGTAAGGTAGGTACATACATTACCCGATTGCAGCTTTTAGGTCACGGTCAAATAAAAGTGTTATAAAAATTAGGTACCCGAAAGTAATATAACATTATATGGGAGATAAATGCATTAGTTTATCTGTGATGTTTTATAAATATTATTTACAGTAAACTCGCGTTAGTGCGAAAACGAACATTTTTACCCTGTTCACATGAGCCAAATTTTTGCACTATGGCCAGTAGGTACACACAATAATGTCAATATTGTATGTACAGAATCTGGAAATATTACAACCCTCAAGTGTATTTATTCAATTATTATTACCGTATACACATCACATTGTGTGCATTTATTTGAAATATGATGTTTGAAATATATTAACGTCAGTACCTGCGAACTTAAATTTAAATAAATTCAAGTTTCCATGCACTGTCGTTTGCTATAGTCGATTTTTTAATTACAGAAATGAAATTGAAAGAACTAACTACACTGGAATATTTATAGCAAGTATTTTTTAGCGACAAATTTGAATTTGAGTATTTTTAACGTTTGCGCAATGGGGAAAACGAAATGACTAATAGAACCAAAAAAGTACATTGATCCACAATGCAAAATACAAAAGTTCTGACAGAAACTGTTTTTATTATTATACAGTGGAACCCGGTTTTTACGTCCCCGCATTTCACGTTTTCCCGTTATTTGCGTCTAATTTGTGCAGTCCCGTTTCATTTTAATGTAGATAATACCCGATTGTACGTTTTTTGCCCCTCAATTTACGTTCGAAATATTCAACATGCAATTATTAAATTTATTAAAATAAAAAATTCTATTTATCTTAGCACATTCGATTAAATCCATGGTAATCATTGAAATGAATATGTTATCAACAGTTTATTTAGACGGCGGCACTTTGCAAAGTTTCGTGATCGTGATTAGGTGACGATTTTTTATATCATCCGGTACTGATTGTCATTCTGCGTTTCGACTTGAATGTTACGGTCGTTCGTTGCTGACATTTCTTGTTATTGTTAGCGCCCATATTTTTAACGTTGTTTGTTAACATTTTTTAATTTTGTTTACACCCGTTTAAGTAATGCCTCGGCAAAGAAAAACATTTACAGTTCGAGAGAAAATGAACATTCTCGAAAAAGTGAAAGGGCACTTGGGCTCACGTGTTTCGCTAGCGCGTACTTTAGGTATACCCATTACTACTTTGGCCGCAATAATAAAAAATCGCGAGTCAATTCAAAAAAGTGCGATACAATGTGGCCCCATGTCAAAAAAACGGATGTACATAAGAACATCAAGAGGAACTGGAGAAAATTCTTAAAGAATGGTTCGTCAACACACGGTCCAGTAATCTCCCAGTTAGTGGTCCAATGATTCGTGAAAAAGCCCTTCACATCGCGAATCGACTGAATATCGAAGGATTTACTGCATCAAATGGCTGGATAGATCGTTTCAAGAACAGGCATTCTGTAGTGTACAGGTCAGTTTGCGGGGAATCACGAAGTGTCGATTTGGAAATTGCTGAAGATTGGAAGCAAACAAATGTTCCTACTTTAATCGCAAACTATGCTCCCAAGGACATTTTTAATACAGATGAAACTGGGTTGTTCTTCAGTGTACTGCCATGGAAAACATTTAGTTTCAAGGGTGAAGCCTGTCATGGTGGAAAATTAAGTAAGACCAGACTTACTGTTCTTTTAATTACAAATGCCGATGGTAGTGAGAAGTTACCGCCATTTGTAATTGGAAAAGCACAAAAGCCTCGATGCTTAAAAAATGTCAAGTCATTACCGACAAAATATGCCGCAACGTTGTTTGAAGAACAGATGATTAAATTAGATGCTTTGATGGGTACTAAAAACAGAAAAATTTTGCTATTCCTAGATAGATGTCCTGCTCACCCAACAAACTTAACACTAAAAAATATAAAATTAGCGTTCTTCCTACCAAACTGCACGAGTGAATAATCCGTGCTTTCAAGCATTATTATCGAAAAATTCTAGTACAGAAAATATTATGTAAATTGGAGCAAGGCGAAGGCCCCAAAAATTTCAAGGTTTCTGTTCTGGATGCACTACATTATATTGTTAAGGCCTGGGATGAAATAAAAGAACAGACAATAAAAAGTTGTTTCCGAAAAGCCGGAATCAGCAAGGAACAGGTAGGAAATGAAATAGATGATACTACAGAACCTGATGTTATTGCCGGTTGGGAACGAATTTCTCAAGAGCCCTTGGAGAATTACGTGGACGTTGACTCCACCGTGATGACGTCGGACCTAGTGGAAATTGATGACATAGTAGGCAACCATATTGAAGGAAACTTGTCCGATGATGACCTTTCCGATGAAAAAGAGACAAACTCTAATCCAGTTCCACAAAACAAGACGCCATGCAATACATTGAGGGGCTAAAAAGGTACTTTATGAGTATTGGCAACGTACAATATGACGTTTTCAAGTCAATTTATAGTATTGAACGAAACATATATACATATACAAGAAATGAATTTACATCAAACTCATTTGTATGATTTTTTTAATAAAAAATAATTTTTTCAAAGAATTTTCATTATCCTTAAGACTCTTGAACCGAAAAATCGGCGCAATGTAATTTAAATGGAAAACGGCATCACTCGTTTTAGCCACATTTTCAAGATTTGAAGAATAGGTCGCTATTGCATTTTATAAGAGTGATCGGTCCGCACAGATCTATCGGGTAATTTTTTTGATGGTGTCTCGATTAAGCTAGTTATTAATTAAAATGTAAAAAAAATTCGAAACTTGAACCCCTCATAAAGCCTCCAAATATTTAAAATTTTGGTTTCAAATTTATATGAGCTTATTGCTGATACTTACACGCATACTTTTTATTCGCATCGTTTTTCTTCAAATATTATAGTTTGCTCATAATTTAATTAAAATCGTTTACGCTCGTTTTGCAGAGAGCGCACTTTTTCATAGCTCGAGGGTGAACTGTCAACAAGATATATGGCACTAACAAAGGCACTGAGTGGCCTTTGTCAGGGCCTTATTGCCTGCCATAAAGTTTATCTTAAACGAGTGAAGTGGAAAATATTTATTTTTGAGATCTTTCGCAAATGATTTTAGTTTCGATAATTTACTTATTGTGTTGTCATGAATTTATTGACAACATAAAAATCTTATTTTATCGAAAATAATAATGAAATAAAATATGATTTTACATAAATAATTGTACCCAATTTATAATAATGCACGTCAATGATTAAATTAATGATTAAATTCCATAATAATTGAAAGGGTTGGAATAAAAAGGGTACAAGTAAAATTTACATTTTTTGAATATATTGGAGTTTGAAGTTGTGTAACTATAAAACAGTCCAGACTTTTTTAAATAATATCTCATTTTATATTAGTTAATTAACCCGTTAAGTACCAACTTAATTTTTTTTGAGAATTTTGAAATTTTTTCATAAATTTGTTTTAAACATATTTACTTGAGCCTAAAAATGTAAAAAGAAATTTTTTTGTTTTTAAACTTTTGAGTTATGACCCGTCATATAAATAGGATACTGGTACACTCTGCCGCACTTTAAATGCGACACGATGTTCGGCGCTTGCAGGCCTTTTTACAAGGATGTTTGGATGGTTGTATACAAATTATCAGGTCCGTATACAAGATTTGTTATTGAGGATCAGTGTTATGAAGTCAAAAATCCAAATAAGTAAGTGAAACGACAGATACAACGAATAAAATACGTTCGTGTAACAGTCGAACAGTTTCAAGAAAACAAGCTCAAATTTGTTACTAAACAGTAATTATTATTAATAATAGTAACAAATCATTAATTTGTTGTTATTAAATAGATAAGAAATATACACGCATTTAATAAAATGTTATTGTAACGCATCAAAAACCTTAATTGACATTCTTAGTGCTTCGTTTACGAGAATATGGAAGATTTTGCCATTTTTTTTTTACGGCGTTAATCGATACTTAAATGTTTAATCTGATACGAAACAAATGCAATTAATTAATTTACTGGAATAATTAGTAGATATCAAATGAGGAGTGACCATTCAAAACGAAACGTCCGTTTTCTTTTGAAATTGAGATTTTATGCGTTTTAGATTCTTTTTCAAGGTTTACATCGGTTTTCGTGTCTAGATTTAAACAAAACAAAATATAGACATATCCATTGTGATCGATTTAAAATTCATTTTCATTCAAAAATGAATATTTACGAAAAACATTTATTGTTCTATTATTATTATTATTATTATTATTATTATTATTATTATTATTATTACAAACAAGGCATATCCAAAATGTTTTATTTTTTTAGCGTAAGTTTTCTTATTTTTTTCGCAATACACTCATTCTCGTCGAGGAAAGACATTGCCTGTTTCCTGCACTTCCTTGAACTTGGTTTCACTTTCAGTAAGTAACGCTCGACAGGTATAATTCTCAGTTTAAAAATTTTTCAGTTGACCGTAAATAAACTACTGAAGTGAGATTGATATAACTGAAGAGTCGAAGCTTTTGTTAAGCTTGTAAAATCGGAATAGTTAAATGTTTAAACTGATACGAATAATGAATTAATTCAGTTGAATAATTAGTATATCAAATATGCACCTAATCTTACGTAAAGAAAAGGCAATTGGATATCTCGAAATTTTCAATTGGGCTGTTTGTTGTTAGATTATTCAATCTTTCAGGTAATCGGAATTTCTCTTTGCAACAAATTGAGACGAATTAA
This sequence comes from Dascillus cervinus, assembly GCA_949768715.1. Lineage (NCBI taxonomy): Eukaryota > Metazoa > Arthropoda > Insecta > Coleoptera > Dascillidae > Dascillus > Dascillus cervinus. The sequence continues at coordinate 17,641,186 of OX458318.1, read as the reverse complement.
AATTTAACAAACAACATTTGCATTAACAGCAGTTTATTGACTGCACTCATAATTAATAATAATGCACTGGCCACTTAATAATTAGAGTATTATTGAGATTCTAAATAACTGTCATTTTACGAAATAATAATAAATAAAAGTAATTTTATTAAGTGATTTATTTTTTAAATTTATTTTAATGTATTTAAATGTGCTCTAAAAAGTTAAAATGTATAAATTTAATTAAAAATATTAAATCTATTTATAAAAGGGATCACTATTTTAAAAGAAGTACACTGGGCCAAGATGAAAATGTCCCTGTTGTAAAAGGACCCCTCGGTCGGTGATTATTACTTGAATAGTCCTGCCATAAACCAGTGGCCTTGTAGGACTTGCATCGATCCTAAAGAATATTTATATTTATCTACAAGAAGTTTTGAATGATGTCTGACTAAACAAATGTTAGTCACCCGAGCGAAATACTATTTTGATTTGGACATACTTTGACTCATTAAACAATTAACATTTCGTCTCTTTTTTTTTCAATGTTTTGTTTTATAAAACAACTTTCTTACACATGTCCCGTTTTAAAACAAATCCCAAGTTTTCGGTTCGATACCTGGAAATTTGGCCTTGCATACAGACTGGGTCGGTTTTACGGTCAGCCGTTTCTTTTTCTTAACGGCTCTCGGCACAGAAACTTGTTTACTTCAATACTACAATTTTACGAGATCGTTCTTCTACTAAATGATAGGCAACCACGGTACCACCTTGGTCATAAATAATTATGCACAATAGAGCGCCGTCAAGTAGCTATAAATCACTCTCTTGAAACGACTTATATTTACATTTACAGAATTTACAACGCCCGAGAAGTGTTTGGGTCGCCTCTTTTATTCTTACAAAAATTCGTCTTTAAAATCGTAGGGTGACCTTGCCAGTGAATGAACACTTTGCATTTAGGCTGTTACATTTGCGTTCAGAGAATTATTTTCTCCGTCCCCAATATCACTTTTGCTGCTAATCACTTGCTGTATCGACAGATATTTTGTTAGAGCACAAGATTATTGCATCATTTGGAAGACTCAGTACAAATCAATTTATATAATAATAATATAATAATGATAATAACGATAATAATCACTGTACTGATAGGCAAATGTTCGAATTATGTGGGCGTCGTATTTATATTTCCCGTCAATTTCCGAATGTGTATCCTATATCGTTTAATTGATACAAATTAATAACAAACCATTTTTCACTTCCATTCACTGTACGTACTTGAAGTTTTATGTGAGCAGGATATTTTTTTATTACATAATTGACTAACGGTAACAATTTTCCCGCTCCGATAAAAATTAATGTACCGAAAATATGTGATTATTGTTAATCTGGCGCGCGGTTGGAGCGGCGTCGTCAAAACGGGGCAACGTCAAAATCGCATCGAGGGCCCGATGGCGGTGCATGTGACGCACAGGACCGAATGTGACAGTCGACTATTAAGTTTGTAAATGCGTTAGTGTGGAGGTAATTATCGTCATTCGATGCGTCAATATAATCGGAAACTCTATTCGATTTTTGAAATTGAGATTTAGAGGTGCGTTTAATGCGATCATCGATTTGACACGTTGGCTAATAACCGGGCAACTGTCAGAGTGACACTGATTGTTTTCAAAATGCGAAAATGCCGTTGCTTGGTAACTGACAATTTTCAAAAAGAATTTGAAACATTGGTAACCAATCATTTTGAAAAACATTGTCACTTGATTATTTTGAAAAACAATCGAAAAATTTGTTGCCCTGGTTACTAATTATTGCTTACGAAAACAGCCAGAGTAAGGTTTATAATTCTAACATTTCCACAACATTAAAAAAAAAACACTTTGAAACATTAATAGGGAGCTAATAGTTTTGAAAAAAAAAATGTTATTTAGTAACATTGACAGTGACAATTTTGACAAACAGTTTGTGACACAGTCGCCTCGGTAACTAATAATTTTGGAAACAAAAACCGTTCGTTTGCTTAAACATTGTTACCCAGTAACAGCCAGAGTGAGACTTGAAATTTCAACACTTTTGAAAATGACTCTTTGAAACATTGGTAAGTAGCTAATAATTTTGAAAAAAAAACAACTGTAACCTTAGCTATGAAAACAGTTTTATTTAGTGACATTGCTAATTTTGACAAACAATTGGTAAGTAATAATTTTAAAAACAAAAACCGTTTTCTATGATTTCAGGTAAATCCGCTTTTTTAAAACAAAATTTCAAATTTGGAAACAATGTATTGTTCCAAAAGTGGGTGTTCATACAATCAAGTCATTTTAAATGAAGAAAATAAATCGTTGAAACATTATCTAGCCATAAATGTAACAAGAAAAGAAGCTAGGTTCGTTTCTTTCGGTTAGTTTTTATTACAGGCGGTAAGGTAGTACATAAGTTTCCTGGAATTGCAAATTCCACAGTGCATTGTGTTTTGTTTGTGTCAAATAAAAATTGCTTAAATATTGGGAAATATAGCTTAAACGCAACCGTTAACTACTTTTTAATTTTTCATTGTAATTAAAAAAAAATTAAAGAGAAAAAATACGATAAAGTAAAATGTTGCCAAAGGTTTGATTATTGTTTTCAATACGATACATTGAAATAATCAAAATGTTGAAGATTTGGACATTTTAATTAATAACAAGTTTAATTGACATAATATCAAACTGTAAGTAAGCGAAAACCGGCCGGATAGCGACCTTCTTTTAAAATTTGAAAATGCAGTCAAAGGCGCCGAGGGAGGGTCTTACGACGTTTACTGTTAAAGCAACCGTAGTGGTTCATTTTATTTAGTTTTTTTCGCCTATTTCGTTTTGTTGACTTAAATTGTTTTTGAAACGAACGGATTCAATTGCATGTTATTAGTATAAGAAAAGAAAAAAACGAAAATTTGTTGTGATGTAATTAGCGTTATTTAAATATTGTCATTAGATTGAATAAAACTTAAGTTATACCCTCACATGTATTTATTATTATCCTTTAAAGTTTATCGAAATAAAAAACGAGAGAATATTGACGTTTAAAATAAACTTTCATTTTTCGCCAAGATATTTCTTTTCCACATAAAAGGTCGAAAACAGGTAGTTAGAAATACCGAAAATGTGTGTAGCTTTGTCATTGAATGTTTCATATACCAAAATTAGAATTCTCTTGCTGTGTTAAGCCACACCGCATGCCATTAATACTCTGAAGTACGGTTGTAAATTAAACTGACGGATGACTTCAGGCGATCTTTTTCTTGAACATTTCTCGGCACTTTTTTTTACATCAATTTACAAACATTGAAATAATTAAAAAACGGTAGTATATGAAGAAAAACGATATAGTGAGGGCCGCCGATAAATGAGTAAGCTACAAGACCATTACAATTTTAAAGCAAAATGTTGAAAATTGGAGCCGTACAGGAAGTTGTAAGATTAGGTGAATTTTGACATTTTAATTAATAACAAGCTTAATTGACATAATATCAAACTGTAATTAAATGGAAGTCGTCTGGCTAGCGTGTACTCGTCGTATAAGATAGCGACCTTCTTTTCAAATTTGAAAATGCGACTGTACGGACAACGTACAAAACCATTGAATTTAGTCTCGTGGCGCCGAGCCACCTAATGCATCTGAGAAGGACCGGGCGACAACTCGGGACTCGATATCTTGCCGCTTACCGGGCCATCTGGTTTAAATTTCGAGACGGCGGATACCAATTTTCGAGCCAATTTTTTGATTCATTCAATAAAAACGTTTTAGATTCTTTTCCTACTGTTGACGAAGGAACCCAGGGATGCTCCGAGAGCGTAGCATCCGTCAGGAGGGCCGTGTTAGCGCCGCTGATAGCACCGCGACGGAGCCCGTCATTCGTTCTTAAGTAGCGTCGCCCTTAAGTGACTTGCGCAAGGCGGATCCTGTTCGACTATCGAAGCGAGGGTGTAACCCGCACTTCGTCATAGACGACCTGGAAATTCACCCGCTTTGTGGAGCTTTGTTTTTTTTATTGTTTTTGAGTTTTGATCAATCAGTTATAAAAAGAAAGATGTTTATCGTTGAATTAACGTAATTTTATTTTTCTGTGAAATTAAATTATTTGATTAAAAAATTTAGTGTTGTAAAGTGTGAAATGACTATTGTGTGCCACACCCTTTTTTGGAGTCGTCTCCTTTATTGTTTTTCGAGAAATTCGATAAAACTCCAACAATACCATATGAATTAATAGATTTATATCGTTATTAGGCGTAGTCATTGTTGTTGCCATATAACAATTTTTCAAATATTTAATTTGATTTTACGTTTCAGCTTAATTAACGATCAAACCATTATATAGGGTGTAACAAAACTATTAAATAAAAATGTTGGAACTTTTTAGTAAGAAAAAGTTGTCTAGGTTAATTATTGTGCATATTTTGATCTTTTTAGGAAAGTTTTAGAGGAGGCTACCTTTGCGAAATAAATTTAAATATAAATCACTGTTATTTTCCATAAAATTTATACATTTTAACTTTTGGTAGCACATTTAACTAGGCGCGTTGTTGTATTTTATACAACACGTAGTTCTTGTACATTTTTCTTACTTTATAATATATAAAATTTAAAATGTTTTGTTTTCTTTAATTAATTAATTAATTACCAAAAAACGAACAATTTTGAAACCAACGAAATGCTTTCAAATACTGTTTCAGACAACTAAAGAGACGGGAATTTTTAATAAACTTTAAAAATGAGCAGGCCTAAAAGCATTGCGAAGATGGTGAAGCCCTCTTAGACCGGGGTAAATGACAACAAAGTGATGCACTGTTTTTAGTCCGGGAGGCAGCGTTACATATGACATGGTCATTTCATCCCTCACAATTTCTATTAGAAATGTTCGTTCTCAGGCAAGTATTTAAGGATCCAAGCGTCAGCTGCTCCAGTTGGGGTGGAGGCGGCTATGGCAAAATTGGAAACATGTCGAAAAATAAAAATAAAAAAGTCATTTCAATACTTTTGAAAATTTGTCAATCTTTAGTTTAAATAATATTAAAAATAAATATAATATATAATAATAATAAATATAATTAATAATTTAATCGTAATAGTGCATTAAGACTTTTTCACTCAGAATTAAACATTCTTTCAAAATATGCAAAAAAGGATAGGGCATTCTATTTAAAAAGATGTTATTTTCGTGATTATTTTTTAATGATTTCATTCACCAATCGTTTAGCAGTATTTGGGCACACGTGTTTAATTCTGTCCAATCACAACATTATTATAGTGAGAATTTTCTACTGTACATTATTCCCGCGAGCATAATTTCTAGTATTTTGTTTACATATGTTACTTGACAGCACATTTCTAGTTTTGATATCTGTCGCCAGTTTGATTTTAGTTTATAATGAATTAAACTGTATTTTTATGCTGTATTTTTTATTTAAACGTTAAAAAATAATCTTCCGAATACCACTCGAGAGTGCGAATTAATTAGAAAATAATTCTCCGGTTATTTTTTCAAACTTGTTGCCATTTGGGAATAGCCACTCGAGCCCTACGGGCTCTCGTGTCTATTCCCTGGCAACAAGTTTTCAAAAATCTGTCGAATTATTTTCAATTTATTCCCACTCTCTTGTGATATTACTTATGAATATCTCGAACAGTTGACGTTCGATTGTTTTTTTGGTTTCATAATGGTAATCAGCGGAAAAAACACTAATTCTTTGCTAATTTAACCGACTCTCGGTTAAATTAATTTCATTCTGTTTGAAATTTTGATATTTAATAGTTTAGAGACTATATTTACTGAAAATAATAGTCAGCTGATGATATAATAGGGGTAAGATCGTCAGTCAGGCCGTTCTTTGAATTATTTTACGTTGAAATTGTATGCGCGCTAAACAACTATAATGCCCTAGCTGACGGTCTTTTCCCTATTGGAAGCTCAGCTGATTATTGTTTTTATCATTTCAATAACATAATAAATACGCTGTAAAAATTTGGTAAGGGATGAAATGACTTTACATCCCCATTTTTATTTCCGGTTTATAGGGGTAGCTGACGTATAATCCCCCATTTTCAGTGCAGCTGACGGTTATATTTATTTTTAATATTATTTAAACTAAAGATTGACAAATTTTCAAAAGTATTGAAATGACTTTTTTATTTATTTTTTTCGACATGTTTCCAATTTTGTCATAGCCAGATCCACCCAGATGCAAACAGCTGACGCTTGTTTTGCTTAATAGATATATTCAAACTATCATTTAAGACAAAAATTGTGAGGGATGAAAACAGTAACAAAAATGCAACGCTGCCTCCCGGACTATTTGTTTATGACCGAAACAAATTCTAAAATGCAACTTTACTGGTTTATGGCACCAACAGCGATATTTCCATCTTTTGTAAATTATTTTATGTTTATAACTACTGTAGTTACACATTATACTGTTAATATGTTATATGAAATTTATACATTTTAACTTTTAGAGCACATTTCAATACATTGAAATAAATTTAAAAAATAAATCACTTAATAAAATTACTTTTATTTATTATTATTTCGTAAAGTGACAGTTATTTAGAATCTCAATAATACTCTAATTAGTAAGTGGCCAGTGCATTATTATTAATTATGAGTGAAGTCAATAAACTGCTGTTAATGAAGATTTTTAAATTTTGTTTGTTAAATTTAAATTCGTCTCAATTTGTTCCAAAGAAAAATTCCGATTACCTGGAAGATTGAATAATCTAACAACAAACAGCCCAATTGAAAATTTCGAGATATCTAATTGCCTTTTCTTTACTTAAGATTAGGTGCATATTTGATATACTAATTATTCAACTGAATTAATTCATAATTCGTATCAGTTTAAACATTTAACTATTCCGATTTTACAAGCTTAACAAAAGCTTCGACTCTTCAGTTATATCAATCTCACTTCAGTAGGTTATTTACGGTCAGCTGCAAAATTTTTAAACTGACAATTATACCTGTCGAGCGTTACTTATATCTACTAATTATTCCAGTAAATTAATTAATTGCATTTGTTTCGTATCAGATTAAACATTTAAGTATCGATTAACGCCGTAAAAAAAAAAAAATTGGCAAAATCTTCCATCTTCTCGTAAACGAAGCACTAAGAATGTCAATTAAGGTTTTTGATGCGTTACAATAACATTTTATTAAATGCGTGTATATTTCTTATCTATTTAATAACAACAAATTAATGATTTGTTACTATTGTTAATAATAATTACTGTTTAGTAACAAATTTGAGCTTGTTTTCTTGAAACTGTTCGACTGTTACACGAACGTATTTTATTCGTTGTATCTGTCGTTTCACTTACTTATTTGGATTTTTGACTTCATAACACTGATCCTCAATAACAAATCTTGTATACGGACCTGATAATTTGTATACAACCATCCAAACATCCTTGTAAAGTGGCCTGCAAGCGCCGAACATCGTGTCGCATTTAAAGTGCGACAGAGTGTACCTTGCGGTATCAAATAGGTGTATAGCTTACTAAACTGGGATATACGTATAAATATCAAAAAGAAATAATATTTCTTTGTAAATAATATGAAATAAGTAATAACAAACTAATATTAAACAATAAAAACAATAAAAAATATAAACATTTATAAAATTAATAACGAATAGCTGCGTGGTATTTATATCGAAATGAAGACGTGAAAAGCAATCAAAATAATATGAAATAGGTACTGTTAAATTAATATTAAACACTAATAACAATATTAAATACTTACAAAAGTTACATTACGTTACATTTTATACAGTACGTAAAGTGGTTTTTTTGACTATCGATAAATAACCTACATTTTTCTGCTGTCCGTTAAGGGGTTAATCTTTTACTCGTGTTTTAATTTAGTAATTATTAAAGTAGTAGTAAACAAATTTCTTTTTAATAACAAAAGATTCTAAAACCAAGTGTTCCCGGATGTCGATGTAATAAAATTTTATGGTTATCCATTGTAAAATTCCAGACAAGGAATTTTAGCTAACAAAGAACGGTACGTTCCTAAACAAAATATGCCTAACTTTTAGAATTTTGCTCGCGCTGGACTCGGAGAATATCGTAGCGATGGGCCAAAACATATTTTTTTAAAAATATTCACCATATTTATTGATAACATACTAATCTTATTTTATCGAAAATAATAATTGAAATAAAATATGATTGTATGTATATAAATAATTGTACCCAATTTAATAATAATGCACGTCAATGACTAATTGAAGGGGTTAGAATAAAAAGGGTAAAATTTACATTTTAGGTGCCATCCATAAATTACGTAACGCCAAAGGGAGCACCGGGGGGTACATTACGGCGTGTTACAGACTTTTTTTAATAAAATCTCATATTAGTTAATTACAAGAGAATAGAAATTTAATTATAAGGTTGTGTTTGATGTGTTATGTACCTATATTAGTTAATCACACAATTATTAAGTACCTATATTAATTAATCACCTAACTATTAAGTTGTTTACTTATTATTAATCTGTTCACTTATTATCATGTTTATTTGCGGTTCATCTTATATTGGTTCTCATCCTGTTTATTTGTTATTGTATTTTTTAGTGGTTTGTATGCACTTGTTTTTCATCCTGTTTACAGATAAATTTCTTATATAAGGGATTCAAATTAATTACAGTCAAGAGTTTTGATAGTTTGATAGTTGCTACCAGTCTGTCGTTAGTCTCTACTACTCTCCTATTGTTAAGTCATAGTTTTAGTCACTTTTATTTTAAATTAAGTGTTATTTACGAATAATAAAGATTTGTACGAAGAAGTGTCGCTCTCTCGAGGTCCCATAACAAATTTTTGGTGTCAGGAGCGGGATAATTTGCTGAATAACTTGGACAAATCTTGGAAGATTCACAAACGTGACGATTTATCGAAGTCTCCAGATCTATTCCTTGGTAGATTCCCATCTTTAAAAATCAGCAACGAACTGGGATCCAATTGGACATGCACATCATTGTTCTTGTCATATCGTAAGTAACCACTCACAAATCAAACTCTAAATCTAAATTCAAACTCAAATCCTAAATCAATTAAAATAATCTCTCTTTTACAATGCCTACTGAACAATTAGAAGTACCTTTAAGCTTTTTATCAAAATATATAACACCATTTACGGGTGATCGCAATCAGCTAATATCATTTATACGAAATTGTCAGAACGCGTACGATTTAGCCACAGCAGCTCAAAAGCCAATTATTTTCTCTTATATCTTATCACAAATTCAAGGTCGAGCAGAAATTATAATTAGTAATCACAGTTTTACAAGTTGGAATGATTTGAAAAAGTTTCTCAAAGATACTCATTTAGAAGTTAAACACTTTTCGCAGTTACATTTAGAATTGCAAGCGTGTAAACAATATCATAATGAAACTGTAATACATTATACCCAAAGAGTTGAGACTTGCACAACGCAACTTCTGCAAGCCGCGAGAAATGATACGGTAGATCTCGTCGAACTTCGTGGAAAGTTCGAAATGATTAATAAAATGGGTTTACAAACATTCTTACTAGGTATATTACCCCAGTATTCAGTTATTTTACGGGCGCGTGACCCTGAAACACTCTCGGACGCATCGGATATCGCTTTAAATGAAGAACGCATCAATTCATATTTAAAAGAAAACATTTCACATACGTCAAAATTCTGTTCCTTTTGCAAAAAAACGGGTCATACAACATTTAATTGTTTTAAAAAATCAAACAACGTACAATCTCCTAAACCTAAACAGGAACCTAGAGTTTATAACGTACATTCACAAAACACAAATACTTTTCAAAAAACCCAAACTCCAAATTCAAAGTTCTGTAACTATTGCAAGAAAACCGGGCATGTAATAGGTGAATGTCGGAAAAGACAGTATAATCACGCGAAAAGACAATATCCTCAACAAAATACGAATCAAAATGCGAATTCTAACAATAATTTAAACTATCAACGTCCCTCAACCCCTGCCGTAACGAGGAACGTCAATCAAGTTTCGGCAGAATTTTCACAATTAACTCAACAGCCTTTGTAGAACTTCATATACCGGAGTCAAAAACAAAATTCCTAAAATTATTAATAGACACAGGTGCCGATGTTTCATTAGTTAAGTATCAATCAATAAAAGGCGAATTAGCATGTTACGAGGACGAAAAATTAAAATTAAAAGGTATCAATGATGAAATCATGGAAACATTCGGTTACTCAAATTTTCACATAAATATTGGTAATTCCATTATCGAACATAAAATGCATTTAATTAAAAATAGTAAAAATATACCATTTGACGGAATTTTAGGGATAGATTTTTATAGGAAAACAAATGCTGTGATTGATTACAAAAACAACAGTCTAACATTTAATCATCACACAATTCCTATTCTTTTTGAAAATAAACCTAATTCTAACGTAGAAACGAACTTTGTAAAATCTAACTCAACGCAAACTCCTAAATCTATCGAAAATCATAACATTATTCCAAATCTAAATCAAACTCGAAATCTTACAAACTCAAACTCTTTATTAAATCAAACGCGAAATCTTACAAACTCAAACTCTTTACTAAATCAAACTCAAATTCTTACAAACTCGAATCAAATTTCCAAATCTTCTATATCTCCAAATCGAAATTCAAAATCTTACATTATCCAAAATCTAAATCAAAGAGTAACTCATGAACCAATTTTTAAATCCTCTCAAGATCAAAACATTTTCAAACTCAAGCCACGAACAGAAACCTTAATTCAATTTAACGTACAAAATCCAGAAATTCAAGAAGGCTTAACTCCAAATATAGAAATTCTTGAAGGTGTATTTCTTTGTCGTTGCATCACAAAAGTCGATCAAAATCAAAAAGCTATCTCTACAATATTAAATACGACCAGTAATGAGGTCACTATCAAACAATTAGACTTAAATTTAGAGCCCTTAAACAATGACGAAATATTTTGCATCAATTCAATATTACAAGTAGAAAACGGGAATATTACAAATCGTAATGAAATCTTGAATAAAACTATTCGAACCGATCATTTAAATCAAGAAGAGCGCGAGTCTCTAATGAAAATTTGCCACAAATATAATTCTATATTTCAACTTGAATCCGATAATTTAACTAGGACAAATAGCATCCAACACACGATACCTACAATATCTCAAAATCCTATTTCTTCTAAAACCTATCGTTATCCGGAAATTCACAAACATGAAGTAAATACTCAAATTGATAAAATGTTAAAGCAGGGAATAATTGAACCTTCTACTTCACCTTGGTCTTCTCCTTTGTGGGTTGTTCCTAAGAAAAAGGACGCATCTGGTAAATGCAAATGGAGAATTGTAATAGATTATAGGAAGTTAAACGAAGTTACAATAGGTGATGCTTTTCCATTACCCAACATAACAGAGATATTAGATCAGTTAGGTCATTCTAAATACTTCACCACTTTAGACTTAGCTTCGGGATTTCATCAAATTCCCATGAATTCAGAAGATTCCCCAAAGACAGCATTTTCGACGCCATTAGGTCACTATCAATACACACGAATGCCTTTCGGTTTAAAAAATGCACCAGCAACCTTTCAACGGTTAATGAACAATGTACTATCAGGATTACAAGGGATCAAATGCTTTGTATATCTTGATGACATAGTTATCTATGCCGATTCCATTGAAACACATTCACGTAAATTAAAAGAAATTTTTGAACGACTAAAAAGTCACAATTTAAAGCTCCAACCCGATAAGTGTGAATTCATGCGTCATGAAGCAGCATACTTGGGACATCTCATATCTGAAAATGGAGTACGTCCAAATTCTGATAAAATTCAAACAATTCAAAATTTTCCAATTCCCAAAAATGCGAAAGATATCAAGTCATTTCTTGGATTAGCCGGGTACTATCGTAGATTCATAGAAAATTTTAGCAAAATTACCCGACCTCTTACTAGCTTATTAAAAAATGAAGTAGAATTTGATTGGTCATCAACTCAACAGGAAGCTTTCGATGTTCTTAGAAATAAATTAATCTCAGAACCTATCCTCCAATACCCAGATTTTTCTAAACCTTTTAATTTAACAACAGACGCTAGTGGGTATGCAATAGGCGCTATTCTTTCTCAGGATTTTAACAATAATAACTTACCAATTGCATATGCTTCTCGAACTATGAATCGTGCTGAAACAAATTATTCAACAACTGAAAGAGAATTATTAGCAATAGTATGGGCAACGAAACACTTCCGACCATACCTATATGGAAGGAAATTCAATATCATTACCGATCATAGACCATTGACTTGGTTAATGAACGTCAAAGACCCTGGTTCGCGATTAACTAGGTGGCGCTTAAAACTTGAAGAATATGAATACAACATTATTTTTAAACCAGGTAAACAAAATACTAATGCAGATTGTTTATCGCGAATTCAAATCGAAAATCCTCAAATTTTAAAGTTACAAATGTTGACTGATGACACGTATAACGATTTCTTGAAATTCCATTATATGGATCTAAAGCCAAATATTCACGATTTTCAAGAAACTGACTCATCTTTGTTAGATCAAGACAATAACATTGCACATATCATCTCCTCAGATTTTCGAAATTCTGAAGGATTGTCCTTAGAAAATAGTAAATTAATCACAAACTATGAATCTTTAAAACTAGAAACCTCAAAATTATACGACATTCTAATATCCCAATTCAAAAATAAATTCAGAGTATATCACTTGATAATCAAGCAAAACTTCTGGGATAAACCAACATACCAAGATTTATTTTATTGTCTTCAAAACTTAAGAAACATTTTAGAAAGAGATAAAATAAGCTCAATTTCATTTCCTTTATTCATTGATCAATTTATACAATTTAACCCTGAAAAATCAAAACAAATATTATTGTACGTATTTCGGAATTCAAAAATCAGTATCATATTATGTCATAATAAAATAATAAATCCAATTAGGGAAGACATACCTAAAATTTTAGCAGAAAATCATAATTCCCCAATATCAGGACATTCAGGTTATCATCGTACCCTAAATAGATTAAAATTTAAATATAAATGGAAGAACATGAAAAAAGATGTTAAATCCTATATCAAACAATGCGAAAGTTGTCAAAAAAACAAAGTAGTTCGTAAAACCTTCAAACAACCAATGGAAATTACCTCAACCTCAAACCACTCATTTGAAAAATTAGCAATGGACATTGTAGGTCCACTTCCATTGACTGAAGACGGTAACAAATTCATTTTGACAGTACAAGACGACCTTACTAAATTTTCTCAAGGTTATGCCATTCCAAATCATGAATCCTCCACGATCGCTGATATGTTAGTGAAACATTTTATCTGTAATTTCGGAATTCCCAAGCAAATCCTTACCGATCAAGGTAAAGACTTTACTTCCAACTTAATAAAAGACATTTCATCCTTATTCAAAATTAAACGAATTCAAACCACAGCGTATCATCCACAGTCAAACGGTGCACTAGAAAGGAGTCATGCAACTTTAGCTGATTACCTAAAACATTACATAAACGATAAACAAACTGACTGGGACAAATGGATTCCTTTTGCTATGTTTTCATACAACACAACTCCTCACAGCTCTACCAAATTCACACCTTTTGAATTAATCTTCGGACAAAAACCTGAATTACCTACTTCAATCATACAACCTCCTGAATTCAAATATACATACGATACTTATGTAGATCAATTAAAATTAAAATTAAGCAAATCACATGAAATTGCTCGCGAAAACTTAATCAATCAAAAACAAAAGTCTAAAGAACATTACGACAAACATGCAAATACTATTCAATACAATATAGGCGATTTAGTATATTTACGCAATGAACATACAAAACTCAATCAATCTCGGAAACTAACTCAAAATTATCTAGGGCCTTACGAAATCGTTAAGGTAAATTCGTCCGCAAACGTAGTAGTCAAAGTCAAAAATAAAAACGTAACAGTTCATGTCAATAGACTAAAACCAGCATTTATTTCAGGACCTTCATCATCGAAGGCCATGCCTCGAAGTATAATGTAACAAGGTTTGAAACATCACCAGGTTTATACTACGAAAATCTAGGAAAATTGCAATATTACGATAGCACATGGAACTTAATTGCACATGTTGATACTAACTTTTTAACTCAGAAACTCAATCTAGTAGTCCAAACTTATGAAAATACAAAACACATGTGTGAGAAGGTAACGTTTACTACAGACGCACATTTATGCAGACAATCGTTAAATTTTCTGGAAATCAAAATTCCTACAATTCGAACAAAACAGACAGCATTTTTAGACTTAGTAGGACACACAAGACAAAGACGAGGTTGGTTTGATGGTATCGGTTCCGTATTCAAGACCATTATCGGTACATTAGACGCCTCAGACGCAAAATATTACGAAGATTCGATCAGTAAAGTAATGAAAGACGATACGAATATTTTGAAACTATTAAAAGAACAAAATCAAATAATTAAGACAACAATTTCAAATTTCAATCATACCATTTCAAATTTGAAAAAGAATGAACAAGTATTTAACGACAATATTAATCAATATCATAATTTTACTCAGGCAACAACGCAAGAAATTAATCACATCCAATTTACTCAAATGATATTAGAACATATGTCTTTACTCACATATATATCTAACGAACTAGTTTCAGATTATGATCAATTAATTAATTCCGTGTTATTTGCACAAAATAATCAAATTCATCCTTCTATAATAACTCCAAATCAAGTTTTATATGAATTAACCAATACCCTAAGTCAATTGCCAACAGGAACTCATTATCCTTTACCACTTAAGAGAGAAAGTATTCATAAATTATTGAGTATAGCTGAACTGAAAGTTTATTTTCTGAATTCAAAATTAATATACATCATTTCTAACCCTTTGGTTAAAGAAACAGTATTCACTTTGTTTCATATATTACCTCTTCCAACTCCAACGAGAGACCCAGCAAATTTTATATTCATTCAACCAACTCATCAATATCTAGCAATATCGATAAACAAGATTCAATATGATTCATTTGATTCGCTAGACGATTGTAAAAGAGTAGATGAATATTATAATGTATGTAAACAAACTGTTTTATTTATTTCTCATGTTAAACCAAATTGTGAGACAAGGTTACTTTCGGTAAATGGCATAATACCAGAAGAATGTAATACTTATGTTGTCAATAGTAAACTAGATCTCTGGCATAAACTTCAAAGTGGAAATCAATGGCTTTTTGTTCTTTCCAACTTAGATCTTGTAACAATAAATTGCAAGAATGGAAACCCTATCGATATCCGCCTAAATGGTACTGGAATACTTGGCCTGCATGAAGATTGTAAGGCGTACGCAAGATCAACTACCTTAGTTCCAATGAAGGGCTATAATAGCAACTACGTTCCAATCGTTCCAATAACAAACATCCTTGAAGATGACTGTTGCAACGAAAAGAAGATCAACAGGACCTTGCCGAAAATTCAAATTCCTCATTTCGTCACAGCTAACGTCGATTTAGATGATTTAGCGTTTGTTTCTCATAAGTTAAATAACTTTGATAAACAAATTGATGATATGTTACACGAAGAAACAATCAAAAAACATATTAGTATATATACATATTTGGTTTATATAATTTCTTCAGTTTTAGCGACTTATGCTGTTTATAAATTGTATATATATTTCACTCAGAGGAAGAGACGAAATCAACCGCTTGAAATCGAATATCGTTCAGGACGTGTATGCTGTAATATTTTCAACATCTGCCGTGATTCCACCCGAATCCAGGATTTCAACAGCGACCCTGAAACATCCATTGAACTAACTGAGGGCATTCAAACACCAGCAAGAGGACAAGCTGTCCATCGCACCTCAACATTGAGAACAAACCTTTAGTGGAAATAAAACAAATTGTATTCCCACTCTTAAGGAGGGAAGTGTTATGTACCTATATTAGTTAATCACACAATTATTAAGTACCTATATTAATTAATCACCTAACTATTAAGTTGTTTACTTATTATTAATCTGTTCACTTATTATCATGTTTATTTGCGGTTCATCTTATATTGGTTCTCATCCTGTTTATTTGTTATTGTATTTTTTAGTGGTTTGTATGCACTTGTTTTTCATCCTGTTTACAGATAAATTTCTTATATAAGGGATTCAAATTAATTACAGTCAAGAGTTTTGATAGTTTGATAGTTGCTACCAGTCTGTCGTTAGTCTCTACTACTCTCCTATTGTTAAGTCATAGTTTTAGTCACTTTTATTTTAAATTAAGTGTTATTTACGAATAATAAAGATTTGTACGAAGAAGTGTCGCTCTCTCGAGGTCCCATAACAGATGCAATAAGGGGTCATGTACAAATTACGTAAGAGCGGAAGGGGGGGGTAGGGTGTATGAAAACCCTGACAAATCCTTACATGGGAAAGGGGGGGATTAAAACGACAATTACGTAAGACGATTTTTTCCGATATTTTCAACATTTTTACATACAAAGATTTTGTGTTCGAGGTTCTAAACGACTTATCAAGAAAGGGGGGTCTTTGATTTTTACATGTATGGTCCGGTCGGCCGGAAATGTGTAAATCAATTACAAGACAAGCGTGACATTTCTCGAAAGAATGGGATTCTGGTACCGGCCTATGACAGATTTATTGAAGAGTTGAACAAGTCAATTTGATTTTCCAAAACAAACCCACTGATAAATCTCAGAATGCAACAACAGCGTTCAAAATATAGTTGTTCAAAAATCTCAGAAGACAACAATGTTTACTTTCGCGAGATAGACAGGTCATGCAAATTGTCGAAAAAGTTTCAGTGCTGTGAATATTGTTTTATACGTGGTCACAATCGAACGTCGAAGTTTATATTCAAGATGAGTGATAGGGGTGAATTGTACCAAAAATTATTTAATACATACAAAACGGCTTATCCTGAGATAAAAGGTGGAGAAGCGCAAAATAAGGTTAATGCTATATGGAAAGCTGCCAAAGAGAAGTTTAACTCTTCTGATGACTTTTTTAATCATATTGGAGGTGAAATAAAAACATGTGAAACGAGAGTGTCACGACGAAAGGCAACTGCTATGAGGTTTTTTTGCTCCAATACGGTAAGTTCATTAATTCTTTGTAAAATCGTCAAATAAAATAATAAATTAACTTCTTTGAATATAACAACATAAGAAAATTGTTTCTGGGGATGCGAGAAAAACACGTTACTTATATATATATAATTTATTTAAGGGGGTATTCTAGTCTAGAGGCATGAATTTGAGGTGTTTTTTGCGTGCTATAAATAAAAAACAAAAAATATTTTTACTATCTATTTTTTAACAAGATATTTATTCATGTTTTAACAATACATAAAAAATTAAAAAAAGTGAAAAAATTGAAAGCTCAAAATGTATTGGAAAAAATGACGCGCCAAGTCTGTCACGAATGCAACCCTCCAAATGATGTGAAACAAAAAAATAAAAAAGATTATTTATCTAGATAAATGCTGCTATCGTACTAACTAAAAAAAAAAATGAAAAAAAAATTTTTTCGCTAACTTGCGGATGTCCGAAAAAATTATAAACTTTTTTACTGTTTTTTTTGACTTTTCTGAATTTTTTAAAAATAGTAAAAAAAATTAATTTGTTATAAATCATAGTTAGTACGATAGAGATATATATAGAGACGACTTACACCAAATTACAAGTAAATCGGTTAAGTAGAACTTGAGAAATCATGACAAACTTTTTCAAAAAAGTAGTTTCGAGAAAAACGCGTTTAAAGTTTCGGGTAAAATTACGCCCAGTGTTGTTCCGGCCCAGCTGGTTTGGATGTCGTGTCACTAAAATAGCTATATCTCCGGAAATAATTAAAATTTTGACAAATCATTTTAAAGACATATTCTTGAATGGTTAAGCTTTCAAAATATGAGAAGAAAAAAAATTGATTTTTTCAAATTTCTACACCAGAATACCCCCTTGAATAATAATTTCAAAAAATAAGTACTTATACCTAAATATGAAAAAGATAATTTTTACTATTTAACTTTAAATAGGTTACGGTCAGTACTTATGGGATTAGTCATTCGAAATCTGATCAAAATAGTCAAGTTATTGAAACTAAAAAACCAATCGAAGAAGTATCTGCGAATGCAAATACGTGTGAGATGTCAAGTCAGTTGGATTTTAGTCAAAAATCGAATATTTTGAAAAGGAAATATTCTACTCCTGCTCAAGATCATCAATCCAAAAAAATTCAAGCTCTACAGAGTAAATTAAATTCTGAAATATTGGCTAGAGATGCTGGTTTAAGTAACGAGATTGATAATAAAACTATAAAGAAAACACAAATAGAACTAATGAAGGCTAAACAAAATTTGAAAAACAAACAACTAAATGCTGAACATCAAAAGAAGCACAGGGAAAAACTAAAGCATAAATTAAGTGAAGGTGCTGTCAGTAATAGTTTTTCAACGTCGACAGTTGGAAGGCCTCGTCTAGAAATCGAACAACCCGAATTGTTAAACACTATCACATCATTAGCTATGTTTGGTAGTGCAGTTCATGATCGAAGAAGAACCGAGGAAATCAGAAGCTGCAGGACACTTGACGATCTGCACAAAAAACTTGTAGAATTAGGATTTAATCTGTCTAAAAGTGCTCTTTATTTTCGTCTTTTGCCAAAAAATTTTGTGACTTTGTCAGGCCAACGGCATGTTACGACAGTTCCGGTTAAATTGTGTAGAGCGCAAGCAGATGGTCATAAAATGCATAAAGATGGTCCGTTTTGTACAGCATCCATTCGTTATGTTGAGTCTTTAGCTTCTATTTTGGGTCCTAGCAATGCTAGCTTCATTTCTCAAGATGACAAAGCACGCGTTCCAATTGGAATGACCGCAGTCCAAAAGCAGTCTCCACTTTTGATGCACCTTCAGTATCGTGTAAAATTGCCGGATCATGACTGGGTAATTGCTGAAAAGCACAAACTAATTCCCTCGGTTTATGCTGGCATAGTCGTAAAAGAAAATGGATTAGGAATACCCGACGCAGTATCATACTCTGGTCCAACATATATAGCAATCCGAAGTGGCAAACATTCTTCGTCGACGGCTGCTACTCATGCGATCGATTTTACCAGACTTTTTGAACTAGAAAGTTTCGAAAGTATTGTTAAAATAAATGGTATTGCGAAGCCTATATTTATACTTTCCGTTGACGGTGGTCCAGATGAAAACCCTCGGTGAGTTTTATTTACAAACATTTATTATATCTTTTAATATATTAAAAGAAAAAGTATAATAACGAAAAATGATTTATAATGTTGCAGCTACACCAAGACTATAACATATGCAATAAACCATTTTAAACAGTATGATTTAGATGCTATATATATCGTTACAAATGCGCCAGGGCGTAGTGCGTATAATAGAGTAGAGCGGAGAATGGCGCCTCTTAGCAGTCAATTATCAGGCGTAATATTAAAGTATGATGCATGTGGAAGTCACTTAGATGGGAGAGGAAAAACAATTGATGATGATTTGGAAATTAAAAATTTTGAAAATGCAGGTGTAAGTCTTGCCGAAATTTGGAGCAAACTAGTTATAGATGATCATCCAGTTACAGCAGAATATATAAGCCCGAAAGAACCAAATAAATCTCTAGCATTTGAATTTGACGACGCTTGGTACTCAGTTCATGTACGAGAATCTCAGTATTTTTTGCAAGTAAGTTTTCAAAAGTAATATCACAAGAGAGTCAGAATAAATTGAAAATAATTCTACAGATTTTCGAAAACTTGTTCCCAAATGGCAACAAGTTTGAGAAAATAACTGGAGAATTATTTTCAAATTAATTCGCACTCTCGAGTGGTATTCGGAAGATTATTTTTTAATGTTTGATTAAAAAATACAGCATAGAAAAATACAGCTTTTTAATATTATTTCTTAATAGTCACCGGTGACAGATGTCAAAACTAGAAAATGCGTTATTAAGTAGCAATAACAAGATACTAGAAAATATTCTCGTGAGAATAATGTAAGTAGATTATTCTCACTATAATAATATTGGGATTGGACAGAATTAAACACGTGTGCCCAAATACTGCTAAACGATTGGTGAATGAAATCATTAAAAAATAATCTAGAATATATTTTTAAACGTAAATTTGTAATTTGTAATTAACTTTCCAATTTATTATAGGTAGTCAAATGCGATAATATCGATTGCTGTAGTTTACTAAGAAGCAACCTAAAGGAAGTACTTCTAAACGGCTTTTTTCCTGCACCATGTCTCGTAACCTACACGAATGGTCGATTAAAACCACAGACATGGAATGAAAAAAATGAAAATGCAAAGTTTCTTCCACTTTTCCAGAGACTGTCAATAAGAATGCCAATTTCTCATGAACCATTTTCTGAGATGCCCTATGATTATTACTGCCCTACAGTTCGCGAGCAATTAAGTAACCGTGTCTGTAAAACGTGTGGATTGTATTTCGCTTCGAAAAAAGGAGCGATTTCACACATGAAATTACTAGGGCATTCAGTTAAAAAAGCAAGAGAAAACAGAAAAATTAAATCGAAGTCGATCCTCAAAACTCGAGGATCCGAAAAACTGTGCATTCTGCATGATGGAAAAGGAGAAGAAAATGATTCGGAATGGATTGAATCAGAACATCTCGATATTGAAACAGAATCTGGTGACTGCCTGAGTGACACTGTAGCTGATGAACGCAGCATACCAGTAATAAGCTCTTTTGTTGAATGGTTAATTAATCCTTTTTCCATAGATGAGAAATAATAAAAATATTAAATTATATTATTATAGAATTGTTTTTTTTATTAAATCATCATTTAAATGATTAATTATTACCTAATTGGATAGTTAATAAATAGCCGCAAATAACTGTATGAGAACAACCAAATCTTTTTCATAAACACGCTGTTACCCCCTCTTGAATTTGTAAAATCTTACGTAAGACAGGGGGGTAGGGGTTCTGCAAAACTTACGGTCTCTTACATGGGGGTACGGGGGGGTTAAATATTGGAGTAAATGCCCTTACGTAATTTGTACACGACCCCTAAATAGACACCTCACCTTTAACAAAACGCGCTTATCCCATAATTTTCAAAAATGCATTTATACCCTTTTAATCTGACCCCTTTAATTCATGCATTCAACAAAGGTTTGTTTGATAGTAAATTTCTTTAATTATGTATCTAAATCTAAATTATAATTTGAAAAATAATTCTTTGAAGAACATAAACAAGAAAGGAAGAATTTACTAAACTCGCAACAAGCAATAAATAATTTCTTTTTCCCACAATTACTTCACATAAAGATTCACTTCGAAGGTCCAAGTACTTACTGACATAGGGACAGAGATGAAGGTCAAATTTTATTTCTTTGTGTGAATTACCTAAGCTGTAGAAATTTCGTAAATTTTAGCCGTCTCGATTCGATTCTGTATGCCTGTATCGTCAGGTATTTAAATGCGTCAAAATTAATTTGTTTCGAAAAGCCGTTTGGCCAGTGTACTCAAAAATGTGTTTTTTTTTAGTTCAACCCTTATTTTTAACCCTTTCCGGAAAAGGTCACGAGGTCAAAAAATGGCCATTTACATTAGGGGCATTTATGATAAAACATATCAAAAACACAACCTCTCCCAGGTGCCAGACGTACCGCATCCCTATATAACTTCAATAAGAAAGAAAATATCAAAAAATAAGCCGTCTTAAAATGCCTTCTCGAAAACGTTGCTAGCTCTCGTACTATCAATTTGACAAATATTTCTACCTACTTTTATTTTCGGCGAGGGTCATTTCTCGTTTACGAAAAAATGCAACAGTATTGAATTATGTTTTATTTCACGTAACTTATATTTTTAAAAATAACTATTTTAATGAATTTTATTCTTTTACAAACTGTAACGTACAATTTCAGTAATTGAATTAAAACTAAACTGTGTACTTCTTATTGATTACTATATATATCCTAACCTTTTTTTTTTTTTTTTTTCTTATAGAGGTGTTGAAATTCCTTATTGGAAGACCAGGCCTAATTAATTAATTAATTTACCCGGTACTGTGGGGTTCCCCTGAATGGGTCGCTACCCACTAAACGCACCCCTTCATAGCTCCACACAGCCCAGAACGGCTCACGCATTGCTTCAGGCTGTGCTGCTCTCGATGCCAAGTGCATCCCGCCACACCGTTTTTATAAAACGTTCTCCTTTTTTGTAGACTCTAGCTCTACCTCTATAGCTCTAGCTCACGTACAAATTCGCTAAATTTTCTAAATTTTTGGAAAAAAGGAAAAAAAAGATGAAATTTTCAATCGGCCAGTCATCCTCGAGTTAGTTCCTCACATTCAATCTAGAATTTTTCAAAACAAAAAATAACAAAAAATACAAAAAATACAAAAATACAAAAAACAAATTCACTCACACATAAATTCACACAGCTCCACAAAAAAAAAAAAAAAAAAAAAACACAAACTGACACAAACAGCCCCCCAATATTCACTATAGTTCATCCGCTTTCTCCAATTCTCTCTCTAACTTTTCCTTCGCTTGTACCACTGCCGTAATGTATCCTGCTGCCGCGTTCCACTTTTCCTCCGTTTCCAACATTTCTCTGATGATGCTTCCGCTCCCTATGACGCATCCCAGCTTGGTTGTGAGAGCAGCCCTCTGTTCCTCCCATGTTTGACACTGGAACAGTGCGTGCTCTACATCATCCACGTCCCCTCCGCAGTGCTGGCAGGCGGGCGTTTCACGCTTTCCGATCCTGTGGAGGTATGATATATATCCTAACCTAATCTTATTTAACTACACTTTGAGTCTGAATCATAAATCATAGTCCACATTACACTAACATAACTCTACACTTTGAGTCTTTGCTTTTCTGAATCATCGTCCATATTACACTAACATAACTCTTCCCTCCCTAAGTCTGAAAATGATGGTTCTAGAGTTTTCAGATTTGTTTGAACTGTGATTTTTCGGTTGTTCTTTAGTATTGGCCATTTCCGGTAAACAGCAACAGCACATAACCCAAATATTGATAAAATAATTAACACACTGTTTGTCCATGTTTGTTTACTGGTAGGAATCTCATTGTTTGTATCTGGAAAGCTGTTAATTATAGCGTTGATTGTTTGAAGGCTGCTTTCGTCAAATTGTTGCAATTTCACCATCTTGCTGTTGGAGACCTTCTCTTGGTTGATTGTTGAATTAAGTGTCGGTAACTCGAAGACAAATTCTTCATGAAGTGTTTCTTCTTTTTCGAAATGTTTTCCCAAAATGGAAATCTTACAATATTCTAAGGTGATGATACTTGGCTGGGTGATTTCAAAAAAACCACTTACATCACATTGGGGACGAATCTGAATAGCCTTGACAGGAATAATCACTAATTGATCCGAGCTGATTTGCAATACACTATCTTCAGTAGTAATAACGGATGTTTGGTTACAATTGTTTTTTCCGGTCTGCATCAGGTCTTGAAGGCACGGCTGATCCTTGTGAAGTGTAGCAAGGTTGCAGTAGTAAAAATCTTCTATTTCTGGGCAATTTTCTGATGTCGTCCAATATTCGTCGTTATTGAGTAATAAGAAAGGATGTTTTGGGATAGTCATCAGGTGAGATATGGGAATAGGGTATATTCGAAACATATCATATGGTTTCGTTACAATTGGAGTATGAATTTTGAATAACAGTACTTTATTACCTATTAGGAGTTGGGTCGAAAATAATGAATAATAATTAACAAAATGCTTCAAAATCGGAACTTGTCTCTTTTCATAGATTGTGTTTAAACGAGAAATGACTGATTGCAGTTCTTTTGGTTTTATTATAGAATTGTGTAAAGTATTTAGGTGTGCAAACGACATTGCTGTATTTATATTGTTTATCAAATTTTGAACTGAATTTATTTGTAATATAAGATTGTCGATCAAGATTGAAATTGAAAAGTCTCGTTCAATGTCATTGATAACATTTATATGTTCGGACAATAAATTTACTTGATCTTCTAATAACTTTTGGTTTTGTTGCAGATTTTTGAAATGGGTATTGTATGTTCTGGTTAATTCTTTTAAAATTATTTGTTGAGTTTTCTGGTCATCGTTCGTGCTTTTGATATTTGTTGTTAATTGCTCAAAATATGAGTGGATGTTTTTTTCATCGTCTGAATCTAATGTTCCGAATAACCATTTTGATATTTTACCTATTCCATTGATCAGTCCTCTCTTTACACGCGCGTTTTTTGTGATTGTAATAATTTGTTGTTTAAGGTTACTTACTAATGTTAATGCATGGTCTATTTTATTTAATAGCAGGGGAGAAAAATGACTATTGTTTCTACTAACTATTATGGTTATTAGTGACAAAAGGTTGTCATGTATATTATTCGCCGAAATTTCAGGTGAAGTTAGATTAATATGATACAAGAAAGTGTCGGGAAGTAATGATTTTACTATTTCCAAGTCGAACGGGAAGAACAGGGTTTACTATTTGTTTTATCTTGATAGTTTCTGTAACGTTCGGGAAAAATATAGTCAGGGGTAGTAGGATTAGTAGGATATGGTTGAGGTCAGTCATCTTCTTATTGTCTCTCTGAAATATTTCGTTGGGGTTTTAGTAATGAGTTATGGTAAATTTTGTCTTTTGTTTTGATTTTATTGTCATCTATTATTTCCGGATTCAAAACGGTCACGTATGGTGGTGTGGTTTTCTTAGAGTTTTCAAAGCGAGTTTCTTTCCGGTAGAGCGGTTGTTCTATGTCTACTTCCGGGTTTTCCCTATTCTGATTTAATTTAGCTAGTTTCGTTTGTTGTTTAGCGATTAATTTTTTATGTACTATTTCATTAATAATTTTCATATTTTCTGAATGATTCTGGACATATTGGGTTACCTTTTTATGTTCATTTAATTCGAAAGGATTTTTATAATTTAATTTGCCTCGAACAATTTGGAAAGGTGTATAATCTGTTGCACTGTGCGTACTATTATTATAAGAAAGTATTACATAATTCATAATATTTGCTATTAATTCATGCGGTTTCTGTTTTTGAATGATTCTCAAGCTTTCTCCAAGAGTGGAGTGGAATCTTTCTATTGGGCTATTACTGTTAGGGTTGTAAATGGTTGTGTAGTGTATCTCAATTTGGTGGATTTTACAAAGTTCTTGTATTATTTCATTCTTAAATTCCGTGCCATTGTCACACGTTATTTTACGAGGTATACCGTAATGACTTATAAAATGTAAAACTTTATTAGTTATTTCAATTGCGTTGGGACTTTGAACGGGGTATGCTTGTCCAAATTTCGAGAAACTATCTACAATGGTAACAAAACATTGGCCTGAATATTTAAATGTATCCGCATATAAATGATCGAATGGTTCATAACCTATGGGGGTTGGTTTAAATACTATTTTCATTGGATGGCGTTCATATTTGGTTTTTTGACAAGTGCCGCAGGAATTTATATAATCTATTACGTCTTTATGCATGTTAGGCCAGTAGCATGATCTTTTTATTGCACGCAAATTTTCTTGAATACCACGGTGACAGATTTTTGTTTCGTGGTATAATTTTACTTTTAGTTTTTGTTCATCTTCTTCAGTTATATCGGTAACAAGGGTATTGGATATTACTAGGCTGAAGGCTTTATTTTTGAAAAACTGTTGAACGGTTTGTATA
The DNA here is from genome assembly GCA_949768715.1 of Dascillus cervinus. Classification (NCBI taxonomy): domain Eukaryota; kingdom Metazoa; phylum Arthropoda; class Insecta; order Coleoptera; family Dascillidae; genus Dascillus; species Dascillus cervinus. The sequence goes on along the minus strand of OX458318.1, from coordinate 17,615,435 downwards.
AAAGGTAATTCAAAGTCTTTATACGTAAAATGCAAACAATATTGTTGTTTTGGTTCAAAATATTCCTTAATGATTTTTAGAAATAGTTCTTGTTTTTTTAACTTTGAAATTCTAAAGTAAGTGCGGGTATTGTTAAATATTTTCTCTTGGTTTACTCTAAATTCTCGTTGTTTCGAATCGCTAAGGGAAATTACTATTTGATTCTTAAAAGTATTGATTGTCTTTTCTGTATAAGGGATTTCTATGATGGGATCTTCGTTACTTGTATGGACCGTTTCATTATCTGTGTCATCTACGGGAGGTTTTATTTGGATGTTGGAAAGTATTTTGAATTTAGGGGTTTGAACAGGATTATCAATTGAAGAAGATGGGAAAGAGTTATCTACAAACTCTATTAGTGAAGCTAAACTATCAGTTTGTGGGTTCATTGGTTGAATTTCAGAAAATTCTTCTGGTATAAGGTCGCGTAATTCTTCTAGATTTAATTCGGGTAGGTCATCAGGATCAGGTGGATTTGCCACGATGGATGTTTTATCGAGATCTACTTCATGTGTATGAATCTCTATTCGAGATAAAGCATCAGCGTTAGTGTTTAATTTCCCCTTTTTATAGATTATTTGGTAGTCGTACTCTTCAAGTTTAAGGCTTTTTTTCTCCTCGGCATTTAAATGATCGGTACGAAAATCTTCAAGAGTCACTGTCTTATCCGAGTTTGCTGATGTAATAAACTCTTCGCAAAAGAAACATTCGAAGTTTTCTTCACGGAATTCTAAAGCATGCGGTTTTAGGAAATCGTTATCAATCTCTACCAATTGTGTTTGCTTTGTTAAATTATTTATTTCGATTTTAACCAAACCGTTTTTAATTTTTAGTAGACTTTCTGGTATTAGGATTATTTTCTTTGTTTCGTCATAGATTTGGGGAATCAAAATTTCACTATCTGGGAGACTTGTTTTAATTTCTTTAATGACTGAGGAATAAGGTGGAATTTCAATTTTTTGTGTGATAAATTCATTTCTGTAGTGCAACGGAATTCTCACTACATCATTGTATAGTATTTTATTACGAAGATCTAAATTCAGCCCTAGCTTTCTTAGGTCTCTTATTCCTAAGATCCCGTCGAAGTAGTCATGAAAATTAAAAAGTACAAATTCTAAAGTTTGTTGAATCGGTGAAAATTCTTCAAATAGCGGAATATGTGCTTTGAATTCTGAATTTTTAGAACCCGTACAAGTGGTAATAGGTGTATCTGCTCGAAAGATTGTCGCTGAGAAATACTTTTCCGCGATGTATGGTCTAAGTAACGAAGGGTGGCATCCAGTGTCGATTAATAACTTTATTGGAGGGTTATTTATTTTTATGTATGGTAATGAATTTGGGACTAAGTTATTTAAATCTATCGGTTGTTTTCGTAATTGCTGAAAATTTACTGTAGGTCCTACTTGTTCATAATCAATTTCTTCGATATTATTTTCGGAATTCTGAGGTTCATTATAATTTCGTTCTTGGATATCTAAATATTCCGGACTTTGAACTATGTTCTCTTCGGGATAATAATTATCTTGTGAGTCATCGTAATCGTATTGCACGGGACCTTCAGTTTCCATGTTTGTCAATTCTTCTGATATAAAATTCCTAGGCCCGGTGGCTTGGAAATAATTATTTCTATTGTAATTATTCGCGAATTTTGATGGGTTTCGAGAAGTAGTTGACATTGGCTCTGGTTTGAACGTAGGTTTATATGAGTTATTTGGAGCAAACGCGTTTTTAGGTTTACCAAAAACTTGACTATTGGTTGTGAATTTATATGGCGTTTGTTGCTGGGGTTGTACGTTAATTGGTCCTCTGAGAAATTGTGAGTGATAACTCTGATTAACCTGAGGAAATATCGGACTCTGATTAATCTGAGGGAATATCGGATTGTAACGAGGAATACTTTGATAGTTTGTTGCAGGCGTAAAGTTTTGTTTATTAAATCTAGGTGTAAAGTTTTGTATGGGATTATTTTTGGGTGCGAAATTTTGCATTTGATTGTATTTGAATACAGAATTATGATTTTGCACGTTTGGTGTTCTACTCTGAAAGTTATTATGTAGCGAATTGATCCGTTGATTATCAAAAAAATGTTTTAATACAAGGTCACTAGCCTCTGTAATGTTGGACGGTTCTTTAAAGTCTAATTTGATTCGTAGATTGTCGTCTACGTTTGCTAGAAGGACATCGAGAGCATTTCCCTCATTTTGTTCTATTAACAATGTTTTTCTTTGGGAGCTTAATGTTGAATCAGAGTTTATTTTAACCTCTAACCGTGACTTCATTTGTTTCAACTTCTGAAGGAAATCTAAAATATTTTCATTCTTATTTTTCGTTAAAAACAACATTTCGCGGGTTAAAGATTGTCTGTCGATCCTATCACCGTATTGTTCCCTAAGCGCTTTTCTGATCAATGGCCAGGAATTCAGGTCAGGACGACACATGATATAATTTGCTACATCCTCTCGTATTTTTGACCTTATGGCGACTAATGTAAAGTTATTTAAATTGTTATCTGTAGTTGACCCATAATTAGTATGAAAATCATTGCAGGCATTAATAAAGCATTCGAGTTGCAAATTATTTCCACTGAAGGTGGGTAGGAAATCAGCAATAGCTTTAGCAGCTTGAATAGTGGGTGTAGTGGTGTTTAAAGACATTGTCTCTAATTGCAAACTAAGTTCCTCAATTGACATAAACAATTCTTAATTATTATCGATTATTTTGTAAAAAAAAGGAAAAGAAAAAGTAAAAGAAGGAAACTCAATAACTTACTCGTAGTTTTCGGAGTATCTTGCCTCTTTTTAGGGGTTGTAGAATTCTAGATCGGAAATTAATGGTGGAAACCAACAGTAGATACAGGAATTTTTCTTTTTATTCCGTAAATCTTCTTTTTCCAATCCTACCGACTGCGCCAATTATGTTTTATTTCACGTAACTTATATTTTTAAAAATAACTATTTTAATGAATTTTATTCTTTTACAAACTGTAACGTACAATTTCAGTAATTGAATTAAAACTAAACTGTGTACTTCTTATTGATTACTATATATATCCTAACCTAATCTTATTTAACTACACTTTGAGTCTGAATCATAAATCATAGTCCACATTACACTAACATAACTCTACACTTTGAGTCTTTGCTTTTCTGAATCATCGTCCATATTACACTAACATAACTATTGCCAGAAAGGTTTTTGAAAGCGGCAATCTCATTTTCATTGTTAGAAAAGACCCCCGTTGTCAAAGCAACTACCGTATGACGTTTTGACATAATGATAATAAAAAAGTTTAAGGTGTTGCCTGTATTTCGGTTTACGTTAAAGCAATTAAATTTTATGGCCGGTCCTAGAAATCTTGAAAGATGAAGACCGTTAATTTACGTTTTCCCGCTATTTACGTTTATTTTTGACGGTCCCTTCAAAAACGTAAAAACGGGGTTTCACTGTATAAACGGAATAAAGCTGTTCAGTCTCACAACTGAAATCACGGAGTTTTAATAAGAACTATTTTTAACACTTACAGAAATGTAATTTAAGAAAATTAGTTGCTATGCCACACAAATATAATCAGCTGTTTCGACAATATGACGACTGCTTATTTTCCATAATTTAATCAGTGTAAAACCGGCCTGCCGGTAACCAATCATCTGTAAAGATAAAAGTCGCAGATTCAAGTAAATTTTAGCCAAATAATAGCAAATATCCAATACATTTTTTATGTAATTATGTAGATTAAAATTTAAAAAAAAGTGTTCCGAAGGTAAGAATCAAACCGGCGACGAATTTGGCGGCTAATTGACCTTGTTGGAGATTGTTATGCACCATTACGAAATCGAGCCCTAAGTTGGCTCCCAAATGCAGCGGATATACTCGCCGCGGCCAAAAGATGGAATAGCCACGAGGTGTTCACGTGATAGTTCGTAGCGTAGCCTGATTTACACTACCTCGCCAAATTTTAGTTGTGTGCGGGAAATTTAAATTTTACTATTTCATGGATTTTATGGAATGGATTTATGCACTAGTCGGGAATAAGCATTTTTCATTTTTTACTTCACGCATTGCTTACGTGGGTGTAGTGATTATTTTTTAGTTTTCATGTTTTTACTTTTTTTAAAAATGTAATTTTTAAGTGCAATTATAGAAAAAAAAATTGTTTATATTTTGTACGTGAACATGTTTCTTGGTGCATTCAAAGACCTTTTCATGTCCTAAAAAACACTTACTTTACACTTAATATAAAAATAATTATAAAAAAGCAGTTTCAGTCACTATCTGTATCGGATAATTCTGACAGAAACCTGGGCTTAGCCACAAGAGTATGAAAGTTTGAAATTTTCGGCTGCGTGCATTGGGCTGCACCATATTTCTTACTGCGCGTCGTTTAACCAATAGGAAACGTTCCCACCGAAAATCACGTGAAGGCACGTTAGTTTATTGCTCCATCTGGTCGCCGTGTCGATTATAGTATATCGTCATTGTAGTTTAATTTTAATTCCTGGATTGACGGAGGAAAGGAAAAAAGAATAATGATTATTATGAGTTTTATTTTCGTCGTAAGTAAAGAATTTATCTATATTTCGTGATTCACGAAACTCTCCGAGGCATACGCCCAATGCACGCAACCCAATATTAAAAAATGTATGTTTGGAAACCCCTCATAGAAATAACTGTCAAACTGACAATTTACATTTGCAAAATGTATTCAAACGATGAATTAGTGGATATGATCATAAATGCAGTTGTTGCAGTCAGAATATACAGGCATCGTTACCCTGAGCGTAAACACCCAACCAAGGTAGATCACCAGGAGTATTTATTAAGATTGCATCTGAGACAAAATTTTCGAATAATGGAGCAGTTAACCGTCACAAATGCCAATATTATACGTTGGAAAATCCACACTGGATACTACAAAGCCATTTTCAGAACGTCTTTTCAATTAATGTGTGGTGCGGCACAGTAGACGATTACATTATTGATCACTATTCTTGTATTCATTTTTAATTTATTAAAACAGTTGCAATACATTTTGCAAATTTAAATTGTCAGTTTCACAGTTATTTCTGACAGAAGTTTATATGTTTTTTGTATCTAGCATGTGATTTTTGAATATTGGGTTACGTGCATTGGGCGCATGCCTCGGAAAGTTACGTGAATCACGGTGTATCTTCTATACAGGGTCTTTATCAACTCGTGCTCTAGAGAAAACTGACATGTGCCGACGACAATAGGTTGTCAGAAAATGCAAGAAAATAAATTACTCCTGCTTGCATATCAGAGTCGATAGAATTTTAAATCCACCAATCCCGGAAGGGCAGCATCAAGTGTTACTAAAAATAAAACTGGTTGCTAGGTTTCAAAAATATTGCTAGTATGCCTGTTGGTCTGACAGATCAGAGTTGTCACTGTCAATAATTTTAGGTTAGCAAGGTTTTATCTTTGAGTTCTTTAAAATTAAAACAACAATTGGCGGTTCAGAAAAGAAACAATTTTATTGCAAATCAAAATTATAATAACAGTCAAAAAACTTCGTCAAAAGGAACTATGGAACGAAACAAATTAGAGCAAATGCTCAAAATGTCCACCATTCATTTCTGAGCATAAACTTGCCCTTCTTAAGAGGCTTAATTTCGAGTTCATGATCATTTGTGAAGTAATTATGAGTCTTGGATTCGATCTCGGAGCTGCTCGTCCGTGTTAACGGGCTCTCTGTAGATATAATTTTTTACACGCCCCCAAAGAAAAAAATCAAGGGAATTTAGATCGGGAGACCGTGGAGGTCAATGTCGTGGACCACCTCGTCCTATCCAACGGTCAGTATATTGTTGGTCCAAAATTCCGCGCACTTTCCGCCTAAAATGTGAGGGTGCCCCGTCGTGCATAAACCAATTGTTAATTCTAAAAACGAGTGGTATATCATCCAGTAAATGTGGAAATTCCATATTTAAAAATTCAGCATAAATGTTTCCTGTTAAGCGTGCAGGAAACTCGAAAAGTCCAACCTAAAGGGGAAGGATTCAATTTTCTAACTTAATTGATTCTGTTGCCATACCATACGATCCCCCAACAAACCAGCCCACAAATTGACTAAAAATCGCTCTTGAAATGCTCTTGGAAAAATAACTCTTGGATTTTCCTCTGCCCAAATATGCCAATTATGAGCGTTATAATACCCCTGCCTGCCAAAAGTTGATTCATCCGAAAATAAAATTCGTGAAACAAAATTTGGTTCCAACATTTCTTGGTTTAGCAACCACGTGCAGAACTCCCTTCTAGCAAGGTAATCATGTGGCTGTAGATGTTGTACACGAATGTAATGATACGGATGTTGTCGGGTATTTTTCAAAACTCGGTATACCGAACTACTAGAAATTCCCAATGGGCGAGTAATTTCGGCAAGGCTTCTGGTACCATCTTCTGCAACAGCATTTAGAATGGCTTCTTCATTCTAAACTGTACGCGCAGTTATGGGAGGACCACCAGACTCTTTTCGATTTGGTAGAACTTGACCTATCTCGTGCGTCCTTGCAATCGCTCACAGTATTACCTTGTGATCAGGGTGATTTCTGTCCGGAAAACGTTCGGAAAAGACCATCGCTGCTTCCGTGGCGTTACGACCACATTCTCCAAAAATTATAATCATTTCGAGATAATCAGCGGCTGAATACATGATTATGGGCACATTAAAACGTTTTGACTTCACTTTATCAAATTTAATTTGACAGTGACTTTTTTCAAGTTCCTATTGACTCCGAAACCGCTGAACCGATTTTGATGAAATTTTCAGGAAAACTCTAGTATAGTCTGGAGAGTGTTCCTGTAAAGTTTGGTGTCGATCGGACTAAAAATTTAAAAAAATTCTATCGTGAGACGACGAAGAAACGGTCGAGCGAATGCGTTTCTTACGAACGCTGTAACGGTAAGAGATATATGAATGCTTTCTATAGAAAAATTGTAGAGGTTAAAAGACCTGTAGAAGAGTCCGCTTCGACATACACATATCTATGTTAACCCTGCAGTGGGCGCGCAGCGGTACTCAGTACCGGAAATCAAGTTTTTTGTTTGCCTTACACGCGGTTCTAGTCATACACAAAAGTTGGCTCGTGTATGTGTCTTTGACCTATCCCACTAAAATCCACTCCACCCTTTTTTTTATTGAATTCATCTGTTAGTTGTTGTTGCTTTCTCCAGGTTATGAAGATGGACACTCCAAAAAATAGTCGATTGAACTTAACCCTTTATTTTGATACACTATATACACAGTAACTTAATCTATCGTTTTAACATGCTGTTAGGGATGACTTCTCCCTTACGATTTATGTTTGCGATTTCGCTTAGCGACTTTGCTTAGCGACTTTCGGTTAGCGACCTTTTCTTCGCGACTCTCGGTAGTAACAAAAAAATAGAAAATCGGGGGTGGACTTATGTCCCCCTCTCTCTGGGCCCGTGCCGCGATGAGGGACGGGACATACCGCCTCCCATTGAAAGGCTCAACTTCCTTTCAATAATGCTAATTGTAAATAAAGTTCTAAAGCTACAAGTTATTGTTCATTGGTAAGGGACACATTTTTGTGATGGCGCGTTTTACCACTCCTGAATTTGTCTTAACGGACACCACTCGCGTTATTCCGTCCGCCCCTGGATGACACTCAACTACACGACCCAAGGTCCACTTTAATGGAGGCACATTTTCGTCTTTGATGACAATGACGTCGTTGATTTGAGGTCCCTGTTGCGTTGTCTTCCATTTCGATCGTTGTTGAAGAGTCGATAGATATTCTTTCCTCCAGCGTTGCCAAAAATGCTGCCGGATTCTCTCGACGTGTTGCCATCGTGATAATCGGTTGATCGCAATCGAGATGACTTCAGGTTCCACCGGTGCAGTCAGTGAGTCTCCAATTATGAAGTGACCAGGGGGTAAAAAGGAGAGGTCATTTGGATCGGACGTAAGAGGGGTTATTGGACGGGAGTTTACACAAGCCTCAATCGAGGAAAGCACTGTATACATTTCCTCATATGTTAGGATCGCATTGCCTAAAATGCGCCTTAGATGACCTTTAACCGCCTTCACGCCCGCCTCCCATAAGCCACCAAAGTGTGGCGATCTGGGGGGTATAAAATGCCACGTTATATTGTCGTTGGCTAATTGTTCCTTGAAATCGTTTTGATTTTGGAATTGCTGGTAAAGGGTTTGCAACTCACGGGATGCTCCTACAAAATTCGTAGCATTATCGGAATACAATTGCGATATGTTACCACGCCTTGCAATGAACCGTTTGAGAGCGCCGAGAAATGCATCGGTTGTAAGATTACCAGCTAATTCTAAGTGAATGGCCTTTACGTTTAGGCAGACGAAGAGCGCGATGTAACCCTTTGTGATTCGTTTCCCGCGTCCTGTGGATTCTTTTATCATTATAGGACCTGCGAAATCAACACCACAGTTTATGAATGGTCTAATCGGCTGCTCAACACGTTTTGTTGGCAGATTACCCATTATTTGCGTGTATGGTCGCGGATTGGCGCGAAAACATTTTAAACAGCGGCGGGTTATTTTGCGTACTGCATTCCGCCCTGAAATCGGCCAATAATTTTGGCGTACCGCTGCTAAAGTGCCTTGAGGCCCCGCGTGTAGTTGCCTTTCATGCTCGCGTTTAATTATCAGATCACTTACGTAGTGATCTGAAGGTAATAGAATCGGATGTTTTGTCGAGTACGACAATGGAGCGTTGTTCAATCGGCCGCCCACCCTTAACAGCTGGTCTGGGTCAACAAAAGGATCTAGGCACAATAAGCGACTTGCCTTCGTTATTGGCCGGTCCTGCTTGAGGTCGGCTATTTCGATTGCAAATTTTTCCGTTTGCACCGCTTTTAAAATGGAGATGTTGGCGCGCTGTAATTCGTTTGCTGTTAGATAACCGGACAAACGTCTGTTACTGGGGTTAGCATTGTTTATAAAACGAAAGCACCATGCAACAACTCGCTGTAATCGCGTGTACGAGGAAAATTGTTTGAAAATCTCATTTTCACGTTTTGCGGTCGCGGCAAAGACTTGTTTACGTTTTTCTGGCACTTCAAGTGGCAATTCGATCGCGTACTCATTTTTGCAGTTAAAGTTTAATAAGAATTCTGGACCTGTCCACCAGAGCTTTGAGGCAATTAGATCGTTCGCCTGCATGCCTCGTGATGGAAGGTCCGCTGGGTTTAATTTAGTTGGGACATGATTCCAATTGTTTAAATCTGTCAAACTTTGTATCTCGGATACGCGATTCGCAACAAACGTTTGCCACTTATTTGCTGGCGCTGTTATCCAAGCTAGAGTTATTGTGGAATCGGTCCAGCAGTAACATCTGCTTAAGGGTATTTCGTATAATTTAGCGATTTTATTCATCAAACGAGCTAATAGTAACGCGCCACATAGCTCCAATCTTGGCAACGATGTGGTTTTGAGTGGCGCTACTCGGGATTTAGCACATAATAAATTGATGTCAGATTCGTCGCTAATGCGTTTTGTTTTGAAATAAATGCAGGCGGCATATGCCTTTTCAGAGGCGTCGCTGAAGCCATGTAGTTCATAGACTGCGCCTGTACCTGATATGACCTTGCGGGGTATTCGAAGGTTATTTAGTGTTCCCAGCTGTGCCACTATTTCAGTCCAGCTGGAATGAATGTTTATGGGAGTCGATTCGTCCCAGTGAAGGTTCAATGACCATAAACTTTGCAATAATATCTTCGCAGTTAGCGTAACTGGAGTCAACAGCCCTAAAGGATCAAATATTTGCGCTATGTGACTTAAAATAGTACGCTTGGTTACCTTTTCCTTTGTTATCGGTGGTGCGATTGCGTACCTTAGATTGTCAGTGACGGAATCCCATAATAGACCTAAAATACGAGTTTGGACTTGCTTGTCGAATTTGATTTTCGACGTAACCGATTCCGCACGCGAGATTAATTCTGGATCGTTTGATAACCACTTTTGGAGTTCGAAACCGCCCTTCTTTAAAACTTGAGTTATCTGATTTTTTAACTCAACGGCTTCGGTCAAATTATTGGCACCCGTGAGTAAATCGTCAACATAAAAATCCCGGAGAATCGCGGTTTCAGCTAACGGGTAATTGATCGATTCAATCCGTGCTAATTCGTGTAGGCACCTAATTGCCAAAAAGGATGACGGAGCTGTGCCGTATGTAACAGTTTTTAGTCGGTACGTTTCTAACGGTTCGTTCGGATTCTCGCGCCAAAGTACTCTTTGCAAATCTCGGTTTGCAGGGTGTATCAATATTTGACGGTACATTTTAGTGATGTCAGCGGCGATTACGATTTGATAAGAACGGAAACGCGCAAGGATTGAGAATAAGTCCTGCTGGATTACCGGTCCTACCATTAATGTATCATTAAGACTGACGCCTGAACTTGTTTTGGCTGAACCGTCAAATACGACTCGCAATTTGGTTGTCGTACTAGATTCTTTGAATACAGCGTGATGTGGTAGGTAGAATACGTGTTTTTCTGTTTTGTCGATTTCGTTTCGTGGAATTATTTCCATGTGCTCTAATTTAACGTATTCGCGCATGAAACTAGAGTATTGCTCTTTCAAATCGGAATTTTTCTGTAATTTAGCTTCAAGGTTGTAAAATCGCCTTTTCGCTAGTTGAAGTGACGACCCTAATTCGACGAGGTTCGGCTTGGTAGGTAGTCGAACCATAAACCGCCCGCTAAGTGTTCGCTTGTAAGTTTCCGAAAAATGAATTTCACACGCGTTCTCTTCCGGTGACCGATATAAAACTTTATTGGGTGCGTCGATCTCTTCAAGTTCCCAAAACCTTTTTAAGCTATTGTCTAAGTCAGATTTTATTGCCAAATTTACAACACTCGGAGTTTGGCCATTCCGTTTTACAACCGAAACTGCTTGCGCCCTACCGCCAACGACCCACCCAAGTTGGGTCTTTTGGAAATAAGGTTGTGAGTTGTGCACTTTTAGCTGACCAACACAAAGCAATTGCCAAAATATTTCAGCGCCTAATAGAATGTCAATTGGGGCCGTAACATGAAAGCCCGGATCGGCTAATGTTATATTGCTCGGTATTGTGAAGTGTGAGAGCGACAAAGTTTTTAACGGCAAGTTTTCTGTAATTTGGTCTAGCACTAAACATTCTATTTTTGCCTGAAACGCGTTTTGAGTTGATTTAAATTTGATGGTTGCAATTTCCCTAGTGCGACTGTTTGATTGATTTATGCCGCAAATCGGTATGTCCGGGCGTTTGAGCCTCAATTTCAGTTTATCGCACATGTTTTTCGTTATAAAGTTTATTTGCGACCCTACATCCAATAGCGCGCGACAGGGCTGAACTTTACCGTTTCGATCAAAAACATTGATAATTGCCGTGGATAAAAGTATTTCCGTACTTGTTCTGTCGGAGCAATGAGTGCTAATTGCGGTTTGTGTTTCAAGACGCAGATCGGTTTGACTGTTGTTCTCATTTTGCATCGAGTTGTCCAAAGGGTGCAGCAAGGTATGATGCCGTTGCTTGCAATGCTTGCACGTGCTAATTGATCTGCAGTCGCTGAAGGCGTGATTTGTCCTTAGGCAATTGCTACACAGTTTTAAATGATTTATTTGATTTAGCCTGAGCTCAATCGCTTGATTCAAGAACGCATCGCACTGGGTTACATAATGCGCTTGTTTGCATACGGGGCATCGTGGCTTATTCGTTACCAGATGCGCTGCCGAACGCCTTGTATTGTTAGTTTTTGTATTCATAATTGTCGCAGGTTTCGATTTGTTGAGGGACATTGCCTCAAGTATTTTGCACCGATCATTTATAAAATCTTTCAATTCTATAAATGTTGGAACGTCTGTCTTTACCGACTGTTGTTCCCAATCCCGTTTTGTATTGAAATCGAATTTCGAAACTACTAACCAGATAATTAGCACGTCCCAACTATCGGTCGGTAGCTTGAGATTTTCCAAAATTTTTAAGTTTCTGACCGTCGCGTCTAAAAGTGCGCGTAGGGTGGATGGAACGTCTCTGATTACCGGTGGCAGCGAAAATAACGCTTCTACGTGCGTCTTAATTAAAATGCGTTTGTTTTCAAAGCGCTCTTTTATCAATTGCCACGCGGTATCATAGTTCGCTTCTGAAACGCCTAATGTTTCAATGAGACATGCAGCGTCACCCTTTAAACATGATTTTAGGTAATGAAACCTTTGTATTTTATTTAATCGACCGTTGTTATGGATTAAGGACTGAAACGTTTCAAAGAATGAAATCCACTGGTCGTAGCTACCAGTGAACGTCGGCAAGGCAATATTCGGTAAAGGCATATTTATTTCATTGATCGGGCTTGCCGCGGCTGTTTGTGTTCGCGCGGTTAACTTGATTTCCACCTTTGTTAAGCAATTGAAATATAATGTTTCGAACGAGTCACGTTCATCGTCGTGATCTACGCCCTTTTCGTTTACTTCGATTTCGTCCTGGACAGCTTCAAAATCCTTTAATAGAGGCTGAAAGTTATCGCGACGAATGCGTAGCTCTACTAGTGAATTTTCTACAGGATCGAAACTGTCTAGGTACGCGTTGAATTTCGTTAATTTTGATTTTATTGAGCCGCGTTTATATTTAAGTTTCTTTAATTCTTCAGGCATTTTGCTGGTTATTGTATACAGTGCTTTTAAAGGGAGGGAATGTGTGAGAGACTCGGAGCTCACTAACCTTTTTACGTTCAATCTTCCTTGCTGCGAAGGGGGTGTTTGATGCTATTAGTGATGAAACACGCTGCCGTCTTCGCGATTTGATCAGAATATCCGGCTCGAAGGACCAATGTTAGTTGTTGTTGCTTTCTCCAGGTTATGAAGATGGACACTCCAAAAAATAGTCGATTGAACTTAACCCTTTATTTTGATACACTATATACACAGTAACTTAATCTATCGTTTTAACATGCTGTTAGGGATGACTTCTCCCTTACGATTTATGTTTGCGATTTCGCTTAGCGACTTTGCTTAGCGACTTTCGGTTAGCGACCTTTTCTTCGCGACTCTCGGTAGTAACAAAAAAATAGAAAATCGGGGGTGGACTTATGTCCCCCTCTCTCTGGGCCCGTGCCGCGATGAGGGACGGGACATCATCTGTTAGTAGCAATCGGTCATTCCCTGAACGGATCCCAGATTGCGGTATTGAGTACCGCTGCGCGTCCTAATATGTAAATGAAATTCCTAAATAAAATAGTTATGAAATTACACTCTGATCTCTTTTTATGCGAATTTGAAGTACAGTAGGACCCCTCTAATCCGTCACCTTTGGGAATGGGGGTATGGTCGGAACGCAAAAAAGGTCGGATTATCAGAAAAAAGTAAAAACATATACTGTAACGAATACAGAAAAACACTTTCGTAAAACCAACGAACAGTAAGCACTAAAAACTGCACAGTTCAGTACAAGAAACACGCTACGACAGAAACAATACAAGAGATGACGGAGTACTTTAAACAATGGCGCGCGATTGGCGGTGAGTCACCAACGAGTCGGGACAAGTTTCGCGACTCCGACCACGGTCGGATTAACCGGAGCGACAGACTAGCCGAGGGCGGCCTAGAGAGGTTCTACTGTAATAGGGTTTGTAATTTCAAGAAAATTGTATGATTGTACAATGATGAATGGTATTAGATTAAAAATGGATTTTGCCAATATCGATAAACATCTCAAAAGTACGTGATAATTACTCTAAATTTCGAAAACCTTTTTATTCTTGGTTGTCCTATTTTCGATGCAGCAATTCCTCCATTCATTTCTAAAAAAATTGATTCATTCTCTTTACTTTCTTCAAATCAATGTAAAATTAATCCTCATATTAGTTTATTTTTGCTCCGCCATTGATTTTGGATACCTAATTTCGCTTATAATCTTAGATGTTGTCCTTTTTGAAAATTTAAAAATGAGTGTCTTGAATTAGATAATATTATTTCTTCTTTGGAAAAAATTTTAAATATTAAATTTACAATAAGATCTTGCACTCAAGTTAAATTACCAATCCGTTTTGGTGGATTAGGTATAAGGTCTATAATTGATATTTATTATGTCCATTCTACCTTCTAGTTTTTCTAATTTTGAAATTACATCCCTTAACGAGGCTGTTGATTATTGAAAGAAAATTTCTAAAACGTCTTTACTTCCAAAAGAGCTTTCTATTCAAAGAAATTGGGACTTACCTGTCTGTGAGAAAATATTTCAAAATTTATTATCTTTCTCAAAAGCTATCTTATTAGCTGGATCTGAACTTGAATCTGGAGCTTGGCTTGAAGCTCTTCCATGTTGTAAATTAGGTACTCTTTTAGAAAAAAACTTTTTACAAATTGCAATTTCATTTAGATTGGGCATCAATTTCTGTCATCCTCATATCTGCTCGTGCGGTTCTTCTGTAGACTCGTTGGACCATCATGGTTTATCGTGCATTAAAAGTGCTAGTAGACTCTCTTTTCACAGCTGTATTAATGACATTATTAAACGTGCTTTCTCTTCTGCTAACATCCCTTGTATTCTTGAACCTAATGGTATTCTGAGGGATGATGGCAAACGTCCAGATGGTATTACAGTTATTCCATGGAAAGTAGGTAAATCCTTAGTTTGGGATTTTACTTGTACGGATACACTTGCCCCTTCTCATTTGACTGATTCTTCATTTTCTGCATGATCTACTGCCCGCTTGGCAGAAAATCTTAAGAAGAAAAAATATAAGTCAATTTCTGATGATTATTTTTTTGTCGCCTTTGCTGTGGAAAGTTTGGATCCTTGGAGTGCTGCTGCGCTTGTTCTCCTTGAAAATTTGGGGGGGTGTATTGTTCAAACAACGGGAATTCCTCAAGCCAAAACATATTTGAAGCAACGAATAAGTTTGGCTATACAGAGAGGCAACGTTGCTAGTGTTCTTGGTACAGTTCTTCTTCTCTTAATGAGTTATTTTATTTATTTTAGTTATTTCTTATGTTATGTTATTTTATGTTAAGGTTAATCAAATATGATATTACATTTTTTAATTAATTTTTTGTTTTTGCTTTTTCTTGTAAAGTTACTGTAATAGAAGATAATAATATTTTTTTTAACTGCGCTATACATTTTTTAACTTATACTTGTACAAAAATGGGTTTTATTTGTAGAGAACAGTACTATCCTAAGTGCGGTACTCAGTACCGCGGCGCGCCCTAACATGTAACTCAAATAGGTGCGCCCACTGCAGGGTTAAGGTTAATTCTTAAATTGATAAAATGTGACTAAAAGATGTATTTATAATTAATTTTAATATGTCGGGGGTAATTTAAGTAGCTAATGTTAAATTTTTATCAAAATAAATTTATTTATCGTCAGGGAAATTTTATGTAGATAAAAATTGCCTCTTATAAAACATTGTTTGGACGAGTAGTTTAGATTTTACGATCGTGTTTTTATAAAACCCAAATAAAATACTCGTCTGACAACATTTGCCTATTTGTCGCTTAAAATAATGAGTATCTTTTGCCCCGTATGCGTTCTTAAAACTCATATAAATTAAAAGATATCATGATATCAGAGTTATATTTTTGGTGTCAGCGGGTGGCGAGGGGTAATGTTTTTAATGTTTGAATGTTTTTTGTCGCAACGTTTTGCCATAAAGAAATATTTCTCGTAAATTTTCCACCCAAAATCTCTCATGCCTCGCACTCGAGAATTTGTTACGTAGCAAATTTACTCGACATATTTCTAGACAAAACATTTTGACAAAAACGTCAAAATTTAATCGGCTATTTTGATGCACTTGGGATATTACTGTTGATTATTTCCTTCATACACATAAAAAGTCCCAGTTACCATGGTTTTCCTCAGTTTTATAGCGATTAAATTTTGACGTTTCAAACGTGTCAAAATTTACCCGATTAAATTTTGACGTTTCAAACGTGTCAATCATTATCAAAGATTCCTCGACAAGTAAATAAATAATTCGTTGTAAAATCTATTTATTCAAATTAATAATCAGGAAATAATCAACAGTAATATCACAAGTGCATCAAAATAGCCGATTAAATTTTGACGTTTCTGTCAAAATGTTTTGCCCAGAAATATGTCGAGCAAATTTGCCACGTAACAAAATCTCGAGTGCGCAGCACGAGAGATTTTGGGTGGAAAATTTACGAGAAATATTTCTTTATGGCAAAACGTTGCGACAAAAACGTAAAAATTTAATCAGGCTATTTTCATGCACGCGGGGTATTCGGCATGATTATTTCTTGATTATTAATCTGAATAAATAGATTTTACAACGGATTATTTATTTACTTGTCGAGGAATCTTTGATAATGATTGCAAAAAAAAATTCAGAAGCTATTAAACGTCAAAATTTAATCGGGTAAATTTTGACACGTTAATTTAATCGCTATAAAACTGAGGAAAACCATGGTGACTGTGACGTTTTACGTGCATGAAGGAAATAATCATGCCGAATACCCCGCGTGCATGAAAATAGCCTGATTAAATTTTTACGTTTTTGTCGCAATGTTTTGCCATAAAGAAATATGTCTCGTAAATTTTTCACCCAAAATCCCTCGTGCGGCGCACTCGAGATTTTGTTACGTGACAAATTTGCTCGACACATTTTTAGGCAAAACATTTTGACAGAAGCGGCAAAACATTTTGACAGAAGCGTCAAAATTTAATCGGCTATTTTGATGCACTTGTGATATTACTGTTGATTATTTCCTTCATGCACATAAAAAGTCTCAGTCACCATGGTTTTCCTCAGTTTTATAGCGATTAAATTTTGACGTTTCAAACGTGTCAAAATTTACCCGATTAAATTTTGACGTTTAATAGCTTCTGAATTTTTTTTGCAATCATTATCAAAGATTCCTCGACAAGTAAATAAATAATTCGTTGTAAAATCTATTTATTCAAATTAATAATCAGGAAATAATCATGCCGAATACCCCGCGTGCATGAAAATAGCCTGATTAAATTTTTACGTTTTTGTCGCAACGTTTTGCCATAAAGAAATATTTCTCGTAAATTTTCCACGTGACAAATTTACGCGGCATATTTTTAATTCTAAGCAAAAAATTTAATCGGCTATTTTTATGCACTTGGGATATTATTGTTGAAAAAATGCTTTATTGCTTGGCCTACTAAATACAAGTAGTTGAAAAAATTTAAAAATAGAGGTTGCTTGTCACTAAGTGACTCTATCAACCAATCAGAAAGCGTCATTTAAAAAAGTTGAAATGAAACGAACAGTTTTTGTTGTCAACTCATATCTATCTGACTGACACGACTTTTATAGTTTAGAATTAACAAGAAGTTTTAATTAAGATCATTGTTAGAATTAGTTGGTTAGTAATCCAATAATTTTGGGGCGATTTAATAATGGAAGTAGAAAAATCTCCAGTTGCAAGGCATAATAGATCATTACGACGATCAGCATTGTTCAATAGAGCAATAGTATCACCTACAAGACGAAGTAATGATTCAAATTCCATCAAGGCAGTTGAAGTAATGTTACGGCTTTGTTTTAAATTCTTGGAAATTCTTTTTGTGTACTTTCAGGACGCCATCGATGATGAATTGGAAAGAAGTGAACGTCGAGCCGCTGCTGAACAGCAGAAGTGGCTCTCCAGTCTTCCTTCTCCTGCCCCGGGATCACCCAGATTGGAAGGCAAAGATGGAATAACCAGCCACATTGCACTTTGCCAAAAGATGTTTTATGAAAATGTAAGTGGGTTGTAGGTCCAATCTCCACCTAACTCTTGATTTGTAGAAAATTAACTCTAAAAATGCTTGGAAGTTGCGAATGATCGATTACTTACGACTGTCGGTGAGTTCACACGAAATTCAGAATCCTGTCAAGCTGGTGGCGCTTTGGATGTGAGTGCAAAAATTTACGCGATAAGAGTCGATGATATCCATGCTGACGGGCTAAAGCTTGCAAGCGATATTGGAAGAACAGCACATAAACCAAATGATGATGGGAATGGTAAATATTACGGTTTTGATTGTTTTATTTGCGTGATTTTGTTCATTTGCAGATGACGAGGCACTTGATGGTGAACAACAGAGTGCTAAAAAGAAAAGGGCACGGCGGTTATCAGCAAGTGCGAAAAGTAAAATTGTAAAAGATCCAATGTCATTAGTGGGAGATATAGTAAAACTTGATACTGGCATTTTCCAAACTCACACTGCCAGTGATGCCAGTTCGATTTCAAACTTATTCAGTTATAGAATGCCCTTGAATCATGAAGGCTATAAATTTATGCCGTTGTAAGTATCTATTCAGTTCAGTTACTTTTCATTTTTATATATGCTTGGTTGTCTTTGTAGTAATAATAATTATATTCAAGATTTGATAAATTTTCTAGTAAGATATAACAGCCAAATAAGACTTGACAACATTCACCTTGATGTATAGTGCAAACAATAAATTTGGTATGCCAAATGCTAAAAATGTTAGTTATAATTTTTTAATTTATTTTATCCCTATTACATGCGTTAATTTCAAAAACTATTAAAATATTATTTCATTCCTTACAAAATTCATGTTCAAAAATTTAAAATAACACGTTAATATGGAAACTTTTCAAAAGGGAAAAATCTTTTGATCTTGCCGAATGATCTGATTTTTTTCATTGAAGAAGACCTTATTCTTAAGGACAGTAATGTGATCAATTAAAACGTTTTATTTGTTTCAGTTCTGATGAGAAAGATTTCCTCAACTCTGATGACGAAGAAGATGAAAAGCAAGAAGATCCTCAGTTGTACCCATTTAAAATCCCAACACTGACCAACTTTCAAATAAATGTTTCACTCCCCAATTTCAAAGTTGATGAATGGGATCCAAATGAAGATTCGTAAGATCATTTAAATTCTCATACCAAAAGTATAATTTAATTGATTTAGAATTGAGGAGCAACCAGCAAATTTTAATAACGAAGTTGTTTATGATGAAGAAGGCATACCTGTCGCTGAATTAGATGGTTCGCTTCAAAATATTTCTGAGGACGCTGCTGCTGATGTATCCTCAAGTGACGAGTTAGAGCATCAAAATATATATGCAGGTCGAAATGAAAAAGTTGCACAACTTCAAAATTTCCAACCGGGACAGCATAACGTTCGACTTACAGAATATTCCTTTGCCATCGAGCCAAAAACAAACGACAATAAATTTATAACGCAAGTGTGGGCAGGACCTAGCCATTGGAAACTTAAATGTGTCAGGCCGGCCCGTAATTCAGTTTAATTTGATTAAAACGAATTTGTTAACAGGTTTTGTTTTCAGTTACTCGATTTTCTGGGCGGCAAGCGAAGCAGTTTCCAGATGCAAAATCGGCTCGCAAACCAAAATTTCAACCTGAAATGATTGACTTTGAAGCTGATCTACCTGATTTGTCGCAATTAAAAAAGGTTAAAAGAAATTCTGCCTTTCCACATACGATGAAGTAAGTTGTATTCTGTCCCTTGAGTAATTCTTGAAAAATAGATACACACTACCACTAACATTATTGGAAGAAACGGTCCACAAAGACGAACTATTGCAGAAACATGTTCGTGTGCCATTCAAAAATTACCTTGAAGAATTTATCGATGGAGGGGAAATTAGTCCATATCAATATGACAATGCCAATGATTCTAATTATTGCCCTTCTAATTATTGCCCGGAGCTTCAAGACGTTAACAATAGCAGCAAAGGCTCCAATGAATTCGTAGATGAACACATCCAAGAAGGAGTAGTGCAACAAAATTTTCTTCAAAATAGCTTGATGAACTGTCCTGAATTGGTATGTGCTCATCTTATTTTATTATAGTTTTTTAAGTTTTTTCATTCTAGGTTCCAAAAAGGCACATTGCATATGCATTACATGCAAAGCGAGTTGATATGAAGAAACTGAAATCAAACATGTGGACATGTTTATGCAAAGATAAAGATGTAAATTGTATTCATGAATTGATTTTTTTTAATCGATTTTGATTGTAGAACAATAAAATTGAGAAGACTATGTTTTCTACAGTCTATGAGCAGTTGGGCAAAATTTTACCTCAAAAAATGAGAGAAGACATGTCTTGCCCAATGATATTCTTCACACTCTTGCATCTCGCTAATGAACATAACTTAAGACTTACGGGACAACCTGATCTAAAAGATATTATCATTGAGCAGGAGGATGAAAGAAAGGGACATGATTAAATTGTTAATTATCTGTAAAATTCGTTGTTTTTTAAAATATATTTATTTGTTCACTCTATTTTATGACTTCATTGCAGATTTGTTTGTAATTTAAATGTGCAATTTAATTAAACAAACGAAATTTGATCTTCTATATCTATTCAGAGAGCGCCAGCAAAATGGAATAAATTCATTACCTCAATTATTATGCATGTTGAAAAATAAATCCCAAAACACGTTATTTTTAGTCTATCACGACTTAAACTTTCAAGTTTTAGATCGATTTAAAAAAATAATTTTTATTCAGATTTAAAACATGAGTGAATACAATAAAGGTTTAAGCTAGACTTCTTTACAATTCTAATTGCAGCGTCTTAAGTAACATTATTCGTTGCTTATTCAGCTATCGTCGACTCTAAGTCATCTATGGTTATGCAGTATTTCTATTTATAATTCTAATCTTAATTCTAGGTAATCTAATGCTTAGTCATTAGTTCCGTTGATATAACTCCTCCATCAATAAGAGGTTTTGATCGGGCTGAACTGGCGGTTGAGTTGGGGGTTGTTTCCTCCTTTGTTGAATTTTCTTTACAGAAAACCATAAAATGGTTAGGAATGCTGCAATGTATAATGGAATGGTCCACGGATGATGGTTCTGGTGGCTTTCCAAGTTCAGGGGTTGAATTCTCCCTTCTTCTGATTGAATCTCATGTAGTCGATCCAATCGGACATCTTCAAGTTGTAGTTTGTTGATGGCATGGATTTTTTCTGATACCTTGATTTCGGGAAGCAGAAGCGGTTGTTCTTTTGCTTTTCCTTTTTCGTTTATGTAGTTGTACCCTGAAGTTCGAAGACTGCATTGAAAGGGTACTTCGATCAGATATGTACCATGTAACATTACAAAATCTGTCTCTTCACATGTTGTTTGGACTTTTTCTTGTTGTAGGATGATGGCTATATAGTATGAGTCACTGACTTCTTCAATGAGGGGTTTGTTTATCGTTATTGCGACCATTTTGCATTCGGATCTTTGGTTTTTGATTTGCAAGATCGAAAATAAGCAATCGTCTTCCTGGATTCCATTAACAAGAAGGTTGTTGTCACACAAATAATTAAGAATCAACTATCGACATTGAACAGCATCATATTGAAAAGATGTGTCACTCATTGTGAAGTAGGTACTTTTCGGAATTAAGGTGGTTAGATTTCGTGTAGGAATTGAATAAAGGTGGTAATGAGTAAAGGTCTCGGGGTGAACCAGAGGAATGTGTAGTGCAAAAATTAATCTATCTTTAGAAAAATAAGCTTCTACAGAAATTATCTCATACTGCATATGAATGTCGTTCATGTCATAATAAATTAATTGATTTATTGAATGGTATTTTAAAAGTAATGTTAATATTGATTTCATTTCGTTTATTGATACTATACTGGGGTGTAAAATTCCAAGTTTAGCGAATTGTATAGCATTTTCCAAATTTGTTAAAAGTAAAGTATCTAAATTAAATTTGATTTGAGTAAATGTGTCTGAAAGTGAAAAATAATAAAACGTATTGTTCTGCAATCCGTCAATGGTTTCTTTGATTATATTCTGATTATGAATAATTAGTGATAATGTTTCATTGTTACCTTTTAAGATTTCATGCGAAAGTGATATTTGTTGCTTTACTGTGTTTATTATTTTACTTTCATCTTTCTCCAATTTATCAATATAGCTTGATCATAACGTTTTGCATCGTCTTGATCTAGATTACCTTTTCCTTATGGGATTTTGAAATCTCGTGAATATTGTCGTACAAAAGTTGCACTTTGCCTTTATGTTCTTGTATGTAATTGTTTAAAACTTCGTGGTGAATATCAATGTAAAAAGGATCTTTGGTGCTTAAGTATCCATTTATAATATCGATAAATTGTGAAAGTCTGGATTTTTTGCGGTCCGTGAAAGTTTGAAGAAAGTGATTGATTTTTTGGAGATTGGTGGTTGAAGGTGTTTATTAGCTGTTGTATTGGTGTTCTACTTGAGCTGTTTGTTGTTTTGGTGGAGCTGTGGTTTGAATTTGAAGAGAATTTGCTGCTTTTTTGGTTGACGTTTTTCGGATGACATTTGTGTTCAATTTTTGGAGTTCTCGATTATTCGTATTTACGTTTTGACGCTTATCGGGAGTGGATTTGGGCTGGTGCACGTTGTCCTTTGCACGGAAGATTGGGAGAAGGTGATCGAACTCAACTTATTATGTCAAGTTGTGCTGAGATTGGTGACTTTACCCAACCTGAGTCTGCTGTTTACTTACCACCTTCCCTTCCCATCCTTACTATGGAGGCTGAGCATGCAGGCTATATTGACCAGTTGGGCAAGTGCTTTCAGTGTATTGCTACTTTCATCCAAAGTACGCCGGGTAACCTGTCTCGAAGAGATGCTACAATACAATCGGTGGTTTTGGCGCAGACTACCTTAAATCATCTGACGCGTCTCTTCACAAAAGTGCACCTTCGGCAGCATCCTGGTTCTGTGCAGCCTATTTTTGCGGAGGATATCCACGAAGCAGTTTGTGTTGCTGTTAAGGAAGCCCTCCCCAAGCCGCCCCCGTCTCTGCCGCTCTACAGCCAGGTTGCTTCTGTAGCCTTACGGCCTAGTCTGCCCGCTTCTGTTCAGCCAAAATTTAAAGTTGAGATCTATCCCAAGGATGGCTGCCCTGGGATTAAGTCCGCAGATGACACTCTCAAACTTCTACAGAGTAAGTTCACCCCTAGGCAGCTCAAGATCAAGCCAGATCGAATTATTAAGATCGCGCGTAATGGAATCTTGATTGAGTCAAATACGGAAGAAATTACGACTCTTCCCTCTAATCAACTGCTGGAGGAGATTGGCTTGATGGCATCTGTGCCTAAGAAGGTATGGCCGACTGTCATTGTTTACGGAGTTCCGAAAGAGTTTGGCCCGAATGATATTGAATCCTGCCTTGTTGAGCTCTTTCCCTCAACAGTCAATGCCTCTTTCATGAAGACTGCCTTTAAAGTGGGACGGGTTACTGATTCAACAAATAACTGGGTGCTGCAAGTTGATCCTGAAGCTAGGAAAGTGCTCCTTGGCTGGGACAGAATCAATCTCGGCTGGACCTCCTGCCGCGTCCGGGATTATATCCGAGTTACCCGCTGTTTTAACTGTCAGCGCTTTGGCCATGTGTCAAAGCACTGTAAGTCACCTGAACAGTGTGGCTACTGTGCCTCTACTGAACATGCCTCGAAGTCCTGCCCATCCAGTCAAATTCCCTCTAAGTTCTGCTGTTCAAATTGCGTCCGTTCCGGAGTCCGTACCTCCACTCAACATGATACGTCCAGTTCCTCCTGCCCCATCTACCGCCACCGTTATGCCGACCTAATCAATAGTATTGAATTTAATGAGTGACGTTTCCTTCATACAGGCGAATCTGCAGAAATGTAAGGCGGCTACTGCTGAAACTATACGGTACATTTTCCGGCACAATATCCAGGTTGCCTTACTCCAGGAGCCTTATAACTGTTGCCGTAATAACCGCTACTATGTTCCTGGCCTCATGGGACTCCGCCTGATTGCAAACAACTCTACCCAATTCCGCTCTGCCATCCTAGTCAATGATTCTCGCTTTGACATCCTTCATCTCCATCACTTGTCTTCTGAAAACCTTACCACCATCCTTATTTCCGCTGGCGCCTTACAACTTCACCTTATCAATGTGTACCTTCCACCTTCATCCCTGATTGAAACTGACCTAATTGCGGTCCAGAATGCCCTTGCTGAGCTGCAAGGCAAATCCGTGTACCTCTGCGGAGATTTTAATGCCCGTTCTACAATCTGGCATGACCATCTCTGTGACCGGCGCTCGGAACATGTGGAAGAGATCATATTGACGCATGGTTTGTGCGTATTGAATGAACCGGGTAATCCACCGACGTTTGAGTCTAGGAATGGTAGTAGCCACATAGATCTAACGCTATGCACTCCTGACCTGGTTGGTCGTACTTTGAATTGGACCGTCTTAAATGGCATAAATTGTGCAGATCATCGTGCAATTTTCTTCCTCTATAAAGGTTACCAAACTGCTGTGCAAGGTTCCCTGGCTCTACTATACCACCTGGACCAATCGACTATCCAGTTGAAGGATATTGCTGTCCCCCTGCAGAGCCTCGTGGATGGTATTGATTGTGATTGGCCAATCCTAAACTCACCTTCAGTTGTGGATGCGTGCCTTTCTACCCTCCTTGATGGTCTAAACGCCATCATTAAGCTGTATGCCCGCTGCAGAAGGAGGTTCCCTCACCGACCCGAATGGTGGACGGAGAAAGTTGACCGCTTTCGCCTCATATACCTGTATCGTAAGCGGTGTCTTTATAGAAACAGGATCTATACTGAACGAGAAAGACTTGCAGCTACGATGGCGTCTGCCAAGCTTGATTATAACAGGGTGCTTGTACAGGCTAAGGAGACTTCATGGAGGAAGTTTGTTGAGGAGGATCTTGCCAAAAACCCCTGGGGTGTGGCCTATCGTTTGGCCACAAATAAGATCCATGCTCGTGGAGTTCTTGCTTCAATTCGGATCCTGGACCATGGCTATACTCTTACAATAAGGGATACCCTAACTTGCATCTTACACTCCCTACTCCCAGATGACATTCCTGAGATTAACACTGCTCACCAGAGAATGCTCCATGGCAACCTGAGAGCTATTGTTGCTATTCCTGACTACTCTGAAGATGATGTCCGTGAGGAGGAACTTGCGGCTATTGTCTCCTGCCTCCAAAGCAAAAAGGCGCCTGGCCTAGACAACATCAGAGGTTGTTTCATCAAAATGATACACCCGGTGATAGGCCCTCTCCTAACCCGCCTAATGTCTTCTTGTCTGCGAATCCGCTATTTTCCAACTATCTGGAAGCATGGTAATTTAAAAGTGTTGCTGAAAGATCCAAGTGCTGATCCGGCACTAACAAAAAGCTATAGGCCAATCACACTTCTTCCGGAATATGGCAAGATTTTAGAGAAGGTTATTCGCTGTCGCCTGCTGGATGCTGTCACCCCCTTCCATGCGCTGAATCAGTATGGCTTTGTTGCGGGGAAATCAACCACTGATGCCCTGCTTGCTTACCAGCGTCTGATCTCTGTTGTTGGTCCCAAGTACATTTTGTCTATCTTCATTGATATTTCTGGAGCCTTCAATGACCTTTGGTGGCCTGGGCTTATCCAAGCCCTGAGGAACAAGGGAGTATCGGGAGCCCTCATTGCTACCATCGTCAGCTACCTGGATGGGCGGAAAGTGGAACTCTCTGCGAACAACATCACCGTTGAAAAGGTTTGCACGAAAGGTTGCCCCCAAGGTTCGGTGCTTGGTCCGACACTTTGGAACTGCATTGTAGATGTCCTGTTGGAGGAACAGCTTCCTGAGGGCTGTGATGTCATTGCGTATGCGGACAACCTTACCTTTGTGGTGACGTCCTCCACCAGGGCTGACTTGCGCCTGCGCTCCCAGCAGTGCCTTGATATCCTACAGCAATGGGCCGCTTCACAGAAGCTTGTGATATCGTCCACTAAGTCCACCTTCATGGTTAACCGTTCGCCTCCACGCATTCACCACCGGGACCTCATGTTCTATATAGGCAATACAAGATTGAGCCAGTCCACAAGCGTAAGGTACTTAGGTGTTGTACTAGACCGGCGACTTACATTTGAAAAGCATGCAGACCATGTGCGGAAGTAGGTGCGTGCTCTGATAAATGCTCTCCGATGTAAATGTAGGGCATCCTGGGATTTGGACGTTACTGACTCCCTCCATAGTATCTATAAGTCTGTTATTGTCCCTATTGTGTCCCATGGTGCAGAATTGTGGCAGCACAGGCTCTGCATGGTTAATATGAAGAGGAAATTTGATTCCATTTATGGTATGTGTTGCCGTGCTGTTTGCAAAGGGTACAGCTCCCTCTCTAATGACGCCGCGGGCATCCTGGCTGGCATCCCTCCCCTGGACCTTGAAATACAGAAGAGGACTTGCCTCAAGGGATTACGCAAATTTGGCTCCGCCCCATTTGAGGCTGATATCCTTTTTTTGGCTGATTTCCCCAGTCTCACCCATGCCAAGGAGTACCTGGCACTCCGCATCTTTGACTGCTGGCAGGATCGATGGGATTGCTCCACTAAAGGTCGGATTACCTACTGCTTCTCGCCTCGGATTCCGGAGATGCCTCGCTCTCTCTCTTTCTATGCTACCCAGTTTTTGTCAGGCCATGGTAACTTTGCTGTTCATCTCCATCGGATTGGAAAACGTGACCACCCGAACTGCTCGGTGTGCCCTGATGATGTTGACGACCCTGTTCACCGCCTTCTTGCCTGTCCACTTTTTAATGAAGCTCGGACTGCCTTGCAGGCCCAGTTACTAGTCTGGCCCCCGCCTCTAGAATCTGCGCTTTTTTGGGATCCTGCGTGGATCTTTCCTTTTACGGTGGCAATAGAATGACCCACTTGCCACCTGCTCCTATGCCTTCCCTAGGCTTTGACGCCATGATGCTGTTACCTTTCCTGCACTTTACTGGTTCCCTAATGCGTCCTCGTCCTAGGCAATTCTGCCCCTATTGTTTTAAACAGTTTTTCCTTAATTCTAACATATTTAACATATTTTCGCTATTGTACTGTAATTAATTTTTTATTTCTGTAATATTGCGTTCAATTTGACGCTGGTCTGTGGAATATATGCGCTGTTGGGCGCCTTTTGTTGTTGTTGTTGGTCTTTGTTTCGTCACAGAGTGCGCTGAATGATTGTATCCAAAAATTGCATAAGGCATTAAACTTACGGGGTCTGTACGTGGATGTTCGACTTTTAGAACTCTGAGATGTTCGAGAATGGTCGAATGGAAGCGTTCCACTGGGGCATTGCTATTTGAGTTTTTCGAAGTGGTGTAATGTAGGTCTATTTTGTGAAGTTTGGCAAAATCTCCTACTGTGGTATTTTTAAATTCTGTACCACTATCGGCAACGATTTGTAATGGAAGACCGTGGAATGACATAAATTTAATGAATGTCTCTACAATTGAAATTGCATCTGCTGCGGTTATCGGGAAGGCTTGACCGTATTTGGAAAATTTGTCTAAAATGGTTACAAATTTTTGTTTATCCGCTTGAAATACATCTACATGTAAAATTTTAAAAGGTCGTTTGAGTGTTGCTGTTATTTCGTATTCGTTTCGAGGGGGATTTCTATCATACGGAAGACGGAATTATACTTTAACAACACGCTGTATATAAAAAATATAAAATGGAATTTAAAAATCGACCTATTTTTGTATTTTCTCCAAAACTTAATACTTCATTATTATTATTATGATTATTTCCTTCATGCACGTAAAACGTCACAGTCACCATGGTTTTCCTCAGTTTTATATCCATTATATTAACGTGTCAAAATTTACCCGATTAAATTTTGACGTCTCAGACGTGTCAAAATTTACCCGATTAAATTTTGACGTTTAATAGCTTCTGAATTTTTTTTTGCAATCATTATCAAAGATTTCTCGACAAGTAAATAAATAATTCGTTGTAAAATCTATTTATGCAAATTAATAATCAGGAAATAATCATGCCGAATACCCTGCAGTAGTATACCTATGCCGGTTCGGGGTACTTTTGATATCAAATTGATATCAGTTTAATCGATCAGTGATTCATGTGTTAATGAGGTCATTAACCTAATGAGTAATTAGCTTAATGGGTTTTTAATGGGTTTTTAATGGGTTTTTAATGGGTTTTTAATGGGTTTTTAATGACCTTTAGGTTTCAAGGTCAACAGGTGCATTCTTATGTGATGACGTCACCAAGTAATTAGCTTATTAATGGGTTTTTAATGGGTTTTTAATGGGTTTTTAATGATCTTTAGGTTTCAAGGTCAACAGGTGCATTCTTATGTGATGACGTCACCAAGTAATTAACTTAATGGGTTTTTAATGGGTTTTTAATGACCTTTAGGTTTCAAGGTCAACAGGTGCATTCTTATGTGATGACGTCACCATGTACTTAGCTTAATGGGTTTTTAATGACCCTCAAAGCCAACAGGTTCATTCTTGCATGATGACGTCACCATATAATTATCCCAAGTCCACTGGGTGCATTCTTACGAGAGTTTGGCGGATGCTGGTGAAAATCTGAGATAATGCGGTAACTGATAGATAACTGATAAACAACTATGTGCGATCCAGTAGCTCATACCTCATGTCGGATATCTAATTATCTAATTATCTGATATCTAACATCTAATTATCTGATATCTAACATTGAATTATCTGATATCTAACATCTAATTATCTCATATCTAACATCTAATTATCAGATATCTAACGTCGAATTATCTGATATCTAACATCTAATTATCGGATATCTAACATTGAATTATCGGATATCTAACATCTAATTATCTGATATCTAACATCTAATTATCTAACATCTGATTATCTGATATCTAACACTGATTATCTGATATCTAACATTGATATGATTAATAATATACTTGAGTTAAAAGTTTGGAAATTTGTTAAACCCGACAATAAATTTTTAAAGTTCCAACCAATTCAAAGGAAATTCCAGGAATGTGACTGTTAACCTCATTAGAAAGTTTTCTTGTTCTAATGAGTAACTAATTGATAAGAACTCTTAGGAATATTCCCAGTAACCATTCTAGTGCTATATCAAAATAATTGTGAGCGATAGTTATCACAATAACTCACAAAAAACTAATTGTAAAATATGCTCGTTAAACACATTAACTAGAAATCAAAAAAACATTACATTTTATTGAAATAACTCAAATAATATCTATTCTCTAAGTTAGAATATGCTTTGTCTGAGACATAATAAACATTCTCAGAGTCTGAATCTAATTCTTAGAGTCAGAATATGATTTTTCTGAACTAGAATCTAATTCTCTGAGTTAGAATATGCTTTTTCTGAGCCAGAATCTAATTCTCTGAGTCAGAATATGCTTTTTCTGAGCTAGAATCTAATTTTCTAAGTGAGAATAAACTGTACACACACTTGAAATCTAATTTTCTGAGATAGGATTTTGTATAAAATTTAATAACCAATGAATTATATGCTTTTCATATATTTATTCCAAAATTATGCTTTTTGTACATGTATTCTAAATAGATATTGTATTGTATAAAATAAATTAACACTATTGAATGTAGCCAGCTTCACGCAATTCATTGATAATCGATATGATTTCATGAGAATGACTTGGATTTCCAGCAGCCTGCGATGCAAGGAGCGTGCGCAGTCGATCAACCAATATGTTAGGATCATCCAAGCTCACATGTTCACTCTCTTGAGCAACCATTGGTGATGGTGGTGATGATGATGATGAAATCATTTTTGTAATAATATGTTTAAATTTTATTTATTTATTTATTTATTTAATCATTAATCCTTAATACCGTTAGGTGTCGGATGTTTAAATTTAAAACTGTTATTTTCACGAATCGGTTGATCTTTATTATAATGTTTCCGATGAGCGTTTGTTGAAATCACAATTTCTTTATAAGTTTCCAAATCACCTTGATTCACGAAATTCATATTGGGTGACTTTTTGAATAATAACTCGATTAAACCTTTGCTTGTAGAATAATTTACTTCGCCCATATGAATAAGATTAGTAGTAAAATTAATCGGTGTATCACCAATCATCAATCGGTCTCGTTCAAGCTTCCGTACACCATATACTGTGTCTAATCCTTGTTTATTATCACCATCAACATCTCAAGGTACACTTTGAGAGAATCATCATCCATCATATTATCCATCTCTCCATTATCTGCATCGTCATCAACATCATCATCTTCAGCACTGATTGGAACTTCTTGGTATCGATTTATGAGTTGCTGCAGTGGAAAAATCACAGGGTTAAGTAATTCACTTAGTACCCTCACGACTGTATTAACATCGAGCAAGACATGTTCATCTTTGTTTCTCAAATCATCATAAACTGTATTTCCCCCGTCTTCCACTCTCGGTTCGATCATGTTTGCAACTTGTTCCGTTTTCGGTTCAGTCTTGATCACAACTTCTTGTTTTACAAGTTCTTGTAGCGGGGTTACCACAGGTTTAAGTAATTCACTTAGTGCCCTTTCAGCTGCAGCCTTATTCAATTTAATCATTTTATGCTTTTTACGGATCGCATCACTAGCTGTAGCGATTTGATGGTGAACATCTGCATGTTTATTCTCACTTTCAACTAAATCTAAAACGATACTGCAGATCAATAGTGATACATAATCTTATAACCCACATTGGTGAAACTCAGGATACCAACTTAACAAATGGTATTCTATCAAAGAAAATTAAATTCTGACTCAAATAAATCATATTCTAACTCAAACAAATCATATTCTAAGTCAGAAAATTAGATTCAAACGCAAAATACTCATATTCTGGTTCAGACACTTAGATTGTGACTCAGGAATATAATATTCTAACTCATACATATCATATTCTGACTCAGAAAATTAGTTTATGTCTCAGAAAAAGCATATTCTGACTCAGAGAATGTTTATTATGCCTCAGAAAATTAGTTTATATCTCAGAAAAAGCATATTCTAACTCAGAAAATTAGTTTATGTCTCAGAAAAAGCTTATTCTGACTCAGAAAAAGTTTATTGTGACTCATAAAATTAGTTTATGTCTCAGAGAATGTTTATTCTGACACAGAAAATTAGTTTATGTCTCAGAAAAATCATATTCTGACTCAGAAAATTAGATTCTAATTCAGTGTGTAGCGGCGGCTGTATTATTAATAGCGCGATAATCAAGCGCCCATAATAAAAAAAGATGTTATTATTATCAGTCAATTGACGATCGATAGAAAATAATTTGTAATAAATAAATCAATCAAACATCGAGTTAATTACTACAAATTGGTGACCCCGACGTGATTTGAAAAACATGTTAAACGAACAACAGCCACCGCCGCTATCAGAAGGCCGACAAGAGCTCCCGCTTTATGCTTCACTGGATCAGACTTCAGTACAAGCGGCCCCGTTTTGCCCAACAAATCCGGACCTCTGGTTCCGCTTGTTGGAGGGCCAATTCCAATGCAAACGGATGACGAACGACACGACCAAGTTTTGGGCAGCTCTCAATGCCATGGGAATTCAGTACGCGGCTGAAGTTGACGACATCACGCGTAGCCCCCCCGAAAATGATAAGTATTTAACCCTAAAGACTACGCTCATCCATCGTCTCACAGGATCCGCCGAATTACGGATTCGCCGATTATTGGAACGCGAAGAATTAGGTGATCGGACGCCATCGAAGTTCCTGCGACATTTAAGGACTATAGCGGATATTCAGGTTCCTGATAATGTTATTAGGTCTCTGTGGCTTCAAAGACTACCTGCAAATGTGCAGTGTATTTTAGCTGTTCAAACTAATAACACACTCGATCAACTAGCCGAGTTAGCGGACAAAATCTGCGAAGTTATGCCACAACGAACAGTCGCCTCCGTCGCCACACCGCTTTCTCACCAGCAGGTATCTGTTACACCTGTACTTGGTCAAACTGCAGGTACGACAGCTGCCGTCTCTGCTCCTGCATGTAATACCATCGACAAACTCGTGACACAAATGGAGGCGTTGACTCGTCGAATGGACGAACTACGCAGAGATCATCGTCGAGGACCATCACGTACCCGTAGTCCTAGTCGAAATCGACAAAGCAGTTCGCCTTCACCTTCTGGTTTGTGCTGGTACCACAAAGAATTTGGAACTCGTGCTAAATGCTGCCGTTCTCCGTGTAAATTTTCGGAAAACTTCAACAACCAGTAGTAAGTACGACCGAAACTGCTGGTATCTTCGCGAGTGGTCGTCTTTTCTTGGCAGATCTTTCTACTAAATTAACGTTTCTTGTTGATTCTGGCGCAGACGTCAGTATTTTTCCAAAGAAACTTTGTAAATGGAATCGCGAGAAAACAGAATTTTCACTCTATGCCGCCAACGGGACAAAAATTGACACTTTTGGAACAGTAGTGCTATCCCTTGATCTCAACCTTCGTCGGAAATTTCCGTGGACATTTCTGGTTGCTTCTGTCGATAAACCAATCATAGGAATCGATTTTCTCAGTTTCTTTAATCTGCTCATCGACGCCCGTCATCGACGCCTGATTGACGCCACAACACGACTCACTACTTCAGGTACCCTTCCCAGCAACCTATCAGTTGGAAGCATTAAAACAATTTCAGGAGACTCACCATATCACAGCATCATTTCCGAGTTTCCTGAAATAAGTCGACCCACCTGGCGATCCACTTCCACCAGTCACGGTGTGACGCACCACATCGAAACGACCCCTGGCCCACCGGTCACATCTCGCCCCCGTCGCCTCGCCCCAGAACGACTTTCAATTGCCCGCAAAGAGTTCGAGCACCTCTTAGCCCTCGATATCATTCGTCCTTCAAAGAGCAATTGGTCCTCCCCCCTTCACCTGGCTATTAAAAAGAACAATGAGTGGCGCCCCTGCGGAGATTACCGTTCACTAAACGTACGAACTGTGCATGATAATTATCCGATACCGCATATTGAAGATTTTGCTCAAAATTTATACGGAAAGTCAGTGTTCTCAACAATAGATCTACTTCGAGCATTTCACCAAATTCCCATTAATCCAGAGGACATTCCGAAGACAGCAATAACAACACCTTTCGGCTTGTACGAATTCGTATACATGAGTTTTGGTCTTCGAAACGCTGCACAGACTTTTCAACGATTTATCGACCATATCCTCCGCGGACTTGATTTTTGCTATTCATATATCGACGACATTTTAATCGCGTCCTCCTCGCCTGAAGAACATTCATCGCATTTAAAAATCTTGTTTAATAGGCTGAAAGAATTTGGTGTGATTATCAACCCCTCAAAATGTTGCCTGGGTCAGCCCGAGGTCCTGTTTCTTGGCCACACTGTCAATGCGACAGGATGTCACCCCCCTCAAGATCGTGTGGAAGCTATCCGCGACGCTAACGTCCCGACTACCGTCAAGCAGTTGCGTCGTTTCCTTGGAATGATAAATTTCTACAGGAGATTCATTCCCAATGCAGCATCTACGCAGGCACCACTGAACAATCTTTTGACGGGCCCAAAGTCAAAAGATAACCGCGTCATCGATTGGACTTCCACAACACTTACAGCTTTCGAAGCTGTCAAACAATCCATCATCAGTGTCGCTTTGTTGGCTCATCCTTCACCAACTGCAGTTAGATCAGTTATGGTCGACGCATCGGACTTTGCCATAGGAGCGGTGCTCCAACAATACATCGATGACGCATGGCAACCGATAGGCTTCTTTTCTCGAAAATTATCTCCCACGCAACAAAAGTACAGCGCGTACGACCGAGAATTATTAGCTGCCTACACCGCCATCAAGAAATTCCGTCATTACCTCGAAGGTCGAAAATTCACACTTTATACGGACCATAAGCCGCTGACGTTCGCTTTCCAACAAAATTTGGACAAGTGTTCACCACGTCAATTCCGGCACCTTGATCTTATTGGACAATTCACTACAGACATTCAACACGTCAGTGGCAAAAAGAATATACCGGCTGATACACTCTCGCGTCTCGAGTCCATTAGCACGAACCCTGTTAATTTTTCTGACCTTGCTGCAGTCCAAGAAACAGATGTCGAACTTCAAGATTTGGTGAATTCCAACCAAAGCTTACACTTCGTCAAGATTCACTTTCCTGAAGTCAACCGCGACGTTTTGTGTGATATCGCAACCGGTAAAGCCAGACCAATTGTACCTAATGCATTTCGCAAGAAAATTTTTGACAATCTACACGGGCTTTCACATCCTGGTGCACGAGTAACTACTAAATTGATTACATCTCGATTTGTTTGGCCTTCCATAAATAAAGATTGCAAAACCTGGTGCCGACAGTGCATTGAGTGTCAAAAGAACAAAATTTCTAGACACGTTAAATCGCCACTGTTCCCCATTCTTCCACCAAATGCTCGCTTTGAACACATTCATGTTGATCTAGTGGGCCCTTTGCCGCCGTCTAGAGGAAATTCCTACATTTTAACTTGTATCGATAGATATACAAGATGGCCAGAGGCTGTGCCCATTCCAGACATTTCCGCCGAAACCGTCGCAATTCATCTTTTGCACTGCTGGATAGCTAGATTTGGAGTACCATGTCGAATCACGACTGATCGAGGTAAGCAATTCGACTCCAACCTCTTCCAGAGTTTATCTCGACTAGCAGGCATTCAGCATCTCAAAACCACTGCGTACCATCCACAATCGAATGGGATGGTCGAACGTTACCACCGTGTGCTAAAATCTGCTCTCAAATGCCATGGTCATGCTAATTGGGTCGAATCATTACCTCTCGCTCTGCTTGGTATTCGCACTGCATTGAAAGAAGATCTTGGTACCTCAGCTGCAGAGCTCGTTTACGGTACTAGCCTTCGATTACCAACCGAACTTTTTTTATCAACTCCACCCGAATCAACATCTGAATTTGTTCTTAGACTACAAGAACATTTTTCAAAAATCCGACCAAAGCTTCCACGATTGCATACTCAATCGCCTGTTTTCATTTGGAAATCTCTTCGTACGACCTCGCACGTTTTCATTCGTTACGACGCAATACGGAAACCCCTTCAGCCTACCTACCAAGGCCCATTCCGTGTCATTACCCGAAATGAAAAAACGTTTGAAGTAGATGTCCGTGGACGTACTCAGACCATCTCAATTGATCGCCTCAAACCAGCTTTTGTTGCTGCCGATGAAGTCATCTTCAATGACACTTCCAAACCTGCTACTAAGAAGGAGAAGCGCGTGACGTTCCAAGCGCAGCCAGAATATTTTTAACATTCTTCCGCGCTCTCACTGGGAAGGGGGTGATGTAGCGGCGGCTGTATTATTAATAGCGCGATAATCAAGCGCCCATAATAAAAAAAGATGTTATTATTATCAGTCAATTGACGATCGATAGAAAATAATTTGTAATAAATAAATCAATCAAACATCGAGTTAATTACTACAAGTGAAATCATATTCCTATGAATTATTATTTAAAATGTATGTACAGTGAGAATGGTTATGAGTTAGCTATCAGAGGTCAACTATCATGGGTAGATTTCTGCATGTATCTGGTGACCTTGAAACGTCATTAATAATTTGAAACCTATTCTTGAGTGGTGGTGGTGGTAGTGGGTGGGGCTTATGAGAAAGTTGGTGTAAGTATTTAAACGAGGCGCCATCATAGCTATAATTGAGTACAAGTGAGAAAGTTGATGTGCCTGTTCCTTCACAACTATTGTGTGTGTGTGTGTATAATGGAGGTTGTCGGATTAGTATGTAAGATAGACAGCATGTAAAATAACGATGTATGAATATAACCCAATGTATGAATATAATCCAATAGACGCTTAACATTACTTGACATGGTGCCGAAATCCAAGTGAAAAAGAAAACGTAGAATCGTGGAAAATAAAGGTGCGAAAAGTGCGTAAAGTGAAAAAATAGAACAATGCCAGTAGAAGGAGTGACCCTGAGACCCCCGAAATGTCTGATAATCAGCAACGACGCGGACATGGCCACAACGTGGAAAGCATGGCGTCAGCAATTCGAGTGGTATGCAGTAGCTACAAGTTTATCCAAAAAATCGAAGGAAGTGCAGGTTGCAATATTTATGACGACAATAGGCCCAGAGGCGGCAGTCATATTTAACACATTCACCTGGACCGAAGATGAGGTAAAAAACGATTTAGTCACAGTACAAGGCAAGTTTGAAAAGCACTTCGTGCCCCAAGTAAATGTTACGTATGAACGCTACATATTCAATAAAGCGCAACAAAGTCAAGAAGAGTCATTCGATGAGTTTCTAACAAGTCTACGTTGCAAAATAAAAAATTGCAACTATGGTTCACTGGAGGAAAGTCTGCTCAGTGACAGAATCGTATGTGGAATAAACTGCAATAGTTTAAGAGCACGACTGCTAGAAAATGCTAATTTAAAGCTAGAAGAAGCGATAAGCATCTGCAGGGCAAACGAGCTGGCAAAAAAGCAGTTAAACACAATCACACAGAACGGTGAACAGCAAGTGGACGCAGTGAAATACAGAAAAAAAGGCAAGAGAAACGAGAAACAAACAAAGAAAGAAGACTTCGACTGTAGAAGGTGTGACACAAGACATGGGAAAAGGTCTTGTCCAGCATATGGGAAAGAGTGTGACCGTTGCGGCAGGAAAGGTCATTTCAAGAAGATGTGCAGAGCAAAAGAAGTAAAAACAGTACAAACAAACTGCAGCGAGGATGAAGATGAGGAGGTTCTCTACATCTCAGCACTTGAAGGAAACGGTGACTGGTTCGAAATCCTGACGCTTCCAAAAGATTGCAAGGTAAAATTCAAACTGGATACCGGAGCCCAATGCAATGTAATTCC
Source organism: Dascillus cervinus (assembly GCA_949768715.1). NCBI lineage: Eukaryota > Metazoa > Arthropoda > Insecta > Coleoptera > Dascillidae > Dascillus > Dascillus cervinus. Next base: position 17,578,763 of record OX458318.1, on the reverse strand, counting down.
CAAAGGAATAGCTGAAGAAGCTAATCTGAAACTACAATCATCCAAGGTAAAACAGTTATTATCATACTCTAACCATGCACTAAATGTTCTAGGCGAGAGCGCAGTAAAAATCAAAACCAAACATCACTACAGAACAATCAAATTCATAGTAGTCGATCAAATGGTACAACCAATACTGGGCAAGGACACATGTGTAAATTTAGGGCTAATAAAAAGACTAGATTCAACGTACACACCGCCAGCAGAAATATTTAAAGGTATAGGATGCCTAAAAGGATATGAGTATGAAATAGACTTGATTGACGATCCAAAACTGACAATAAGTCCGGCACGCAGAATACCACATGCAATCCGAGACGAAGTAAAACAGGAATTGGATCGGATGACCAAAATGGGAATAATTGAGCCCATAAATGACCCAACACCAGCAGTATCGCCAATGGTAGTGGTCAAGCAAAACAACAAAATAAGAATTTGTATTGACCCATCGCAGCTCAACAAAAATCTCAAAAGAAGGCAATATCCATTGCAAACCTTAGAAGAAATATCAGCTCGTATACATGGATCGAAGTGGTTCACATTGTTAGATTGCAGAAAAGGTTTTTGGCAAATAAAGGTAACGGAAAGAACAGCCAAATACCTTACATTTGCACCCTGGGGTAGGTACAAATGTCGCCGACTTCCGTTCGGTCTTGCATCAGCACCGGAAGTGTTCCAACAAATAATGTGCAGCTTATTGAACAATATGAAAGGAGTAGAATGCTCAATGGATGACATACTGATTCATGCAGCATCAAAACATGAGTTAGAACAAACAACAGAAAAAGCAGTACAGCGACTCGAGCAAGCAGGTTTGAAATTGAACGAGGAAAAATGTAAATTTGCCCAAGAAAAAATTAAATTCCTAGGTCACTTGTTAACAGTACAAGGCTTACTTCCAGACCCGGAAAAAGTAGAGGCAATAAGCAGATTGAAAACGCCAACAACCGTAAAGGAACTACAACGATTCCTAGGCATGGCAACATACCTCGCAAAATTCATTCCAAACCTAGCAGAACTAACAACCCCGTTAAGAAGCTTACTAGAAAAAGAAAATGATTGGATGTGGGATGACCAACAGGATAAAGCCATACAAGCAATCAAAGAAGTTTTGCAAAAACCACCAGTCCTAGGTTACTACAACCCAAAAATACCAGTAGTACTATCCGTTGACGCGAGCAGCACCGCGGTAGGCGCAGTGCTGTTGCAAGAAAACCGCCCAGTAGCGTACAGCGCAAAATCTCTAACAAAAGCTCAAAGAAACTACAGCCAGTTAGAGAAAGAAGCTTATGCAATACTCGTAGGATGCAAGAAATTTCATGAATACATCTGGGGAAAACAAATTGTGATAGAATCAGATCACAAACCCCTAGAAGCAATCTTCAAGAAATCCATCTACGAAGCACCGGCAAGGTTACAGAGGATTCTGTTCGAAGTACTACCATACAACCCAATCATACAGTACAAGAAAGGAGTAGAATTATTCATAGCAGACACTCTAAGTAGAGATTGTCAACATACAAAGGAGGCAGAAATGGAGAACAGTCCAGATAACTTGCTAATACATGTAGCAATTCCACTGTCAACCGACAGAACCCAACAAGTTAGACAAGCCATTGTGAATAGCAGAGAATTACAATTGCTAATAAAAACAATACTAACAGGTTGGCCGAACCGAAAATCAGAACTACCAGAAGAAATACAAAAGTACTGGACCTATAAGGAGCAACTAGCATATTATGAAGGATTATTATTCAAGAATGATCGATTGTTAATCCCAAGAGAAATGATAAATACCGTCTTAAAATGCAGTCACCTTGGACACAAAGCACTAAAAGGAACCTTAAGCTTGGTACGACAAAGTGTTTTCTGGCATGAGATGACCAAAGATATAAAAAATTACGTAGACAACTGTGAAGTTTGTCAGAAAAAACAGAGAGATAATATCAAGGAACCATTACTATTACAAACAGCAGCGGAACGTCCGTGGTCATATGTAGCATCAGACATATTCCATTTAAAAGGAAAGAACTACATAGTAATCGCAGATGGTTATTCAGGATTCTTTGACTTTGAGCAGATACCGAGATTGAAAAGCAAAACAATCATCAAAGTACTGAAGCAATGGTTTGCGATGCACGGAATTCCAGACATACTTTCAACAGATAATGGGCGGCAGTATACATCGGAAGAATTTCAGAAGTTCGAAAAAAAATGGCAATTCCATCACCGATTCTCGAGCCCTGGATTTTCCCGGTCAAACGGACTAGCAGAACGCTATGTACAAGAAGCCAAGAATTTAATAGACAAGTGCAATGAAGAAAATTCTGACCTGTACTTAGCACTCCTGCATCATCGCAATACCCCACGCGATGATCTAGGTTCACCTGTACAAAGACTAATGAGTCGAAGAACACAAACCTTGATGCCAATGAACAAGAAGCAGCTAGAACCAAAGGTAATAGAAGATGTGAATAAACAACTAAACCAAATTAAGCAGGCAGAGAAGATAAACGCCGACAAAGGTACGAAGCAAAGGAAGGAGTTAGAAATAGGAGAAGAAGTACTATATAGGAACCAGAAAAAGGAATGGTTACCGGCGAAGATAATAGAGAAAGTACAAGGAACTAGGTCATATACAATTGAAACACCCGAAGGCAAGAAATATAGAAGAAATTCATGGTTCCTCAAAAAACAAAAGAAAAGGGGAAATGTCGGATTAGTATGTAAGATAGACAGCATGTAAAATAACGATGTATGAATATAACCCAATGTATGAATATAATCCAATAGACGCTTAACATTACTTGACAGAGGTGATTGTAGATATGCAAGGTTTCAAGACATATCCGAATGAATTTATCTTGAAAGAGTTTGCTGTGCTCCCACTTCATGATAAAACATCACAACCAGTGAGTTTTCTCTTTAAACCACCGTTTCACTGGAACGAACTGTGTGATAAATTTCAATCATCAAATTTATGGTTAGAAGAAAATTATCATGGAATTTCCTGGCGTTCTGGCGATGTGCCCTATAATGATGTGAAGCACATAGTAAACACTCATCTTGAAGAAGCGACTCGAATTTTTGTCAAAGGTGAAGAGAAAGTAATGTGGTTGCAACAGGTCACCGGGTTTGATCAGATCATTAATTTAGACAAGTTTGGATGTCCATCACTAAAGCAATTGTATAGTGAGTCATCCTGTACATCCCATGGAAATGGGTTAAAGTTTAATTGTGCTGTTGTAAACGTAAAGTTGTTAAAAAAATGGTTTACCAACGCGGATAGTACACCATCATTGGAAAAATCAATCAAAATATACTTTCAAAATGAAAATTTGGCTCTTATGAAGTCTGAAGATATCGCGTGTCTACCGAAGGATTTCCTTACCATACTCGCTTCCTACAGTATCGACGCAGCGTGGAATAAACTACCGCTAAAGTATCAAATGGATAAAGATATTGCAAAGTGCCGTAGATGTCACAAATATTATAATACTGGTGGTAGAACTGAAGTCGATGGTCCACCTCCATTAATTAAGAATTGTGTACAATGTCAATATGATTTATAAGTTTTTTATTGTAATAAAATTTGAATGTAATATGGGTTATAATTTTTATTGTAATAAAATTTGAATGCGATGCCACTATTACTATGTTTTATTCATTAGAATTCTCTAATTAAGAATTGTGTACAATGTCAATATGATTTATAATTTTTATTGTAATAAAATTTGAATGTAATATGATTCATAATTTTTATTTTTAATAAAATTTGAATGCAATTATTATGTTTTATTCATTAGAATTCTCTAATAATATTAATTTAGGTGATGCTTTGACATTCCTGAAGCATTAGTCATGTTGAATACTTTCCCTTCCACTATTTTTCCTATAAATACAGTTCGCTTGTACTTATTGTTTTATTAGCGTATCAGTACTTGTGTAGCAATGGACTTGGATAAAATCAACAACGTTGGGCTTATGGTATGTTTATATTATTATTACTATTTCTTTTATTTATTTTTTAATACCCATTTATAATTATGTAATTTTGTTTTAAAGATTCATTTTCTGAAACCAATTAAAATGGCTGAGTTAACTGTTGGTGAATCCTACCGTAGCCATCGTTAAATACTAGCCATGGCGAGAAAAAGGCAACGTCGCATGACTCACTGCTAGCGGACCCATGTGAACATAGCGGCGGGTAAAAACGAGGACCTGTAAAAACGTATTAAGTTAGGCACAAACCAATTTCGGCGAAGCGTTCAAAAGCCGCATATTGTTTATAATAAACAAAAAAGGACAAGACAACAAAAATAATAAATGTTACAAGTAAACCCTACTTAGTAAATAAAATTAATTTTTCGTCTTAAAGCAATATGAAATACGGTATTTGCGAGGACATCTTTTATGAAGTGCGTGCCAACGAAAGATTGTCATTATGAATTAATTTTATACACACTTCGGAAAATTTGCAATAAAATATCTAATTGTGGGAAAGAAAAATTAATTTTATTCTTCAGCAAGAACCACGTGAAGGTGTAGGGCTGTCTCTTGCCACAGAGGAAAGGAAAATTGAAAAGGGGGCATTTAAGAGAAAAAGGTGAAAAGTTTTAAGAAAAGTGTTTTTAAGAAAGAAAAAAGAACGCTGAAAAAAAATTAAAAACAAAATGAACAAATAAAATAAAATAAAATTAAAATCAAATTAAACTAAAACGCAAAATTCTGGTGGTGGCGTGGTTATTGTTAATTACGAAGGTTTTTCTACACCCATACTTTAATCGATTTATTAGACATTTACTACTTGTATTTTAATGATATTCATTAGGATACAAAATTTTCATTATGATACAAATTTAAAACCAATGGAATGCAACATCACTGCAATATCATAAACATGACGGATCTAAAATTTATCATTTTGACAGTTCGTAATTACTACTAATCTAGTAAATTCCTGGGTAATAATAATAATTAATGAAATGTGTTCAATTTTCGTGTTTTGTTACTTTTACTTGACTCACTATTATCGTTATTCTTCTTTTTGGATACCGATTGATTATTTTTGTTTTTTACATAATTATTTAGACATACGTTAGCAAAAATGGAACAAATGGAATTTAGAAGATTTTTATAATTGTTTCCGCAATGACAAATTTCCATAAAATTTTGGTAATAGTAATCTAATTCAATACTAAGCATTGTTAACTTACATAAAAGCGTTTTTTGTTCAGTACAATTTAAAAATTTTGCTATACACGTTTCATTATTTATTATATATTCCAAAATTGAACACATATGTACAAAAATAAACATTACAGACTCAGTTGCAACAGATAACCCGTTTCTCTGCAAATTATCAAAATAAATATCATCCACGTATTTTCCCTTTTCTACTCTAATTACAGCAATACACTCAGGACATTTTAATTTTTTTGAGATAGAATGAGCGGCATAGCCAGCGGCATATATTTTTGCAGAATGATCTACATCAGAGATCTGCAGATAATCTGTCTCTAATATAAAAATAAAATCGTTAAAATTTGGAAAAGTACTGTCCATGTAATTATTGTTTAAATCTTCGTTGTCTTTACCAATATCAAAATTTTGTTTCATTTCAGTTATCGAGAAATTATTTGGATCCATTTTTTTAAATAATTTTTTAAGTCTAATGTTTTTTTCAGCCCCCAAAACATCGTCATAAGAAACATTATAATTACATCCAGAAAGTGACCGATAAAGCCCAAAACGTTTTTCTAAATTGTCTGTACTAAATTTTCCCGCTAATATATATTTTAAATCACTGTAGGTTTTGAAGCTATAGTCAATTAAAGAAATTAAAACCACAGTACTCTGGTGTAAAGCTTGAAAAGTTTGATTTGTTAATTTCCCGTTAAAATCTTTCAAACCATTATGCCACTTATCAATCCAAATAATAAATTTTCTCAAAAACTGCAATTTTTCATCTAAGTTGGGGTCAAGTTCTTTTTCAAATGGGGTACAAAATTTATTACTTTTTATTATTCCTTTATAGGTGGAAGTATTATTAACAATATCCCACCAATGTCTGAAAATTTCAGCGAATTGTGCAGTATCGTGCATTCCTTTGGATTTCAGACAAGCAATTGTTGAATTATGAAAAATATTATCAGCTAGTATAACCTTTTGACGTTCCAAAATTGATGGATACAGTGACTTATAACACAATTTGAAGGCCTGCTTAACTAAACAATTTTCTTCTTCCTGATAAATATCCCTAATATTTTGAAATTTTGCGTAACGCACTGTCTCTAGATCATTCCAATCGCAAAAAACAAAAGTCTGATGGACATTTTTTAGGTTAAGCCAGTTTTTCCAGATATTTTTAAAAATGTAAAACAAAATCAAATGTTAAAAAGATTGTCTTATTGGTATCTTTGGGGTTATTAATTTCAAAAGACTTAGCACTAAAAGTTTTAAACATAGATCTATTGATGGAATGATTATCTGTTATAATGGCTAAAATTTCAAACCCACAATTTTGAATAAATTCGATTATTTTTGTTGTTATCTTAGCTGTCTCTGCTCCCTTGATATTATGTACAGGTAGTAATTTAACAACGTCTTTAAAGTTTCCAAAAGCAGAACTGATCATATATGTCAAAATAGTTTTGGCTGCTGTATCAGAAGCTACATTGGCAGCAGAACCTATTATACTTTTTGATCTATAATCTAAACGAGGGGTAATGTAAATTTCATCAATTAAGAGGACAACTACACGTTCCAATGAAGACAGAGGTCGGGCTATATTTATAAGATAATTTGTATTATTTAGATCAGAATTTGGCGATAATTCTAGTGAAGATGATATTAGTTGTAAATACCTTTTATGCGGTAATATAAAAAAATTTCGAATTAATTCGTAACATGAAGGTGATTGAGAATACAAAATAAACGCCATGAGAATGGTAGAAGAAGAATATTTTGGTTTTTGGTTTATAATTTGCCGTAATTGATCAATAATTATTTCTAATTGTTTACTTTTATCAAAGTTTTGTTCTGCCGCCAATTCTGCCGCTTTTATTAATAAATTCAGTCCCCTTTCCAAAAGATTTGAAGTGGGTTCCGAATAAATTTCACTCGAATCCTGATACCGGGACAATAAATTTGTTAATTGTGACCATCTAGAAAGTTTAAGATCAAAAGGCAGAACCCACTGTAAGTCACTGGAAGTGAGCTTTTGATTTTTTATGAAAACATTTGCCTTAAGATTTTGACTGATATGAACAGACGTGTCAATTTGCAAACCTTCCTGAAGATTCAAATTATAGAAGTAAATCTCACTTTGAAAAACCTTAAATTCCCACCCTGATAACTCTATTTCATTGGAAAAATTATTGTTTTAAATCGTCAAAGTCAACTATAAGATCAGATTTTTAAAAATTCTCAATTTCGTCATTTTGTCTTTCAAGAATTGCTTGTCGTCTAGCCTGTGGGTCAGTTCTCTCTTTAATGACTGTTTTGGATAAATATACCGGTAAATTTGGAAAAATGCTAGGGACTGCACCATCTTTCAAGCGAGGTCTCCTTAAAAGAATTTCGGTACAGGTTCCATCTGCCTGTTTGTATTTATCATGTGTAATCACATCAGCGCCGTTAAAATATAATTGACAAACCACACTTGAAGATGATGGAATAAAGTCTTTCCTAGGGATTGCTTTGAGCCACGCTTTCTTATGTTCTTCGATTTTTGGAAACTTAAAGACACTGACACCACGGTTGTTTTGGCTAGATTTTAAAGAAGTATTATAATTGCTTTTGCATCCTGTCACACAACACCGACTGGGCATTTTGCAACCTGAAATTGTTGTTCACCGTTCAAACCACCAAACAAACACCAAAATTATGCACTTCAACACTTCACATACGTCGGAAACGTCTCTGCACTGCACCAACTTAGTATCACTCGAGAAACGGAACAAATTTGCCAAAAAAACAGTAAACAAATGATAAATACTGTATACGCACGCAAGCTGCCAGTTAAGCGACCATACTGAATCTTAGGAAGGTTGCGCGCACATGGGTCCGCAAGCGGTGTTGCCACGTTTCTTTGTACACGGCTAGTATTTAACGATGGCTACGATCCTACCCAATACACCGATTGCAGTTAGTACAAACTAAATATGGTAATCGGATCGTTGCTGAGTCTACAGATTGGTGTGTCTATCTTCCATCACGGATGACCCAACCTATCCAAGAAGATGTAGCTATGTTGAATTGTGGAAGAGATGAGCTCTTACTGAAGTATCTTGGTGGCCCATACAACTTAATTGAATTTATTAAAAAATGATTTATATGTATTATGCAGTAAAATAAAATGTTTAATACCATCCACTGCATTATTCTTTTAAGTTTGAAGGGGGGTTACAAGTTAGCTATCAGATGTCAGCTATCAGGCATCACACTTTAGAACATTATCAAACAGACATATTTAGTAATGTAGAAATTTCCAACCTTTAATTCAAGTATATTGTTAATCATGATACTCCAGATAATCAGATGTTAGATATCAGATAATTCAATGTTAGATATCAGCTAATTCGATGTTAGATATCAGATAATTCGATGTTAGATATCAGATAATTCGATGTTAGATATCAGATAATTAGATTTAGATAGCAGATAAGTAGATAATTGGATATCCTACATGATGTATGAGCTGCTGGATCGCACATAGTTGTTTATCAGTTATCTGACAGTTACCGCATTATCTCAGATTTTCACCAGCATCCGCCAAACTCTCGTAAGAATGCACCCAGTGGATTTGGGATAATTATATGGTGATGTCATCATGCAAGAATGAACCTGTTGACTTTGAGGGTCATTAAAAACCCATTAAGCTAAGTACATGGTGACGTCATCACATAAGAATGCACCTGTTGACCTTGAAACCTAAAGGTGTAACAGACTTCTATTAGTTAGAAGCGCTCCGCACACGAGAGCGCCACCTGCACAACTCCCACTATCGGATTCCCCCACCAGCACACCTCCGACCAATGGGATTCTCCCACAATTCGACAGCACGAAGACACGCCTACCCTCCAGCCCTATAAAAGGAGCTTACGAGCTCCGATAACGCCAGAAGTGATCAGCTTCTCGCACCGACTACTTCAGGGTAACAGCTCCAGCGTTGGACATTACCCTTGAAACTAGAAGGACAGAGAAGCCGGTCAGTCCTTCCAGGACTATTGAAGATCCATCGTTAGTATACAATTGTGTCGATCCCCGTCTCAAAATCCCCGACAACTCCCCGGTAACAGCTCCAGCGTTGGACATTACCAGGGAGATCGAAGACTAGAGGCGCGGGTCAGTCCTTTAAAGGACTACAACCATTTTCATCTGTACTTGTGTATGTAACCGTAACGTGTGTATAATAAATAGTTTCAACACTCGTTATAAAGGTCATTAAAAACCCATTAAAAACCCATTAAAAACCCATTAAGCTAAGTACATGGTTATGTCATCACATAAGAATGCACCTGTTGACCTTGAAACCTAAAGGTCATTAAAAACCCATTAAAAACCCATTAAAAACCCATTAAGCTAAGTACATGATTATGTCATCACATAAGAATACACCTGTTGACCTTGAAACCTAAAGGTCATTAAAAACCCATTAAAAACCCATTAACTAATTACTTGGTGACGTCATTACATAAGAATGCACCTGTTGACCTTGAAACCTAAAGGTCATTAAAAACCCATTAAAAACCCATTAGCTAATTACTTGGTGACGTCATCACATAAGAATGCACCTGTTGACCTTGAAACCTAAAGGTCATTAAAAACCCATTAAAAACCCATTAAGCTAATTACTCATTAGGTTAATGACCTCATTAACAAATGAATCACTGATCGATTAAACTGATATCAATTTGATATCAAAAGTACCCCGAACCGGCATAGGTATACTACTCCCCGCGTGCATGAAAATAGCCTGATTAAATTTTTACGTTTTTGTCGCAATGTTTTGCCATAAAGAAATATGTCTCGTAAATTTTTCACCCAAAATCCCTCGTGCGGCGCACTCGAGATTTTGTTACGTGGAAAATTTGCTCGACATATTGCTAGGCAAAACATTTTGACAGAAACGTCAAAATTTAATCGGCTATTTTGATGCACTTGTGATATTACTGTTGATTAAATTTTGACGTTTCAAACGTATTAAAATAGTGAGAATAATCTACTTACATTATTCTCAAGGGTAATATAATAAGTGGTACGCTTATTATCGAAAATTTTTTTGAAATGCCACGAATATCAGTCCCAACGACGAAAATACAACGAGTGCGTAGCACGAGTTGTATTTTCTAAAGATTGGGGCTGGATGAGTTGGCATTTCAAAAAAATTATCGATTCTTAAGCGTACCACGAATTATATTTAGGAAGAGAATATAATGAGACACACACATTAATTAACAAAGATAAATTTATACTTTTATGTTAACGTTTATAAAAAATGATAGGTATTCTCCCCAGCGTTTATTTTGACAATTATCTTGCATAATTGAAAATTAGTCACAATATTAAAAAAGATGACGTGTGACGTATATTTTTTTGTATTAGTTATGTGCAGAGTTCAACTTCGACAATAACAACGTGTCGCGCAACGTATGCATCTTGAGAAACGTGCCGTCCTCCGCCACGTGTGTGTTTAGCTGGACCGTAAACTACTATAAATAATGCAAAGATCGCTTAAGCTTTAGTCTTCACATAGTCTTCACATAGTCTTCACGCAGTCTTCATGTAGTCTTTACGCAGCTCTTTACTTAGTTTGTAATTTGCTCGTATCTTGTAATCAACAAATAAATGAAGTTTTTTTTAAATACCTCTCCGGCTTTTTGAAACTTAATTTATTGGAAGTAGTCATAGCAATGGGTACGCAGTGCCTGTCCCCGCGGCTCTCTCTATCCGTTATTTTCGCTCTATATTAAATATTCTTTCAGTCAAAAGTAAAGGGTAATTACTACTCAACACTTTTTGTTCCAGTCCAAACAACATCCGGGCTAGAGACGATTTTTTAGTCAGCGAATCTGACTCTACCTGTTCGGTGGATCGACAGGTGCTTTGTTTAAAGTTTTTCACGTCCCCCGAATAAATAAATTTAAAAAAAAAGGTATGCAGTGCGCGTACCACCGTGACAATACAACAGTATTGTATTATCACTTATTAATATCAAGCAACAACAATGAATTTCCATGCTGATTTTTGTTGAAATTATATTCTCATAAGTAATATCACAAGAGAGTGAGAATAAATTGAAAATAATTCGACAGATTTTCGAAAATTTGTTGCCAGGGAATAGACACGAGAGCCCGTAGGGCTCGAGTGGCTATTCCCAAATGGCAACAAGTTTGAAAAAATAACTGGAGAATTATTTTCTAATTAATTCGCACTCTCGAGTGGTATTCGGAAGATTATTTTTTAACGTTTAAATAAAAAATACAGCATAAAAATACAGTTTAATTCATTATAAACTAAAATCAAACTGGCGACAGATGTCAAAACTAGAAAATGTGCTGTCAAGTTACATATGTAAACAAAATACTAGAAATTATGCTCGCGGGAATTTTCTACAGTAGAAAATTCTCACTATAATAATGTTGTGATTGGACAGAATTAAACACGTGTGCCCAAATACTGCTAAGCGATTGGTGAATGAAATCATTAAAAAATAATCATAAGTAATATCACAAGAGAGTGGGAATAAATTGAAAATAATTCGACAGATTTTCGAAAACTTGTTGCCAGGGAATAGACACGAGAGCCCGTAGGGCTCGAGTGGCTATTCCCAAATGGCAACAAGTTTGAAAAAATAACTGGAGAATTATTTTCTAATTAATTCGCACTCTCGAGTGGTATTCGGAAGATTATTTTTTAACGTTTAAATAAAAAATACAGCATAAAAATACAGTTTAATTCATTATAAACTAAAATCAAACTGGCGACAGATGTCAAAACTAGAAATGTGCTGTAAAGTAACATATGTAAACAAAATACTAGAAATTATGCTCGCGGGAATAATGTACAGTAGAAAATTCTCACTATAATAATGTTGTGATTGGACAGAATTAAACACGTGTGCCCAAATACTGCTAAACGATTGGTGAATGAAATCATTAAAAAATAATCATAAGTAATAGCACAAGAGAGTGGGAATAAATTGAAAATAATTCGACAGATTTTCGAAAACTTGTTGCCAGGGAATAGACACGAGAGCCCGTAGGGCTCGAGTGGCTATTCCCAAATGGCAACAAGTTTGAAAAAATAGCTGGAGAATTATTTTCTAATTAATTCGAACTCTCGAGTGGTATTCGGAAGATTATTTTTTAACGTTTAAATAAAAAATACAGCATAAAAATACAGTTTAATTCATTATAAACTAAAATCAAACTGGCGACAGATGTCAAAACTAGAAAATGTGCTGTCAAGTAACATATGTAAACAAAATACTAGAAATTATGCTCGCGGGAATAATGTACAATAGAAAATTCTCACTATAATAATGTGATTGGACAGAATTAAACACGTGTGCCCAAATACTGCTAAACGATTGGTGAATGAAATCATTAAAAAATAATCGCCAGAATATTTTCTAGTATTTTGTTTTTGTTACTTCACAACACATTTTCTAGTTTTGACATCTGTCACCAGTTTTATTTTAATTTATAATGAGTTAAATTATACTTTTTATGCTGTATTTTTTATTTAAACATTAAAAAAATAAGCTTCTGAATACCACTCGAGAATGCGAATTAATTAGAAAATAATCCTCCAGTTATTTTCTCAAACTTGTTGCAAGGGAATAGACACGAGAGCCCGTAGGGCTCGAGTGGCTTTACCCACAAAGAACTTTTTGCACTCCCTGCTCCCAAACAAGCGAAATGCGCACGCAACTGAGACACGGAAACATCTACTTTGAAGCACTCGTGCGTGAAAAGGTGCCAAAAATAACTCGCTAATCAGACCATTTGCAAGCAAATTATTGTTTGATTTATATTCTTTAATGTGTACAATGCAATTTACACGACTTTTCAATTCAATACATTGGGGAATAGTGCAGAAATTATAAATTGAAAGTTGTAAATATCGAATGACATTTAACAGCTGACAGTTGTTTCCGGTTCAAATTTATTTATTTATTTATTTTGTTTTGGGGTAAAAATTCGTGCAAAAAATAGCATACACATCTTGTGCGTAAACAATATAAGGGAATTCGTGCCCATTTGCACTTCACTCGTGTGCTACGCCCACTCGTGTTTGCAAATCGGGCACTCATTACCAAAACATTTGTTTCCGCACATGATGCGTAATAGTTATTTCTCTACGACTGTTTTAGAATACATGCATTCTGCGATCATTTTTGAACATTGAATAGGGCTATTCTTTACACCTGTTACGGAATATTCATACCATTACTTGTTATGGAATGACTACCACCAGCGCCCTCGATTGCAACTATTTTTTTTTTAATCGAAGGAGGTGAAAAATAGTATATTATGCAACAAGCACAAAATGATGCTCATTTTGCACGAGTATGAATTGCAGTACGAGTCGCAGACTCGTACTGCAGCAATTCATACGAGTGTAAAATTGCCATTTTGTGCGCGTTGCATACTGCACTTTTTCTACGATAACCTCTGCTAACGCGTTTAACATACTTTGCGTTGATACATTTTCTTAGACGTTTCCGGTAATAAATTTAATGTTGTGAACTTTGCAACTTCAGTTATGTTTGGAGGTGTTAATTCCAAGTCATTATCACTATCACCTTCCATATTAATTGTAAGAGTTATCGAAAATAACTACGAAATTATTATCTGCAACGTACAAAAATGTTGACAGAAGCAAACTGATGACATTCGATTTTCTAGGCCGCCTTAATATTTGTGACCAAAAACAATGAACCGAACACGAAATATTTCATTTCGCATTTGTTGCCTAGCAACCGATGCGAAATGAAATTCTGTACAAAATGTAGTTGTTTATGATTGAATTTACGCTCGTGAAATAACATATTTCGATGTTGTCGTAGAAAAAAATTATTATTATGAGATGTTTTTTTTTCAATTTGTCAAAACTTGATTTAAAAAATCGCGTCACACGATTTAAGCAATTTGAACTGTCCTGTGCCTTTTTGGTGATTATCTCTGTTTAAATATACTTTTTGTGCAGTGTAAGTGTAATATAATTTAATAAATTAATGATTTAAGTTTAAAAACAATATCTTTCAACAAAGTTAACTAAATAAATACAGAAAATGAAGAGTTGCTGTTAATTGTTTTTTCAAGATATAAAATACTTAGAAAATTCAGTTTTAATTAGTGTACCTGATGCCAAAATAAAGGTTTCTAGAAAATTCACCAGCAATGCAGAATTTTATAACATTTAAAAAATATGCAGATTTAAGGCCCCCAAACATTACAACAGACAATTTTTTTGTAAATTTTCAAAAAGGTCGCTGCACCAAACAAGTCATGGGTATAAATAAACTAGGTAACATGGCTAAACAAGTGGTTATCTTGTTGCAACTACTAAATTCAGAGTCTTACACCAGCCACTGCTTTATACGGACATATGCCACCATGTTGATAGATGCTGGGGCCAATATAGAAACTTTAAAAAGACATGGTGGATGGAAATCTTTTGAAGTGAACGAAGGCTATACCGACAATTCCATTAAAAATCGCTTAAATGTTGCCAATGAAATATTAGAATATTTAGATATCGAACCTACACCAGGATGTTCCATACAGAATTTAACAATGTTGCCATCACATTCTTATGTGGCAAATACCACACATCAAATGTTTGTAACTTACCAAATATCCCATTTAACCGTTGCCAAAATATTACTATTAATTTAGTAAGTAAAAACGAAAATATATAAATAGAGAATTATTGTATTGTATTGTATTGTACATATTATTGTATTGTTATTATTTTATTACTATTATTATTATTATTACTTTTTATTTTCACATACAGTCGTAGAGAAAGTATAGTCTGTAACACGTTTGGAATGGCTATTCCACACTCGTGGACCGCCACCCTCGCCTTCGGCTCGGGTGTCAAACTTCCATTCGTGTGGAATATGCCTCATTCCAAACTTGTTACAGAATATACTATTAACTTATAGAGAAATGGAATGCTTTGGATGCGATCACGTAACTGATCTTACAAGCGCTAGATGTCTCTTATCTAGTCTATATGTAATTATTAGTAGAAATCAACTTACAATTACTCGTTAATTGATTCCTTCATCCAGGTGTTTTCCTTTTTCCACAAATTCTTTTATATTTCTTTTTTATTTAACATTTTATTTTACATTAGGATTTTTTATTAAAATCACGTCACACAGTAAATTACATAGACAGTTATTGACGGAACATAAATTGTGGTTGATACAATAGTTTTAATAATAGTTTTTAATAATTTTAATAATTCTATAAGACAGCATCGCTTTACCAATGAAGAAAAAATTATGTGTCTTTCATTATATACTCAAAGTCAGAAATCATACCGTTTGCTAGCAAAAATGTTTACTTTACCAAGCAAATCAACTTTAAATAACTTTTTAAAGCAAATTAATTTTGAAACTGGAATTGTTACAAATATTTTTGATTCCTTACAAAAGGCTACTATGGGATTTGACGCTTCAGATAAGTTCGTAGCTGTTATTTGGGATGAGATGTCCATTTCACCATCTTTAAATTTTAATGAAAAAAAGGGCTATATAGAAGGATTTGGAGACTTGGGAGAAACAAATACTAGAAAGAATGATATAGCTGACCATGTGTTACTGTTTATGGTAAGAAGAATCAAGAAAAAATTTAAACAGCCGATGAGTTACACATTTTCAGTACGTGATGGAGCTAAAAGCCATGAAATTATGAAATTGCTGAAAACAGTTGTAACCATGTTAATAGATATTGGTTTAACACCAATTATGACAATTTGCGACCAGGCAGCAACAAGGTTGCTTTAATTTAAAAGTATCTTTAATTCTTAGACAAATGGTATATGTATCATATTTCTACTCCGATTATTCAATGAGTTATAATAAATTTCAAATAGGCGCGTGACGTCACTGGGCCCAGTTCATCGCAGCGGCTCGTTTCACACGATCATTTATCTACCTTTATAGGCCAAGCAATAAAGCATTTTTTCATGCCATAAATACTACCCGGAAACCGACTGTGCGATTACATAAAGGACAGTTAGTAGATCAATTTGGCATAATTTTAGACTCGAGGACCATAATTTTTAATTTGTTATGAACAATTTAGAAGAAAAAATCGTTTTTTTTTTAATTCTTTGCTTATAAAATGGAAACTAATGAAGCAATCTTAATGTGAGGGGAAGCGCAGCCCGGTTCTATTCCTATATAAAAAATTTCCCCGAAGGAATTTCTACAATATAACTTACTTCTTGAGCTGAAGTGTGTTCACTGGCACACTACATTTAAAAAAAGTATTGTTGCCAATTTTTCTCTTCTTAAGTTATCAACTTTCTCACAATAAAAAAAAAATGTTCTTACAAGGCAATATATTCTCTATAAGTGCTGTAAAGTGCATTGCAAAATATTTCGTAACTCTAAAGATTTCAGTAAAAAATCCTCACTACTACATTTTTTCACCAAAGCAAATACAGAGTGATGAAAAAAAGGTGCCCGTGATTGATATCGGGACAATGCTTTCTGTTGAAGCATTGTGGAAATCGCAACAAAAGTGGTCCAAGTAGATTCTGTTTAAAATTAAAACAGTTTGTCTAAGAGCACAACGTGGCAATACTGCACATATTTCTTTTTCTAAAGAATTACTTTCAGGTAGGCCCACTTCTTGTATCTAAGCAACCAACACTGACAGATACTGTCACTTGCGTAAGATAAACAACTGTCACGTTGACATAACTTTTTTTATTTCAAAAGAATTTAAGGGCGGCCCAAAAATGGTGGGGGTTTGACAATTTTATTCCACAGTCCAAATGTTTCTAAGCTAAGAAAGTGTAATAATTTTTCTGCTTCATAGATGGCCCGACAATATCAAAAGAAACATCAAATCTATTTTTAGAATTTCTGGGATGGGAGACAGGGTATTTGCGTCCTTGTTGCACAGTGACGTTACTCGTAGAACAAATCCAAATACCCATTGAACTGAATTACACATAAAATTGAATTAAATTTGAATGGTTGAATTTTTTTAGAAAAAAATGTATTCCTCTAATCAAAAAAGAATAATCGCTAGTAATACCATAAGAAGACACCAATTTAGACACACAAATTAAACATTTTAACCCTTTAAGGACGGAATTTATTTTCGGTTACAGATCCCATGGGATGTAGTTAGATTTGTGTCGCGAATGTGCGACATTCGGGAAAACTGCTTCTTTTCTAGTGTGACGCGTATGGGCGACATACGTCCTTAAAGGGTTAAAAAACAAACACAAGCTCAACATTATAAAAGGCTGAAATTTAAGATAATTGAAAATCAACAGAACAGGAAAATTTTAAAATTGTCATTGTTTAAGCAGGTCAGTGGTCCCTAGCAACCAGAATTGACGTACAAATCGTCCCTAGAGCGACGGGCTCCAGCCTTGAATATCGCAAATTTTCTAATTCTTTTGTGCTGCGACAAATTTTATGATGGTTATAAATTTCTTATTTTAAAAGCTTTTAACTGCGTCTTTAGGAACTGCATATTTGACACTTTAGTTTGAAAATCGTTTTACATATTTTGTCCCACTTCGTTGATTAAAAATTCAAAACCGGCGCTTGGTATTCTGGCAAAATTTTTAAAATTTCCGTCACACCACAATTCATCATTAACCCTTTGAGTGACAAGGAGCGCAATCGCGCTCGTCAATACACTGTCCGAAAATGCCAGGAGCGCGATCGCGTTTTTGCTTCCACACTAACTAATACAATCGATCTCTCTTTCATACTTATCGATTCTTGTTTATTGTTTATTGTTTTTGGAATTGGCAATTTTAGCTAATTCTCTAAAATCACTTTGGCACTCAAAGGGTTAATTACAAAACGGAACAATGTCGTCGGCTTTTAAATCGTTGATGATGTCGCTGCCCATTACCACTGTATCGCTTTCGAGACCTTAATAATGGGCAAATCCAAAATCTTTTCTTTTCTTTTTTCTGTGCACCACTTAAAATTACATATCCTGCAGCCGCGAGAAGAAAGTCTTTCTGATTTACCATTGCTTTGACTAAATTTTTTTTGTATCAACCGATTATGCAAAACACAGTTTTCCCAGAAGCTTCATGATTTAAGTACTTTATTACCTCCCATAAATAAATGAATTCGAACTTACCTACCTGCGACAGTTGTATTCCAGATGTTTCAAATATCGTTCAACGAAATAAGATTCATCATATTATTTATGGCGTTGAGTGACGTTTATAGATAATATGTCAATATATAAATTAAATTGCAAAAAGGTGCAAAATTTTCTCACCAAATACCACTGGACGTTAAATTAAAATCCGAAAATTTTTTCTCGGATATGAATATTTTAAGAAAATTATCCCTCGCCTGGGGCTCGGAATAATTTTCAAAATATTCATACCTTCGAAAAAATTTTCGGAAAAAATTTAACCTCTAGTGGCATTACTAGTAGGCCAAGCAATAAAGCATTTTTTCATGCCATAAATACTACCCAGAAACCGACTGTGCGATTACATAAAGGACAGTTAGTAGATCAATTTGGCATAATTTTAGACTCGAGGACCATAATTTTTAATTTGCTATGAACAATTTAGAAGAAAACATCGTTTTTTTTTTAGTTTTTTGCTTGTAAAATGGAAACTAATGAAGCAATCTTAATGTTGTCAATAGACGAATTGTAGAGAATTAAATTACGAAGGGAATGAGAGATCGAATGTCCCGATCCAATAATTAGAACCGGAGAGAACCCGGAAAATCCGGAAATTTCAGTGTTTTTTAAAAAAATTCACAATTCCCACATTTTTTTATTTTAAGAACTGACAACGCATTTTGCTAAGTTTATAATGAGAAACTGTTCAATTAAAAGAAATAATATTAAAAAGCTGTATTTTTTATTTAAACATTATAAAATAACCTTTTGAATACCACTTGAGAGTGCGAATTAATTAGAAAATAATTTTCCAGTATTTTCTCTAACTTGTTGCCATTCTCGAGCCCTACGAATTATTTTCAATTTATTCTCACTCTCTTGTGATATTACTGATGAAAATAAGAACACTGGATTACATATGTAAATTCACGCGCCTACTCTAGGGTTAAATACCCGGGAAAGACGTCGAACTGCTAGTAAATTTATAATCGTACCCTCTGGTGGATGGTATCCAAACTTTCTCAGCTAATGCGTCGGCCATGTTTTCACGGAACTGTAAACTTGAATCGAAAAATGTACTTCGAATCGAAAATATTAGGAATTGAACTGGAATATTGAGTAAACTCCGTTGGCGGCAATTTTTTCTATGACCTAACACCTCTATCATTGAATTTGAAGATAACATATAACTGGTTTTTGGTTGTGTTAAAACATCAAATAAACTACTACACGGCCAATGAATTATAATATGAATACCATTCTGACCAAGTTTGACGCATTAATTTACTAATAATATTTCTTTATAAACGATATGTTTGATAAAACGAGTGTAATTTACATTATACGAGGGGTATGCATTTGAACCGTGGTGACATCTATTATTCACTTTAGTGTAATGGCCGGTCTTAATGTAATTAAACAATAATACACAACAAACAGGTAATTGAAGGGCTCTATGCAAAAAGTCCTTAAGTGACGTAGAAATTTTCTACTATTTGCGCTGTTTCTGACAAGAATGGATGAACTTTCGATCGCACTTTCTGATTTCCGTTTAAAAGACCCCTAACCATGTTATTTAGTACAAAAATATCAATCAAAATCGAAATAATATAATTTCCAAATCAAATTGAAACAAAATTTAAATATCTCAAAATACGAAAAAGTGGCTTAAGAGACTTCTTGCATAGAGCCCTTCGTTTGGATTAAATTTTATAGCAACTGCTCGAAATGTCTCCCTTCAACTTCAACGCACAGTATTGCTCTTCGAATTAAGTTTTCCTTTACACTTTGAAGCATAAGGTCATTTATTGTACCAACCGCTGCGTTTATCCTTAGTCTTAACTCTTTGCTTATCGGAGTGGCATATACAAAATTTTTGAGGTGACCCCAGAGAAAGAAATCGCAAGGATTAAGATCAGGTGATCGGGGAGGCCATGCAATTGCACCACCTCTACCAATCCATCTATTTGGATAAGCCTCATCACACCAGTCCCGTACTATCCTACCGAAATGAGGAGGTGCGCCATCCATTTGTAACCACATTTGTCTGAAAATAGCAAGGGGCAAATCCTCAAGCAAAATTTGAAAATCATTTTGCAAAAATTGTAGAAAATTTTCTGCATTCAATCTTGCAGGTAACGTAAATGGTCCTAGGAGGTTACTATTAATGATGCCACCCCACAAATTTACTCCATAGCGTTGCTGATGTGCACGAGGATGCAATGCGAAGGAATTTTAGGTTGCCAATATGTGATTATTATGCTGATTGAATATGCCGTCTTGAGAGAAATAGCACTCATCTGTCCATAAAATGTTCTCTATAAACCTAGGATTGTTACCGTGACGCTCAAGTAACCATTGGCAAAATTGCACTCTAGAAAGATAGTCGCCTGGACGAAGAGCTTGCACCTTAATGTAGTGATAAGGATGATAATGTTCATCGACGAGTATACTTTGTATTGTTTGATAATCTACTTGAAACTGTCGCGCTAATCCTCGTATACTTTGTCCTGGTTCATTCTCTACCGCTTCCACAACTGCTTCTTCCAACGCTGGTGTACGAACTTCACGAGGTCGTCCACGATTTACAGAAATCGGCAATACTTGTCCATTTTCCCTTAATCTTTGTTCCACTCTTCTAATTACTTTAGCATCTGGATGTCGTCGATATGGATACAATCTAGCATATTCCCTAGCAGCTTCTGAAGCGTTATTATCGGCTGCACCCAAGCTGAGCAACATGTCTAAATATTCGCTAAAATTGTATTCCATTTTAAGACTTTAGAGCACTTAACTTGTATCGTTCAAATTTGACAAGAGAACTGACATTGAAAAGTGAATTATTGTTGCCAACGTTTCCTAAGAGATTTACGATGTTGCGACATTGATAAATTTTCATCGGAGCCAAGAAACCGTACTTTTGACATCGGTAATAAAGTTGGTTTCAATAGATTTTTTACAATTTTTTTTTTAAAAGCACCATCAACTGCATCAAATTTAGACCCTAATAATGAAATTATTACAAAATTGTTAATCGTATAGATTTTTATTAGGAAAGCTTATATCTTGGTGAAGAGACAACAAATTTTGTTTTGGCTTTCAAATTCGTGTTTCGTTAGAAATCGTCTATAACATGTCGCTACGCACGGGCACCTTTATTTCATCACCCTGTATATCATTAGATGCGGTAACATTATGTTTACAACTGTTGCTTCGCAAATTATACATATATTGATAAGTACTTTCTAAGCGATACTGAGTTTCTTAAAACTGCACTTTTTGAGGTTGGGTTCCCCAGCCTTAAAGAACAACAATTATATCCGTATCATGTACGAAAAGTTCAGTTTTTGCAACCAGAGAATTTACCTCGCAGACGTCGATTTTGCAAATGGGTTCTTGCAAAAATAAACAAGCAACCCAATTTTTATCCATTGTATTGACAACTGATGAGACTGGATTTACCAGAGAAGGTATTTTCAATATGCATAACACACATGTCTGGGCAGACGAAAATCCTCATGCTATAAGGGTCCGCAGTTTTCAACAACAATTTCCCCTCAATATTTGGGCCGGAATTATAAATGGACGACTAATCGGACCTTACATTCTGCCACCACGGCTAAATGGAGAACAATAAGGTAAATGTACCAAATGCGGACACAGTACTAAATTCTGACACTTTGCAATTTAATGCAAAAATTAAGAATTCTGTTCCGATTACAAAAAATTTAATATATGTGGAGCCATCTGTAATTATACTGAAATGTACAGATTCAAATATCAGTGCTACAAACCTTACAACAAAATTTCTGTTGTTCAACAAAACCTAGATCGTGGGAGTCTACATTATATAATGATACGTGCGACTTCCACTCTCGACGGGATCCCGTGTAAGCAGCGCCTCTACCGCCGTGGGGTTTAATAATGGCGTTCTCATATAAGATGCTATGGAAAAGAAGGTTTAAGAAATTTAAAAATGCCGCATCAATTGCGAGAAAAATCTTTATTTTTTTTATTTTTGCCTTTTAGCATTAATTTTTCATTACATTCATTCACTTTTTGTACATAGGCTCTTATAAAAACACTTCAAAAAAATAAAAATAAATTTAGTTTGCCATTACCGAATTGCATGTTTTAAATTAAATTAATTAGGTTCATCGAAGTCCTTAAGGGTACAAAATTACGTGGAAGGGGCATTTTTATTTGGGAAAAGATAGAAAACAAAAATATATTATTTTAATATTTAATATTTAATTAATATTTAAGAAAATTAATAAAATAATAGAAAAGCGCTTTTATATTTTGTTCATATAAGAGATGCTATGGGAAAGATGCTTGGGAAAATTCAAAATGCCGTTTTAATTGTGAGAAATTTTTAAAAAAATTTTGTTTTTGTTTTTTAACATTCATTTTTCACTGCTTTCATTCACGTTTTGTACATACGCTTTTATAAATACATTGAAATACTTGTTTAAAAATAAGTCAATGCAATTGTCACAAACGTTCTCAAGTTTTTCTTTAACACTAATTTTACAGTTATGAATTAATTTAAATTTGACATTATTCAAGCTTTCTCTTAGGTATATATTAATAAAACTTTTGAAATAATTGTTTAAAATTTCTGAAGCTAGTTTTGCCGAAGTATTCGGAAAGAAAAGTCTTGAACTATCCCTGTATTTTTTTAATTCAATTTTCGTATTTTCAAGGGCGTAATTGTGGTAAGGACCACATACACTATTTCTGCAGCTCTCATGTGGTAATTTACTCCAAACCCAACCCAAAACATAAACTTCAGAGTTTTTTTCGGCTAAATCATATACTAGACCTTCAACGTTATTATCAAATCGATTATTTGAAGATATAGGTGGAATTTCGATTTTAACACAATTTCGTAACATAAGTTGTTTTTGAAGGAGAAATTTTGAAGCATCAATTTCGCTATTGCTATCTGCAGACGGCTGCAGCAATTGATTAGCCATAATTGATCGTAGACTGCATCGAAATTTCACACAATCAGGTGTAATATTGTTGCCATTTTTTGCTCTAATCATTGAAAATATGTTTTCAGCACAGTCTTGGCTCAATCTTCGAGAAAATAAAAATTAAAAATTAAAATTATGTGTTAAATCTTCAAATAATAAGTTTAATCCATTTATATTTGCTATCCAACCATTAATGCAAGGTGGATTGAATGACCTTTTATTTAAAATTTTTAAATTGATTGCTGAGAAGTTGTTTTAATTTTACCAATTCAACAAAATGATCGGATTTGACAGAAATTGGTCTTCTATATTTTTTATCTTTAAATTTTGCAGAATTAAAAATATCAAAAAGAGTGTCTACGTTCTTTAAAAAATTAGCAGTATGTACTGCGTTAGCTGGTAGATTTTTTAAGGTAACATGGCATAACATACCAACATAAACAGAATGACTGCAAACACGAGCTGCAAAACATACCCTCATTGGGCTAAAAGGAGGAAGAGTAATGCACTTTTTTGTTAATTTAGGTGCCATTCTTGGAATTTGCTGAGAATCTAGATCATAAAATTTTTGAATATGAGTCCAAGAGTAAATTTCATTATTATACTGAATATCATATTGTTTTAAACTGTTACGTAAACATTTCAGCAAATGTGGGGGGTCATAAAAGAAGTAAATTTTCTCTTCCAGAAAAGTTATAAACGGTTTGTCAACTGTCACCGAAAGTAGCTTTCTTAGCTTCACATTAAAATTTTTTGTTTTCTACCTTTTCCGAAATAAATTCCCCTTCCCCGTAATTTTGTACCCTTAAGAACTTCGATGAACCTAATTAATTTAATTTAAAACATGCAATTCGCTAATGGCAAACTAAATTTATTTTTAATTTTTTTAGTGTTTTTATAAGAGCATATGTACAAAAAGTGTAATGAAAAATGAATGCTAAAAGGCAAAAATAAAAAAATTTAAAGATTTTTCTCGCAATTAATGCGGCATTTTTAAATTTCTTAAACGTTCTTTTTCATACCATCTTATATGAGAACGCCATTATTAAACCCCAAGGCGGTAGATGGCGCAGATGAATTTGGATCTGTAGGAACATACATTACCGACGCCTCGGTAATACCTACATTGCCGACCAGTCGATAAGGAAGAGAAATATATAACCGAGAGTTCCCGCGACAACAACGATAACCGGCTCGCGTCCTTCGACTTACTTTATGTATCATCACACGACATTAAATCATTAAATTATTAATAAACAAATCAAGTAGTGCTTATTCAACCTCAGTGAACCTAAGTACCTACAATTGGTGACCCCAGACTAACGTAACAAGAAAGAAACGATGTCGACCCCCGAACCATGTGCTAGTGACGCCAACCCGGCAGCATGCGAAAATGACGCCAGCCTAGAAGCGGTCCGAATGATTAAAATTCCGCCCTTCTGGCGTGACGAACCAGAATTGTGGTTCGCTCAAGTCGAGGCGCAATTCTTTTCTTTGCGTATAACTTCTGATGATCGCAAGTATTACACAGTCGTGAGCTCTTTAGAATCGCACGTTCTAAAAGAAGTAGCTGACATCGTCAGGTTACCTCCAGCAACAGGCAAGTTCGAGCTTCTAAAAAGTAAATTAATTAAATGCTTTGCAGAATCGGCCGAAAAAAAATTGCGCAACCTCCTAACAGGTTTAGACCTCGGTGACCGCAAGCCCTCTCAACTTCTACGCGAAATGAAAACACTCGCTAGCAATCAATTTGGCACAGACGTGTTAAAAACGCTATGGTTGCAGAGAATGCCTACAAAAGTCCAGATTGTACTTTCGGTATCAGACGAACCAACCGTTGACAAGCTTGCTGAAATGGCCGACAAGATTCTGGAAGTAGAAGATTCATCTTCGTCTACATGTACAGTGAGCAAACAGTCCTCAGCAGGGGATGAGTCACTCCGTGGCATGATCAACGAGCTCACGCTGCAGGTAGCACAGCTCACTAAAGAAGTACGAGGCCGATCCCCAGAGACATCCGATAGGAAGTACTACCAGAGGTCCAGGTCAGCTTCGAAGAACCGAGGTGTGTGTTTCTACCACCGTCGCTTTGGTGACAAGGCAAGGAACTGCCAATCACCATGTTCCCACAAGAAGTCGGAAAACTAGAACCATCGTCGCCAATTTGCGCGGTCAACGGCGATGGAAGTACACAGAGCCGCCTAATAATTACAGATCGCTCCTGTGGCCCTCGTTTTCTAGTAGACACTGGCGCTGACATATCCGTACTACCACATAAGCCTGTAAGGTCAAAACCTCCACAAACTTTCCAACTATTTGCTGCGAATGGCTCAGTAATCGACACATTTGGCACTGTGAAGCGAAAGTTAGATTTCGGCTTACGTCGAACGTTCCAATGGGAATTTTGTCTTGCAAATGTGAAGCGACCCATCCTGGGAGCCGATTTCCTTCGCCATTATGGAATCCTAGTGGACCTCAAAAACCGAAGGTTGGTCGATGGCGTGACATCACTCACAGCTATTGGCAGCATCAGCAGAAGCAACTGCTCCAGTATCACCGCCTTACCAACAAACGACAAGTTCAGTAAAATTTTAAAACAATTCCCTGAGCTTACGTCTCTTGCAGGTTTTGGAAAAGAGAAACTCCACAACGTTCGACACCATATTGTGACACGAGGCCCTCCAGTGTCCGAACGGGTTCGCCGCCTGCCTCCTGAAAAATTAAGGGCAGCCAAGGCCGAATTCGAGTTCCTCCTGGAGCAGGGGATTTGCCGTCCTTCAAATAGCGAGTGGGCAAGCCCACTGCACCTCGTCCAAAAATCCTCAGGTGAGTGGAGACCCTGTGGGGATTATCGCCGGCTCAATGCCATTACAGCACCGGACAAGTATCCTATTGCTAACCTAGAAGACTTTGCAAACCAACTGCACGGGAAAACCATTTTTACAACACTCGATCTGGTCAGGGCATTTCACCAGATCCCGATTGCAGAGGAAGATATACCCAAGACAGCAATAATAACGCCATTTGGACTATTTGAATTTAGTAGGATGACGTTTGGTCTATGCAATGCCGCCCAATCTTTTCAACGATTTATGGATTCTGTGTTGCGAGGCCTGAAATACTGTTATTGCTACATCGATGATGTCCTCATTGCCTCAGCAAATTCTGAAGAACATGAGCAACACCTCCAAGAAGTATTTGAACGTTTAAAAGCATACGGTATTACAGTTAACGCTTCTAAGTGTGTTTTTGGCAGTACAGAGGTCAAATATCTAGGCTACCTGGTATCAAACGAAGGTACGAAACCACTACCAGAGAAAGTAGAGAACATAAGAAACTTCAAGGAACCGCAGACCATTGCAGAGTTAAGACGTTTTTTAGGAATGCTTAACTTTTACCGCAAATTTGTTAAAAACGCAGCTGCACTACAAGCCCCGTTAAACGCATTTCTAAAAGACGCCAAAAAGAACGATAAAAGGCCCATCAATTGGACTCCTGAGACACAGCAGGCTTTCGAGAGCTGCAAAGACAGTCTGGCATCCGCTATATTTTTGACACATCCAGTCAGTGATGCACCACTCACCATCGTTACCGACGCTTCAGATACCGCAATGGGTGCAGTCCTTGAACAATTACAAGATTCGGTGTGGAAACCACTTGGTTTTTTTTCAAAAAAGTTCTCTCCAGCACAAACAAACTACAGCACTTTTGACAGGGAACTTACTGCAATCTATTACAGCATTAAGCATTTTCGCGACATCATTGAAGGTCGTCAAGTAAGTGTCCAGACAGATCACAAACCCTTAACTTATGCCTTTTCGCAACGAACCAGTAAAACCTCACCCAGGCAAACAAGACATCTTGAGTTCATATCGCAATTTACAACACAAATAACTCACATAGCAGGAGACCAGAATACCGTAGCCGATGCACTATCCCGCATAAATGCAATTTCCATGCCAGCTGCACTAGACATGCAGGAAATAGCACAAGCACAGGCTGATGACGATGAACTAAAAGCTCTTTTGGAAAACGACACAGCATTGAAATTGCAGCGTTTTTGTTTACAAGGTTCAGATCTTCCAGTTTACTGTGACACTTCCACAGAAGAAATTCGACCATTCATTCCCAGATCTCTCCGGAAACGCGTATTCCACATGATCCATAGGCTGTCCCATCCCAGCAGCAGAGCTACAAGCAAGCAGATAAGAACAAAATTTGTTTGGTACGGCATCAACAAGGATGTTGCAACATGGGTTAGAGCCTGTGAAGATTGCCAGAAATCTAAGACCGGCAGGCACAATAAGGTATTACCATTGCAATTCCCAGTCCCAGATAAACGCTTTGACCAAGTGCACATCGACATTGTAGGACCTCTACCAACCTCACAAGGTTACCGTTATGTTTTGACAATGATTGACAGATTTTCTCGGTGGCCCGAAGCAGTACCTATTGGAGACATACAAGCAGATACAGTAGCAACCGCATTCTACTCAGGCTGGGTAGCTCGCTTCGGTTCCCCCTGCACAGTCACAACTGACCAAGGAACCCAGTTCGAAGCATTGCTCTTCAAGGCCCTGACACACCTGACCGGCTGCAAACGTACGCGTACTACTCCATATCACCCAGCAGCAAACGGAATCATTGAACGGTGGCATCGCTCCCTAAAAGCTGCGCTCATGTGTCACAACACTGCACGGTGGGTGGAAATCCTTCCTACAGTGTTGCTCGGTCTGCGAACTTGTTTCAAAGCAGACATCAACTGTTCCGCCGCTGAAATGCTCTATGGAACTACCCTACGGGTACCGGGAGAACTATTTAGCAATGAAGACCTCCCAGCAAACCCACAAATCTTCGTCGAGCGTTTCCGGGAAGATATGGAGAGACTTCGTCCTACTCCAACTGCACATCACCGACGTAGTACTCCATTTGTGCATCAAGACCTATACACCTGTAAACATGTTTTTATTCGAAACGACGCCGTGAAGAAGCCACTCCAACGCCCGTACACTGGACCTTTTGCTGTAGTGGAACGGTGTAGTGATAGAGTGTTCACAGTGAGAATAAACAGTAGAAACGTAAACATATCGGTAGAAAGACTTAAACCAGCCTTCTTTGAAAATGAAGCCTCAGAAGCTGTTCATCCCTCCGACTGCTCCGAGAGCACAATCGCTCCCACGAGTGACTCAGTGCGCCCACCCAAAACATATGTGCGTAAAAAAGTGCAATTTAAGTTGTAGCAACACGGCAATCGCTTACGTTTTAGTACTTAAGATTGTAACCATAATTTCCTCTGTATATATTTTTGTTTTGATCATAACGCGTTGCAGCCAACTACGTTACTCGGAGGGGAGTACTGTAGGAACATACATTACCGACTCCTCGGTAATACCTACATTGCCGACCAGTCGATAAGGAAGAAAAAAGATATAACCGAGAGTTCCCGCGACAACAACGATAACAAGCTCGCGTCCTTCGACTTACTTTATGTATCATCACACGACATTAAATCATTAAATTATTAATAAACAAATCAAGTAGTGCTTATTCAACCTCAGTGAACCTAAGTACCTACACATCCTTACAAATACGTGATAAACTTGTGGAGTTGCGCGTATTGGTAACTCTAATGTATTTGGTTGTACTAAATTGTATATGATCAGTGTATTTTAAATTCCGTATAAGCAGTGCGAGCGTTCAAAAAATTAATGTTTTTCTTTTCATTTCATTACCCAAAGTGTTTTACGTACAAAGTATAAGTGTAAGCCGTGTTGTTAGTGAAGTATAATTTTCCATGCAAATTCATTATTGCAAATCTAAATTTTGTTAATGTTTATTTTAAGATTTCTGATTTTCGAACCAACTTACCTGATGTTCTTTAGTTATTTTTCTGATTTTTTTTATGCAATTTTCGTTTATTTTTTAGGAAAGTATCGAACCTATCTCTATTTTACCATATAAGCAATGTCTTTTTCTATGCAAATTTTTTTTATACAGTTTTCTGTGGAACGTACTATTGCATAAAAAAAGACTCGTGTGTATTTGTATGTATTCCAGCGTCCACACTCGGTACATATTCTCATATTTAGTACATATTTTTTGAAGAAGATCATAAAACATCATAAATTTAGGGAAATTTCATAAAAGTACATATTTACGTATTCTTGAGCCCGGTCTTACAATGATTATACCGCCGCCCGCGCCTACGTGCGCTTTGTATCGGTCACGTCTCAGCAGCCCTTAGCCCGGTAGAACAAATTGCTCATTGTACACATGTGCGACACTCTATTTTTGTTGAGAATTCTAAGAATCGTATTTTCTTAGTCACTTCTGTTAAAAGCGGTGTGGTTGGGGTGATGCAGTTTTAAACTTTCGTTGCTGCAGTAGAAGAAAACCGCGTGTTTGATTCAGTGTTTCGAAAGTGACAAATTGCGATGGCTCCGTGCAAGTTCAATTCTTCTTGGCTGAGCCAGAAGGATAAAAACCATAATTTAATTGGATCCTACCTGAAAAAAGTAAATGATTCCACAGCCATGTGCACAGCATGCGATAGGAAATTTACTGTAGTTTGTGGGATTTTTTCGGTACATCAACATTCCAGTGGGGAAAAGTATAAAGAAAACTTTCAGTTGAAATATGGTGCGTCTCAAACGCATTTGCATAAAGTAAGTAGGAAGGTTGATTATTTTTTCTAATAAGTAGAATTATCATAAGGTCGTTGCTAAATGGCGAACCAAATTCCTGTTCACTGTTGTCAAAAGTACTTAAAAATTTTTGAGTTTATTTACCACATCAACTTAAAATTTTTAAAATTTTGTTTAGATATTTATGAGCGATACTGTTGTCATAGTTAATTAAAATTTTGTAGGACGATACGCATAATGATGTGAAAGTGCACAATTCAAAAGACCAGGCTACAAGAGCAGAAATTTTGTGTTTATTGCGAATAATAATACACAATCAATCACTAGAGTCATTAGATGACTTAAAACAGTTTTTGGTAGTTACGTTTCCCGATTGCTCGTTTCTATCCGAATTTACCATGTCCCCTTCAAAAGCACGGTACATATTATCTGAGGCATTGGCACCCTACACAAAGACACTGTTAGTAGAGGATATACAAGGTAGGTACAAACAGATGAAATAAAACAATTGCAATTATTATTAATTAATTAAACGACGAAAAATTGTAAAATAAATTCGAATCTAACCACTGATCCGAATTAATTTATTTACACAAAAAAGCTACAATATTGAATCATGAAAGTTTTAGGGCCCTTTTCAATACTATATGATGAGACAACTAACAAAGGTTCAAATAAAGAACTTCAAATTAAAATTAAGTTCTGGTATAAGACAAAAAATCAAGTGGTAACATCACACATGCATACTTTTTATTTGGAGCATGTAAAAGCAGAAGATATCATTTCGAAAATACATGAGGCCTTTCTTGATTTCAATTTGCCACAAAACCAGCTACTGACTCTTGGAAGTGATGGACCAAATATAAATAAAAAAATTTTTCGTCTTCTAAATGAAGAAGTTACAACCTCAAGAAAATCTTCATTATTGGATATAGGCACATCCCAACAAACACGCCTGTATCGGCCCTTTACCGAACCAGTACCTCCTTGCCAAACCCGAAGTGGTGGGCCAACGCTGGCAATCGACGTTGGCCCAGCATCGAGGTGACACAGCGGCCGATAGCTGGTGCCGGCACAATTTGCCGACGTTCGGCCAGCATATGACCTGCATCTAGCCTGTACAATTTGACGACGTTCGGCCAGCATTGAACCATAATAAATTTAGTAACTGTTATCGGTAATTGAGGGGGGCGGGGATACAAATTAAATTAATGTAATTATATAATAATGTAATATTTATTCATTTTAAATTTTATGCATACACTACAAACGAAGTACCAAGTTATACATACAATGGATTAGATATGTAGATGATACGTTTATTATAACCTAAAATAATGATCCAAGTGAAATTTTAAAATACTTAAATCCAATACAACAAAATATACAATTCACTATGGAAACAGAAGTGAACAATATAATAAATTTTTTGGACATAACTATTACAAAATACAATGATCATTTACTTCATAATATATGTATGTAGAAAACCAACACAACCGGATCATATAATACATGCTATTTCAAACCACCCTTATCGACATAAAATAACTGCATTTCGATATTTAATACAAAAACTTTATACAATTCCTATGACAAAAACCAATTTCAATATAGAATTAGATACAATACAGGTATAATGGAGTTTATACACTAAATTGTGGTACATGTGATATGAAATATATTCGACAAACGGGTAGGAATTTTTACACAAGATTCAGAGAACATAATAATAACCCAGGAATGAAACTTTCCATTATTGAAAACACTTAAATAATACATAATAAATTAGGTATTTCACTGATGATGGATAACGAAACATATCTACAGAAAATTAAATGAAAGCGACAATACAATAATTAATTATTTAAACAAATTTAGAATTAAAAAATAGAAAAATTACAATAATAATACATCAGTGGTATACAAAATCGTACTTTTTTTCTCTTGCATGAAGTTTTTGAGATACAACTACCCATACGCACGTTTCACAAGTAAAACGACAAAGTCTGTATTATTAAATTTAAATTAGAAGTTTAGCACTCGTTATAGTTTTCGACTGTATCTAACCGGTGCGGCTGAAAGACTGTATTTTTCAGATAATTTTTCAACAGAAAAACAAAAACGATTATTAAGGTCGTAACATATGTGTGCAGAATGAAGGTTGGTTACTAGGGAAAAGAATTAGTTGAAGGGGCACCAAACAATTTTCGGTCAAACCGCATCGTCGAGGTCAAGTAAATCACAAATGAACCGAACGCATTAGAAAAAGAAACATCGCACGGTTTGTAGGAAAGTTTTGGGGATGTTTAACCATTATGGGATAAAGAATGCCAGATGTTTATTTTCGTTCACGTTGAAACTTACAACTACACTGTTATTCGGAAAGGCCTTTCTATTTCGGCAGTAACTCCACGCTACGGATACTGAACTCAATGCTTATAATGCATGGAGTTCAATATCCAATTCGTTTGTAACGGACATTGAACAAATCGCAACTCGGCTGCAAACTGGCACAACTCAAAAATTTTAAAATATTTTTGTCCCCAAAAATGTATTAATATAATTTCTACCGTACTCTTATAATTTAAAAAATAGCACATGGTAACCTAAACAATTGTGTACCAAATTATGAATTTTAACAGAAAAAAATTGTGGATTTTGACAGAAGAAAATCGATTACTTTTTCATTTTACACTAAACTTGTTATTTTGAGTTCTGCCACTCTTGCAGCCGAGGTGCGGATAATAATAATAACACCACATAAATCTGAACATTTACAGTGTAGATTCTCCGAAATCGGCGTATCCGTTTTTACCGACCCTACTTAAATGACACTAAACGGCAAGCGCCTGTGACAAATTCCGAAGTTCAGGACAGTCCTTAAGAATAAAAATTTATTTCTATGCAAAATTGTTAACAAAACATTTACCAAATTTATTTACAATAAACGAAGTTTCTTATCACATCATTTGGCATTTTTTCCAATTTTACAGAATACAGAATAAATATGTATAGAAATTGTGGCTTTGGGAAAAACATTTGGGCCAATACAATCCTGATTATCTCGAAGGACCAGTCGGTCTATATAGAAATGGCAGTAACTGCGTAATGACGGTATTCTTTGTAAACAAAATGCGTTCAATGTCACAAGATCTATCGGAAAAACTCAACACTTTTTATACTATTATTATTTTTAAAAGCCTGGAATTTAGGCAATGTGTATTTAAAAACATAGGTTCATACAAATAATAACATGCATGAAGGTACTGACAGTCAGTATTTGCCATAAATGACAAACGTGATAAATAGAATTTTTTTATACAAACATTTCTTTTTATGTCGGATACTTCAATTCAACTTTAATTAACAAATTACTGTTTACTTCACTCGATTATATAATGGTTAGTGCATAATATTATAAATTTACTGCAGTATTTCTCCCCCAAGTAGATACTTTTTTAAAGTATGTATTAACTTTTTAATTTTTATAAGAAAGTAAATGTTAAGATTTAAAAAAATAATAAGGCAGCTGTTGGGGCCTATTTATTTGGCTCCCGTTATTTTATTATTTTATTGAACCATTTTATTGGTATTGTTTTAATTTAATTTATTAATTTTTATTATTTTATTAATATTATTATTTTATTAATTTTATTATATTATTAATGTTATTGTATTAACATTTTGTGTATTTTATTCGGACGGGGTTTCTTAATTGAAACACAACGGGTATTTTTCAGTGTTACTCTATTGAGTTTGAAAAACTAACTGATTATTGGGGCGCGCCTTCTCCCTTAACATTTCGAATCGGAGGGGCGCTCCTCTGGTGCCGACATAGTTGCCCAAGTGGACCAAACAGCAGCATTATGGCGATATACTGTATGATATAGGTACCTTCATTTGAATGCGTAATAAAAATCAAGTTTTCACATATCTCCTAGCGTTGGCCCAGTGAATTGCCAACAGTGCGTAAAATACACATAAAACCGGCGATGAACCAATGCTTTAACATCGCTGCTAATATATCTTCATTGGTAACAGTAAAATGCAAGCGCTGGCCGTGCGTCGGTTAGACGACTCATTTCTATGCCAACACTTTGCCAGCAGTGCCAGCACTCGGCCGACGATAAACCTGCAGATCGTGTTTGTTGGGATGCAATATACATATCATACACAATGCATTTTTGAAAGGTTTACAGGCGTTTGGTGAAGACGTGGCTTACTGTAGGTGCAGCTTCAGAACGGCTGATGGAACAGTGGCCTGCCATAATTGATTATTTTGTGGATTATATTCCTACAAAATGTGGCTCAATTGAAAAAACAAACACCTACAAGACTATAAAAAGATATCTTTCAAAATCTAATATGAAACTTCAAATCATGTTTGTCATATCCAGTTCTCAGATATTTACAAAATTTACGTTATTTTTTCAAAGAAACGAACCTCTCATACATGTCCTGTATGATGAACTAGAAATATTACTTACAATCATTATTAAAAGAGCATGTAACGATAAAATTTCTATACCAGAAATCTTCACGGATATATCATCATATAAACCATCAAAAAAAATCCGAGGAGTACCTACAAGTTTTAGGAATAGAAATGTGCCATGAATTTCAACTATTAAATATGCCAGAAGCGGAACGTCTAATTTTCTGCCACAATGCTAAAAAACATTTAATTGCGGCTGGGAGCCATATCATTAAAAAAATATTTTTTTCTTCATCTATTAATTTATTGCGGGCTATATCTTGCATTAATCCGAAAAACATAAAAAGCAATAGTGCCAAGGGCATTATGTTTTTATCAAAACAATTGCCATTAGCTTTGAACCCCACTACTGTTTTGAATGAGTGGCTTCTTCTGACATGTGACATTAATTTATTTGAATATCATGCCGGACAAAAAATTGATCAATATTGGTCACAGCTTTTTCAATTAAAAAGTAATGATGGCACGCCCAAGTATTGCCAAATATCAATTATTGTCAAATGTATACTATGCCTTCCACACGGCAATGCTGATGTTGAGAGAGGATTTTCCAATTCTGGGAGGATAGTTACAGTTGACCGAAATAAATTATCCGAAAATATGCTTAACGCCATTTTGAGTGTTTTGGATTATATGGCGGTGTACTGCAATAAAAATGTCGCAAATTTCAGTATAACTAGAAAACTCATTAACTTAACGCGAATGGCACACAATACCTATATGCTTAAAAAAGAGCGAGAATCAGAAGAGAAAAAAAGAAAAATCCGCGAAGAAGACGAAAGAAAGGAACAAGAAAGACTGCGGTGTACTAGAGAGTCTGATCAACGCAAGAAACTCAAGGAGTTGGAAAGTAAACTTATTGAAGTTACTAAAGTGAAATCGGAAAAAACCAATGCAGCTACAAACTTGCTTGAAGAAGCCCAAAATAAACTAAAGGAAGCTATTGGAAAATCTAATATGGTTGATGCAAATGTGGCGGAAGGCTTGTTAGAGGGAGTGCATAAACTGCAAGAGGAAAGCAACAAATGTGAAATGGAAATATGTGGGTTAACGAAGAAAATAAACAAAAGAAAAAGTGATCTTCTAAGTTATTTCAGTAAGACAAGAAAGACCGAATAAAAATTTTAAGTATTATATTTTGTTTGTTTCTCAAATTTTATTATTTTTAAATGTATTTACGTATATTATATTCTTGTTATTCTCATGGAATATTTTTTGTCACAATTTAAAATCGTTAGATATAGCAGAATCAATAAAGCTTTTAACTTTGTGATCCCCAGAAACAGCACCAATTTTAATGATTTTTTCTTATACCCTATTATCTGAAATTAATTAATTAATTTAACCGAGCGGACTTAATTATTTGTATTGTTTTATTTCCATTCATATTCAATAAAAGGCGAGTTCAACGCCATCTTTATTTTACAAGCCGTGAACTAAGAAATTTGGCAGCAGTGTTGCTAGGCGGACATTTTGCGTTCTTCAGTTCAGTATTGCATCATTGAGTTGTTGTTGATATTGTTATAAAGTGCAGTTAACGTTAGATAGTTGTGGTATTTCCAAACCTGTGTGTATTTATCAGAATATTTAACTCAATAATTTGATATTCGACAATATAAAAAGTAAGTACATTTAACCTTTGGTTCATGCTTTTCACATGAAAACTTTTTAGATGACTAGAAAATGTTGTGTCCCAAGCTGCAAATCGAATTACGAAAGTGTATCCGTAAAGGGGCAAGCTGCAGTTACTACGTTTTCATTTCCAAAAGATGAAGAAACGAAAAAGAAATGGCTTCGAGCTATCCCGAGGAAAAATTGGCGGCCTACGAAGTATTCATCTGTTTGTATAAAACATTTTAACGAAAATGATGTTATATTAGATCAGATATACAAAAACGGTCAACTGTTACTACGTTGCTATTAGCACACCCAAAATTAAAGGAAGACGCTGTACCCACAATTTTTCAAAATCTTCCAGTTTATCTGTCTTCAACTTTAACAGTAGTTAGACGAAAAGACCCTGAAGTAAGAAGGAAAGCGTTGCAATCAAAAGAAGCTGGAAAAATTGAAGAAAATGTAAAATCTGATATTATAAATGACTTTACAAATTTTCTTGACACTTTTCAAACAAAACTAAATGGTATAAACAGTGAAACAAAGTGGAACTTTAAAATTAAGAGCAACTTTGGTGTTTGGCTGTATTTATTAAATATTGAGTGTTCTAATAGTTCTTCTGAAAGTGAAACTGAGTTAAGTGCCGCCGAAATTTTATGTAGTGTTCTTGTGAAAAGTGATTTAACATTAAAACTCTTTATTGGAAAAGAAGAAATTTCTGCTCACGATTTGAACTGGATTCTCCCTTGTGATTTAAAATTATCTCGATGGTCGCAACTTGAAAATATATTAGTTAGGTATGCCAACGTAAGTCAACACAATTTAAGGACTTGATCTTTTGAATTTTTCTTGCAAAAGTCGTATGAAAATTTAGTTATGTGTAACGAAAAAGCTGAAGAAATGGAAGACTATCAACATAAAAAACAATTGGAACTTTTAATTGATCAGTTAAACATGATATTGTTAAAAAGATGAAAATATTCCCCAGCAACTATTTTGTTTGCATTTATGGCTTATTCATATTCATTGTCTTGTTACATGCTCTTACAAGATCATTTGCTGCTGCCTAGTAAACGATATTTACAACAAATATCTTCTAGATTTAATGTAAAACCAGACAAAAATCTTTCAAATACAAGTCACTATTTGAAACAAATTTCCAAAAACTTGACTGTTCGAGAAAAATATACAATATTACAAATTGATGAAATTTATGTGAAATCTAAGTTAGATTTTAAAGCCAATGGAATTGTTGGCAGTTCAGAAAATAATGCTAAGGATCTGGCAAAAACTATTGAAACTTTTATGATCTCTTCTGCTTTTGGTAATTTTAGTGAAGTTATTCGACTAGTTCCTGTGAATAACACAACAGGAGATCAGTTAAAGATACTCGTTAATGAGGTAATTGAATTTGTTCAAAAATGTGGTTTTCCTATAGTTGCGATACTAACTGATAACAATAGAATAAATCAGAATATGTTCACTTTAATTTCTTCAAACGAATCTATGCCAAATCAATGCATCCCTGATATTAATACTTACCTATCGTATGACACTGTTCACATTTTTAAAAATGTTAGGAATAACTGGTTGAACAAAAAAGATACTTTTCACACTTTAATATATCCTGATTTTGAAAATTATACAATAAAACGGTATGCATGTTTCGAACATTTGCGACTATTTTTCAAGGACGAGCAAAATAAGTTAATTAAAAAAGCATATAAGTTGAGTTATAAAACTTTGTATCCCTCGAATTTAGAGAGACAAAACGTTTTGTTAGTGGATAATGTTTTTCATATGTCAACTATTGCTGCTTTACAAACGGAAGAAAAATGTACAGATACTGCAAATTTTTTACAAATTTTTCGCATCTGGTGGGATATTGTAAATTCTAAAAACCCTATCGTAGGAAAAATAAAAAGAAATGAATGGGCAGGACCAGTTTGTAGTATTGAGGATGAAAAGTTATTGTTTTTGAAACGTTTTTTGTCTTGGATAGAAGCATGGCAGTCTTTCAAGGACAAAGCTGGCTTAAGCTCCGACACATTTGAAGCAATAAGAAGAGCATCTCAAGTGTTATGTAAAATTGCTAACGATGCTGTAACAAAATTTAATGTTTCATATGTACTCTTGGGGAAATTTCAAACAGACAAGTTAGAGAAAAGGTTTGGAATGTACAGACGACTATCTGGATCAAACTATAATGTATCAGTTAGGCAAGTAATTGAATCAGAAAACAAATTACGAATAAGACATATTTTGAAAATGATCAATAAAAAAGAAGCATGCTTTAGCAACTTTGCTAATGAAAGTACTGAATCAAATTTATATAATGTTGACATTGATCAATTTCGCCCCATTATAACTTTAAATTATCTTGAATTATGTGAAATCGAGGAATCAAGCTGCATATATGTTTGTGGCTATGGAGCACGATCTGTTTGCAAAAAACTGGAATGTACTGCCTGTGTTTTTTTATTTGAGGAAGGACGCGGCAGTAATGTTTGCAACGAATATTTTGACTTTTTACAGCGAGGTGGCTTAAGTGTACCAAGTTACCATGTTAAGTGTGTTTTCTTTGATATGTATGCTTTGTTAGAATATATTGTAGCTAATAGCGTGTGGGAAACAAAATTTTTGCAATCTTCCTGTCAAAAAGGCATTTTAATTCAACTGACACAGTTAAGCTTAAATTCCAATAACTTTTTTTAACAATTTGAATTACATTGTCTGTGTGGCAACGATGTTTCTAGATTGTTTAAAACATTGTATTCTGTTTTTGCAAATATTCTGTTGAATAACTACACAAAATATTCAAAAGAAACAAATGGCACTAAAAATTTAGAGAAAAAAAGGAAATTAGCTACGCTAACAAAAGAGAAGAGTAAACGTTAAAAATATGTTATTTGTAAATAATGTCATTTAATGTTTAATAAATACCACAAAATAAAATTTCCTGCCCTTACTAACTTTTGTTTTATTTCTTAATACTATCAGAATAATGATGTAGTATGGATCATTTCATGTTAGTTATTTTTTAATAAGTTTCGATTGCAACCGACGTGCAATGATACCCGGCCTACTTCTGTGCATTAATGCGGTGTTGCCAAGCATGGCTTCACGGCTTGTAAATAAAGATGGCGTTGGCGAGTTTCATAATTTTTAAAATTTAGTACATAAAAAGTTCATAATTTTGAAAATTTAGGTACATAAAAACATAATGCCAACGTCAAATTTGGCTGTGGACGCTGGTATTCACATGGAAATGTTTGCGCGCTTCTCTCCGTTACTGCGATTAATTTGCCACCTAGTGAATTATTTTTGAGTTCAACGGTGATAAACCTCGTTGCATCAAAGTTTAATCGGCAATGTAGCGCCATCTATGTCGTGTTATTTGATTTTTATTTATCGTCATTTATAAATAATTGTCAGAGAAATTGTCAACATATTATATCAGTGTCAATTTGACTGTAGTGGTGTGTGTCAGAATTTTACAAAAATTTTTAGTGTATTTTTCATACAGTAATCTTCAGTAGTTAACAATTATATTTTTTTTACTGATAATTTTTAATTCAGTTTCCACAAATGGCTAATGAAATACATCGATTGGAAAGTATCATTCCGTTACCAATACCTCAAGAAGAACTTAAAGAATTAGTAGATAAAGCGAAAGACTGGGCATTAATGCATGGTGCAGCAATGCGGTCTAAAACAAATTTTTCAAAAGATTCGTTGCAGTTTGCACCATTTATTTTGATTCCGTCTGCGTTTCCACGAACAGAATTTAATAAAGCTGTTGAAATTCAACTAGTTTTAA
This sequence comes from Dascillus cervinus, assembly GCA_949768715.1. Lineage (NCBI taxonomy): Eukaryota > Metazoa > Arthropoda > Insecta > Coleoptera > Dascillidae > Dascillus > Dascillus cervinus. Next base: position 17,538,795 of record OX458318.1, on the reverse strand, counting down.
ATGAGTTAATGCATAGAGTTGCTCATGATAGACAGTTTCTTACAGTTAGCTTAAAAGAAACCGTTCAAGTTGATGAGTTCACTGGAAATTTATTTAAGATATATGAAACTGTGCAAGATGAAGGAATTACCCAAGTAAGTGTTTTTATGAAATTAAATATGAAAAACAATTATCACATGCATACTCTAGAAAACATATAAATGTGAGCATATAATTAGGGTATTGAAGATTGATTCTGCAAATTATTTAACAAAATTAATTTTAATACAATTACACGTAGTACCTAATTAATTTATATACACTATCATGATGACATTGCAGTTTATTAATTTATTTGTTACTTATATAGAAAATTTAAAATGAAATTGCTAATGCTTTACAGAATCAATTGTACCATTTTAGTTTTGTTTACAACTATTAATTACGGCAAAAATTGGTTTACTTTTGTAAGGTTTATGGTGAAGTTCATATGCTCAGATAAAATCATTTGTTTCTTATAGTGATATTAATTATTCATTTATAACTATCATCAAATAAAATCATTGATAGTGTTACGTTTTTGGTTTGTATTGTGTTGTCTTGTTTTTTTTTTTTGTTATGTTTTGCCGTTTTACAAACTAAATAGGTAGTGAAGTCTAATTTGGATTTTTGGAGGCATTGTGGAGTTACTTAAATTGTGTAAAATACGCTTAATCATATAGTACTATTTTAATTCAATCATTAACTGATACTCGTTTGTCATTTCTAATTTCCTGTTGTCACTATTAATGTATGTTCACTTAAATTCATTGTTTATTAAATTTTCTAGATAATTTATTTGTCAAATTTTGCTCTAACAATTGGAGATTACTTAACCGCAATAGGTAATATTATTATCATTGAGCAAATATGATTGAATACCTTTTACAATAATATCTATATGTAAGTTGAGTAAATAAGTTGTGTAATCTACGTTTAATTTTAAGATTTAGATTAAGAAATATTTTTTTAAAGTCGTAATTACTTAACTGAACAAAGATCATATGCAACTCCACGTGAATCTAATTAGAATCTGGAATCTTGCATTTGTTGATATCTTTCAGTCCCTAGATGTTATCTGTTGTAATGTAATACGTGTAAATTAAGGTGGCAAACGAAATTGTTGGTATAGTGGATTCAATTTAGTGTAAGTGTCAGCTAATCTATCTACATAATCTATCTATTTAAAATATAAAATCTACTTGCATGTTGTTTCTATTATTTCTGTGTTGGTATGAAACCTATTTTCTAATTTTCTGATGATAAGTTTCTTCAGCAAAACTTGGGAATGTCAAATTTTCAAATAAACGGGTAAATTTTCTGTATGTTTTCTTCTCAAAGGAGGCTTTTAACACCAGATGTTGGTTCGGGTTTTGTTAAATAACCGTATATTTTTAAAACTTTCTGTTAGAAGTTAAAAAAAGCATTATGAACAAAAATTTAAAAAAACTGACTACATAACTTTTATAGCTTTATGTTAAAATTTCTTGTTTAGATTTTAATTTTTCGCATTAATATAAATCACTGTGGTGGTTTTTTAATGTGTTACTTATTCGGCACTACATATCCTATAGCCCATTTCTCTCGGTATGCTGCGTTCAGACCTGATGTTGGAAACGGCCTGTCCAAAAGCTGGAAAGAAATGTCAACATCATAAGCCATACTGTTGTTGGAAACAAGTGGAAATCAACACAATTGCATCAGGATTTGGCTGGCTAGGTCCTGCCTCTGCGATCATACAGAGGTGATCCCCTTTTCCCTACATTTAAATTCACAATTGCAGGACATTTAAGTTATCTGAAAATTTGTAGTTAAAGGGAGCTGGTTTAAAAAAACCACTTAACGCTGTATTAATTATTGTTATTTAAACTCACATCATGAAATTGCGTTAATTCAATATTAAAAATAATGCTACATAATTGTTTAATCAATTGTGGAAAGAATGAGTTCGTGGTGTTTTGCTTTCTAAAATTTTAAGACAGAGTTATCGCCGCAATCTTCCTAAATCTCTATGCTTGGGTATTGTTGCATTACATATTTATTATTTTAATGCTTGTTGTGGATGTTACAAAAGTGCTACAGCAGTTAACTTATTTATTAGATTAACGAATTACTAGAAACTTCAGTTTTTATTGAAATAAAAACCTTATGTAGATATTATTAGGAACCTTAACCATTTAAATAAGTATGTTGCTGTTCTGTGTAGTTAGAGCTTGTCACCCATAGCAGCAGAAAATTTGTTAGTTGCATGCTTATTAAGTTGTAAATAAATTTATATACTTCAACTTACTCGACATAAAAGGTTTTTAAAAATTATTTTTACCTTTTGCATATACATATTATTCCCAACTGGATAAGAATTAAAATTATTAATACATGTACTTTTTATAAAATACTTATTTATTCTATACATGTTTTATTATTATCAGTGTTTTTTGAATATCAAGAAAATCGTGATACATTACTGAATGAAAGAAATGCACAAATTGTTTTTATAAAATGAAATATTTTATTAGGTAGGTTATAATTAGTCGAGCTCTATACCGTAAATGATGAATTGACGTCAGATTGATAGTAGATGCTGGTTTAATTGGATCACGGTGGTAGTTTATGCCGACCAATATACAAAATAGATTTGGTTATTACATTATGATTTAATTACGCAGCTGATTTAATTAAACGGTATCTACTGTATTTACAATTTTAAGTCACAAAAGAATAGGCAACCATAAATACCTAATTTATAAATTCAACAATTTAAAACGAAATCGATGCACAGTTGCTTTCAAAATGTTTACCGTTTAAATTGCAAATTTCAATTTTCACTTCGTACTACGTTGGCTCAAAAGCTTTGTCGATATTGTTTTGAATTGTCACGTAGTGTACTTATATCGTGTTGTTAGCATAGTTAACAGCATTTAATTTAGATTTGATTGGGAAAATGATTCTGCTTCAAACCGAAGTTTATAAAGCAGAGTGAATTACTCATTAGTAACATTAATAACCGTACAACAATGAGAACACCGCACTAGCAGCACGTACATTTGTTTTCGCTAGCACCTGCAAGCAAAAGTCCTACCTATAGGCAGAGACAGTACAGTATGATCTAAATATTTGATATTCGAGTAGGCTATATAATTATGTCTATCTTTCTTCCTCTCCCGGTTTCATGTATCTTGCATGGCTTTCTAGAGCAGGGGTGGCCAGCTCAAATGATCTTGCGGGCCACTTTGGAAATGCATCATAACTCCGCGGGCCAAAAATAAAATTATATATCCCCATATTAACTTTAGACCTACTATTTTTTAATACATTGGTTTTCACTACTTTGACCATTATAAAATAAATATATTTTGTAAAAGGGTGATGAATCTTGCGGGCCGGAAAAATGTTCAAGGCCACCCCTGTTCTAGAGTATCAAATATTTAGATGATACTGTATAATACCCGATTACATTTTGAAACCGTGTCACTTTTCCACTGCTGCCACTGTTGTTGCTTCCCACCAATTATAAAAACCAATCGTTTAATTCATCATTTATAGTATTCTATAATCTGCTTATTAAAAAGGCGACGTGAGCACGTGCTGCACATCTAAAAGCACGCTGTCTTCACGTGAAGACTTATTTTTTGCGTTTTAAAACCTGATTTACACTGCTTAGGGTGCATACATTTTATGCGGGAATTTAAATTCACATTTACTACAAATAAGTACTCAACCATTTTCATTAATTTGGTTTATATCGAAAAATTTTACTTTTTGTAACTCACATACAAAAGAAGAAAGGCAAAAAGTACGAATTAGTTTTTATTAAAATTATTAGAATCACAAACAAATCCAAGTCATTTCTTATTTATTTATTACACATTAAAATTATTATTTGTCATAATTTTTTAACGGGCATGCATTGCTAAAGAATATTAATTTTAGCTAATAAAATGTTTATTAAACCATATCTTAACAAATTTTATTGTAGGTACAGAAAGAGGTCTCATAACAGTATTTTGAAGGAAAAGATGAGATAATAACATGGAGGAGACGGGTTTATTTGTGTTGCTATTTGGGATTTTCTCAAATTTTATGAGTTATGGATAACGCAAGCTATCAAGCTTGCGCAACCTTTTTCGATAGTGAGCAAAACTTCACGCAACCATTGCTTAAGTCTATCTGCATTCATTCTTCATGGTAGTGATTTGTTTTGAGAGACTCAAATAACACTGGGATATTATCCACAAAACCATCTTCAGAATCTATGTTAAGGGTGATTGGTCGCTTCCCTTTTCCTGGTGGATTTTTCCTGCCAGTTGATAACCCTCTTAAAATAGCATCTCGCGGATTTTTTTATGGACGGGTCAGTCCACACTTTCTGTACAGTGTGACCTACATTAACCCATGTTTCATCGAAATAATAATAATAATTCCGTGTCCGGTTCAGACTCGCATTTTCCAATAATTAGCGGCCGCGATGGCCTTGTCATTTCCAAGAAACAAGTCCTCCATCTTGCAGGGCTGCTCAAGCATAGGGCAGATCAAAAGATGATTCGGATCCTGAATTGCACCACAATCGCATCTCACGTCCTCGTTGTCCGGGAGTATTCCCCATCTAGCCATATTCGTTTTGCATTTCGGAACTCCAACTCTCATTCGATTTAAAGTCCTCCACACAGGGTAAGAGCATTGGCTTCCGGAAGCAAGTTCCTCTTTTACCAGTTCCGTATTGTTATTATTATTATTATTACTATCGAAATAATAAATTTTCTTCTCTGAACTTTTTAAGTTGACGCAGATATCGTCTTCTCCATGTTATTATCTCATATTTTTCCTTTAAGGGTCAAAATCAAAAAATGTGCTAATCTATGTCCAAAGGTAATACATGCAAGAAAACCCAATTATTCTCCCAGTCGAATTTTTATCTTGACTCTTGAAATTCGCGCGTTTTTATTTATGTAGCATGTAAAATGTATGTATACAGGATGTTACAAAAAGAATGTAAAATATTTAAAGACGTAGTAGTATGAACCAAAATAAACAAAAAAGTCTTAAAAAACATGGGCCCGCAAAGTAACGGTTTCGGAGATAAGAAATGTTATTCTTTTTTGCCTCCTTTTTTATTTTGTAAAAACTTGCAGTTTCTTATCATAGTTGGCTGATGATTTGTGAAATAAACATTAAGTATTTGACTGTTGTTGTCAGTGCACAAGTTTTCGTTTGCTATGGCTGTTTACTCTAACGCAGAATTAGAATTTGGTCTTGTTAATGGGATTGCCACCGAAGTACGACGTCTTTATATTGAAGCTTATCCAAATCGCCAGAATCTTTCACACCGTATGTTTGGAAGAATTCACCAAAGATTGTATAATACTGGTTCATTGAGGAAACAGTGAAATTTATCCGGAAGACCAAGGTCGGTATCTACTCCTAGAGTAGAAGAAGAAATTCTAGCACGGATAAAGCATAATCCGGGAACGAGTGTGCGGAGAATATCAGCCGAGTTAGGAATTAGTGCACCTCTTGTTTGGAGAATCCTCCACGAGTAGCTGCTTTATCCATATCATGTACAACTTGATCATCAGCGCGTATGGTTTTTTGTCGCTGGTTTCTACGCAATGATGCCGAAAACCCCCGTTTTCTTGCCAATATTTTTTTTATGAATGAGGCCGGGTTCACACGAAATGGAGTTATTAATTTTCCCAATACGCATGTTTGGGCCACCGAGAATCCCCATGCTCTAATGGAATCTCGCCATCAGACACGTTTTTCATTAAACATTTAGATGGGTATTCTGCCCTCCTAAGAAAGACCCCCGTATCTACAGAAATTTTTTTTTTTTAAATTTTAGTACTTATCGATTCTGCTCGATTTATATGACATATTTACTTAATAAAAAGACCGTAAATGCAATGCTTTCTTGCATTTACAGTCTTTTTATTAAGTAAATATGTCATATAAATCGAGCAGAATCGAATAAGTACTAAAATTTCAATGTTTTTTTTTTTTGTAGATACGGGGGTTTTTCTTAGGAGGGCAGTATTGTAGGCGACATGTTTCTAGATCTTGTAGTTTTACCAAACCGATTAACAAGCGCTGTTTACCTAAACTTTCTGCAGAACACAATGTGTGATATTTTGGACCAAAGGCAACAAATGTGGTTCCGGCATGATGGTGTCCAGCTCATTTTTCGATTGCCGTTAGAGAGCATTTACATCAAACTTTTCCACGTATATGGGTAAGAAGGGAGCGGACCTGTTTTATGGCCTCCAAGATCGCCTGATTTAAACCCTCTAGATTTGTTTCTTTGAGGATATTTGAAAACATTGTTCTATGGTACTCCTGTAAATAGCCTCGAGGAGCTGTAGCTACGAATTAATCAAAAATGCCAACAAATCCGAGCAATGAGGGGGTTTTAGAAAGAGTTCGAATATCCTTCAGACTTGGAAGTGGAAGGAGAGCACGTCGAACATCTTTTGTAACTTTGTTTTTTGTTTTTGCTAGAAGCTTCCTTTGTTTGTTTGTACATAATAAATGCTTCAAAAAAGAATAAACTTCCGTATCTCCGAAACCGTTACTTTGCGGACCCATGTTTATTAAGACTTTTGGTTCATACTACTATCTATTTAAATATTTTATAATCTGTTTTTAACACCTTGTACACACCACGGTAGAGAAGTAATAATATAACCTTTGGGCGCAGCCCTAAGGTTATAAGAATACACTTCTCCATCTAAGTGTATAATATACTATTATATACAAAATAAGTTAACAAAGAAATTTTGTTTTTTTAACCACTTGAGAAAATTCCAAAAAAGTAACATTAACTGGGTATAGGAATAAATCTCTCAAATTATGGCAAATCAAATAAATAGTAGTTACATGCGATAAGTAAGTTTCAAACTTTATCCAACTTATCATCCGTTAGGCGATAAGGAAGACTGAAACCATCGCAATCAGTAAACAAACGCTAATGCTCGCTTGCGTTTCTAATTATCTGTCAATAACATGTTTACTAGATAGAAATGGTTAAAAACAATCTGTTTTCGTAATTGTCGATAAAAGAACGAAATCATTAATTTACAGATTTTATACTTACCTAAAATATTAGAACAAAATGCCCATAAAGAAAATAATACATTGAATGTGATTCAGTTAATCATTGCAACTACAATATTGCAATTACTGTAACTCCATAATGATGCAAAGTCGGAAGTTAAAGTTAATTTTTGATAATGTACGTATTTATTTTTTGATAAAAGTTCATTAAAGTTGGTCAGTTTATTGTTCAAAAGAATAAATAACGTTTTACAATACCTTCTGAAACTTAGTACAGTCAAACCTCTATAAGCCAGACACTAGATAAGCCGGAGTCTTGTGTGTGAAAGAACTTTTCGGTTGCGATTTACGTCACTGGTTAAGCCGGAAACCTGGCTAAGATTGTTTGTTTTTTCGGTCTCAAGTACTTCCATCTTTTGCGGGTTTGACTGTACGTGTATCTTATACAGTCCTCGACCATTTTTTATTTCACTTAATTTTTAACTGCAACCGTTATTTAATCTTGGCGGTTTCCACTGTTGATGAACACTATAACAAATTTTCAAAAATAAATAATCAAAAAATATGTGACTTCAGCATTACAGATACGATGCAATGTAATTAAATCTTCATAATTTGTGCCCTAACATTTAAATAACTAACAGTTTCAACTTTAGAATGTTATCAATATACAGGGTGTCCCATCACTTGTGACCACTCCTAAAATTGAGCTTTAATTGAGAGTTATTTATTTGAAATTTGGTGCACGCATGCCTCTGGTATAAGGCTAGAAATTTTCAGTTTATTTTTTATAAAAATAATATCTCCCAATTTCGTCAAATTTCATTTTTCAGGACCAGAATGAAAGCAACAAAAAAAAATCAAAAGCTGTAATTAGTCTACAATTTCCTTATACTGGAATCTCAAGAGTAAAAGTATTGATTTATGAATGTAAAGAGTCGTTAGTACTGTCCGCAAAGCTAAGCACAATTTAAGTTTATTGCATTGTAAAAATTTATCCGAAACTAGAACAGGTACCTCGAAATGTCTATACTTTTTCCATAGCCGCACCAAAATATTTCAAACGAAAAATGTAATAAGTCGTCTTCGAGTTAAAAATAATAATTCAACATTCTCACTTTAAAGTATCTTCGTACTTATAATCGTAATTTATTAGAGGACTTACAATTTACGTAAATATTAGAAATCTACAAGAATGTAAAAAGGTTCGATTTAGGTACGCTCCTGATGTTCACTTCGACTGGCTTCCACTCGACAGTGACAAATTTTTAAAATGCCATAAATTTAAATCGTACTTAACTTTTCGGATAGTTCTGCCGATCTTTACAGTCATAAATCATTACATTTACTGTTAAAATTCGAGTATAAGGGAATTTTAGGCTAATTTCAGCTTTTGAATTTATTTTTTTTACTTTGGACAACTTTGTCTCAATAATACTGATCCTGAACAGTGAAATTTGACGAAATTGGGAGATAGTATTTTTATAAAAATCAGTTTTTATTTTTTTTCTCGAAAACTAACGCCGACAATTAACATTTAAAACCGGAAATTTCTAGCCTTAGACCAGAGTCATACGTGCACCAAATTTCAAATACATAGCTTTCAATTAAAGCTCAATTTTTGGGGATGGCCACAAGTGATGGGACACCTGTACAGTTCAGATTATTACATTCTATTGCCAGTTTTGCTTCTTACGTAAATGCTAAGGCACTTTATAGTTAGGAATCGCAAATGGTATTTCATATTCATTTCAGTAAAGACAGCGGGGAATGTGTTGGAGTTTTGCGTGGGTGTGCGCACGGACTGATTTGAATTGATTTAGTCCATATCTTAAAGATTGTATTGCATTGCGCTTTGCGCTCGCGCAGATTTTCGCCCACGCAAAATTCCATTACATATCCCGACTGCTTTAACTGTTTTTTAAGGTGATCTGTGTGATTCAAGTATAGGAGGATATAACAGCTTTGCCATATACTTTTCAGTTTTCGTTAGTTCTTTTTTGTACGCGATTGATACATAACATTTTCCATTTGCTTGAACTCAGAACTTGATGATCGCTTATGTGTTATATTTTTTAAATTTTTTATTTTTAAGGGTAATGCATGGTTCTGAATGTGTTCTTTTCAGCGTTTTTCGCTGGGTATACTACGTTCCGATTACATGGTACACTGTGGTGCCGCCAACAAAATAAAGCAGGTGGAAATAAACACAATCGCCTCCAGTTTCGGAGGGATTGCAACTTTATTATTGCACTTCAATAGGTAGGCTTTCCATTAAAAAATTTCTTTCATTCGACAATAATCACACACTTTCCCATGAAATTTAGAAAAATTTACAATTTTAGTTAGTTGGAGGTTCTTTGCAAGAAATTGTAATTTTCTTTAGTAATATTAGCATTCACTACTATTTCGATTACATAATCTGTAGGTAATGTAAGTAATTTATTACATTATCATGCAGTTTTATTGTTTACTTAGCGCCCCACATTTCCGTTTCCTTACTCATTAATTAACAAAACTTACTGTTCTAAAAGGGATAACTAATACGGTAATCGCTGAAAGTTAATGTGCTCTATGAACGCATCGAATGTATGATTTCAGCTAAAAGAAAATTTACATGGGTTGGCCGTGAATTTTTCAAGTCATGAGTATTGTACCGATCATCCAAAAACGAATCTGGAAAATTAATCAGTGCAACAAAGAGAGACAAACAAAATGATTAGCATAACACAGATAATGCAGAGTAAAATTATTTAGTAAGTACTTGTTTGGAAAAATGTTTTTGTGTACGCTTTTCCCAAATTTTTAATCAATTTTCCTTGTTTTTGCCTATCGAAAATTTTTAACTATTACTTTTCAACTCCTGTTACTTGCTGAAACGTCACTAAAATTCAACCACTATCTGTTATTAAACTGGTCTTTTATACAGGCTGTAGAAAAAGTATGGAAACCCCTAGAAATCTCGAGGGATTAGTGAAAACAGAAATAACGAAAGTCCATACCCTAAGTAATTTTCAACGAGGTATCCAAAGGTGACCTTGCATTTGACCTTGAGAAACATTTTCAAGGTCATGTAGATGTCACCTGTGTTTTTTAAATGGAAACCCTTATTTTTGGTGTCAGAATCGGAAACAGCGGGAAATTGTACGTACAAGTATGCGTTTAGATCTGGGGTTAAGTCACCTCTACAGGTCAAATAAAGGTCAAAGCACGCACGAATTTCGGGGGATTCGTGAAAAAAGAAATAACTAAGATCCATACCCTAGGTAACTTTCAACGAGGAATCCAAAGGTGACCTTGGATTTGACCTTGAACCTCATTTTCAAGGTCAGCTTGAGGCCCGCTTTGCTTGATTGATCAGTATGATCGGATTAATTTTTAATTATTGATGTTGAAGTAAACTTTAAATGAAATGAAACTTTCCTGCGAGGTCCCTTGATAGTGTACTTTGACCATTATTTAATCCGTTGAGTTGACGTTAACCCCAGATCTAAACACATACTTGTACGTAAAATTTCCCGCTCTTTCCGATTCTGGTACCAGAAATAGGGGTTCCCATAAAAAAAACAAAGGTGATCTCAAAATGACCTTAAAAATGAGGTTCAAGGTCAAATACAAGGTCACCTTTGGATTCCTCGTTGAAAATTACTTATGGTATGGACTTTGGTTATTTCTTTTTTCACTAATCCCTCGAGATTTCTAGGGGTTTCCATACTTTTTCTACATGCTCTATATTATATTACTCAATAACAACTGTTTCGGGTAAGTGGCTTTGTTTCACAGAAACAGGGTAATATTTTATGGTGTAATAATGTATTTATTTACATTGACTTGAAAATTGCACAGTCAACCCTCATAAAGTTTCTTCAAGAAACGTGTTGATTCAAAATACATTAATTAAGGGATAACCGTATACTTTCTTCCAAACTAGGCTGGAATAGCCTTATTCTGTAGAATATGCTTGGAAATAATTATCTGAAAAATTTTAAAGGCGCGAGTCATTAGGAGCTCGGTACATTATACGATTTTATTATCAACTTGATTTTCCGGTCGAGTTGTTCAAACGTCCTGTGATGTCTGCGGCAGATATAAAACATTGGGCACTTGTTTGAACAACTGAAGAGACAATAAAACCCGCTGTAAAACCTGATGTGTGCGCCCGGACTTTGTAGATAAAATTATGGGACAATAACATGATGAACACAATTATTTTATTTACATTTGTTGCTTGCATACTCGGATTATACAGGTCTTTCACTTGTAAATTTATAAAAAAGTTATAGCCAGCTAATCTCAATTCTTTCAAAGGTTGCTTCTTTGGAAACATTTTTATAAATAGAACGTCAACTTGATTATTTGAAAATTTTGTTTGGTATTTTGTGGTTTCTTTATAACAATGTCGATGGCAATGGAACAAATTGTAATTACATACTAAATAGTGTGTCAAATACACTGAACAAATGTAAGAGGTTATCTTCTGTAGAAAATATGTACAGTCAAACCTGGATAAGCCTGTCTGTGACGGAAGTGTTTTTCGGTATTGATTTGAAGGGGCGAGTGTCATGTATCATTTTTATTTAAAGCAATTTCTTTTGCAGTGTTTTTTCATTGATAAATTTTTGGAAGCTCAATTTCAATTAGGAATTGAATTAATGCTAATTAAATGCTAAAGTTGTTATGTTATAGGGAAAAAGTACCAAAAAATGATATTAAAATGCTTATATCTCGTAACTTAGGTTAACGTACATGACACCTTTATCCACTTTGGTCAAGCTAGAAACTGCAACCTGCGTGCGGGGTAGGGGTAAGTTATGTAAGTACAGTGCAATCTCATTAATTCGAACTAATTGGGAACGGGCTGTGTTCGGGTTACTGGAAGAATCAGCTAACTGAATTTTTTGCATATATTATGTCAAGTACGTCTATAGGCGTCAAAACTGTCATCGAATACACGGCCAAAGTAAGCTAATTACATAAATGCATAAGAATTACCTTTGTTTGCTTCTGTACATATTTTTAGATGGAGATAACTTTCTTTTGTTTGTATTGTACAAATTTAACACAGCAACATAGACATATTCACGAGTAGTAATGAGACATGCACACATATACATTTAATTGATATCTCTATCATGTAGACTGCAGAACAAGCATGCTGTAGAGCATTATTTTCAAAACAAATCTTGATAATCCATGGTAGCCTTCGATAATGATAATGAAATTTTCCAAGACGTGTGTGAACGATACGTAGGAGTTTTTGTACTGGGAAAACGTTCTTCATATAACCGAATTAGGGATACCAATCCCGCATCAAAACTTCAGTCCCACAATCTCGCAGATCCGCAGGATTTGCGGGATTACAAACTATCACAATATTTTTTTTAGTTGCTAAGAAAATTAAGTACCAGAAGTTTTTTTGGACCGATAAATTTCCAAATATTTTATTTACTTATTTTCTAAATTACTGTTAAATGAATTCTAATATGTGACACACTGTTGGATTCAGTAAAAAAATCTCCTTCAGAATAAAATTACAAAAATATACCTATTGACTTGAAAAAATAAAATTGCTTGTCATCTGATCTTGAATTTGACCTTGAAAAATTTAAATTATGATGCACATGTAGTGTTTATAAAACGATTTATTCCAGTTTTTGTTTCATTTAAATCGAGCCATAAATAATGGAGATACGGCTTGCGGCGTTTTTTAGGCCGCACCCTGTATATATGTATATATATATTATATATTATATATATATATATATAGTTTAGCTCTCCAGGCCTAGAAGGCCCATGGCTTGGTTGACCGTTTGTCTCCATCCTTTCTTGTCCCTTGTCCTTTCCTTCCAGTTACTGATTTTACTGTCCCCTATGTCCTTAATTACTTCGTCCTTCCATCTCGACTTGGGTCTTCCTCTTTTCATTTTTCCACCTACTTCACTTTCCAATATCTTCTTTGGAACCCTACAATTCTGCATCCTCATCACGTGCCCCAACCATCTCAACCTTTGTCCTTTTATTACTCCAACCAGCTGTGGCATCTTGTACAGTTCTTGCAGCTCCTTGTTGCTTCTTCTTTCCCATCTCTCATGCACTCTTTTACCTCCATATATCCTCCGGAGTACTTTTCTTTCCCATACCGCCAGCCTTGTTTGTTCCGCTTTACTAAGTACCCACGTTTCGCACCCATATGTGACTATCGGTCTTATTACACTTGTGTATGTTCTTAGTTTAGCTCTTCGAGAAATGATCTTGCTTCGCAGTACTCTATAAGAGCTGCTAAGCAGCGATTCCCCGCCATTAGCCTGGATTGTATTTCCGTTGTTACCCCTGGTTTCCTGGTAAAGACAGTACCCAAGTATGTGAACTTTTCCACTTCTTCAAACTTATATTGCTTGCCTCCAACTGCTTCCAGTCTCAAGTAGTTATTTTTCTTAAACTCCTCTTCCGTCCACTCCATGTATTTAGTCTTTTCCTCATTAATACATAGTCCCATTTTTCTTGCCTTTTCCTCTAACCTCTTAACTACATTTTGTAGCTCCTCTTTACTTCTCGTTACAATTGCTACATCATCCGCAAATGCCAAGCACTGATGTCTTTTATGGTATACAAGTCCACTTCTATTGATCTCTGCTTCCCTTATTGCCTGTTCCAATACTATGCTAAAAAGAACAGATGACAAAGGGTCACCCTGCCTAACTCCCTCCTTACTTCAAATTGATTTGACACTGTGTTGTTTATTCTAACTGCACTTTCCGTTTCTTTTAATGTTGTTTCAACCATTCTTATTAACTTCCTATTGATTTTCATTTGTTCTAATGTCTTATAAAGCTCCTTCCTTTTCACTTTATCGTATGCTTGTTTGAAGTCCAGGAATAGAACCATCGTTGGCTTTCCATATTCATAACTTTCGGCTTGTATTTCCCGTAATGCGAAGATTCCATCGGTTGTACTCCTTCCTTTCCTAAAACCGCTTTGGTACTCTCCTATTTCTTTTTCTGTTTCTTCCACTAATTTATTCTTTATGTGTGTAGCCATTATCTTGTAGGCTACATTCAGCAGTGATATACCTCTATAATTCTGACATTCACTTTTGTCCCCTTTTTTATACAATGGACATATTATTGCTTTTACCCATTCCGTTGGCATCTCTTCCTTCTTCCATATTTCTTCCAATAATTTGTGCATTTTTTCTATTAGTTTATGCCCTCCATACTTGAATAGTTCAGCTGTTATTCTGTCACCGCCTGGACTCTTATTATTTTTTAACTTTCTTATAATTTCTAAGATTTGCTCTTCCGTTGGCGGCGGTAGTTCTTCTTCCTCCTCCTTTTTGTCAATGCTAATTTTTACTTCTTCACCACTTTCTGCTTCCCCACCATTAAGTAACTCATCAAAGTACTCTCTCCATCTTCCCAGTATTTCCTCCTGACTTGCAATAATGTTCCCACTTTTGTCCTTATAGAACACTGCTTTGGGTTGGAACTCCCTTCTTTCATTTTTAATTCCTTGGTATAAATTTCTAACTTGATTATTCTTGTAATTTTCTTCTATTTCCTGTAGTACCTCTTCATTATACATTCTCTTTTTATTTCTTAACATGGTTTTGACTTGTCTTCTTTGTCGCACATAATTATCTATTGCTTCCGTGGTACCTTCCACCAACATACTTAATCGTAATTTCCCCCTGATTTCTAGGGCCTCTCTGCACTCCTCATCAAACCATTTCCTTGTTCCTTGTCTCCTCTCTTTATTACAATATTCTGCAGCTTGCTCTATTCCATTTTTTATTTTCCTCCAATTCTCTTCTATGCTTTGACCCCATGCCACGTCCTCCAGCTCCTTCCTTATTACTTCTTCATACTCTTTTTGTTCTTCACTACTCTTTAGTCTTATTACTTTTTTCCACCCCCTTTCCCTGCCCATTTGATTTCTAATGGTCGGTATTATTTCAGTCATGTTTGCTCCTACTATAAAATGATCTGTATCTGCGTCTGGTCCTCTGAATGATCTTACATTTTTTATCGCTTTTTCCTCTGGTTTTTCAATCAAAATGTGATCAATCTGATTTATAGTTTTTCCATCCGGGGACCTCCAGGTACCCTTGTGAATTTCCTTCCGTTGGAAGTATGTACTTACTATTATCATATTTTTTTCTTTAGCAAAATCAATTAGTAACATACCATTCTCATTTGTTATTTCATGCTTACTGTATTTTCCTATCGTCGGTCTATATACCTCTTCTCTCCCTATTTTAGCATTTGCATCTCCCATCACTATTTTCATGTCATATTTCGGTATTTCATCGTATGCCTCATTCAACTCACTGTAGAAATCCTCCTTTTCCTCTATTCCCTTTTCTTCAGTGTGTGCATGAAAATTAATTAATGTTATCTTTTGGTACTTCCCCCTTATTCTTAAAACACAAAGTCTATCTGATTTCGGCTTGAAATCTACTACAAGCAACTTTATCCTTTTATTTATTATGAATCCCGTACCTAGCCTTCTATTATTTCCCCCACTGTTAAAGAACACATAATCTTCGATTTCCATTGTAGTATTCCCGGTTTGCTTTGTTTCTTGTAGTGCAATTATATCAAACTTATACTTTTTGGCTTCACTGACGATCTGTTTTAGCTTTGCTTCCCCGAACGTCCCTCTTACATTCCATGACCCTATTCTTAGATTAACATTATGCTTTGCACTGCTACTTTTTACACTTTCCTTTTTCCTACTTGCTTCCCTCTCTGTTTTTTTCCTTATGATATTTGTTTTATTTACCCTCTCGTTTATCCTTAATCTCGCCCATGTCGTCGTATTTTCTTCCCGTTCATCTTCCTCATTTAGTTTTTTGACTGAGGTTGGTCCGTTTTCTTTCTTACACCTTCCGTTTCCTCATCCCAATCCCATTGCACCCTGTTAATAAATATTTTCTTATATCCCACCTTGGCCTCCTTTCCGCTTTCCCTCTGCTCTTTTGCAATTTTCCGCAGGTTTGCCTGTATCTTCCTTTCCTCCAGGCTCATATCATCGTTAATAAACACTTTTGTACCTCTCAATTTAACTTTATTTTTCATTATCTCCATCTTCTCCTCCCATTTTTGCACTTTTGCGATGCTCATTGTTATTCCTCTCGCTGTCTTAATCACTTTCGTATCTATTATTTTCGCCGTCACTCCCATTTTTGTTTTCAGAAATTCATGTACTTCCTCATTTTCCAATAATTGCACTCCTTTTATTACTATGTTGTTCTTTCTTTCCTTTTTTCCCATCATAATGCATTTGTTTTCAAGTCTTTCCATTCTCTCGTTACACTTTTCAATTTCTTCATTTAATTTGGCTCTCTCTTGCTTCCACTCCTTAGATTCCTCCCTCAGTTTTTGAATCTCTCTCATTTCCTCCTTAATGACTTGCATTTCTTCTTTCATTTCCGTAGTCAAATTTTTTATCATGTCCCTTATCTCTTCCATTTCCGCTACCTCGATTTGCTTCTGAGATTCCGGTGACCTGACTACTTTTTTGTTCCTTTCAAAGGATCTTACTTCCTCTTCTCTTTCTCTCTTTCTAATTACCTCGTTGTTAATGTGCTTTTTAGATGACCGTGGAAACATTAAAGTGATTTTTTTAGGCGGACTGTACTTGCCGTGTTCTATTTTTACGCACTGCCTCCCACCGCGCCCACTCCCAGTTTGCTTATCGCAATCGAGTTTCACTTACTGTCGCTCTCCCTCGCACTGCTAACCTGCTCACACTTCAACGTTCGAGATTATAATCACCCCAAAATCTCCTTTATTTCTGGTTTCTACCCCACACCACTACTGGCCCTCAGTCACACACTGTTCAATTCCTTTCTTTATCACACCTCTCCCCAATATTCGGTCACTAAAACTACTTTTCTTCACTTTCTTTGCCTGCGTAACGTAGGTGCGTCTGTACACTACTAGCGTTGCCGCACGAGTCATATTATATATTAAGGTAATAAATTAATAATATCTCGTGAGTGGACAATTCAAACAATATATTGGATTTTAACAAATATTAAACTCAGGCTATCGCGATATCAGGGTGTTTATGAAATATGTTTCGGCTCGTGAATTGTCCTGTATGTACTGTATTATAAATATAGAACAATATAAAAATAAATATATGTAGAACAATGCCATCAGTTCCTTTCGTTCATTACTTAAAAAAAAGGATTAAATATGTCATTATGCAGGGTGTGTTGTAAATAGCGCATAATATTTTCATCATGAGTTTGTAGATCAAAAACTAAAGCAAAAATTATACTTCAAATTTGATCTTGATGGCTTTTAAATTACGTATTAATCAGTTTGTAAGTTTGACAACACTATTCCACTTGAATATAAGTGGTTGCATGCATTTTGTTTTTTTTTTTGTTATCCGTTTCTAATCCTATGTAGCCACGGCTTCCAAAATTACAGACAGTGGGGATCTTTCGTTTTTAAAGACTAAATTATAAACTGATTACCGAAATGGTGCCATTTTTATTTGATTACTTATTTCACTTGTTGAACGAATTGTTGATACTAGTAAACGCTGCATCTACCGAAATGTGTAGGGTTAAATAAATTTCACAACCATATTCAAAATAAATTGCAAATTTCGACTATTATTGTTTCACAAACAAATCGTTAAATATTAGGTTGGTAAGTACTAACTTTCAACGGGAATTCGTGTGATGTGTACTTTATTAAAAAGAAAAGCATGCACATACTATAGCCCAGTAAAAATGTATTTTTATCCTGCAAAAGGTCGGTCAGGTTTCGTTTCTTGATATGTTTTATCATAAATGCCCCTAATGTTAATGTCCAGTTTTTGACCTCGTGACCTTTCCGGAAGGTATTGAAAATGGGGTTTGAACTTAAGAAAAACACGTTTTTGAGTACGCTGCGCAAACGGCTACTTGGAAAATTTTTTTTTTTGATTCATTTAAATACCTGACGATATGGGCATTCAGAATCGAACCGAGACCGCTACTCTAGGGCCAATAGTTTATGAGCTACGATTTTTTGAAGTTCACCACTTTGATTGTGTCCCGTCCCTCATCGCGGCACGGGCCCAGAGAGAGGGGGACATAAGTCCACCCCCGGTTTTCTATTTTTTGTTAATACCGAGAGTCGCGAAGAAAAGGTCGCTAACCGAAAGTCGCTAAGCAAAGTCGCTAAGCGAAATCGCAAACATAAATCGTAAGGGAGAAGTCATCCCTAACAGCATGTTAAAACGATAGATTAAGTTACTGTGTATATAGTGTATCAAAATAAAGGGTTAAGTTCAATCGACTATTTTTTGGAGTGTCCATCTTCATAACCTGGAGAAAGCAACAACAACTAACAGATTGCTTAAACCGCAAATGAACTGTTTTTGCTGTTATCTCACGTCTCGTGCGCTCCTGTCTGATTCACTGGTTACATCGAAACAAATAATATGGCACTGTAATGGCATTAAAAGCTCTTTACTATGGTTTTTTGTTTGATCCAATTGGATGAAAAATGACCACACGGCGAGCAATCAAACTTGAAAAATTATTGAAAAAACTCCCTATTTTTAGTACGGTTTCAGTGTGCTCTCAAATCTACACATACACGTACATACACGTTATTGCACGTGCAAACTTTCAGAAATCTAGGAGAATTTTAACGTTATCGTTATTTTTGAGTCCGCACCCCGTTTGGAAAAAAGCTGCACTGCTCCAAGGGTGTCAGTAGTAAAAAAAATAATTTTTGCACTTCTGTGCCCCATAAGCTGTCACGTATTCATAAAATGTAAAATTTTTGAGATTGGTTTTAATGGGCAGGTTTGAGAGCACACTGAAACCTTACTAAAATAGGGAGTTTTTTCAATAATTTTCCAAGTTTGATTGCTCGCCGTGTGGTCATTTTTCATCCAATTGGATCAAACAAAAAACCATAGTAAAGAGCCTTTAATGCCCATTACAGTGCCATATTATTTGTTTCGATGTAACCAGTGAACCAGACAGGAGCGCACGAGACGTGAGATAACAGCAAAAACAGTTCATTTGCGGTTTAGGCAATCAAAGTGGTGAATTTCAAAAAATCGTAGCTCGTAAACTATTGGTCCTAGAGTAGCGGTCTCGGTTCGATTCTGAATGCCCATATCGTCAGGTATTTAAAAGAATCAAATTTTTTTTTCCAAATAGCCGTTTGCGCAGCGTACCCAAAAACGTGTTTTTCTTAAGTTCAAACCCCATTTTCAACACCTTCCGGAAAGGTCACGAGGTCAAAAACTGGACATCAACATTAGGAGCATTTATGATAAAACATATCAAAAAAACAAACCTAACCGACCTTTTGCAGGGTAACCCCCCTTTTGGCGACATTTTGCTTGGACTACTATTTCTTGTTTTAAGCGGGATAATGTTAATATTCCAGTAGTTATCTATAGTATACAAAAATAAAATTAAAATACTTACCATATTTTCGGACGGAGGGAGTATTATTTTGTATTTAACCAAGAACAACAACCTGTTATAATGTTCTCTGATATGTGCAAATTGTTTAATAAGAAATCCGTGGGTGGTTGATCAAATTACCCACCGGTCGAGAACCGGTAAACCATATATTTACGGGTAAATAAGTATTTTTAAAATTTTATATTTGTGAGACTAGGGCATTTCTGATGCATTTTTATATTAAAAGACTATTTCATTTATCTTATTTCATACATGATATTTCATTAAATATTACTGTTCGCCAGATATGAATGCTGTAATTTTGAAGTTCTGTTAAAAGGCTGCCATTTACAATACACCCTATATTTCAAGATAAGTTAGTTGATATTGAAAGTTATTTTTTGGGAAATCAAAAGTCAGCTGTTTTTATAACTGTAAATACCAATTAAAAAATTGTTAAACAGCATAGCTGTTAGCATGTTATTTATCATTATGACGTATCTATGTACCTATTAAAGATGTCACATTTTTGCATGCCGTTAATTTGAACTTTGAAATAATAATTTAGTATAGGTTGAACTAAGCACGTTTTAATTGGTTTGGATTTATTTAGAAATTAAAGCTGTAAATAAATAGATTTACTTACATTACTCTGTAAATGATCTGAAAGGATTTCTTTTATACTACAAAAAGAAAACTGCAAAAAATTGCTAATTTTAAATAAGCAATAATTAAAATTTTTGTTTTCTCGTAATATAAACCTTGCTGCAGTATCAAGAATTTTATATCTGCATAATTGTTTTTTGCAACTTCGTCACTTGTTACTTGAGACGTTTTCCTACCTACTTACTTTACAATCTTGTTCAATGGAAAAGCTTAACTTACAGGCACACTTAAAATTATATAAAATCAGAATTGTAGATATTTGAACACCTAATATTTTGGTGATTTGTTTCAGATGATTTACACCGTAGGTTAACTTATCGTAAAATGTGAAAGAGATATGAACTGAATTAATTTAAATCGGTTCGTGAGCAAAACTCTTTCACATCTTACGAGAAGTCTACTATGTAAGCAATTTGAATTACACAGTTGAAAGGTCGAGTGCTATCAGTGAAACTGTTTACTTACGTTATCTATAATTGGTATCGTCCTATTGCATTTCTTTCTTTCTGAGTTTGTCGACTGTTATAATAATAATTTTTTTTTTTAATAACTTACCTGCAACGTATTTTATAAAATTGAATTATTCAAGGTGGCCATACACATATATTATTGCATTATCTCTGGAATAAGCAACGCTTTAGGAAAATAATGAATTCAACTACATTCAAACTCCTCTATAGTGATGTTCGAAAAACCAGGAAAAAACATCACTATATAGAATTCACGTTCAATTTTACAGTTTTGGCAGTCGCTTTAAACAAAAGATTAAGATTTATTGTGTAAGAAAAAATATTTGTTTATTTATAAATACACACAAATATGAATAAACAATACAGATTTACAGTACAATTGTACGTTCATAACATCTGTACCAGAGAAGTAGAACGATGTATGTCCAAAAGTGTCAATAATATTTTTGGTATTGCCTCAAAGTAATGCTTGGAGATGCATCATAATACAAAACAAATTCTGAGTTTGGACATAATTCCTCCTGCAATGTGTAGATGAGGCATATTTTAATCAATATACATAAAAATTTCATGGTTTTAAAAAGTGGACATACATCGTTCTACTTCTCTAGTACAGACATGTACTTGTTGAAAAGAAAAATCTGTTTAAAGTTAATTGCGCATTAGTAAATTTTAAAATTATTTTGTTTGTAGAACGTTTCACACTGAATGCGTTGAATATCCCTTCTAAAATAAATGCAAATGAAGGGTACACGGGAAGAACGATACAAGTCAATTTTTCTTGAAATTCGCCTTTAAATTTATAAGCTTTCGAAATATGCTCATGGATCTTATTAGAGAATGCTGCAAGTCTATCAAAACAACAAGTAAAATTTTAACTCTTGCCGGAATATATAGGAATTTCAAACATTAAAACTCAAATATCTCGATAAAACGAAAATGTGACTTATATTGTTCTTCCCGTGTACCCTTCAAATGTAGTAGGAGGATGGAAATTCTCATAAGTAAATAACGATTTGTAAGAAATTCTTCTAAGAGTTTTTCAGGTAATCAGAATTTGGAAAAAAAGAAGAGATTTTCAATACATCCATTCTATTTTTTATTACCAGAAATTCGGTTCCCTGGCAATTTTGGCAAACCTTTCTTAAAGAATCATCACTGTATAGAAGCTTCACATCATAATATAAGTAGAGGTATTTTTATATGCAAAATATGCAAAATTGAACGTTCCTGACAAAAATCGTACTTTAAAGAAAAAATCATTATAGAGGAGTTCAACTGTACTTAAATTAAAAATCATGCCATTTGTTATTAAAAGTTTTCCCAGATTTCTGGGACCGCGAGATATATAAATAAGGTCATGTAGTTGGAAAACACCGATCTGCAGCATAGTGAAACGATTTTTGGTTTCTGCGTCGCAGTTCATGTTGCTGCAGTGGAGTTAGCCTAGAAGATTTTTATAATTGAATCATATTTTAGAAACGGTGTCCTTGTTGGTAATGATTGGATATATTATTATTATTATTATTGTTATTGAAATATAATATATATATATATCATATAATATATATCTTAACCACGATTTATAAGTAGTTCCTTCAACAAGATAACAGATATTTATGGCCACCCTATAGTAGTGTTCAAATAATATTATACAGTGAGGACGCGTGAGTTGGAATAAATTCATTTAAAATTCATGGGTTTGGTTTTTGGAAAAACGCTCGGACACATCGATTTTTGTTTTTAAAACTGCATCTTTTTTATATTTGTAATTTTACGATCGTCTTTTGTTTTCGCACTATGACGTCATCAATATTTTTTTTAAATTGCACCCCATATTTTTGTTCACGAATTTGGATGCAGCACGTTTTCTGAGTACAGAAATGTCTAATTCGTATGATCTTGAAGAGGAAAGTTTTAGAAATAATCAGTTCTAAAGTTTCAAAAATGTATAATAAAATTATTAGAGTAGACCACTAATAATATCATCAAGGAAACGCTGGAAATCGAGTAAAACATTCAATTGTGTGTTTATTTTGTTTTTTTTGATTGCTGATACTTGTCAAGTACAGTTGCAAAGTTTGAAGAATGGCGCGTTTAACTGAGAAACAACGAGAAAGGCCTACAATATAGTTTTGTTGAATTATATGAATAGACATGAACGCCGTAAATCGCTGATCTAAGCACATATAGTGAGGACGCGTGAGTTGGAACAAATTCATTTAAAATTTATGGGTTTGGTTTTTGGAAAAAAGCTCGGAAACGTCGATAGTAAATTCCCAAAATTAAGTTACGACTATCAACTTTATTTTTTCAAATGGAAACACCTATTTTTTATTTCATTTTTGAATTCTGCATCGAATTCGAAGTATTTTTATGAACCATGTCCTATACCCAAACTCAACAGTTGAACATATCAATAATTAAGATTGTATCCTACAAAATTTATTTCACTCTGTGGTCTGAAAAGGACCGATTTATTAAAAAAACAAAACAACAAATCAAATTAAATGTTCAAACTGTTGACCATTAACTTCCTGACAATAGGCAAGTCGAAATTCAATTTCTCGTAACACTTCAGTTAACGTTTGTGGCTGGATTTATTGTATTTCAGCTATAATTCTATTCTTCAATTCATCAATATTTTCCGGTTTATTGAAGTAGACTTTAGATTTCAGATAACCCCATAGATAAAAATCTAATGGGGTTAAATCTGGAGACCTAGCTGGCCATTCGATAAAACCTCTCCTTCCGATCCATCTATTTGTTCTCGAATAGTGTGGGGGCGTCGAAACCATATCGAATCTTTCGGTATATTTGGGTTCTCATTATTCAGGTAAAGTGCATTTACACTGGGTATTATGTTATTTTGTAGTAAGTCTAAATATTTTTCAGAATTAAGTGTTCCTTCAATAATAAAAAAGGGACCCACAATTCCGGCCCAAACGTTTACTTTCTGAGGGAATTGTGTATTGTGTATGACTTTCCATTCTCCAATGTGGGTTTTCTGGTGCCCAATATCGAAAATTTTGCCTGTTTACCGAACCATTCAAACAAAATGTTGCCTCGTCGGAAAAAACTATCTTACATAAAATTTCGGGTTGGCATTGCATCTGTTACGTCACGGCGCAACAGCAAAGACACCACCCCCAACAGCCCCTACCCAGAACAAGGGAGGGGACCCTTAGACTAGTTTTAGAGTTGTAAAAATATGTAGATAAATAGTCACGTAAAGATCGAGGTAATAAGAAGTCAGATAAAGTGGTAGTTAAAAGTGCGTTTTGTTTTATTTCCAATCCTTGCATAAGGTTAAAGCTGCGGCGATAACAGCATCTATCCATCATTATTTCGCAAAATTCTAATCTGCGGTCGAGATCGTTTTCAATAAGTTCCTGAACAAAATGTACTTTGTATGGGTGCCATTTGTTCTTGTGTAAATATTGTAGAACAGAAGATTTACTTATTGACTGTTCTGCAGCTATTTGTCGACTTGATTTGTGAAGATTTTCTTATAAATCGAGCAAAACATTCAACTGTGTGTTTTCTGGAAATGTAACATGGTTGGTTTTGTAATTGTCTCTTACGTTGCCAAAGTCTGTAAACTTTTTCTCTATCTTACTAACTACTGATTGTGTAATAGGCCTCTCCGGGTACTTATCATTGAACAATTCGCAAACTTCAGCTTGTGTTCGAGTATTATCGCCATATCCTACTATCATCAACATTTCTATTTGTTGTTTCTCAATTAAACACGCCATTCTTCAAACTTTGCAACTGTACTTGACAAGTCAATAATCAAAAAAACAAAATAAACACACAATTGAATGTTTTGCTTGATTTCCAGCGTTTCCTTGATGATATTATTAGTGGTCTACTGTAATAATTTTATCATAAATTTTTGAAACTTTAGGACTGATTATTTCGAAAACTTTCCTCTTCAAGGTTATACGAATTTGTTACAAACGAACACACTATTATACGAATAAAACACAGTTTATGTGGAACGATGTTTATTCGTCCGCCTTTTTCGTTTAAAGGTGACGGATTAATAATAAATTAAAATGTTTTCCATCGCCTTGACTCCTTAAACAACCGTCGTGCGGCGATAGTCGTCTGTCGTGATCGAGTGGGTAATATTCGCCCCCTTTTTCGAGACGACGGTCGCCGACGGGTCTTTGACAAAGAAATTAAATGCTTGTGGTTCGGTGATCTTCTCTTCGATCGAGTAGGGTTCCAGCCAGGTTGGTCCAAAGCGCTGTCGGCCAGGGGCTTTTCTGGTGAGGACGAGGTCACCGATGTCAAAGGTTCTTGCGCGGGGCTGTACGGGGTGGCGACGGTCCAGGTAGGCTCGTTGGTTGTCACGCGCCTTCTGGCGAATGTCCTCGAGCTCCGGGGTGGGTGGACGTTCGACGTCCGAGTCCCAGGCACCTGGAAGGCGAGGATTGTAACCAAGGAGTGCTTTCCCTGGAATCTTCTCTGCGATTTCTTCGTCTGTTCTTGCGCCTGCTGTTCCTTCACTTTCGAACCG
Organism: Dascillus cervinus; assembly: GCA_949768715.1. Classification (NCBI taxonomy): domain Eukaryota; kingdom Metazoa; phylum Arthropoda; class Insecta; order Coleoptera; family Dascillidae; genus Dascillus; species Dascillus cervinus. The sequence continues at coordinate 17,513,636 of OX458318.1, read as the reverse complement.
GCAAGGTCGTTCTGCAGCTAGTCGACGGCCTCCTTCAGGCGGGCGATCTGGACCTCCAAACTGGACCTGGTCGTCTGCTCAAGTTCCAGCTTCGATTCCAATTCTTTGGTTTTCAGTTCCATTCGCTTGGCCAGCAGATTCGAGGAAGCGTCTCCCAAGCTTTCGGCGCTTTCCAGCTTCGCGGTGAGCTCGACCAACTGGTCCTTCAATGAATTTCGTTCCCCTTCCAGTTCGGACACCAGCGATGCTTGTACCTGCAAGATCAGTTGATCCGAGGACATCTGCTGAATGACAGCCTTATACTTCTTGACAACTTCCGCCAGTTCTTCTTCGTTTTCTTCCAGCTGCGCTTGCAAGTCTGAGCGCTCCCGGCTCAAGCCGTTTGCCTTGTCCTCGACCTCGCGTCGCGCTTTGTGAGCCTCTTCGAGCGAAGCTTGTGTTTCTGCGAGTTCGATGTCGATGCTCTGTTTCGCTTTGTTGGCGACGGCTCGAGAGCATTCCAGGTCTTCGATCTGGTTCCTCAACTGTCGTATAAGTATCTTGCTAGGATTGTCGACCTTCTGTCTTTCGAGCTGAACCTGTGCGTCCCGGAGCAACACTTTAGTCCTTTCCAGGTCTCGCTTGAGCCTCTGGACCAAAGCTTCGTCACCGGCCCGTTCATTTCGATTGGATTCTGCAAACACCGCCAACCGTCTCTCCAACTCGTGATTCTCCCGCAAGAGTAGCGTCCGTTCTTCATGCTCATTTTCCAATTGAACCTCGAGAGCTTTGACTTTTTCCTGGGAGTTGCGTCGAACTTCCTCCAGTTCTTCGTCTCGCTGCTGCGTTTCCCTCTTGGACTCTTTGCGCTGCGACTCCAGAGTCATTTCCAGCCTCAACTTGGCCTGCTCCAACAGTTGCACCTGCCCAACGAGCTCGTCCAATTTACATCTCAGCATTAGCAATTTTTCGTCCTTCAGTTCGGATTCCAATCTCGCGTCGGCCAGAGCGCTTTCCGTGACGTATTTTTCCGTCGTGACGGCTTCCTTCTCTCGCAGGAGTCGTTCCTTTGCCAGTTTCTCTTGACGCAGTTCGTCGTGCAGAAGTTGCGTTTCCGCGAGTTTAGCCCGAGCGACCGGGGAGCAGTATTGCTCGCGGAACCTCTTACTGAAGTCAAGAAATGTGTACCCCATGTTTGTGTACACCCGGTACCACTTCTTCGCCTCTTCTTGCAGCTGTTCGGCAGCGATCTCCTCCTGGTCGTCAGGATGTACTCCACACGCATTGAAGTAACGCTCCAGACGACTCATGAAGATTTCTGGATCCTCTTTTGCACGTCCGGCAAACTTGGGTAGCTTGGGGGCTACCGGTGGAGGAAGTGACCTCGGACCTGGTAACGCTGAAGGACTCGTTCGGGACGGTACGGGAAGTGGCGATCTTAGAGTCGACGTTCGACGCTGGAGCGTCTCTAATGCCTCCAGTTGAAGACGGAGATTCTGGATGGTCTTGTCATGATGTTGTATCAGCTGTTGTTGATCTGGGCGCCACTGAGAGGTTTGGGCCTCTCTCAGCAGGTCTTGTTGCCCATCGGCGACGTTAATGTTCGGGTACGCCCTCGTACCGCGCCTTGGGGCTGTCATCTCGCAGGATGAAAGGGGGTGGATTCGTGGACTCACCTCGAGTCCTAGCCTCACGTTGTACGCCAAATGTTACAAACGAACACACTATTATACGAATAAAACACAGTTTATGTGGAACGATGTTTATTCGTCCGCCTTTTTCGTTTAAAGGTGACGGATTAATAATAAATTAAAATGTTTTCCATCGCCTTGACTCCTTAAACAACCGTCGTGCGGCGACAGTCGTCTGTCGCGATCGAGTGGGTAATAAATTTGACATTTCTGTACTCAGAAAAATGTGCTGCATCCAAATTCGTGAACAAAAATATGAGGTGCGATATAAAAAATTATTGATGACGTCATAGACGATCGTAAAATTATAAATATCAAAAAAGATGCAGTTTTGAAAACAAAAATCGATGTGTCCTAGCGTTTTTTCAAAAACCAAACCCATGAATTTTCAATGAATTTATTCCAACCCACGCGTCCTCACTGTATAAGAATTACCAACGAAATTATTCACCCTTAGGGTCAAAATTTATTTTATAAAACAAGTAGGTGCCTATAATTCAGTTCAAAAAGTAGATATGCTACAATAGAATACATATTTGTTGTTTTTGTATTTTTAAGGCATTTTAAAAATACGAGAAGCAGGTTAGTTGATGTAAATTTAAAAAACAAATTATCCCCAAATGGTCCTTGCAAAAATATTAGATTAACTACATTTACAGGTTTTCCAATATCACGTGAATCTGAGTGAAAGAACTGCAATCGTCCGCCAACGGCGTATTACGTTACCTAAATATGTTTGCATTTCACAGTCCCATTTTAAACAGTTTACATTGGTACTAGGTATGTACTTCCTACCCGCCACTGGGTTAATGTACAGTGATTCATTTATCATTGGGCATGCGTTTTTGTTGCAAACGGCTAATGGAAAGAATATTAGGCTCTGCCGGATCGTCACTCCAAATTAACCGAAAATAAAACATATATTTGAACTCTCAGCATCTCAAAAAAAATTTACTGTACCGTATTTTTTAATTTAAAAAGAAGAGTCAAATAAGTGGCGCTAAAAGGTAAATCTATGATTGGCTGCCAACCAGCTGCAGTTTGCTGGCAGCCAATCATAGGTCTACGTTTTGGCGCGATCTGTTTGAATTTTCTTGTCTTTTTAAAAAATACGGTATAAGAACCTACCCGTTTCAGTACATCATCGTTGCCAATGTCAATGTTAATGTTTTTAACCGTCATTTACAATTCTCACGCTTACTTTTGGCTCCGTCTTCACGCAATTTGCGCTTCAAGTGATATTGAAATATCTCTAAATTATTCAATACCTTTCAATGTAGAATATTAATTGTGCATCTACTTTTAATCTTACAATTATTTCCATTTTTATATGATTACCATTCCATTATAGTATTGATGGTTTACAAACATTAAACTGTTAATTACAGTATAATTCCAAAACTATTTAGAATTTATTAACGAATTTCGATTAATACTTATTTGTTAGGTGCGTATGCGTGTCTTAACTTACTCAAGAATTCAGTTGTGATGTTATCGGTAGAATTTTTCTGCCCTATATAGGGCATATGTATTTGATACTATTCAGTAATTGGCAAGTTCTGAACAAATTTCTGTAGAAATAGAAATGTAACAGTATTGTTTTTTTCTGCTTTATTTGATTGATTAATATCTGTAAATAATTATTTGCTTTAGTGGTTGTGGACGTTTAGAGATGCTTGTCGTATTTTTATCCTTTGCTAATTACTCGTTTATAATAATTATGATGTACATACGTATTTATATGAAATTAATCGCTTAAAAAGTAATATATTAATGCAAATAATAATTATTGTTATTTCAGTTTTTATATATATATTTTTTAATATTTTGATAAAAGCTACAAAAGATATCATTTAAATAAGCCTTTTTAATTTATTTATTCAAAATCATACACATTTTACATTAAACATTATTAAAGTAATAGGCGGGTTAAAAGAGAAACTGAATCGCACAAAAACCGTATAAGGTTCGAAAACCTTGGAATCGTAAGTAAATTTTGTTTGTTTTATTTGTTTTTTTTTTCAGATTAATATTAATTTATGGTAGCGCTGCCTGGGAAAATTGGCCCCAAAACAGGACATCACAAATAAAAATCAGTTACCCGTTGCTCTTTAGTCAAAAGATAATTTTTAATTCACACCTCTAATTTTATTCTCTCCAATCATAAAACAAATAACAGAAAAACAAATACATACTGAACAAAATTTTCCGACTATTGCAAACTTTTCAAATCCCCAAACAAAGTTTTCAAAATCGTAGATGACCAAGAGTTAAAACAAATTATCCGAAAGGAATCTTAATTCTTAAATGAACCCGATCATTAGTGAATAACTTGTTCCATATTGTAATCGTAAATGAACAACAATAATATCTGAAATTAAAAAGATAAGAATTTGTTTTTAGACAGACAACAGCAAAAATTAAATAAGTATTATACTATAAAGGAACATTTTAATAATGTATTCCTCAAAACACAGTTTATTACATTATTGCCATTTCCAAGAAACAATTCAGATGCATTTACGTAGCCATTAAAGTTTGTCCCTAATTAATACATTTTATGGAACACCTGAACATTTTAGTTTCATTATGAAAAATTTTGCTGAGTTGAGAAAAAAACTCATTCGTTCGTTTTCTAATTCTGATTTTATGGCAATAATTTTACATTCACATTCAAAATTCTTGCATCTAGAGGAATACCTTACACTGCATAGTTATGCGCTCCGAGAATATACCGTATTAGGTAAATCGCTGCACTATTTACGAACTAACTCATTAAAGAATTTTTTTCTTCTTTTTTTAATCTAAAAATGATTAGGTATTTCATTACATAATGTAATGACAGCAATAAACTAAATACATTTTGCATTTAAAAATGACACAGTGGTTGACCTTGTTGTACAATAATTCTAACATTGCAGACTGTAATTAAAACCTGTCAATATAGCAAAATTTGATATGAAGGTTGTAATGAGATCTAGCAGTAAGAATATAATCTTTAATATTTTTTAACCACTAAACATTGTAAATAATACCAATCCATAATGAAATAGATCAGACTCATTTTCACATTACATTTGTAGTTTCTTACTAATAAAGTCTATTTCAAAATACTTTTCATACCTACATTTAAAATAATTCATTAAATAATTTGTAATCTTAATAAAAACGTTTAAAATACTTACAGATTTGTTCTGCAAGAATTGGGGCACTTTGATAAATTAGCCAATGTAAGTATTGTGTTGTTAAATAAAATCAAAATGTTTATATCGAAGTATTATTCTAGATGCCAGAAAATCATGCATTAGAAGGTCTTTGTCGGGGTATGTTAGAAGCATGGAAAATTTATGGAAATGAATCGGCAGTTATTCTTTTTATCATTGAAGATGTTACTTATAATATCTGTGACCAAAGATTTCACGAATTTGAGCTATCAAGGTTAAATCCTACAATTAAAGTGATTCGACGAACCCTCACTGAAATGGCAACGAAAGCTAAACTTTCTACAGAAAACGAACTGCATATGTAAGTGGTTCAATTGGTTGAGAATAATATAAATAAATATTTTTGTAGTGATGGGTATATTGTAGCTGTAATATATTTTCGAGCAGGATATGAACCTGGACATTATCCATCTCAAAAGGAATGGGATGCAAGGTTATTAATGGAAAGGTAGAGTGTAATTAATTTTCTAATAAATTCTTTGAAATTAAACTTCTAAATACCCATTATGATTTATCTTGTACATTCATATTTCCTAAGAAATTGCATTTTCTATCGATAGCCCCTTTGAAGTTCTTACCTCAAAAAAAAACGAAGCTAATTTTTGTTTTTTAATTTTTTATTATTCCTAATATTGTTCGAGAGCGTAGTCGGTTGATGAAACAACCTGGAGCAAAGATTTAAATTTGACTTTTTTAAGAATAAAAAATATGATACAGTCTGTCAAATTTGTCAAGAGCTCAATTTAAAACAGGATTTTTGAAACTGACAATGCGCAAAAGTCTGATACACCATGAAAGTTTTTGGATATCCCAGCTTTTAACTTCAATCTACTGTACCCACAAGGTGGTACGTGACTTTTGAGACATACAAAAAGATAAACTTAAAATATTAAAACTTTTTTGTTTTCAATAAATTTATTGATTTGTAGAAAATGAATGAAGTCATTCACGTTTTATTTAAAATGTTTTTATCAAATTTATCCACTATTTTACTATACATTTGCAGCCACCCAAATGTGCACAAATTTCTCTATTTTTTCATAGACTTTCAGTGACTTTCGTGAAATAATATTTGTCATAAACAAAATAATATTATACCTATATTGTTCTCTATATTTATTAGTTTAGTAGTTTAGTTAAAGTACACTTATCTGACAATGAGGTAGTATATTACATAATTTGAATAGAATAATTTATTTGTACAGATCACAAGCCATAAAATGTCCATCGATACAATATCACTTAGCAGGAACAAAAAAAGTACAACAGGCCTTAGCACGTGGAGGTTCAGTCGAAATGTTCTTGGGGGATGCTCATAAAATTGAAGCAGTTAAAGAGATTTTTACTGGTCTTTACAGTTTAGATTTTGATGAATTTGGAAATCAAGCTGTGCAAATGGCCTTAGATGATCCAGAAAGGTAGTTGTAATGACGGTTCCGTAATTAGTATTTATTACTATACATTTTGCTTAGATTTGTATTAAAACCTCAACGCGAAGGTGGTGGTAACAATATATATGGATTAAATATTCGTGACGCTATGTTGACAATGAAAGATAGTAAAGAACGTACGGCTTGGATTCTTATGGAACGTATACATCCACCTTTATCAACTGGTTATATGGTAAGACCAGGAAGTACGGAATTACCGGCACCTTTAGATTTAGTATCAGAGTTGGGAATATTTGGAGTAATCATTGGGTAAAGCAATATTACTTTTAGATAAAATATATGTTTATAACTATAATTTATTCATTTCAGCGATTCTGAAAAAATATTAGTTAATCGACAAGTTGGTCATATGTTAAGAACCAAGATCTCAACTGCTAATGAAGGTGGTGTAGCTGCGGGTCTTGGTGCCTTGGATAGCCCTTATCTTATTGATTAATTTTGTAAAATACCTCTAAAAAAATATAAACCATCTCCAAATTATTTTTGTATATTTTATGTTCCTGAGATATCATTTGTTACAAAATGATCAGTCATATGTGTTAACTCAAAACCCCCTGGAAGTAAAAATTAACATGTGACTAAAATCCGAAAAATGTAAATCATATAACAAATCTTGGTAGATTAATTTTGGTTTGATTTTGGATGCATCAATGAAGACACTATTATATCATTGAAACTTATTAAAGATGCGATGTAACAGGTCGAGGGACTCGATAACTTCATGATAAATATAGAGTGAAGTAAATATAGTAAGGATTCTAATCTAAAATATAAAGCATATTTACAAAATAACAAAAAAGACTACGAACAACCAAAAAAATCAAGACTGGCATAAGTTAGCTATGAGTTGTTGACAGCAGTTTTCGAAATCAGAAGAAGTTTCATTAATTCCTCCACAACAGTTGGTGGAGATGTTACCCTAAAACAACACAGAAACTTGAAAGTAAAAAAAAATTGAAAAGGCTTGATAGTGCCACAAATAATTTCATTAATTTGGATGTATGTATTATTACAAGGCAAATTTTCAACCAGATTCTTTTGCTCCATAAATTTGTAAACAGATGAAGATGGGTTACCTTAAAATTAAAATTAAATAGTTTATAGAGACAGCACAGCATTTATCATTCTGTTCTTGCAAACTAATAATTTCTCAAAGTTACGCTGGTCTATGGTTTTGTGAGATTTAAAATTTCCTTTTTTGGGTTTATGACACTAAAACTCTAATCTACTGTTTACATAAACTCTAGCTACTTTTTTTCTTTTCCCCATGCCTGCGTCAAATCTGTGGAACAAAGTAAATAAAATTTTTCATGTCTGGAATTAACATAGAAAATATTTATTATATATACTTACATTTTGTGATTATACTTCTAGACTTAAAGTTACATATCTATTTATATAAAGTAAAGTTGCAAAAACATGCTACCTATGCAACACCAGTCCTTCAGTTCTTCAGCCAATTTTATTTCAACTTCATGGTGACTGCAGTGCACTTGTTTATAAACACTAGAATCAACAACTTACAACTGTTTTAAATACGGCCTCGCCTTTGATTGGTCTCCCACGACCATCAACGTACCCTTTATTATATCCAAAATCGAAATTTCTACTTTTGGCATGTTAGATTAACATTTAGTCGAACTTTGCCGCTTCGGCGAGATTCTGTTGAGATTTGCTTGAAGTCTCCTCCATGTTGACCTGGGTGGGATCCGTTGTTCCCCTACAGGTTCGGAAGAGGGATGGTCATTTAACGTGCGAACGTAATATTTACGACTTTCCCCAGGATTGAAATTTCAAAACAGCGCATCTTGAAATCATCTTTTTGGGTGGTCGGAAGTCATAAAGCAATTAGATCCAAGACGCCTGAACATCGCCGGCTTTTGAACCGTGGGACAATTTTTGGGTCGCAACAACTGCACTGTACTTACCTCATCACAAATCGAAAATGCAACCTATTGTATTTCCCACTTTGTTAAATTTTTGTATGCACCGCAAATATAAAATTTTTCTTCAACAAATATCAGGTGAAAGTAAAATCACTATCTATCCAGAATTCGCGACAAAATCTTTCACAAAATGAGGGGTCGGAAATGAAAATATGTAATTTGCGCACCACAATGTCCTTATTAAACGCCCCTGAAACCAGACCACCCCAATTACAAGCTATTTTAAATAATTTGTTTCGAAAATTTTGAATAATTATTATAAACTTCAAGACAAGTAGACCGTATCAGGAATATAATTTTATAGACATTGTTTTTTAATCGTTAAACATGATTTTAAAATCAAACATCAATCTATACTAATCACAAATGAATTAAATTTATTTTTTATTTATTTTGTTTGAGAAATACTCAATAATAGCAGAGATTAATTAAATAGCAATTAATCTCAAAGCAGACAGATGCAAAGGTTGTCGATATTTATTTGAAACTAGCTGAAATACCCGGCTTCGCTCGGTGTACAAAATTTGGTGGCAGTAGGACACTTCTTTCTATGCGAAAGTCTATTTGGGCGATAGCCCCCCCCCCCTTATACTAAGATGCCGTTGTGTACAAAATTTGGTGGCTGTAAAACACTTTTTTCTACGCAAAAATCTGTTTGGACGATCCCCTCCCCCATAAGATTCACTTGTGTTCAAAATTTGATAGCTGTAGGACATTTTTTCTATGCGAAAATAAGTTTCAGTGATCACCCCGTACGATTTTTGTTTACCCCCCCACGATCGGCATCAAACTAAGTCCCCCTACGAAGATGTACTTGTGTACAAAATTTGTTGGCTGTAGGACACTTCTTTCTATGCGAAAATAAGTTTCAGTGACCCCCCCGTGCGATTTTTGTTTGGACCCCCCCCCGATCGGCATTAAATTAAGTCCCCCCCTACTAAGATGCACTTGTGTACAAACTTTGGTGACCAACTTCGGTTCAGCGATTTCCGAGTCTATACGACACTTCGCCACCCCATCCCCCCGATCGGCACCAAACTTCACAGGAACACTCTCCAGGTTATGTTAGAGTATTCCTGAAAATTTCATCAAAATCGGTTCAGCGGTTTCCGAGCCTATATGACACTTCCCCCCCCCCGATCGGCACCAAACTTCACAGGAACACTCTCCAGGTTATGTTAGAGTATTCCTGAAAATTTCATCAAAATCGGTTCAGCGGTTTCCGAGTTTATATGACACTTCCCCCCCCCGATCGGCACCAAACTTCACAGGAACACTCTCCAGGTTATGTTAGAGTATTCCTGAAAATTTCATCAAAATCGGTTCAGCGGCTTCCGAGTCTATATGACACTTTCCCCCCCCCGATCGGCACCAAACTTCACAGGAACACTCTCCAGGTTATGTTAGAGTATTCCTGAAAATTTCATCAAAATCGGTTCAGCGGCTTCCGAATCTATAAGCTACACACATACACACATACACACATACACACATACATCCAATTTTATATATATAGATAGATAGATAGATAGATTAGTTGAAAACGGTGCGTTGCGGTGCAAAATTTAGAATCGTTGAAAAATTCGTAGATACTTTGCTGGGCCCAAAATTTTACCTTAGGTAGGTTTCCCATTTTTTATGTTGTCAGTAATTGTGTTATTTTGTAAAGCTCCTGCTACTTTTGGAACCAACAGTGTTGTTGTTTCGCAAGGCCAACAGCGCAGAATCATAGATACTACAACCACTTCCATATCAGAAAACCCCCAAATGAATTTTTTTGGCCAAGCCAACGCCATCTTTATTTACAAGCCGTGAAGCCATGCTTGGCAACACCGCATTAATGCACAGAAGTAGGCCGGGTATCATTGCACGTCGGTTGCAATCGAAACTTATTAAAAAATAACTAACATGAAATGATCCATACTACATCATTATTCTGATAGTATTAAGAAATAAAACAAAAGTTAGTAAGGGCAGGAGATTTTATTTTGTGGTATTTGTTAAACATTAAATAACATTATTTACAAATAACATATTTTTAACGTTTATTCTTCTCTTTTGTTAGCGTAGCTAATTTCTTTTTTTTCTCTAAATTTTTAGTGCCATTTGTTTCTTTTGAATATTTTGTGTAGTTATTCAACAGAATATTTGCAAAAACAGAATACAATGTTTTAAACAATCTAGAAACATCGTTGCCACACAGACAATGTAATTCAAATTGTTGAAAAAAGTTATTGGAATTTAAGCTTAACTGTGTCAGTTGAATTAAAATGCCTTTTTGACAGGAAGATTGCAAAAATTTTGTTTCCCACACGCTATTAGCTACAATATATTCTAACAAAGCATACATATGAAAGAAAACACACTTAACATGGTAACTTGGTACACTTAAGCCACCTCGCTGTAAAAAGTCAAAATATTCGTTGCAAACATTACTACCGCGTCCTTCCTCAAATAAAAAAACACAGGCAGTACATTCCAGTTTTTTGCAAACAGATCGTGCTCCATAGCCACAAACATATATGCAGCTTGATTCCTCGATTTCACATAATTCAAGATAATTTGAAGTTATAATGGGGCGAAATTGATCAATGTCAACATTATATAAATTTGATTCAGTACTTTCATTAGCAAAGTTGCTAAAGCATGCTTCTCTTTTATTGATCATTTTCAAAATATGTCTTATTCGTAATTTGTTTTCTGATTCAATTACTTGCCTAACTGATACATTATAGTTTGATCCAGATAGTCGCCTGTACATTCCAAACCTTTTCTCTAACTTGTCTGTTTGAAATTTCCCCAAGAGTACATACGAAACATTAAATTTTGTTAAAGCATCGTTAGCAATTTTACATAACACTTGAGATGCTCTTCTTATTGCTTCAAATGTGTCGGAGCTTAAGCCAGCTTTGTCCTTGAAAGACTGCCATGCTTCTATCCAAGACAAAAAACGTTTCAAAAACAATAACTTTTCATCCTCAATACTACAAACTGGTCCTGCCCATTCATTTCTTTTTATTTTTCCTACGATAGGGTTTTTAGAATTTACAATATCCCACCAGATGCGGAAAATTTGTAAAAAATTTGCAGTATCTGTACATTTTTCTTCCGTTTGTAAAGCAGCAATAGTTGACATATGAAAAACATTATCCACTAACAAAACGTTTTGTCTCTCTAAATTCGAGGGATACAAAGTTTTATAACTCAACTTATATGCTTTTTTAATTAACTTATTTTGCTCGTCCTTGAAAAATAGTCGCAAATGTTCGAAACATGCATACCGTTTGATTGTATAATTTTTAAAATCAGGATATATTAAAGTGTGAAAAGTATCTTTTTTGTTCAACCAGTTATTCCTAACATTTTTAAAAATGTGAACAGTGTCATACGATAGGTAAGTATTAATATCAGGGAAGCATGGATTTGGCATAGATTCGTTTGAAGAAATTAAAGTGAACATATTCTGATTTATTCTATTGTTATCAGTTAGTATCGCAACTATAGGAAAACCACATTTTTGAACAAATTCAATTACCTCATTAACGAGTATCTTTAACTGATCTCCTGTTGTGTTATTCACAGGAACTAGTCGAATAACTTCACTAAAATTACCAAAAGCAGAAGAGATCATAAAAGTTTGAATAGTTTTTGCCAGATCCTTAGCATTATTTTCTGAACTGCCAACAATTCCATTGGCTTTAAAATCTAACTTAGATTTCACATAAATTTCATCAATTTGTAATATTGTATATTTTTCTCGAACAGTCAAGTTTTTGGAAATTTGTTTCAAATAGTGACTTGTATTTGAAAGATTTTTGTCTGGTTTTACATTAAATCTAGAAGATATTTGTTGTAAATATCGTTTACTAGGCAGCAGCAAATGATCTTGTAAGAGCATGTAACAAGACGATGAATATGAATAAGCCATAAATGCAAACAAAATAGTTGCTGGGGAATATTTTCGTCTTTTTAACAATATCATGTTTAACTGATCAATTAAAAGTTCCAATTGTTTTTTATGTTGATAGTCTTCCATTTCTTCAGCTTTTTCGTTACACGTAACTAAATTTTCATACGACTTTTGCAAGAAAAATTCAAAAGATCGAGTCCTTAAATTGTGTTGACTTACGTTGGCATACCTAACTAATATATTTTCAAGTTGCGACCATCGAGATAATTTTAAATCACAAGGGAGAATCCAGTTCAAATCGTGAGCAGAAATTTCTTCTTTTCCAATAAAGAGTTTTAATGTTAAATCACTTTTCACAAGAACACTACATAAAATTTCGGCGGCACTTAACTCAGTTTCACTTTCAGAAGAACTATTAGAACACTCAATATTTAATAAATACAGCCAAACACCAAAGTTGCTCTTAATTTTAAAGTTCCACTTTGTTTCACTGTTTATACCTTTAGTTTTGTTTGAAAAGTGTCAAGAAAATTTGTAAAGTCATTTATAATATCAGATTTTACAAATTCTTCAATTTTTCCAGCTTCTTTTGATTGCAACGCTTTCCTTCTTACTTCAGGGTCTTTTCGTCTAACTACTGTTGAAGTTGAAGACAGATAAACTGGAAGATTTTGAAAAATTGTGGGTACAGCGTCTTCCTTTCATTTTGGGTGTGCTAATAGCAACGTAGTAACAGTTGACCCGTTTTTGTATATCTGATCTAATATAACATCATTTTCGTTAAAATGTTTTATACAAACAGATGAATACTTCGTAGGCTGCCAATTTTTCCTCGGGATAGCTCGAAGCCATTTCTTTTTCGTTTCTTCATCTTTTGGAAATGAAAACGTAGTAACTGCAGCTTGCCCCTTTACGGATACACTTTCGTAATTCGATTTGCAGCTTGGGACACAACATTTTCTAGTCATCTAAAAAGTTTTCATGTGAAAAGCATGAACCAAAGGTTAAATGTACTTACTTTCTATATTGTCGAATATCAAATTATTGAGTTAAATATTCTGATAAATACACACAGGTTTGGAAATACCACAACTATCTAACGTTAACTGCACTTTATAACAATATCAACAACAACTCAATGATGCAATGCTGAACTGAAGAACGCAAAATGTCCGCCTAGCAACACTGCTGCCAAATTTCTTAGTTCACGGCTTGTAAAATAAAGATGGCGTTGGCCAAGCCCAAATCAACAATTTTTATAATCCGGAATTTTGTCCAACTCAAAGATATCCAATCCCTGGGGGAGTTCCTTTTATCCCAGAAAACTCACAAATGCAGTATTTTGGCCAGCCCACAATGAATAATTTTTACAATCCGGACACTTATCCAACCCAAGGTCGTCCAATTCCTGAAGGAGTTTCTTTTACATTCAATCTCCAAGCATAAAATTATGCCTTGACTGGCTTCAGGTGTCGGAAATATTACAGATTTTTTAAAACGGTTTACAAAGTTTATAGAAATTTATTGCGGGGTAGATAAATATGCTGTATTTGTAGCGCAAATCTGTACTTTCGTAGACAAATCGTTTGGGCATCGTTTTACGAACGATTAAAAACATCTTGTTTAAAATTTAGAAAATAATATCCTTCACTAAATCAGAAAACCTCTCAAAATAAACCGCAAAATACGGAAAGTAAAGGCAAAAAAGATAGAGTAGGTAATCAGTCAGATATTTTATTACTATATTATTACAAAAATACCATTACAAGTACAATTTATTTCTTTTCTAAACGAATTTTAAGGTAATTAAAAATGTATTAATTTATATTACACCGGTGAATTTTCAAATTTGGTAGAACTTGTCTCCCCCACTTACACATGTGCAGGCAACATTTCATTTAGCGTTGAAGTGAACAGAATGTTTTCCCGATTTCGTAGCTGTGCAAAAGCGTCCTCTAGCGGTTACTGAATCTTTCATTTATGCCAATTTTTATTTTGGAACGCGCTAGTGGCGGTAATGCCAACTGAGTTCTGAACGTATTAACGTATGTTATTACAGCTGATCAGTAAAGAAAATGGTGGTGTTTAGTACGTCTTATCATTAGTAACTAGGTTGCGATTTACGGGTCAAGTTGATTTGTCCTTCCGATACCTCGTTAAAAACGGTGGTATCTTAATTAGTTATTAAGTTTGGTAAGCTTATAAATAAATTTAATATTTTCATTTCATTTTATTAAGTGATAGTTGTGTTTACCTTTGTGTGCTGTCATTTGCCTTCAACCAACAGCTTTTATTATATATTACAGGTCTCGGATGAGATTTGGGATGATTCGACACTTGCTACTCATGACTAATCTCGGGGGTTGCATAGATGACTGCTCAGGGCGAGGAGAATGTCACAATGGTACTTGCCTTTGTGAAATTCGCTTTGCAGGAGATTATTGCAACGGACCCAACATGCCATACCATGCAGGCATTGGGGGTGTTTTCCTTCTAGTAGCATTAGTTTGTGCCATTCAGTTGTTAATGTGCGTCGTTTCGGAATATCATCGTTTAAAGGCCCCAACTTTTTTGAAGGCATGCAAAATTACAACGCAAAAGGCGCTCTATTTTGTCACATTTCTGGCAAGTTTAATCAGAGGAGCATATTTTACATCTCCGGTAAGTTTATTTTAAATACTTTTTAACTTTTAAGGTGGTCATAAATGTTTATGATCTAGTACCTTTATTAGTACAGTTTTACCTAAGAACGCACGCAAAGTATCTGTTTTTTTAATTTCTAAATCTTAGTTCAAACTCTTATCACTAACAATAAGTAGCCCATTCCTCAGCTACCAAGATCACAAATGTTTAAGGGTAACTCCCATAATCAATGAAGATTGTAACTTTATGCAATTATGCTTAAATTGTTACAATTTATTATTTTGTTGACGTTGAAAATATTTTAAATTAAGGTATAATAATATGATAAAATATAAGTAGTAAATTAGAACAGTAATAAAAGCCAATGTCATAGTTTATTCAAACAAAATTTTCATAAACTGACAGCGTTATTGATTGATTGATCAATTTACAAGTTTAACTAAATTTTGTCGTGATATGGTTATTTATTATAAATCAGTATTTAACAAATCTTTTTATTGTTAACTTGTGTAATAGTTTACCAAATTAATTTCTGCTGTATGGTCAAATTTCTCCTTGACATATGACTTTTACTTGATATGTATTAAGATAATTTGAAGTACCGGGAATTAAAATAAAATAATACACTGGTGGACAATGAATCTCGAACACTTTC
The DNA here is from genome assembly GCA_949768715.1 of Dascillus cervinus. Taxonomy (NCBI): domain Eukaryota; kingdom Metazoa; phylum Arthropoda; class Insecta; order Coleoptera; family Dascillidae; genus Dascillus; species Dascillus cervinus. Next base: position 17,498,137 of record OX458318.1, on the reverse strand, counting down.
AAAATTGTTGGTTTGGAACATGGAAACAAGAATTTAATGCTTTAATTATATTTAAATATGGACTATTAGATGTTAACAATTCAAAAAACTTAAGAAAAACATTTATTAACAAACCAATTTAAAAGGCACGAAAATTTTAGAATTATAGCATTTCTGATAATCTAAAATACGTCGCAAACTTATATGAGGGTCTGTTCGATATTTGGTCCCATTCTTCGGCCATTCAACAGTCATAGAGAACGAAATTTCGTGCTCAACTGGGAGTCGATTCTCAAATTCGATGGAATTGCATTCCTATAGGAAAGTGATGGATTTTCCAACAAGAATGCGAAACTCGTATTCTCGAATTGAGTTGTTGGAATGTTTCCACTACAAAACATTCACGTGATCGTTTTCAGTGGAATAGTATTTTTCTAAACATATTTAAGAATTTGCACACTTCTAATACGTTTTTGATCGAGAAAACTGTTCAGTCTTCAACGGTGGAGAAAATTGAACTCTTTCTTCATGGGTAATGACGAATGAGATGACGAGATTTGACTTTTCTCCACGTTGTATTTATGGTTACCGTGACGATTATACGACTGTTTACTGTTTTCTCGAAAATTAATAGACATTGACATCTGTCTTCGAATCTGTGTTTGCTATACTGCCCTCCTAAGAAAAACCCCCGTATCTACAAAAAAACAAAACATTGAAATTTTAGTACTTATTCGATTCTGCTCGATTTATATGACATATTTACTTAATAAAAAGACCGTAAATGCAAGAAAGCATTGCATTTACGGTCTTTTTTATTAAATAAATATGTCATATAAATCGAGCAGAATCGATAAGTACTAAAATTAAAAAAAATAATTTTTTTCTGTAGATACGGGGGTCTTTCTTAGGAGGGCAGAATACCTATCTGTACAAAATATCAAGAAATGATAAAAATTGTTGAGAATTGTACCCCGCCAGACTTGCAAGTGAATGATATTGCTGACAAACAAAACAATGTTGTTCGCTATTCCCGTCACAAAAACCAAAACTGTACGGAAATTCACCGCAACTGATAAATTCTATGATATTCAAAAATATATCAATCTACAACGCAAAATGTGTCTACCGGTAAGTTTTTTCTAAACTATCAAAAAGACAAGTGCACTTGTCAAAATATAGTTGTCAACAAAATTTCCAAATTGGGGCGAGATATAGCCAACTCTTTACAACTACCTGAAGCTGAAACGTATACTGGACACAGTATCTCAATTTCATCCAATTTGAAATAATTCCGGCCTTAGTGGTTACTGTTTCGTAATGCAATAGATTCTGATTTACCCGATCCGATAATTTGGTTGTAGCAAGGTGGTTCTTCGCTTCCTAATAGCTGGATTGGTTGACACGGTCATAGTGAATGGTCGGTAATCGATTTAACCCCTTTAGATTATTTCCTCTGTAGTTATTTAAAATCTAAAATTTATTTTAATAAACCGAAAACATTGCGCGGTTATAAGAGAAAATTAGACAAGAAATTCGCTCAATCACTCTGGAAATGGTAAACAATATTCAACAAGCGTTAGTCTCTAGATTAGGGCATTGCCTCGCCGTTAACGGACAGCAATTTCAACATTTAATTTAATTTTATTGTTTTATATTTAAAAAATAATTTTTCTAATTTTGATGTTTTATTTCAATTGCATATATTTTTGGTGAATATCTGAGTTATTTATGAACCAATTTTGAAAAACTTTTATTTCTTGTATTGAATTTTAAGGTGGGTTTCGTAGGTCTAGAAGTGAGGTTAGAATTATTGAATTTTCAATCCAAGTTAATTTAAAATGTACAGTGCAGATAAGCTTCACACGGTAGAAATCGCAAACCACTGGCATGAAGGTATGATGACATATACTTTTCATAATTTATTATGTTATATTAAAATATTTTCAAGCGATTTTGCTCATTACCGAAATTTCTCAAGTATGTCTCCTCATTCGGTATTAAGTAGGCTACAGTGTAACACTGAGTAAATGTGTCTTAAAATTGTAATATTTAAATTAACTTGGATTGAAAATTCTATAATTCTAACCTCACTTCTAGACCTACGAAACCCACCTTAAAAGTTGGGGTTGCTAGCTCGTAATGATTGGGGGTGGGGTGATGATTACATCTTTAAATGACAATTGTATAATAAAAATCATTTTTCTAAAACGATTGTCTTAATATAGAATGTAACCGTTACTTTCGGGAAACACTATATCAAAATAATACCATTACAAAATTATGGTAAATTTATTAATTTATTCACAAGGAGAAACACTTGCAACAAAAATAAATACGAATAAGTTAGTAATGTGTAAAGTAATCTTTCTTTAATAATATTGTTCCTCTTTTATGCTCTTAAATTATTCTTTGCACAAGTTTTCTATAATGTTATTAAAAAAGTATGTATAGCTGTGTCGAAATACTCTGGCGAGTTACCTACTACTTAGAGTTAGGTTTGATCGCACTTGACACATATCAATCCTTTTTCCAAAAATCAATAAATTTATACAAGTATTGGCGCACCAATTTTGTGGGTAAAAAACTAATAAAACTTGATGCCCAATACTTTTTTAAACTTTCACAATTTAGAAAAGGGATGGAACTAATATGATTAAAGTGCGGCGGTTAAACCCAACCTAAATTAACTTGTCAAAGCATTTCAAGATCACTACACCGTTTTTTATCACTAAAAACCCTAGTAGATAGTAAATTGTGGTTTGAAATAAATTGGTTAAAAAAACTAAGTATGAAGGTCAAAGGAAATAATGTGATATTGTTAATGGCAGTTTGCTTTTTGCGAGTGGGAAAATGATAAATATTTATAATCATTTACGACTGACACATTTGAAAACTTTGTCGGTCGGTAATTTAGTTTTCTTTCAAATGGCAAACTTCTTTGTGAATGAATAATAAATGTTATCGATTTCAGATTGAATTACTATGTTTCTAGAAGGTCGATGTTAAAGTTTTATTTTAATTAGGTAGTACACCTTTTACCGAAATAAAATTCGAGGACATTGGGATATTTACCTATTAAATTTCTAAGGGATGAAAAATAATAACTATAAAATTAACAGTTATTTAACCGGCATGATTTTGTGTTAATGACAGCGACTAATAATGGAGACATTAATAATTGTCGAAATTATTAATCGCCGATTAACACGAAAGTTGGTTACATCATTTTTCCATTGATTGTATGATTGTATTTTATGAGATGAATTACCTTCGTTACAATAACTACTCCATAATTTATTTGCAAAGCCTTAAAAATTTCATTTTTCATTAGATCTCTCTGAAAACAGTTACTTTCACGTTTGTGTATTTGTCGCGAAAGGAAACCTTTCCCGTGCAACTTTCCGTGCGCCAATTTTTTCCTTGCTACTGCACCACTAATTATTTATATTTACACATTTTAACAAAAGAAGTATAAATAAATAAATAGATCTTTATTTTGAACCATGGAAGCTAATGTTTATAGCACAATTTGCATTATTGGTGAGCTATATTATCGAAAATTTCCGAAATCAATTTTAATTGTACCGAATTCATTTGTCAAATAAATATTTTCAATCAATCGTTGCTAAAGGAAAAAAAATTCAACAACATTCTAGATAAAATATTAGGAATATGTAATGAGTGGCAAATCAGTTATTTTAATTTTTATTATTCTATTACAGTTTTTCAGAGAGAAATAATGAAATATAGCGTTCATTACACGGCAGAAACTGTTTTTCCCGTTGTCGCACGATTTCCCGTGGCGGGCTTCGCTTCCAACGGAAAACTGTCACGCTCGCACGAGAATAGCATCTTTTCTTGAATCCTAATGAAATATACTATTCTCGAAAGCGGTTCGAAAGCGGTTTTTATGTTAAAAATATTGAGATACATATTTACGAAAATAATTTTTTTTAATCGAATTGCCCCATACATTTTTACATGGGTACAGAACCGTTAAAAAAGAACTGACTAGTACGTAGTTTATGGCTTCCAAAAATTAAACTTCTAATAAACAAATACCAAAAATAAATTTATAAAAATGCTCTTCATTAATGTATATGTCCACATCTGCTTCAATCTGCATGTAAATGTGTAAAAAAATAACAGTATGATGTGTGATGATGCCATTTTTGAACCTCATATTGATAAATGAAACTACAACACTGACAAATCCTAGTGATATAAACATGCACAAATAAATTTATATGCCAACGTAAATAACAGAATTATAAACTACTCGGTCCTTTCTTGAAAATACTGTACTTCGAAAAAATATTTAATTCTGAATTAAAAAGTCTTAATTCAACTTTTAAATTAAATATCTAAAAGTTACACACAATTCAAGTTTTTATCTTCATTGACTGAATCCAAGCGGATGATAAGTCGTCATTTCGGAAGTATGTAGTATGCTATTCGAATAAGTGTTAGTTGCATGTATGATTGTTTGAAAAATTCTTTTTATCATAATGGCAGTTTCTGTTGTGTGCCTTTTTGTAAAAGTAAGCACAAAACACCAAATGTGTTGTTACCTGCACTTGTGCTTTTTCCACTTATGCCATTCTTACCGGCCCATCTATCGTGTAACTTTGGGATACTACTGTATCTCGAAAAGTTGATTATTTGATTATTTTTCTTTGTTTGGCCTTGGTAATCAGTGGAAAAGGTAACAATTCTTTGCTCATTTAACCGACTTTGTAGCTTCTATAATAACAATGGTGCATACTGATATAATACAACCTTTATATTCATGAATTAGGAGTAAGTACCAAAAGTTTTTCCATTATTTCAATTTTTCCAAATACTCATACACACACATTTTTACGAACTACAATATTATTATGAACAATATAATTATGTTGCTATTTAACAATATATTGACATTGCAGAATAATTTCAAAGAAGGATGGTCAAGCAGTCTGCTGTCGGCATATTACCCTCTTCTAATGTCTGGATCGTCTCTTATAGTATGCTTTTGGGCAGAGGTAAGAAATTATGTCCTTATATAATATGACGTACCGATTAGTCTATAATGTTCGATTATTATTTTTATAATGTGACCTTTTTATTGTTTCATTACCTTTTTCATCGTTATTTACTACATGTATGCACACAAACAATTGTTAAATAATAAGTTCCTCATTAATATATTGGCTTAGTAACAAATTGTGTCTTGTGGCTTCCAGTACATGAGGTACACGGGTAGGTATGTACTGAAGTGCGTTGCTGGTACCCCGTATACAGGTATCTGCTAACATGTGCCTCAAAATTTGGAGTCTGGTTCTACACTAAAAAACAAGTAAGAAACGCTTAATAAACTTTGTCCGCAAACCAACGCCGCCCGAGATGTATCACTTTAACTTAAAGAAAATAAATAGTGTAATTAAGTACAATTTATTTGAGCTGCTGCTTTTAATATTACCAAAGATGTTCGAAGTGTTCTCCATTGGCTGCTATACAAGCATTAGCACGACTCATCATTGATTGTCTTGCCCGTTCAAAGATACCTGCATTGTTTCGTATTGTTTGGCAAGCAAGGAAACGTTTCATGATAGATAGGTACGACGTACTCGTCGCGCACTATCATTATTTATTTTCTTTAAGTAAAAGTAATACATCTCGGGCGGCGTTGGTTTCCGGGCATAGTTTATTAAGCGTTTCTTACTTGTTTTGAAGGGTAGAACCAGACTCCAAATTTTGAGACACACGTTAGCAGACATCATGTATACAGTGGAACCCCGTTTTATGTTCTCGCATCTCACGTTTTCCCGTTATTTGCGACTAATTTTGCAATCCCGTTTCATTTAATGCAGATAATTGAAATTCCCGCCTTTACGTATATTTTTCCCGGAATTTACGTTGGAAATATTCAAAATGCAGTTATTAAAAATTAAAAATTCCGTTTATCTTAGCACATTCGATTAAATCCATGGCAATCATTAAAATGAATATAGACCAAGCAACAGAGCAAAAAAAATGTCATAATTTGCCATAAATACTATTCGGAAACCAACTGTGCGATTACATAAAGGACGGTTAGTAGATCAATTTGGCATAATTTTAGACTCGAGGACCATAATGTTTAATTAGTTATGAACAATTTAGAAGAAAAACTCTGTTTTTTTTTAGTTTTTTGCTTGTAAAATGGAAACTAATGAAGCAATCTTAATGTTGTCAATAGACGAATTGTAGAGAATTGAATTAGGAAGAGAATGAGAGGTCGAATGTCCCGATCGAAGAATTAGAACCGAAGAAAATCCGGAAAACCCGGAAATTTCAGTGTTTTTTAAAAAAATTCACAATTCCGACATTTTTGAATTTTAAGAACTGAAACCTTGCACACAGATAGCCATTTATATGTATTTTATGTGTTCAAAACCCAGATTCTGTTAGACAAACGCTTATTGCACAATCACCATTTCAATTTTTTTCTGCGATATTTTCCAGGAGGGCTTCTTGCTCCTGTGGTTACCCGATGTAAATTTTAGAAAGAGAATTGGAAACTAGACGTACAGGACAACAAAACGTTGATCTTCGATTTTCCATAAAATGCAGAGAAATAGCTTAAAAACGGTCGTGAATATGAGTAAAAACGGTCGAATTGTAGAGAAATAAATTACAAAGAGTGGTCGAGTAGTGGGGGAAGACCGGCCGCTGAGAGGAAGTTTTTTACATAGGAATAGAACCAGGCTGCGCTTCCCCTAACGGGCTGTCACCCCCCACTTTCACGGGGTCGGCCGTTTTTACTCATATTCACGACCGTTTTTAAGCTATTTCTCTGCATTTTATGGAAAATCGAAGATCAACGTTTTGTTGCCCTGTACGTCTAGTTTCCAATTCTGTTTTTACAATTTACATCGGATAACCACAGGAGCAAGAAGCCCTCCTGGAAAATATCGCAGAAAAAAATTGAAATGGTGATTGTGCAATAAGCGTTTGTCTAACAGAATCTGGATTTTGAACACATAAAATACATATAAATGGCTATCTGTGTGCAAGGTTTCAGTTCTTAAAATTAAAAAATGTCGGAATTGTGAATTTTTTTAAAAAACACTGAAATTTTCGGGTTTTCCGGATTTTCTCCGGTTCTAATTCTTCGATCGGGACATTCGACCTCTCATTCTCTTCCTAATTCAATTCTCCACAATTCGTCTATTGACCACATTAAGATTGCTTCATTAGTTTCCATTTTACAAGCAAAAAACTAAAAAAAAAACGAGTTTTTCTTCTAAATTGTTCATAACTAATTAAAAATTATGGTCCTCGAGTCTAAAATTATGCCAAATTGATCTACTAACTGTCCTTTATGTAATCGCACAGTTGGTTTCCGAGTAGTAGTTATGGCATGAAAAAATGCTTTATTGCTTGGCCTAATATGTAAGCAATTTTTAGACACGTTTGCACTTTGCAAAGTTTTGTGATTGTGTGATTAGGTAGACAATTTTTTATTTCATTCGGTATTGATTCTCGGAAAAGTGAAAGAACACGTGGACTCGCGCGTTTCGCTCGCGCGTAATTTTTATATACCACTTTGGCTACAATAATCGTTAATCAATTAAAAAAAGTTCCATGCAATGTAGTCCCATGGCAAAGAAACGCGTGTACAAAAGAATTTTAAAGTACGAAGAATTTATAGCATTGAAAGAAACCTATATACACAAGCAATAAATTTACACCAAACTAATTTGTATAATTTTTTAAAGAAAATTTTTCATTGCACTTAATTTACATTCTCCGCGCATTTACGTTTTTTTTGTCGGTCCCTTCTAAAACGGACAAACGCGGTTTCACTGTAATTAGGTAATATAATGTTAGTATTATACTATAGTAAAAAATCTCTTAGTTTCTTAATAAGCAATAATTCATAATAATTTAGTTCATAAGTCACGATGCAATTGATAAATTGCACGTGCAGTAAGTAACTCGCTTTTGTCCCATTTCATATGGTAAGGTTTGTTGTTTGTTCCGTTGAAACTCATTTAATGAAGTGAAACATAATGATTTACTTTACACCAAGCAACGATTTTTGCACACAAAACCGTTTAAACTTGGAAATTATTTATTTTTATCGGAATAAATATTAAATAAAAACTTTTTATTAAAAAATTAAACTGACGAAAAGAGAAACTGAACAGCGAAAAATAAAATATACTTACGTTTTTAGTCTTAACAACTAAACTCCTAAACGTATGTAAGTAACTAATTTTGAGTCTGCGCCAAGCAAACAATCAACGAAGATCATTAAATTACTTTAAAGCCATAATCGAAATAAAACAATATAAAAATGCAACGTGAAATCTCCAGCGATAAACAATAACATTCCAAAAATGCACCCTTCGCACGACCACTCACAACGGCGCCGACTCAAAATTAGTACACCATTGGACAAATTAAATGAGACACGGCGTTCGAGCGCTCGCAGGCGGTTTTGCTAGGGTGTTTGGATGGTTGTCTACAAATTTGAAGCCCGTACTCAGTAAAATTGTCAGGGCCCCATCAAAAATAAAAAAATTATGGAAACAATTCAAACGGTGGGCGCGTTCAGGAAAGTTGACGTATATTGGAGAAAATCGTTCGTCTCCGAAATAAAAGTTTGGAATTTTTTTTAAATGTTTACGGAAACGACTTTATATAATTAGTTTTTATACATAGTTTATGAATAAAAATGTTTTAAACAAATCTTCATCAACTTTAAAAAATAATTTTTCATTTTGTAAATTTTTGTTGACGAAATAAAAAAATTTGTAATCGCGGGCTTGTTAACAAGAAACATTATATTTATATTCGAAGCATTTTTTTTCTAATTCTGTAAAATTTAATGAAAAGGTATGCCACTGTTTTTATTAGTACTGCAAAAAACTGCTTCAACCCATTGGTGCATGAAGTTAAAATATTTGAATTTCGTAATTTTTTGCTTTCAGATTATCTCCATTATTAGATTATTATCATAAAATATGACCGTCCCTTAAAGGGACTAATATGGACTAATGGTTTAAACAAATATCGCTGGCGTTAAAAATTTTCTCATTTGTTGTGAAAAAATCTTGAAAGTTAAATAACTGATCCGAATTTGACTACGAAATAAGTTGGATACAAATTTATTAAATTCGAAATCATTTAATCTCACGTTAATAAAATGCAATTAAAATGTTCATTGATCTTATTAATTGTCACACAAGTCTAAATTTTACTTTCCCTTAAAATAAAAATCAAACGACTAAAAAATTTGCTATACAACAGTTCGGTATTTTAAATTTATCGACTGCAATAAGTTACGGTCGCATAATGAATGGAAAATAAGATTCTTGTGGTTTCTTTATTTCGAAAGGAAACCGGTATTTAAGGGCGAATTCAATAGTTTGTTTCTTGGAAGTGAAATGTTTATTTTCAACGAAGGACCAAAATATATGCCACGCTCTCCAGAACAATTTGAAAACAATTTGCTGTTTGATTAAAGTTGAATAAAAATGTTTTTAACAAATTTTCATCAACTGTAGAAAATAATTTTTCTAATTCTATAAAGTTTAATGAAAAGATGTGCCTCTGTTTTTATTAGTATAGCAAATAAACTGTTTTAAACAGATATCGCTGGCGTTAATAATGTTTTCATTTGTTGTGAGAATATCTTGGAACTGGTTCGAATTTGACTACGAAATAAGTTGAATTCAAATTTATTAAATTCTAAAATTAATTCGCCGTTCAACGAAATCATTTAATCTTACGTCATTTAAATTTAATTGCCACACAAACCTAAATTTTACTTTCCCTGAAAATAAAAATCAAACGATTAATAGTAGCCACTTTACAAAATTTTGGAAACAACTCTAAAAATTAACAATTTTGTAAAATCCGGCGTTATCAAACGAAAAATATTTGAGGGCAACATTTGCCAAAAATTAATATCTAGTTTAAAACCGGTGTTTTCCAGGTAGTGCAACAGGGTAGTGCGGGCGATGCACCCTTAGCAGTCACGAGGAAATGGATGGATCTGTGTAACAAATAGTTCTGACCGGTTGAAAATACTATCGTTGAAACCAAAAATTGTTGAGTTTTGAAAAAAATCCAAAAACGGGTTAATTTTTAAATTTAATTTCACATCTTTATTTTGTAGACAATTTCTATGTATGGAGATAAATGCACACCACAAGATTTCTTACAATTTAGTAACAGGTTTCTTTAGATTTTGCAGAAAAAATTGTAGGCATTAATGACTTTTGAAAACAATTGATGCTTTTAAATTTTAACTGACGTTTTCAAAACTGCAATTAACTAATTTGAATTACGATTCATGATTTTTTAAAAACAATTGTAATTCAGAAAATGTCAATTGTCAGTCAGAAAATGTCAGTTTAATTAAATTGTTTTCAGAAATGTTATTTTAATTCAGACAGCTTTAATAGTGTTTCAGGAGGCGTTAATTGTAATCCAAATTAGTTAATTGTAGTTCGTTCGTCTACGAAATAAAAGTTTGGAATTTTTAGCAGGTATACTTTATTGAGGTCCGTCTACGAAAACGGACTCGTGTTAAATGATAGTTTGAATATATCTATTAACCAAAACAAGCGTCAGCTGTTTGCATCTGAGTGGATCTGGCTATGACAAAATTGGAAATATGTCGAAAAAAAATAATAAAAAAGTAATTTCAATACTTTTGAAAATTTGTCAATTTTTAGTTTAAATAATATTAAAAATAAATATAACCGTCAGCTGGTACTTTTAATAAATTATTTATCAAAGCCAAATAGATGGGTATGAACTAAGTCGGTTAGCTGCGTTTAGGGTTTTCTTGCTATTTTGGAGAGTTTGCAATTTTATTTATGTTAAACGGTTATAAATTTACTTCAAGACATTTTTTTTTTCACATGTTATAAAATGAAAGTCGACCAAAGATGAACTGATCGGGACTTCACTTTCAAGTCACCAAAAACGACAATTTACAAATTCCCAAATGCATTAAGTACTAAAAAACTAAACATTTATTAGTAAATAACATATGTCTTAAAAAACAAACGACTTTGAAACGAACAAAAATGGAATATTTACTTCAACTTAAATAACTGAATTAAAAAAGACACGTTATCAAACTGAAAATATTTGATTCCAATATTTGCCAAAAATTAATATCGAGTTCAACACCATCGATAATATAAAATAAAGTTCAACACCTGTTCGCAGGTATAACAAGATGACAAACACACTTTTATTAGTTAAAACCTCAGATCTGATGTGATCTCTGTGACTTGTGTTAAACATTTGTGCAAAATCGAATACCTTTTTTCTGGGAATATTCGAAGAAGGTTAAAAAAGGCCGGTTCGTACCCATGCCATAAATAGTTTGCGGTTTCACTTTTATGATCTGTTGTAAATCACCAGCGAAATATTTCTGGAAGTCTATCGCAATTTTAATAATCGTATAGTCAAAATATCTTCATTATTATCATACATTCATCATTATCATTATACATTCATTATTATCATAAAATTATTTGAAAAATTTAAGTTCCGTAAGGTGCCTATTACTTACAATTGCATACAATAATAAAAATAAATGTATGAGTGCAAAATAACATTTCATGTTATTAACCTTTACGTAAATATATCTTCAAAAATAAATTTTATAAACAAAACGAAAGAATTTTTTTTGCGAAATCTAAAAAAACCTTTTACTAAATAATAAGAAATCTTGCGGTGTGCATTTATCTCCATACTTACAAATTGTCTACAAAATAAAGATGTGAAATAAAATTTAAAAATCCACCTGTTTTTGGATTTTTTTTAAAAATCAACAATAATTTTTGGTTTCAACGATTTCTTCACTGCTTATGAAGCAGATGGATGGATTTCGACGTAGTTTTAGGGGTTTCTCGGAGTTATACCTGCGAACAGGTGTTGAACTTTATGTTATATTATCGATGGTGTTGAACTCGATATTAATTTTTGGCAAATATTGGCCTCAAATATTTTCATAAGTAATATCACAAGAGAGTGGGAATAAATTGAAAATAATTCGACAGATTTTCGAAAACTTGTTGCCAGGGAATAGACACGAGAGCCCGTAGTTTGAAAAAATAACTGAAGAATTATTTTCTAATTAATTCGCACTCTCGAGTGGTATTCGGAAGATGATTTTTTAACGTTTAAATAAAAAATACAGCATAAAAATACAGTTTAATTCATTATAAACTAAAATCAAACTGGCGACAGATGTCAAAACTAGAAAATGTGCTGTCAAGTAACATATGTAAACAAAATACTAGAAATTATGCTCGCGGGAATAATGTATAGTAGAAAATTCTCACTATAATAATGTTGTGATTGGACAGAATTAAACACGTGTGCCCAAATACTGCTAAACGATTGGTGAATGAAATCATTAAAAAATAATCAGTTTGATAACGTGTCTTTTAAAATTCAGTTATTTAAGTTGAAGTAAATGTTCAATTTTTGTTCGTTTGAAAGTCGTTTGTTTTTTAAGACATATGTTATTTACTAATAAATGTTTAGTTTTTTAGTACTTAATGCATTTCGATAGCGAATAAATATTTGTCTTCATAAGAGATATTAAGATATTATTTATTAAGAGATATTAACTTAACGTGGGTTTTTTAATAAAGTTATTTAAATATATTTTTTATTATTTATTTGTATCGCCGGATTTTTCAAAAGTGGCTACTATTGAAAATTAGTCGTTTGATTTTTATTTTAAGGGAAAGTAAAATTTAGACTTGTGTGACAATAAGATCAATGAACATTAAGATTAAATAATTTCGTTGAACGGCGAATTAATTTTCGAATTTAATAAATTTGTATCCAACTTATTTCGTAGTCAAATTCGCAGTTATTTAACTTTCAAGATTTTTTCACAACAAATGAGATCATTGTTAACGCCAGCGATATTTGTTTAAACCATTAGTCCATAGTGTCCCCTTTAAGGGATGGTCATATTTTATGATAATAATCTAATAATAGAGATAATCTAAAAGCAAAAAATTACGAAATTCAAATATTTTCACTTCATGCTCCAATGGGTTGAAACAGTTTTTTGCAGAACTAATAAAAACAGAGGCACATCTTTTCATTAAACTTTAAAGAATTAGAAAAAAATGCTTAGAATATAAATATAATGTTTCTAGTTAAAAGTTAAAAATTATTTTTTAAAGTTGATGAAAATTTATTTAATAGTATATTATTTAACGAGCACATAATGTAGGCTATTATTAACGAAGATGAAAGTTTGTAAATACGAGTCGAAGACGAGTATTTACAAACATCTGAGTTCATAATAGCCATTATGTGCGAGAAAAATACAGCTGTTTATCTACAATCAAAATTTCATTCGATAAAACTTTAAAATGCTGATAAGTGCCGAAGCAAAATTGACACCGAAATTAAACCGAAACCAAAATGTGATTTTCATCGAGAAACCTTTGCTTCCAGTTGTCATGGGCGCGAAAAAAAAAATTATATTTTGAAACTGACGTGTTAACCACCCTCAAGTTGTGACGCTTCTCCGATTCTCATGGTAGCCGAGGTCTCCCTAATGGATAATGGTATTTTATTCGTTCCTAATTTTCCTTTTCCCGCAAGGGCGTCGTGCATTGACACCGTCCGATAATTGTTCCGTCCCGTAACAATTAAGTGCAAATATTCCCTTAGTAATAGGAGAAGGAAGAAGAAGAAGAGATTAGGCAGAATACCTCGGTGTTTTACCATTGCCTTGCGAGGAGACACGGTTCTGATTTTAATACGGTGTTACTGTCGCCCAGAATTGAACCCGAGACATTTGCTTAGGTAGCCTCGTAAAAACTAATCATTCTACCGTGCGCGTAGGCAACCAACATTACGCTCCGTTTAATAATGAAAATAAATAGGCAACCAACAATACGCACCGTTTAATAATGAAAATGAAACTGAAGGGGCGTGACCTGTGTATAAGGAGCCTTGTTATGTATCCATGGCTAGCATATGAAATGAACGTATTACGTCATGATTGTAGATAAAACATTTTTATTCATAAACTATGCATAAGAACTAATTATATAAAGTCGTTTCCGTAAACATTTTAACAAATTTCCAAACTTTTATTTCGGAGACGAACGATTTTCTCCAATATACGTCAACTTTCCTGAACGCGCCCACCGTTTGAATTGTTTCCTTAATTTTTTTATTTTTGATGGGGCCCTGACAATTTTACTGAGTGCTGCCTTCAAATTTGTAGACAACCATCCAAACACCCTTGCAAAACCGCCTGCGAGCGCTCGAACGCCGTGTCTCATTTAATTTGTCCAATAGTGTACTACGCAAGTTTACATAAGTTTTGATTTAACACGAATTAGAAAAACCTTTCATTCTCTTTTTGCACAATTGAATTTAGTTTAACACGATTTGTTTGTATTTCGCAACTCCCAACTTCACAATCAGTTCACATAATTTCAAAATTGGCCAGTTTTTTATACCAGAATTATATAATTATATCATATGGCGTCTTCAACTTTTTTGCATGATGTAGGGAAGGCAACAAATTTCATAGCTCACTTGACCCATATTTATTTATCCCACTTTGCACTATATGCGTAATTGATTTCTTCGAATTCCAAATAATACAACATTTTGAAAGCCTACAAAAACACATTCTTCCTCTTCAGGTGCCGTTCCCATCAATATAGGTTGGCGATTGCAATAGCGAATTCTTCACTGTTTTTCTCTGATCTAGTAGGGTCTTCGAACTTAGTACTATGCAGTGTCTGATGTTTCGCATCCAGGATAGTTTCTTGCTATCAATGCCACGTTTTCCCTGGATTTTACCCTTGATGATTAGCTACGGAATATAATATTTTGATTTCGAAGCATATGTTCTAGATAGGTCGTTTTCCTTATTTTTATTGTTTTGAGTAATTCAGGATTTTTACGTAATCTGTGCAGAACTGCTTCGTTACTTATGTGCGTCGTCCACACACACAGAAGTCCCCCCGTATTCTCTCAAAACTGCTTCTGACTCGCCCTATTCTGGCAGCAATTTCTTTTTCCGGATCTAGTCTGCAATTTATCCAACTTCCTAGATATTTAAGTATACAGTGAGGACGCGTGGGTTGGAATAAATTCATTTAAAATTCATGGGTTTGGTTTTTGGAAAAACGCTCGGACACGTCGATTTTTGTTTTTAAAACTGCATCTTTTTTGATATTTATAATTTTAAGATCGTCTTTTATTTTGGCACTATGACGTCATCAATAATTTTTTAAAATTGCATCATATATTTTTGTTCACGAATTTGGATGGAGCGCATTTTTCTGAGTACAGAAATGTCAAATTCGTATGACCTTGAAGAGGAAAGTTTTCGAAATAATCAGTCCTAAAGTTTCAAAAATTTATGATAAAATTATTAGAATAGACCACTAATAATATCATCAAGGAAGCGCTGGAAATCGAGCAAAACATTCAATTGTGTGTTTGTTTGGTTTTTTTAATTGTTGCCACTTGTCAAGTACAGTTTCAAGACTTGAAGGATGGCGCGTTTAACTGAGAAACAACGAATATAAATGTTGATGATGGTAGGATATAACGATAATACTCGAACACAAGCTGAAGTTTGCGAATTGTTCAATGATAAGTACCCGGAGAAGCCTATTACACCATCAGTAGTTAGTAAGATGGAGAAAAAGTTAAGAGACTTTGCCCACGTAACAGACAATTACAAAACCAACCATGTTACATTTCCAGAAAGCACACAATTGAATGTTTTGCTCGATTTACTAGAAAATCCTCAAAAATCAAGTCGACAAATAGCTGCAAAACAGTCAGTAAGTAAATCTTCTGTTCTAAAATATTTACACAAGAACAAATGGCACCCATACAAAGTACATTTTGTTGAGGAACTTATTGAAGACGATCTCGACCGCAGAATAAAATTTTGCGAAATAATGATGGATAGATGCAATGCCAACCCGGAATTTTTACGTAAGATAGTTTTTTCCGACGAGGTAACATTTTGTTTGAATGGTTCGGTATACAGGCAAAATTTTCGATATTGAGCACCGGAAAACTCACATTAGAGAATGAAAAGTCATACATAATTCCCTCAGAAAGTAAACGTTTGGACCGGAATTGTGGGTATCTCAATTGTGGGTCCCTTTTTATTGAGGGAACACTTAATTCTGAAAAATACTTAGACTTACTACAAAATGACATAATACCCAGTGTAAGTGCACTCTATCTGAATAATGAAAACCCAAATATACCGGCAGATTTAATATGGTTCCAACAGGATGGAACGCCCCCACACTATTCGAGAACAGTACGAGAATACCTTCATAATATTTTCCCAAATAGATGGATCGGAAGGAAAGGTTTTATCGAATGGCCATCTAGGTCTTCATTAGATTTTTATCTATGGGGTTATCTGAAATCTAAAGTCTACTTCAATAAACCGGAAAAATAAACACGCAATTGAATGTTTTGCTCGATTTCCAGCGCTTCCTTGATGATATTATTAGTGGTCTATTCTAATAATTTTATCATAAATTTTTGAAACTTTAGGACTGATTATTTCGAAAACTTTCCTCTTCAAGGTCATACGAATTTGACATTTCTGTACTCAGAAAAATGCGCTGCATCCAAATTCGTGAACAAAAATATATGATGCAATTTTAAAAAATTATTGATGACGTCATAGTGCCAAAATAAAAGACGATCTTAAAATTATAAATATCAAAAAAGATGCAGTTTTAAAAACAAAAATCGACGTGTCCGAGCGTTTTTCCAAAAACCAAACCCATGAATTTTAAATGAATTTATTCCAACCCACGCGTCCTCACTGTATAGGTAGGGAAACATCTAATTTTTTTTGTGATGTCATTATTTTTGTCTTTCTCATTTATGCGCATCCCAAATTCAGCACATGATTCATTAACAAACGTTAAACCGATCTACCAAATTTGATCTTTCAACTCCTAAATTGAGCTACTGACTGTTTCATACGACAATAATCGCATACATAGGATTTTACCATCTTATTCTTAGAAACATTGTACATTGTTCATGCACCCAAACTTAACATTAATAAATCATTTATGTTCCTTTGCTTCCTCTTCGCATATAGAATAATAGGTACTAACATTCGTGAGTTCGCTGATTAGCAGTGCAAGGTCCAAAGGGAAGTAATTTGTTTTCTAAACTTTTTCGATTCCTCCGTTGCATTTTTGTATGGAGTTTACAGTTTGTTATTGCTTAGGGCCGGTTATGCAAAGACAGCTTAAGCCGGGTTTTAGTTAAACTTGGTTTACTGAAGAAGCTAGTACTACAACTAAACACTAGTTTCTTCAGTAAACCGAGTTTAACTAAAACCCGGCTTAAGCTGTCTTTGCACAACCGGCCCTTAGTGTTTTCCTTTTTCGGCACAATTTTCGCCTTGTTACAAGTTCCAATTCATCGTCATAAGAATAAGAGCTTGATGTGGTATCAAACAACGGAATGTTTTTTATTTGTATTTTTAATTGTTTTTTTTTTGTTATTGCTGTCACTTATAAAAATTAAATTATTAGACACGTGACGCAAGATCAAGCGTTCTTTAAAGTCGCCTTTAACTTTAAAATGCATTTATGAGACCGGTTCTAAAAATAAAATCTACTTTTAAAGTTAAACCTACCGTAAGTAAATTTCACAAGACAAATTACTACTATTCACATTGTAGAAGGCGTCGTTCGTTCGTGTTACAGAACCGTCAATATATATATATACATTTTGTACTAGCGATGTTCGCATTAACGCTAATCTACTGTATTTCTTGAACTGACCCTTTTAAAAAATATATTTTGATTGTATTTTAATTTTTTAATTTGTTGAAAATAGATTGATGACTATTACTTAAATGTTATTGTCGCTTAACATCATTTGAAGTACAGATGTAGAGATGTAGAGATTATCGCATTCGATAAGACAAAGTTTTTAACGATTTTAAATTAGTCTTTTTTCGAAATCCATTTTAAGTGCTCAGTATTATCCGTAGCTCTATATGACAAATTTTAAATTCAATATTTTACGCAACACATATTACAATAAAACAGTGTAAGTAAGTCAGTAAGATATTTAATTTATTATATCTAGTATATTTCTTAAATAGTTATTAGGTAGTCAGTGAGTACAGTACTAACTTTTTTATGATTAGGAAAGTTCAGAGCACGATGGGCGACAGTTCCTAAGGATTAGGTGAAAAAGTAACAGTTTAATTTTTGCCACTAAAAAAACTGGAATTACTGAAACGTGATTTTAAAGTGCTATAACTGCAAATGAAACATTTTCTTACTTGTTATTATATAATCACGCGGAGAATATTTGGAATATTTCTAATTTGGTCTTACAGCAATAGTATTTAAATGATTAGGAATTAAAAGTTTTTAAACTTGTTTGGCAATTTGAACAGTAGTCGCGTGCATATTACCCATGATCGTAAAGGTACTGTAACTGTTTTTCATTTTCCAAGGTATATAATTTTTGGTTTCATTTTTCAACTATGATCAATAGAAGGGCTGTTCAGGGTTGCGTAACAAAATTAGAATGTTAGAATATGGAATTTTGCAGCTCTGGCATTCAAAAAACTGATTTAAGAAATTAAATTTCACGAAATTCATAAAAGTGTCAATATCTCGAAAACTAATGATGTTTTACGAAGGTCATATTTTGATATTCTGGTCAGCCGTGAGCTGGCTTATCATCCCTGCAAGGGATGACGTCGACTTTCGGAACATTGTATATGTGGTGTGTATGACGGTGTTCAATTCTTGCGTTGTTAAGTACCTTTTCTATGAAGAAAAAATATGTTTTATTAATTATCCGATTTTATTCGTAGCCAGTGCAGATTCCCTATGAAATTCCTGTAGTTTCAAATTTAGAAATAATATAAACTTAATTAACACGTTAAGCGCCATGAAAAACAAGGAAAAGTTTCAATGTTAAAAAACTCGTAGTACAGAAAATATCTGCGAAGCTATAGCTGTCCGTGTACCATTGCCATAACAATGAAGCATCGGTCAATTGGCCTATGCGGGAAAATAGTAGTAGAAACTAGCGGTCTCTAAAGACCGTGATCCAAGGCGAGATAACAAGAGCGGTGCCTGATTTATTATGATTATGAAAATTATGATTAAATTATTATGATTATTATTATGATTATTATTATGATTATGATTATTATTATTATTATAAAGACATCAGTTAGACAGGGCCTTCAAGAAAGGATTGGGTAGTTTATACTTCTCCTATTTTTTACACGTTTACACGCAGATTCAAGCGGATAGTGGACGTAGAAAATATTTTACTTTAATGTAGTGCATATTTATTCATTTCTTTTTGCTACTTATTTATTAAAAGTTCAATTTTTTTAACAATAAACTAGGTACTAGTCGTTACTAAAAGGCAATATTTTGCTGTATGTATGATATTGATCAGAATGGAAGTCTCTCGTAGTAATATGTCCCTTCTAATTGACAATAAGATAATAATATTTACAATATTAACAGTTTCAAACAAGGGGGGACTATTAACTTTTGGGAACCAATTAACCCAAGTTTGGGTTAATTGTGGAAACACATTTGCTGTAGCCCATAAAGGTCATGCCTAAATTCGATCTGAAACATTTTATCAGTTATTCTATAAAGGGAGGGTGACTTTAGAATAAGTATTTGAAATAGAGTTTATAAACCTTAGTTTTATGTAATCAATGAATAGTAAGTAGATCTGCATTATTATTTGTTAGTATCAAATGGATAACGTTTAGGTAAAAGGGACCAAGCGCCATTTTTCATAAAATCAGTAAATAGTACTAACGCGTCAATAAGCTTCACTTTATATTAAAAAAAAAGATTCAAACGTCTAGTTAATTTGGGCCCTTTTGTTGCCTGATGAACCAACCGCCAATTCGATTAACGCCAAGCAACATACGCAGTCAATACTAAAACAATCAAGGTCACTTGTTCTTATTTACTCAAATTCAACAACGGCAGTTTTTGTGTAACTAATAGTGTTATTAGAACGAGTGTAAAATGAGTAACAAAGCAAAGCTAGTGATATCCAGAGTTATTGTAAGTTTTGCTGAGGAAACTTTAATGCTAAGTATCTCAAAACTAAAAATTGACACTTGGGTCCTTTTAGTTATCCAAATACGGTAGACTTGTGTTAGGACGAACACCAAAAATTTTAACTTGCTCGTATAAACAAAATTTTCGCATTATAGAGAATGCTATACACAATAATCTCCCTGAAAAGTTTTGATTCATTCACAATGTGTATATTTACTAAAAAAATGATGTTAAAAATATATATATATATTCAAGTTCGTTCTACGTTTGTATTCAACTGCATATGAACTGCAAATAAGAAGTAAAATAAATTGAACTTCCTCTGCAAATATATTACCGGAAGGTTCTTCCCATATGAACGTTATTTGAATGTCTACGCAAGTTTTATAAAATAAATGACTATTCTTCGCATTATAGAAAGTGTTCATTCGTGCTGCAGAAAAGTCGATGCATATATTTTGATATTCCTATTATTGCATAGTTCGTAAAAACGATGTTCGCACTAACACAAGTCTATTGTAAGTGAAAATTTAATATTCAGCATTTCTTATATTTTATGCCATTTTAGTAATTCAGAAAAAAATATATAGCTTCTTCAAATACCGTTTACAGCCTGGAATTTTAAAAACGACAATTGTACATTTCATTTTTTATATCATTGAGATTAATTGCGCTCTATAGATAATATAATAGAAGGGAGAACAATAACTCTAATAGTAATAATAATACTTTGTAATTGTTTACAACTAGATAAGAAGTAGCTTAAATATAGGTCGAATGTACTTAAAATGTACTAACACCTCTCTCATTTTTTAATTTTTTTTTGGTATAGGTATTTTATTTTATTTTCCATTAAAACAATAATAATTATACAATGTGCTGTATGTGTGTACGCATATTATTCTTTTTAGAATTAATTCTACAAATAATCATGCGCTAATTATATTAAATTTTGTTTGTGTTGATGAAAGTACATTTGCACCGAGGAAGCACTGGCTGTTAAGTACATTTATGATTCATGAAATAATATAATGACTTTATTCTAGTAGACACTAAAAAAAACTTTATTAACAATTTGAACTCATAAACAGATTAATTTTATCTATTTAAAACAATTGTTACTTTAATTTACATAAAATGTTTTGATCATTTTATTTTCGAAGGATTTGTATTAATTATTTACTGTTATAATTTGAAATACATTTTACTAATTATGAAAATTTACAGCGTTTCTACGAAAATTGTTATTTTACCTTACTACAGAGTATTGCAAAAGTGTTTGCAATATTATTTACTGTGGTTATCGTTACAAATGAATTTTGTTATCAGATAGGATATGCGTACTTTAATAGCTCAGTTACCACTTCTCTACAAGTTCTATATAATTACAAAGTACAATTAAATGATATAAATTGAACATAACGTAACATAACATAAGTAATAAATTAATTTTAAAAAAAAACACAATTAGAATAAATAAAATAACTCATTAAGAGAAGAAGAAAGCGGGGCTGTACCAAGAACACTAGCAACGTTGCCTCTCTGTATAGCCAAACTTATTCGTTGCTTCAAATATGTTTTGGGTTGAGGAATTCCCGTTGTTTGAACAATACGCCTTCCCAAATCTTCAAGCAGAGAAAGGGTATCAGCACTCCAAGGACTCAAAGTTTCCACAGCGAAGGTGGCGAATTGCCTTATTTTTTTTTTTCTTAAGATTTTCTGCCAAGTGTGCAGCAGATCTTGCAGAAAATGAAGAATCAGAATAAATTTTGAAATATTTTCTCACAGATTGGTAAGTCCCAATTTCTTTGAATAGAAAGCTCTTTTGGAAGTAAAGACAAATTAGAAATTTCCTTCCAATAATCAACAGCCTCGTTAAGGGATGTAATTTCAAAATTAGAAAAACTAGAAGGTAAAATGGACATAATAAGTTCAGAATTAGAAAATATAGAAGACAAAAAAGCAGGCGAGGAAATATCAATTATAGACCTTATACCTAATCCACCAAAACGGATTGGTAATTTGGCTTGAATCCAAGATCTTATTGAAAATTTAATATTCAAAATTTTCTCCAAATAAGCAATAACAACATTATCTAATCCAAGACACTCATTTTTAAATTTCCAAAAAGGACAAATCTAAGATTATAAATGAAATTAGGTATCCAAAAACAATGGCGGAGTAAAAATAAACAAATATGAGGATTTATGAGGATTGATTTTACATAGATTTGAAGAAAGTAAAGAGAATGAATCAGTTTTTTTAGAAATGAATGGAGAAATTGCTGCATCGAAAATAGGACAACCAAGAATAAAAAGGTCTTCATCTTTACAAATGTGAATACAAGGAGCTAATAATGCGAATCTCTCCAAAAGTGAAGACTTCTCTAATTCCGATACATTTTTAAGGAAGAAAAGTTCCCATTTATTGAAATTAAGAACCAAACCAATTTTCTTAAATTCGGAAATAATTTCTAAGTCTTGTAAGACATCTAAAGCCTTACCACTTAAAAACCATTCATCTAAGTACCATACATTTAATTCTGAATTCAAATTCTTAATAATTTGATGAATAGATAAACTAAAAATTTTAGGACCGAGAGGGTCGCCATGTTGACAACCTACCAAGGATTCAATAACATTTCCATTAAAGAATAAATTTGATTGATAAATATAACATTGCCAGAGATAAGGATATATACCTGGAGTAACAGCCTTAACAACAGAAAGAAGGGAGTCTTTTTCGATAGAATTGAAAGCATTTTTAACATCGATTTTAAGAAAAACCTCAGCATCAGACTGATTATTAATATATACTGCGTTTCCATGAGGGATTGAATTCGTATTGAAAACGGTATTGGGACTCAATACTGTCATGGAAACACTTTAAAAACGGTATTGAAAACGATTTGAGTCTCAAGGTCGATACGGCAAATTCTGGGATCGTATCGGAATTGAAAGTACAATTTTATGCATGGAAACACTATCGTATTGAATCCAACCATGCGCAGTTACTTTGCCGCGCATTTTTCAAAAAGTTAACAGTTGACAGGGGCTTCTTAACCGTCTTTGATGTTCTAGTTCTTCTTCGGTGATAAGCAATAACACAGACAGAAGAAATTGATATACCACCATACACAGCATGTATTTTATACTTAGTTGGGTTCATTTTAGTATCACTAAAACACACTTCACTTTTTTAGGCTATGTATACCGCGTCGCATGTATACCACGATTTAACATTCGGCGCATGTCATTTGTAACTGGATTCAAATCGTTTTGAATTCGTTTTCAAACTACTTCATGGAAACACTAACGGATTCAATCCCAATACCGTTTTCAATACGAATTCAATCCCTCATGGAAACGTAGTAATAAGTTCTAATTGAATGAACAGCTCCCTCACAACCGCCCTTAATTCCAAAACCTAATTGAATAGGATGAAAAAAGGAAGATAACGAATCCTTAATGTGGAAACTGCATAATTTAGAAGATAAACGTCTAAAAGTTGAACCTATTGCAATACGCAATCTACAACAGGACCCAGTTATAAAATCACTTTCGTGACTGGTAATTTTTTATCGTTACAAACGAGTTATTAGAGAGTGTTTTTCATTGTCGTAATACTTTATTTTTACATTTCTATAGCGTACGCATGCGCTTGAGTTTCCCAGCTGAAATGTCGTATTACGACAATGAAAAAGTACGTTTTGCTATAACTCTCTATGGTCGAGACTGGAAATTTTTGCGAGTTGTCGGTATAACCGATGACGTTGTAACCAATTTCTGCTGTATTAGGTAAATCCATACAACGGTTGAATTTTGCGTTACATTCATACTTTTTCATCACTTACCTATAGTCTTGAAGTTGTCGTTCTTCTTTGTAATACTGTAGTAATTGAAGCTATTCAGATTATTTAAACTGTTTTTGAAGTAAGCAGCTCCAAAAATTACAACATTTTTGCAACAAACATATTTCACAAAACATTAATTTAACGAGTTTATAGTTCTGTTTAACTTTCTTAAATTATTTGTTGAACATTTTGCAATAAATTATTTATTTATTTCGTGCACTATTTGTTTTTTTTTGTAGTTTTAATATGCAACTGTAAAGTATAAGCTAAGATTAAGAAATATGATTGAAATGTTTTATTTTCTACAAAAAGTACAAAAAAAATTGTATTTGTTGTAAATGAAAAATGACTACAAAACGTAGTTTTTGAGCACAGAAATTTTAGAATTTTTGAAAAATTACTGTGAGAAATTTAATTTTTGCAACTGAAAACTGAAGTTGCGGCAAAATATAAAAAATCTCAAAATACAATTCCTTATTAGATTTTACTTTAATTACCTACATAACACTATTTTGTTGTTATCATGAGTTTATTTATTTATTTACAGGCCTTCCATATTCCAAACATACGCTGGGACAAGCCGCAGTTTCTATCCAAATCCTTCCTTGGATTCTTAACTTTCAACATCATCAGTTACAGTTTGCTACTAGCTGAATTTTTGACCACTCAGTTTGCACATCCTCCGGCAAATGACCGGAGCTTCTACACACATTTATTCAATGGTTGTTATGCGGTTCTTCTTTTTATCGTTGTCATCTTTTTCCTGATCTATGGTGTGGAAGTTTACTTTAAGGTAAATTAGTCATTATTTCGTGTATAATGTTATAAATTCTAACATTTTCATTACAGGTTCGAGGTGGCTTTATAACTGCCCGTGTTCATCTAGTGGGTGCCGCTGAAACAGAGCCTTTAAATCATAATAACGAAGAACACAGGCCACCTATAAATAATTCACAACTGCATCAATCTCGTGTTGGTTTGCTGAGTCAGGCTTTTATGTTGATCATAATAGTTGGATTTCTCTTTTCTGAAACATTATCAGAATTTTGGAAAACAAAAGTTCCTGTGAATTCCAGAAATTGGCACGACATAGTATTTCGCATTGTAGAAATTGGAGTAGCTGTTTGGTTTCCTGCTGTACTTTGGAACTGTATGTCTCCTGGAGAACTATGGATTTTAAATCCTCGGAAGCTGTTGGCTAGATTAGATCAAACAACAACTGAATATTTACCTTCAACTGAGCCAAGTATATCAGATGCTGAAAATTATATTGAAAAAACTGAATGTTGGATTTGTTATGATGCAGAAAAGCCAGAACCGCTTATACAACCTTGTGCTTGTACTGGAGATGTATCCAGCGTACATCATGATTGCTTGCAGCGCTGGCTTATGGAAAGTACATCTTCTACTGAGGCATTGCGATGTAAGGTTTGCGACTGTGCTTACAATGTACAAGCAACAGCACGGCTAGATTGGGAACGAGGATTTACACCACAACATTGGGGTAGCACAGCTGTGACAGTTACTTGTCTATGTGTTGCAGTAGCAGTTGCTTGGATAATTATACAACTTTTTGAAGATCCATATATACGCATGTTAAGTGCAAGTATGGCACTTCTTGTAATCTACGTGTGCATCAAGTAAGTTCTAAATAAAATAGTTTTTTTATTTCAAAAGTACAAAATGCATACCATCGGGGATAATTATTTAATTTCTAGTACCGTATTTTGTGAACTATAAGACACACCGGTTTGTAAGATGCACTGTAAATTGATGAACCACTTTTTAGAAAAAAAATATTGTTTTCATCTGGACTATAAGACGCACCTCAATATTAAGCTTACTTTGTTAAGCAAAAGTATAAGTTGCATAACCCGCAAAATACGGTTAAATACATCATAAAATGAGATGAAGTTTTGTGTGGGTGTGCGCACGGACTGATTTGAATAAATTGATTCAGTTCATATCTTGAATATATATTGTGTTCGTGCAGATTTTTGCCCAAACACAACTCCATTTCATAATGCGATACTACAATACATTTAACAATCTGTTTATAATTTTCGAAATTAAATATAAATTTACGTAGAAACAATAGTTTAATACATGCGATAATCCTGAACTAAAAACATTTTCTTTTTACAGATTTTTAAGCCAAAACACAGTTAGTGCATATCAAAGAGCCAAAGTGGGTGGTTTAAACATTGGTAACCATGTTAACACTATTAGCGGTGCCGTCACTGTTAATATACCAAAAGCTCAACCTTGTACTGACCTCTAGTCTGTTGCTACCATTGCAATTTGCATTTGTACTTTATATAGTTGTAATTATAACTTTGCAGTTATTTTTTAACAAAATTTATGTTGTGCTTGTATTTTTATTTATTTACCCATTGTTTTGTACCATGTATATAATTAACAACAAACCCTCGTTATTCTATAAATGATATAAATATTGTATTGTTACTGTAGCTACACATTTATTTTATGTTATGTAATTAATCGTTCTTAGAAGATTAATAGTCTAAAATAAGCTGTACCTAGTAAAAAATAACTGTAGTCGAGGGATCTGATATACTTTCAATTTTATTAGTTGTAATTATTGATTTTTGTAGTACAAAATAAGAAGCAATTATAACTTTCAGTTGTGTGATTCAAGTGTTCTAAAAGGACATATTTCTGATCTGTGTAATAATTAAATTTCAGTAGTTGATTAGATGTATGAATATCTCATATTTATCAACAGGTGCATAGTTTGAATAGTAATAGTGTATACCTGTTTTTAATTAAAATTAACTTGGCTCAGTAGACTAACGTGCCAAACACTAAATAAAATATCAAATATGTAAAAACTATTGATTATGTACCTTTTGTTAATTTATAGTTCAGTCAATTTGATTCATTTTACTTTAACTATAAATTTTGTCATTTACTTGAATAAATATGTTAATCTAAGCGATAAATTAAAGCTAAAGAGCATATTTACAATAAGTTTGATTACATTGCATCCCGGTGAGTAATATGTTAAAAATATCGAGTCTTTAGTTTAATTTATAATTGAAGAGTGAATATTGTTTTACAATTAATTCCTAATAATATTAGCATGCAATTTTATAGTTCTTAAGGTAAAAAACTATATGTATTCATTTACATAGTTCATATAATTTTGTTGTAAACATGCACAATGTTAGAATTGTTGTGTGAAAATAAAATTTTCAAAAACATGTTCTTTATAATTCAGCTCTCTAAGTTTTTTTGCTTTTTTTTGAAGGTAACGTGATAAAAGGAAGTGGAATTTATTTATCTCGTCTTCGAGTTAACACCTTCGTGCATATTCAGCTTAATTCATCCATTAAAAATTGATTGTATTCAGATGTTAATTAGTTTTAAACTGTTTATTTTATTATGAGGCAAGTTATTACTTTATTATTTTTACACAATTGTTTCTTTTACTTTGTAAAACATTAAGTTTTTCAAGAGCACATGGTTCATGTTATAAAGAAGTCTTGCATTTCTATAAACTTCAATTTACTGTACTTTTCTCTATTATATTATTGTATTTTTTCAGTATCAAAATGCCAAGATTGTTTGGTTGCATTATATTTATAGTGCTATTAAAATTTGCTAAAGCCTCTTTAGATTCGCTATATGTCCCATTAAATGGAAACTGCACAGGAGATGTATTTACGTGTCGTAACGGAAATTGCATTGCTATGAATTTACGCTGTAATGGAGCTGATGACTGCAAGGATTCATCAGATGAAGAAGACTGTGGTAAGTTTACTTTGGTGCAATGAAAATTTATTGCTAACAATTGTCATTTTGTTATTTTTAGATATACATTTTTGTGAAGAACCTCATTGGTTTCGTTGTGAAAATAAAAGATGTATCAGTCGTGCTTTCGTTTGTGATGGAGAAAATGATTGCATAGATTTTTCCGATGAAAAACAATGTCCCACAATCAAGGTATTAATAGTTGATATATGATTTACAAAATTATCGTAATTGTTGTAGACATCACATGGTTTATCTCAAGCATGTTCAAAAGGAGAGTGGAAATGTACTGATTCCTTCTGTATTCCTGAAGAGTGGGTGTGTAATGGTGCTCCAGATTGTCCAGATAAATCAGACGAATTAGTTGGATGTTCCCGCAATAGTACATGTACTGGTTTCAAATGCAATAATGGTTACTGTATTCCAAATGAATGGCGATGTGATGGAAGCAATGACTGTCATGATAGAAGTGACGAAACGGGTTGTGGTAAGTTAGAAATAATGCTGAGTTACCCAGTTACATTTGTTTTTGAAGAAGTAGCAACACCTCCGGCATACTGTACATTAGAGGAAAGACTATTTTTATGTGGTGATAAAAAAACTTGCATTAATACTAATCATTTATGTGACGGAAAGTCACATTGTCCTGATAATTCTGATGAAGGAAAGCTCTGTAATTCTAGCAATTGCAGTTTACTTAATTGTTCACATGATTGCATACAAATGCCAACTGGACCAAAATGTATTTGTCCAAAAGGCTATCATACGGTGGAAGATAAGCTTTGCACTGATGTTAATGAATGTGAACTATACGGTATAATTGCGTTACTTTTAAATGTGCATAATAAATATTTCTTTATTCAATTTTAGGTATTTGCGATCAAAAATGTCACAATATGGCAGGTACATATCAATGTTACTGTGACAAAAATTATGTCCTCCAAGATGATAAGAAAACATGTAAACCAGTTGGGGGGGAGGCCATTTTGTTGTTTAGCTCCAAATCTGAAATTCGTGGATACTACATAAACTCTGAGCTATACTTTTCTGTTGCGAAAGGTTTGAAGCAAGTTGTAGGTGTTACTTTTGATGGTCATCACGTATACTGGACTGATATATTTTCTGAAAATGAAAGTATTGTGAAAATAAAGCAAGATGGGTCTGGAAGAGAAGTAATTTTTCATTTACGACATGAATGAAATGTTAAATACTTTACTTATAGTTACTACTTACATCAGGACTTGGAGCACCAGAGGATTTGGCAATTGACTGGGTAACCAGCAATATTTACTTCACCGATGCTGAACTTAAACATATTGGAGTCTGTACTTCTAGCGCATTGCATTGTACTGTTCTTGTTAATGATGATGTTGACAAGCCTAGAGGAATAGCACTTAATCCGGCCAAAGGGTATGTTCTGAACTGATTTAATTACTTTCAGTAATTTTTTTTGTAATTAGGCAAATGTACTGGTCTGATTGGGGAAAACGTCCTGAAATAGCAAGATCTAATATGGATGGTTCTTCAGCTATTTCATTCGTAGCAGCCGATATCCACTGGCCAAATGGTATAGCAATTGATTACCCTAACGAAAGATTATATTGGGTTGATGCTAAATTTTTAACATTGGAAAGTATTAACTTGGATGGTACTGATAGAAGGGTAAGTTAAATTATGAGTTTATTAAAATAGAGATATTTTGAACACATGTTTTTTCGCTTATCATCGTTTTTTTTATTTCTTTATTCTAACTACATCTTCCTGTATGTTGGATATACAGTGTTGTAGTGGTCAACAACATGTCTGGTCTGTCTGCATTGCAACTTATTTTTCACACATCACATTTTTTTATTTACTTCTGATAATATCTGTTATTCTGTCTTCCTTATCTGACCTTTTAAAGTATTAGAAAATATATTTACCAATGTTTAATAGTAATTTGTTCAACATTGTTTTGTAAAAGATATATTTCTTAGTATTCATTTGATTGTTAGTTGTTAACAATTAAAATTAAATTAAATTTATTGATTCTTTAATTCTTTGTTGAATTTTGTTATTTGCATTATACAGACTGTTTCTAAATTGTGGTACAAAAAACATAATACAGTTAAGACTCTGAAAGTAGACAACTAGAGACTTAATCTATGGGTTTTTTAAGTAGGACCTGTAGAAATAGTTGTTTGAAGATAGAGGGAGGCATTTGATCGATTTAAATGAAAATAGGAGAATGAACCGAGAAAAATGCTTTTAATATTTTTTGAATTCTTTTAATCTTGCTATCAGCAAGTTTGCTAGGTACCTCCATCAGGGTTTACCCTGACTTCTTCCTGATCAGGCATACTTCACCATCTTTCAGTTGTATGAAGCTGTTACCTTCTGGTATTTTGTTTTTTTAATTTAATTATAAGTAAGTATAATTTTTTTAACAATGTGGTATGAAGTTGATTAGTGTAAAGGAAAAATACATATAAATGTGAACAAATGAAAAAGAAATCAAGCATGACTTTGAAAATTGAAACATTTGCAAATTATTATCATTCTCTAAATGCTAATGAGCTTGCAACAGCATAGTAAGACCATTTCTGGTTTTCAAGTCCAATCTTTCTCACATTGCGAAAAGCACATTATCAAGACGTTCTGTTATTAATTGATAATTTAACTGTCATATTTATATTCAAAATACCACCAAACTTGACTTCTTTTTTATTTGCTCACATGTTATCTGGCTACACAGTTAAAATTAATTTGTAACTGTTTGCTTCTACGTCTTTAATTCCATTTTGGATAGGTGTTGTAAAATGTTGCCTTTCCATCTTCCTTTTAGTCTGCCTTTTGTCTTTCTTACCGTATGCAATTTTAAGAAAAAAATTTGTGAAACCTTTAAAGATTTTCAATCAAAATCCCCGTTATCCGTAAGACACAAACATAACATTCACTATGATAAAAAACCTTTAACATGTAAAGTGCCACCATGAAAGTGGGAATTTAGGGCCCCACAGGCAGGTTAAAGCAACACCAATACTTTTGACCAGATAGTGTCACGTTGGTCTCACAATTCCAGGGGCCAAACGTGTTTTTGGAACTGCTAGGTCGACCACATGCTTTCATATGTTTTCCATTCATTGGTCTCATCCGCCTAAATTCAGTAGTTGGCCCCTTGAGACCACATAAGTCCCACGCGGCCAATCAAACCCAATAGATTGTGAGACACTGCTTGGCACTATACGTGTTAAAGATTTAAGACTGAATACAAACATAACATATAAAATGCATAAGAAATGTTTGGAACGTCCTCCTGCTTAACTGTAAGCTTAACATCAATTAACTGGAGATATCAGCACACTCCTAATCTGTCGATGAATACTTTTTTATTTTCAAATATTAAACCATACGATAAACAACACCATTGTTTTATGACAGCCCACGTTATTCTTTTCTGATCACGGATCTCGAGATTTTTCATTAGAAATCTTTAAAGGCTTATAATTTCTCAATCAAAAGAAATCAGGTCCAGGGTCATATAACATTCTTTCTTCAAATTGCACAAGTTCTTTTCTGTCAAACATTGTTATAAAATAATTGATCAGCCTGTATGGCCAAGTGATCATTAATCGCTTGTAATTGCACGAGAGCTTACTTTTTATTCAGATAAATTTGCAGTTTTTAACGAAAATTTAGCTGCAAGGTAACTGGATGAAATAGTTAGCTTTCGATAAAACAGCGAGTTCGCATAGCGAGCTGTTTTTTCTGGCAATTTATTGACTCCAGTAAGCAACTAAATTTGAGTTTACAAATTGTAAATTTATCAGGAATAAAAATAATTTCATAAATAAGAAAGTAGTGACAATGATGTAAATATATGCTGATTTTAAATATTGTCAGGGTAACTGAAAGTATAAACAAATTATATACAACAATTATACATATAAACAAAATATAAACAAATTGAAAAGTTACAAATAACTTTATCCGCTGTCAAAATGGCAAAAGAATCCTGGCTAATAGGATATTTTATATATATGAATTAAATTATTATTAATATCGAATATATTTATACTGACAAAATCAAAGGAGTACATACATTCTTACTCAATTGACATTGTTTCAATACTCATAAATTGATGAGTATAGCTTACAAACTTAAGCTAAAAATAAGGCTACTTAAATTTAGTAGTAAAATGATCAAAAGTTCGAATTATGTGGATCAATGGTGGTATTAGTTTTCAACTGTCCTGATGTAAATATTTATTCTTCTATTTCATCAAAATTATATATTATATATGCATTTCATTTGATTATTTAACCGCAGGGTTAAGTTCAACTGAATTGGGACTTAAATGTAAAATTTGCTTTATATGAATTATCGAGATATTGAGCCATATTTGTAGACAGTTTGCCCATAGAACAGGTAAGCAATCTTATCTGTTCTATGAATATGGTTTCTTAAACAAGCGTTTGCTTGTAGAGCAGGTTAGCGATCTTTGTATCAATGTAACTACAACGAAGGTTGCTTTTACCTGCTCTACAAACAAACGCTTGGCTCAGGAACTATCTATGAATATGGCTTATTGAATTGATTGCTTTATTTCAGGTTATTTTAGAAGGCATTGTTCAACATCCATATGCAGTTGCAGTTTTTGGAAATCGTTTATATTGGTCAGATTGGGCAACGCGTTCCATAGAATCATGTAATAAATTTACAGGCAAGGATCATAAAATACTTTTAAAAGAGAAGCGCGACCACATGTATGGAATTCACATTTTCCACCCTGCTATGAAAACTAGGAAAGATAATCCATGTGCATTTTCATTCTGTAGTGACATTTGCCTACTTAATGGAATGAGCTACACTTGTGCTTGTCCACAGGACAAAACTTTGAATGCTGATAAACATACTTGCCAAGGTAATAAACTGATCATTTTGCTGTTCTTATGTATAACATGTAATCTTTTAGTTACAAAGAAAAGGGAAACATTGATCATTGGTACTAAAGATTTATTGATTCATGTAGAACACCAAATATTAGGTAAACATAATGTTGTCGCATACCCAACACCTATCAAAGATATTGGCGCTATGGTTTATAACACCATCAACAACACTTTATTTATAAGTGATATTAAAACACATTCAATTCTTATAATGGACATGGATACATTGGAAGTTACACCTTTATTTGGTAGCGAAAATATTGGGCATCTGCAATCAATGGATTTTGGTAATTGCTCTGTATAATTTTAAAAAAATTCTTAATGCAACATTTTAGATCATGTGGGAAATAATATCTATTGGTGTGATACTGAAAGGAGTACAGTTGAAGTATTGAGTTTACATTCAATGTCAAAGAAAGTAATTATTTACGATAGAAATGGAGATACCCCCTTTTCAATTGCATTAGTTCCAAAAGAAGGGTAATTTTTTTATTATGTTTTTAAACTTTATTTTTTATAATAAATTTTCTTGATTATAGCATCATGTTTGTGGCTTTCCAAAGATTGGACGAAGGTGCTTATATTGATCGTATGAACATGGATGGAACAGAACGTATACATGTTGTGGAAGGTTTAGCAGGTCCTGTATTAATATTATATGATTATACCATGAATCGCATTTACTGGGTTGATTCAACAACTGGAAAAATTCAAAGCATCAAGACCGATGGTGAATGAAACCAGCAATTGCACATTTTCCATTTTTAATTTCATTTTTCTGATTTAGGGAAAGACAAGCAAGAGTTTAGATCACTATCGACAACTCCAATAGGATTGGTGACCCTCCAAAATGACATATTTTGGACTAATCATAAATCGAGGAGGTTATATTGGGCATATAAGCAAAATATCAATAACAAGCAAAATAAGAAAATAACATTAGGTAATGTATTATTTTAATGTTTATTTTGGTTTAATTTCACTTGCAAAGTAACTTACAAAGAATATCTGTGATTTTGATGAAACTTTAAAATTTGTGTACAAAACAAAGGGCCAATACCCAACGTTGTCAATACAGTAAATTCTTGATTAATTATTGATTATTCAAGAAAAGCCAGTCTATGTGATATAGTAGCGACAATTTTGATTGATTGAGAGTGGTTGAGGTTATCGTAAAAGCCGTAACAATGTGACTGACAGTGTATGTAATCCTATTAAAGTTTTTTAATATAAATAACTAAGTAGCATTTTGTTGTAATAGTTTTGCTAAAGAAGTAAAATTATTATTAAGAAAGATCATTTCAAAATTTATTTGTATTAACATTTTATTATTGCATTTTATTATTTAATTAAAATAACAATTTTTTAGATATTCCGGCAGAAGTGGAATTAACACATTTAGTAGCTCTAACAGTAAAGCCAACAATGGCACATGTGTGTCAACGAAATAATGGAAATTGCAGTGATATATGTTTAATTTCTCCAAATGGTGCAAGGTGTGCTTGTCCTCTAGGTATGACTCTTTCGGCTGGTAATAAAACTTGCGAGAAGGAGAAACATTGCGAGTCTCATGAATTTTTTTGTCACAAATCGTATATATGCGTTAGTAATGATATGCGCTGCAATGGTCAACGAGATTGTGTTCATGGTGAAGATGAACGTGATTGTGATCAGAAATCATGTCCTGTTAATTACTTTAGATGTGGTGATGGAAACTGCATTAAGCAAAAATCTGTTTGTGACAATCGTATTGACTGCAAGGACAAGTCTGATGAGGAAAACTGTGCCCAAAGAAAATATTGTCCCCCTGGTAATTTCTTATGTTCCGATAAAAAATGCATACTTGAACGTTTTGTGTGTGATGGTAACAAAGACTGTAGTGATGGAATGGATGAACAAAACTGTACATCAACTACCTGTCCTGCAAATAAATTCAGGTTGGTAATAATGCTATTACGAATACAAAAGTTTTGTTTATTAATTAGTTTTTAACTTTCTGATTGTTACTTAATTTTGACTTTACTTATAAAACAAATACAAGATAATTAAATCAAAGAAAATAAATCAAATCATTAAATTAAAGAAATTGCTTACTGCATTTCTTAGACTGTTTACATTTTTACGCTTTATATTTTATTGTTGAGTTTAATATAACATGTGTAATGGTTTGCAGATGTTCTTCTGGAGCGTGTATTCCAAAATATTGGGAATGTGACCATGAATATGATTGTCCCGATTTCTCAGATGAACACTCACGTTGTCGTAAGTATTTATTTATATAATAAGACACTGTAGACTGTAGTGAGTATAAGTTTTTAATTCCAATAACTTAAATCTATTCTTAACACATTAAACACGAAGTGGTTTGTAACCATCATAATGAACAACTGAACTATACTAAACTATCCATTTAATAATCGATCAGGGATAATATTTTTTTTACAAAAATATGTTGAATTTAGTATTTTAATAACTCAGATTTATGATAATACAAATAGATATTACTTTTGTTGTTGGCACTTAACTTAGTGTTAAGGAAAGATATTAAGAGCATGGCAATAGTAATTAGAAGTTTAAAAAAATTAAAAATTTAACTAGATCTGCATTGAGTAATATTAACAATTTTGGGCATACAAACAAAAAATAATTGCATATCTTCATAGACAAATTCAAAAATGAATATTAAAGTTATGTTAAATTTTTACAGACACCAAGATTTGCCCCGTTGACAAATTTTCGTGCAATAATGGTTTATGTATTGATACTGCATTGCGATGCAACAAATTAGATGATTGTGGAGATCATTCTGATGAAAATTCCTGCAAATACGATACTAATAAGAAGACTTGTGAAAAAAACGAATTCAATTGTTTATCAAATTCATCATTATGTATTCCAGAAAGTGCTCGTTGCAATGGAACATCGGAATGCCCTGATCATGAAGATGAGAAAGATTGCTCTCAATGTCAAATGGATGAATTTGAATGTGCAAATAAAAGATGTATTCCTACGCAATGGGTTTGTGATCGTACTAATGATTGTCATGATGGATCTGATGAAAGTAGTGAACTGTGTTCGCATAAAAATGATACACAATTTGTTATTAATATTTCGTGTGATGATGGTTTTCAATGTAAAAATGGTTATTGCATCAGCAAGTCACTGTTATGTAATGGGATACAGAATTGTGCCGACGGATCTGATGAAGATGGTGCTTGTTCAACATCTTGCGACTTTAACAATAACCCTTGTCAACATAATTGCATTAAAACACCAACGGGGCCAGTATGCACATGTCGTTCAGGTTATCGACTGAAAAATGATGGAAAAACTTGTACTGATATTCAAGAATGTCTTCAAATTCCACCAGTCTGCAGTCAAATTTGTGTTGAATTTACAGGATCATATTCATGTCAATGTTATAACGAATATGTATTAAGGTATAAAGATGGTAATTTTCACCATGATTTGTATGTAATATTTCTTTATTCATTTCAGATCTGATAAAAAATCTTGTAAAGCCATTGGGTCGTCAATGTCTCTTATATTTAGCAGTGTCAATGAAATTCGAAAGCTAGCTCCGGCAGATAACTCTTTAAGTGTTTTGCACTCACTCGACTCTCCTAGAATCAGTGGCCTGGATATATCATTGACCACCAATTCACTGTATTTTAGCATTGAAGATATTGGAACTATTTACCGTGTCAATTTAACTACAAAAACTAGGGAATATATTAATAATGTTGGAAGACCACAAAAATTGGCAGTAGACTGGATCACTGAAAATGTTTACTACGTAAATGCAGAATCATCAATGAAAACAATTAATGTGTGCCATTTTGATGCTGAAAAATGTGCAAGAATTGTGAATATTAATGAACACAATCAAGTATCATCTTTAGTGGTCGATGCAATTAATAAGTATCTCTTTTATACAGAAACTAATTGGCACGTTTTTAACAGTCCCGGTTCTGTGATTTATAAATCAAACTTAGATGGTACCAACATTAAAGAACTAGTTACTTCGATAAGTGGTTATTTTACAGGTGTAACAGTCGATGTAAACAAGCATTTATTATTTTACATTGATCAACATAATAGACAAATTAACAAAATTCATTATAATGGTTCCAAAAAAATTGCAGTAGTTGCTAATGTTACGAGGCCACTGGGTCTTAATTTATTTGAAGATCACTTATATTTTCTAATGTCTAATGGTTATATGGGAAAATGTCGTTTATATGGAA
The DNA here is from genome assembly GCA_949768715.1 of Dascillus cervinus. Lineage (NCBI taxonomy): Eukaryota > Metazoa > Arthropoda > Insecta > Coleoptera > Dascillidae > Dascillus > Dascillus cervinus. The sequence goes on along the minus strand of OX458318.1, from coordinate 17,461,238 downwards.
GTCAAAAATGTGAAAATATCAAAATGCACACCTATTCTGCAGAATTTTTCGTTATTGCTCAAGATTCTCGACAACCGCTAGATACAAATACATGTTTAGGACATAATTGCCACCATTTATGTGTTCCAAGTAACAACAGCACAAGTTGTTTGTGTGAATTAGACCAAGGTATTCAACAAGAAGCAAATTGTGATTCTAATGAAGTAAGTGTAAATGAAATTTTATATTTCACAAATCGTATGTGCAGAGCTAAAACATTTTAAAAAATTTTAAAAAATAAAAATACACCTTAAGTGATTTTGAGTTATGAGGTTTTGGCTCTACGCCTACGAAATGTGGTTTGTAACAGTGATACATTAAAAATTTTAGATAATTATTGGCCAAAGACCAAATTTTATTACAACTTCATCGAATGGTGGAAACGTTTCTACTGTGAAATCTCAAAGTTCTGGATCAGTTGCAGCTGGGATTTTAATACCACTTTTCATAGTTATGGTTGCCGTTGCTGTTTATTATTACATTCGTAAAAGAAAAGCTGGAAATTTTGCTGTTAGGTAAGTGTTAACAAAGCAATTATAATTTGGTAATTTTTTTGTTTTTTTTTTAAATTAATCTTTTTCTGCTCACTTAATGAGGTCAACAGAAACTTATTCAATCATACCAATGATACCCAATATGTGCGATTCATGGGTTATGTAAATATTCCTGATGGCCTTTTGGTAGCACTGACGCAGCACTAACCACTAACAAGTACACAGGAATATGGGGAAAATCGAGATTTCTGATTTTAATTTAATTTAATGATCACAAAAAGTGATGGGCATTGTATTTTCAGTTCGAAAGTGGAATTCTTAATATAAACTGAAATGTTAATTACACGAAAATACCGAAACATGGTTCTTTGTATAAAGTATACTTGATATTCAATACTTCCTCAGCTTGACTCTTTTTCACTGTCAATATTTTGAATTCATTATTCTGTGATAGATTCATAACTTATAATTAGTGAAGATTTTGAAAGAAAACACATCTATTGTTATAATGAACCTTTTATTTTCAGTATAAGATTCCAAAATCCGATATATGGTTTAATGACCGACAATCAACAACCCCAGTCATCAGCAAAACCACAAGAATATCGGAATATTGTCGACTTGTATCCATGTGATATGCAGGCAGCAGCTGATGCAATAATTCACAAAGTAAATCCGTTAGTTAAAGTTGATGAACCATAAGAACAAAGACTGGTTTTCATTGATAACATAGATATTACTGTGCAGTACTATATGTAGTTTATGTTGTGTTTGTTTCAAAAATTTTAGTGTACAATGTTTATGTAAAATAATGAGTGCTATGCTAAATATATTAAACACTTTAACGTAGACTAATTATTTTGCAAATTAATGCAAATAGTAATTTACGATTTTTGTGAGCTCATCATTTTGTATAATGCATATACTTTGTATTTGTTGTAACGTATTTATATGTAAATGCATGTCTATGTTAGTTTTAGAAAGTCTATATTATACGGTTTTGAATTTATAAATATTTATTAAAATATACTATGAAATTTTTTTATATGAAATAAATGTGTTATGAAATAGATTCAAGTGCATTTTTAATTGTTTTTAGTATGAGAAATAAATTCTTATGGACTGAAGTAAAAATTAAAATAGAAATATGTGCACTGCTGGACATTTTAAAATGGAATCGAAGCATTAATTTGAACTCTACATCCTAGTCCTGTATAATTAGATCAGAATCATATGGAAAATTAGTGATAATGTACATGTTTACAAACGATTTACAAAAAAAAAACAATGTAGGTGAACAAATACTTTTCCCAACAATTTGATTTTTCAAAAGGCAAGAAAAATAATTTAATGAGTTTTTCAATGACGTTTAGGAGCGCCTTTAGCTGCAATCGCAAGCTCTGTCCGTCTTCGTATGGATAAAATTAGTTTCCTCATGTCATATTCCTCCATAAGGTTCTCCCAAGCGTTTTCAATAGTGTTCTGAAGTTCCACCACATTTCTAGGTCTAAAATTCGCAAATATAATTTTTTCGTCATATATCCCCAGATATTTTCAATAGGATTTAGATCCGGACTTTTAGAAGACCAAGGTAGTAAATTAATTTCATTATCATCCACCCACAGTCTTGCAATCCTTACAGTGTGAACGGGACAATTGTCCTGCGAGAAAAAAATTTATTTTTAAGCTCAAAATTTAATTATTTTTCTTGTCTGTTTGAAAACGAAATTGTTGGGAAAGGTAGTTCTCACGGATGGTAACATAACATTTTCCAATATTTCTCTATAGAGTTCGCCCGTTAAACGTCCATCTATTTTCCAACATAGGTACTCCAGGTCCATGAACACTTATCCATTCCTAAAAATTAACCGAAAATCGACCATAATTTGTTGTCGCATGTGTGTACAAAACTACAGAACTCCAAAATTCTTCATCGGCATTTAAAAACTGTTTAGCAAATTGTAGTCATGCACAATAGTACATGTGTTACGTGGGTAACTACGTAATAGTTAGAATATTTGAATAATATACAGTTGAACCCCGCATTTCACGTTAGCTCGTTAGTTGCGTCTAAGTTTTTCAGTCCCGTTTCATTTTAATGTAGATAATACCCGGTTTTACGTTTATTTTTTCCGCAACGTACGTTGGAAATATTCTCAAAATGCAGTTATTAAATTTATTAAAATTAAAATTTTCCTTTTCTTAGCACATTCGATTAAATCCATGGCAATCATTGAAGTGAATATGTTAGGAGTTTTTAGATACATTTGCACTTTGCAAATTTTGTGATCATGATTAGGTGAACAATTTTATATTTTATTTGGTATTGACTTTCGAAAAGTGAAAGAACACGTGGGTTCACGTGTTTCGCTCGCGCGTAATTTTGATATACCACTTTGGCTACAATAATAAAAAAAAACGTGAATCAATTAAAAAAAGTGCGATGCAATTTGGTCCCACGGGAAAAAACACCGCATGCACAAAAGAATTTCATTGTATGAAGAATTTATAGTATTGAACGAAACCTATACACAAGAAATAAATTGACACCAAACTAATTTGTATAATTGTTTAAAGAAGCATTTTCATTGCCCCTAATTTACAGTATCCCTTAATTTACGTTTTTTTTGTCGGTTCATTTAAAAACGTTAAAAGGGGGTTTCACTGTATTTCAGAAATCCTGCAAAGCACTAATTATTTAAATATTTCAACATTCACCATTAAGGTTATTCTGTACGACGTAAATTAAGTATGTTAATGTTAGAGTTAGTTTTTGACAAATCAGGATTAAGCTATTGCACAAATTTAACACTTTAGATTTGTATGTAGGTACATGAAATACTTTATGGTCTAACTTTAATTACAATTCAAATTATAACGCATTTACAAAGGGAACTTTTGTTAAAAGAAATTATTCATTGAACTTTTTATGCTCAATAAATAATTTCTTTTAACCACTTTTGTGTAATATTATTGTAGACCTACATTTAAACAGTTTTATACTTAAAATACTTAATAATATAAAATTAATAAAAAATGAATACAAAATGAATACAAAATGAATACAAAATTAATATACAATTAATACAAAATGAATACAAAAATAATACAAAAATTTTCAAAAGTACATGATCCATTTTTAAAAATTTCGTTTTCAAATTCATTTCGCTCATTGTTTGTAAATAGACAATACGAAATTACAACAAAAAAAATTGAGCAAATACGTGACTACTAGTACTGAGTAAGCAACTCTTGCACTTCACAGAGTAACTGATCAAAGGAAGGTCTCTCATGTGGATCAGCTTTCCAACATTGATCAATTATACGCACATAAATGGATTGTGGACACGTCGGTGGACAAGGAAATCTGTTTACAAGAAATAATTTGTTTTAATAGTAGTACATCAACAGTTCCCAATCAGTGGTTTGCGAACCCCTCATGGTATGCCAAGGTGTTCTAGGGTATCACATTAAATTTGCAAGGGCGTCAGTTTAAATATTTTTTAAAATTACAAAATAGAAAAAATATTCTGAATGTTTTGTGGTGGTCTAGTAACATTTTGATATTTAGATCTGTGGAAATAAATTGGAGGCCTGTGATAACCTAATGTTGAACAGGTCATCGAGAGCAAAAAACAATTAACCCTGTAAAAGTTAAGAAGTGAGGTAAGTTAGTTATTACATTTTTGAACGTCAATCCATAGTGCTTTAAAATTAACAGAGAACTAATTACGGAGTGTTGGGAGAAGACTGGCTAGCAGTCTAAAGGACATCAATGTTAATGAAAGCTTTTGTCCTAATAAAAAAAAAGTTGATTACATTATTTGAATACAAAAAAAATTAATATAAAATCATTGCTGCTTAGCATTTTAAAGCACACTGGGCCGTAAAGGATAATTGAAGCCCAGTATCGAGGGCTAATAAACAAGATTGATTCCAAAATTAAATAAATTTCGGTATGTAAAGAACCCTTTTACCATATAGTCATGTTAGATGACTGTCACATGATACAGTAATTTTTACGGATCATGATTTTTATCTGACAATGAGTGGATGTATAACAAATGAAACATGGCTTCAACATGTAGCTTATTTGTCAGATAAACACAGACAAACGAATTTAATTTATTTATTTATGGAAGTACAACAATTTTGAATGCTCAAAGGTCGATTGGAGAGCATGATAAAAAAAAATAAAATTTTAGAATAACTTCACAAATACTTTACACTGTTTTTTAGCAAAAAATGAATTGATTTTGAACAAAGTTGTTACATAAAATATTAAAGAGTATCTGAACTTCCTTTAAAACTGAATTTGTAACCCACTTGATGAAACTTTTATGGCTGATGACCTAACATTTTAACATTTTAACTTTAAACGTTATTCAAAACTGAGAACCATTTAAGTTTATTGGTTGGATTAAAAATAGAGTATCCGTTCAAAAAATGTCTGAAAATCCTTCTGCCCTTTTCAACTACTTCTACAGTGCATATTTTAACACTGAGCTGTAGGGATTCACATAGTATGAAATTAATTTTGTACTTATGGGCGAAGCGACCGAGGCAAATAGTCCTATTCTCTAATAACTTTGTCAACTTCTTGTTATAACAATATTTTTTAGCATAATTTAATCATTTATTTCACTGTCCATGGACACAGTCACCTAACTTTAAAGAAATTTAAATATGATTCAAAATTATCAAGAAACTTTATTTAATTTAAAATCAATTTTAATATTTGTTCGTAAACTATCAAAATGTTTAAAAAATTAAGTAAAAATAATTTTAAAATGTTTAATAAAAAAAAAGATTAATACAAGATCAATTTTATATCATGTAAACTCTATGGTTCATTGGTAAAAAAATCCACTGCACCTGTAAAAGAGCTTTCTCGACACATTCAACCTTTTTGTAATTTTGCTGCACCCTAAATTTCAAAGGGGATTTGTGAGGGGTTTGCAAGTTAAGAAAACATAAAGAAAGTATTATAAGTACATAATTATATGTATAATTGTTAAAATAAAGAAGCTAAAAATGATAAGTAAACAAAATTAAATTTACCTTTCTCCATTTTCAAGAGCATCTAGTAGCATTAGTTGTTGTTCGAATCCCATTTTATCTTGATCTGGTATCATTAATTGTGGCTCTTCACCATGAAGAAACATTTCACACAAAGTTACTCCATATGACCAAACATCAGATCTTGGTGAAAATTTTCCATATTTCATACTTTCTGGAGCATACCTTTAAAATATTTGAACAAAAACAAAATAAAATGTGTTTGTGCAGTTTTAAAGTGTATACTACATTGTAAATTGTGACAAGAACATATACAAAATAAGTAGAACATAAATAAATAAATAAAATAAAAATAAAATGTGACAATCAGAATTTCTTTTGTAAAATTTGAAAATCTGTAACGAGAAAATCAACCATTTTGCATGGTTCTATTATAACTGAACTGCCCAGCCATCTTCCGACATTGACAATGAAAGATTTTGAATTCAATATAAACTAAAAAGTATTATTGTATTTAATCCTGTACACTTTATTTAAATTTTTACCCTATATGCATGTACAGTAAACCCTCGATAAGACGAAGTCGCTTAAGACGAACACCTCGTTAACGCGAACAGACACTGTGGTCCCGGCTTGTTTCTTATCGTTTCTTATGGAATGTCGCTTGGTTAACACGAATTATCGTTAACACGAACTACAAACTAAATTTTAAAACCTTGATGTTAAAAATCCCTTTTAAAACGAACAAGTCAGTGGTGGGGAGAGACATAATATTTATTTTCAGTCGTCAGTGACGCTTTGACTACGCAGTGTTTGACACTACCTGAAAGTGTCCCTTTCTTCAAGAACACAGCTTCAATAGAAACATTTTCAGTTCAGTTTTACAAGTTAAACACAAGATCGTAAAATCATTATAATATTCAGTTATACCGTATTTTTTAAATTGAGAAGCAGATTCAAACAGATCGCGGCAAAAGGTAGATCTGTTTGAATCTTTTTCTCAAATTTAAAAATACGGTACAGTTATGTTATGTTATGTGTAGTTATTAGCAATAAATAAAATTCTTATTATTTCTCTTAAAATGATATATTATGCATGTATGTATGTAATCAATCGGATAAGACGAACTTCGTTACTACGAACATACAATATTCTCGTCCCTTTGAGTTCGTCTTATCGAGGGTTTACTGTATAGGGAAAACAAAACGTTATAGGTGAGCATATTTTTTTGGTACAAACATTTTTAAAATTTAAGCGGTTATACACACGAGTTACTACTACTCCAGTAAAATAAGGATTCAACTTCAGAATGAAAGCGATGAAGTTGTATTTTTGCATAAACCTTTGTTTTGACGTTCCGAAGACTGACTGAAAAGTCTCATATAATCTCGTATCCGCGTCAAAAGATATTGAAGATCAAAAGTCACGAAAATCGGTTGTTCGCAATTATATCATTTTCTATGCGAGATATGTCATTTAAAGTTATTATATAACTTGTAGATCATAAAATTATCTACAATTTTTACATCGCGCATTTTTCCGTATGATCAACTGTTTTCGAAATATAGAGCGGAGAATGGTACGCGCGCATCCATATATAGGATACTTACGAAGTGGTGTTTCTTGGTGTTACACGTATGCAACATGTTCACGTCAGATTCGCGGGCGACTTCTAAAGCCCCCGCTCGACCGGTCGACTGCGGGCGACTTCCAAGGGCCACGGTCGGCCGGTCGACGCTTTGGCTACCCCTGCTATATACGGATTCTCGTGACCTTTGACCTTCAATATTTTCTGACGCGGACACGAGAATATATGAGACTTTTTAGCCAGTCTTCAGAACGTCAAAACAAAGGTTTATGCAAAAATACAGCTTCATCGCTTTCATTCCAAAGTTGAATCCTTATTGCACCTAATTTGATTGTACTATACGGTATTTACTTGTTTAATAATTAAATGTTAATAGTTATTCAATTTTAACATACCATTTAATAGGCAATTGTCTCATTGTTTTTAAAATATAATATCCATTTGTGCCGGTTACTTGTGCCAATCCAAAATCAGATATTTTAACATGGGTTACATCTACCACTAAAATATTCCTCGCTGCCAAATCTCTATGAACAATATTTTTGGTACCTAAGTAAATCATTCCCTGTAAATAAAACAATAATACAATGCAGGTACAATTAGTTATGAAAGCAATGCTTCTTTTAATGAGTGCGTTTGATGTTGAGGCAAAGACGAACGGGGCAAAAATACGAGTAAAAAAACATGCTTTCATAAGGAGTTGTAGGTAACTACACATTTTTTTGTACATTCAAGTGTAAAAAATTTCGCTGTTACACACGATTTATATTTCGGTTGTTCGAAAAACGCCGATTAGGTCAAACACAATTAGGTAACCATGATAATCTATCTTCTACCGGGTGCCCAAAACCACCCGTACACCCCTTTTAAAATCTAGAATATTGAGGAAAATTGAAAATTCAAGGTTACTTAGTAATAAATTGACCGTGCCTGTTCGATTGAAAATATTTTCAACTTCCGGATCCCACCGGAAGTAGCCTATTTAGACCGGAAGTCAGCTTTTTAAATGGAATGCTATTTTTTATCATAAATTCGGGTTCTACACGAAAAAATTAGAATCTTTTGTTCGAAAAAATATATTTTTTTTTCGATTCTTGACTCCCAAAACTGACTGATCATTAATGCACAGCTCATAACGTTTAAGGTACAAACGTGAAATTTGGACGGTATATTGCTTTTATGGCGCAGGCACCCGCTAAGGAAGACTGTTTGAAAATACCGTTCCTAAGGGGATAATATTGAAGAGTAAAGTTTTTGCAAAGGAAACCGTTTAGTAATCAGACAAAAAACTGTCACTAGAGTTACTGTCATCACAGACTGCTCGCAGCAACTTCCTCTTTCTATTTCCAAATTGACCAACTGCAAACTGTTTCGGAATGTTACAAAAAATTCAAACTGATTGAGTTTGCTAATTCAAAAGCAACGCAACCCAAGCCGCTGGTAACTGCTAGTGACAATATAAATTGCATAATGTAAGCCATAATAACAAACGATTTGCTTGGTGAAAATAATGGGCCAAAAATTAATAAAAACAAAAATAATTGAGTAAAGTGATTCAACTAGCAAGTGCATAACAAAAATACCCTATATGTATAGATAAAGAAGGTACCCATTTTGAATTGCATTGATAATTTCCTGATAAAAAATAGATTTAGGTAGTTAAATTAGCAAAGTTGATCTGAATATCGAAGAAAATTTAATGTTCTGCCATCAACTTTCTGAAAACATACAAAAATGTAAGTATTCCTAATTTTCAAAATAAAAACTGCTCCCTTTTGAAATGTGTTATTATTTTTTTTGCAGCCAGAATAGTTATTTACTGTAACAGTGTATTATACTACAAATAAGTGATGTGAGAAAAGTGTTAGACCACGAGGTCCCCAAGCCGAATGGGGTATTTTTCGCCAGGGGCTCATATTTAATACGCTTGTCCCATTACTAGTACATTATGAGAATGAAGATAAAAGTTTATACTTAGAGGCGATCACAAGAATTGCAACCATCTGAGTAAATAATAGCCATTATGCCCAGCCAAATACAATATTTAATCAATGATATATTTTAGTAAAACTACGAGTGATCCACACTACAACATGGCCACCAATCAACAATGCATAACTATGGAAAATTTAGATTACTGTTTCTATTAAATTAATTAAATTTTCATATCGTGAAATTAATTAATCAACGTTGTTAATTACTTACTTTTTTTCCTTAATTGTCCATAACTTATTTTAAAAAACGAACAAACACTGTATTATTAATACACTGTTATCAACTTTATAGAATGTATTTTGCGTCGAGTTTTAATGTGACTAGCCACATAAAATTTCCGCAGTTTTTATTAAATAGTGATAACATGATTACTTACATTTGCAATATCTAGTGCATATTTTAAAAACTGTCCGTTAGTTAATGATTCACGATATATTTTTAAATAGCTTTGTAATGATCCATGAGGTACAAATTCCATTACAAGAGTCAAGTCAGGTTCGTGTATTACACCTAAGATCTCTACAATATTTGGATGTTTCAGTTTCTAAAACATTCAAATTAATAAAAATAAATGAAATAAATTGTACCAAACCCTTACTTTCATTATGGAAATTTCTCGTTCAAAATCTTGCAAACAAAAAAAAGAGGTAGCTGTGGCTTTTAATTTTTTCACAGCAACTTGAGTTGGTTCCCTATACACATCATTGGCATCCTCCAGCATACCCCTATATACTTCACCATAAAAGCCCTTTTAAAAACAATTACTTATGATTCCATAATATAATATAATACTGTACCTGTCCTATTCTTCCTTGTAAAATAACACTTATATTGTTATCCAAATCAAAAATACTTTCAATAGAATTAAGGCTGCTTTGTGATGTTGCAGTTGATTTTTTTAAATTGGATACTATTTCAGAGAAACCAGTGGATGAAGCATTTTCATTATTGTCCGAATCCTATATAATTGTCAATTATAAAAATACACGCTTTGAAGAGTCAAAATAGGCAACTCACATTGCATTAATTAATTAATTAATTTCATTAATAGCATTAAACTGCATAATAATGTTATTGATGACTTATGTATTGTGCAGTATGTATTGCCATATTATAATCAGAGTGAGTACAAAATTTCCGGAAATTTTCAATCTGTGAAAATGAGTATAGTGAACCCACTAATAGTGAACTTCCGAGTATAATCGGAAGTGTGATGTTTGCCAGGCCCGAGGTCACCGTGACCTCTGTGCATGCCACAAACAATAACGGCATAGAAATAATAACCGCCGAAGTTGGAAACTACACCGTCACCTCTGTATACAAACCCCCTAATATAGACGTAGCCTTCGAAGCACCTAAGAACTTCCATACAGAAAAAACAAAGTTTGCCCTGGGAGACTTTAATAGCCATAACATCCAATGGGGTTATAAAAACAACGATACCAACGGCGATATGGTAGAACAATGGGCGGACCAGAATGACCTGTCACTGATCCATGATCTCAAGCTACCGCCCTCATTTAACAGCAAAATATGGAAAAAAGGTTATAATCCCGATATCTGTTTTGCAACCAGCGCACTCCAAAGTGAGTGTGTTAAGGCCGTTTATGACCCTATCCCCAAATCACAGCACCGACCCACCGGAATAAAAGTGCACAGTGCAATTAGATCACCGACAATTTCCTTCAAAAGACGATTCAACTTTAAAAAGGCCAAGTGGGCTGAGTTCGCAAGATCACTGGACAGCAAAATTGCAAACATAGAACCGACACCGAAAAACTATGCCGTATTTGTGGACCTTGTTAAAGTAACATCAAGGAAATGTATACCAAGAGGATGCAGACAACAATACCTACCAGGAATAACAGTGAACGCAAAGGCCCTACTAGAGAAGTACAGACAGCTTTACGAAAACGATCCTTTTAGCGAGGAGACCATAGAGTGCGGCACAACATTACTGCACTGTATGAGCGAGGCGAGGAGGGATAAATGGACGGAGACACTTGAAAAAATGGACATGACCCACAGCAGCAAGATGGCCTGGGACACTATAAAAAAACTCTGCGGGGACCCCACAGAACGCAAACAGCTAGCCAACGTCACTGCCAACCAAGTAGCCCATCAACTTCTCCTCAATGGAAAATTTGGAAAAACAAGAGTATCTCCAAGGATAACAAAGAATTCCGACACCGAACTCAGCACCTACGCCAATGACTTCACAATGAAAGAACTTAACAACGCCGGCAATAAGCTAAAGAATGGAAAGTCCCCAGGTGTGGATGACTTTTTCACGGAACAGATAAAAAATTTCAGAATTGGCGCCAGAGAGTGGCTGCTGCAACTGTTTAACAACTGCGCACAATCACACCAAATCCCCAAAGTGTGGAGAAAAGCCAAAGTAGTAGCACTACTAAAACCTGGTAAAATCCCAGATATACCTAGCAGCTACCGCCCAATATCTCTGTTATGCCACCTCTTCAAACTCTACGAACGCATTATCTTAGACCGCATTCAAGATCACGTAGATGCCAGACTAATACCAGAGCAGGCAGGATTTAGGCCAGGAAAGTCATGCACAGCACAAGTCCTAAATCTAACCAAACATATTGATGCTGGGTTCGAGAAAAAACTTACTACAGGGATTGCCCTGATCGATCTCAGCGCAGCATATGACACCGTTGACCATAAGCGACTTCTGTACAAATTATACAGTTTCCTGGGCCACTACAAATTAGTAAACGTAGTAGAATCACTACTCACAAACAGACATTTTTTCGTTACCTTACAAGGGAAAAGAAGTCGCTCGAGAACCCAAAAAAAATTGCTTACCGCAGGGCAGCGTGTTGGCGCCAATCCTTTTCAACATCTATACGAACGAGCAACCCGTAGTACAAGGCGCCAAACACTTTCTATATGCAGACGACCTAGCTATCGTCGTACAATCCCGAAAATTCGACAAAATCGAGTAAAAATTGGAAGACGCCCTAAAAACTATGGGTACTTATTATAAGGAAAACGCTCTCAAGCCCAACCCCTCAAAAACCCAACTCAGTGCTTTCCACCTAAACACACGTAATGCACGAAGAACTCTCCAAATCACGTGGGAAGGAAAAGTTGTAAAACACACAAATAGCCCGAAATACCTGAGTGTCACACTGGACAGGACATTGACGTATAAATATCATTGCGAAAATACAAAACAAAAAGTAACAACCAGAAACGCACTATTAAAAAAACTGGCTGGCAGGAAGTGGGGAGCATCCCCAGACGTAGTACCACGAACAACAGCCCAAGCAATGTGTTTTTCAACAGGAGAATACGCCTGCCCAGTTTGGAATAGATCGGCACATGCGAAAATGGTGGACATCGCCTTGAATTCAACATGCAGGATAGTAACCGGGTGTATGAAACCTGCCCCTCTTAGCCTTCTCTACAGGGCCACAGGTCTTTGCATGCCAAGCGAACGCAGAGGAGCTGTAGAATACACAAAAAAAATTAAACAAACCTTTGATGACCGCCATCCACTATATAACAAAGAACCCTTCGGAGAAAGGTTGAGGTCTAGGAAGAATTTTCTAAAACAGGTTCGGATAGAACCCCTTCAGAACTATCAGAGAAACCCCCCACTGGATATAGCCTGGATTGGAATACCTGGAGAATGATCAACCGTATCAGAACAGGGAGTCGCGCCTGTAAAGATAAATAAAATAAAATGGGGCCAATCTAACGCAGATGATCAGCTGTGCGATTGTGGAGAAACTCAAGATATGCCCCATCTACTTAGCTGCCCGGGATGCCCTGGGAAGTGTGCCCTCGAGGACTTTTGGATGGTCAGCGATGCTGTAGTTCACGTTGCCCGGTATTGGGCAGAAAAGCTTGGTTAGAGGTCCGGACTCGAAAAAGTAAAAGTCCGAGTATAATGAACGCTGCTTTAAGTACAGAATTTTTTTTCCAGAACGCTAATGTATTTTTTTAACGCTTATAGCGAAACCGACTATAATCAACTTCCTGGTAAAGTGAAGCAAATTTGATTAAAGTAAGGTAAAATTTTCCGTTTATAGTCAACTTTTCGTGGGTTCCTCGGTAATTCTCCGAATGTTATTTTCAGTCATAAATTATTACTTTTACTCTTAAGACTCCAATATAAGGGAATTTTAGACTAATTACAGCTTTTGAATTTTTTTACTGGGATATCATTGTCTCAATCATACTGATCATGAAAAGTGAAATTTGACGAAATTGGGAGATATTAATTTCATAAAAATCAATTTTTATTTTTTTTTTCTCGAAAACTAACGCCGACAATTAACATTTAAAACTGGAAATTTCTAGCATTATACCAGAGGCATGCGTGTAACAAATTTTAAATAAATAACCTTCAATTAAAGCTCAATTTTGGGGGTGGGCACAAGTGATGGGACACCCTGTACAAAGTTGAAGTAGGTAGGTCATTTGGTGTCCTGAACGTCTCAAATGACCATTTCACATAATTAAGAGCATAAAAAATATTTTTTGGATGTGACCGTTAGAAACATTTATTTAGTCAAAACTTCACATATATCTTGAAAAAATCACTTTTTATATAGGGTTTTCCAATAAGAGGTGTTATTTTGAATAGCCCGTTATTTCGGTAGATGTCACTTTTGGAGCTGTAATTTTTTGACATTTGACAAGTAGAAACTACGCCATTAATAAAAATGGAACGAGACACGCTTCAACAACGCATTGAAATTATTAAAATTCACTATAAAAATGGTGAAAATAATAATAATAATAATAACACCTCTTATTGGAAAACGAAGCCATCCAGGTGGAAATGGGCCTCATCACTCAAGATGATTTTTCGATGGAATTCCGGATCATTTTCATGCATTTCAAGGACCCAATCGGCAAAGATACGACGTTGTTGATGATCGGCCGGCTTGAGTTCTTGTGTTAACTGAACTTTATAAGCCTTAAGACCCAAATCTTTATGCAAAATACGGTGTAATGACGTTTTTGGAATGTCTAATTCCAAAGAACGACGAGGAATGGACAAACCTGGGTTTTCTTCAACACTTTCGGCTACAGCAGCAATATTCTCGGCTGTTCTTGAGCGACGTGCACGGGTTTTATTCTTCACATCACTAACTTGTCCCAACAGCTCGAATTTTTCCACCAATTTCTGTATTGCGGTCCGACAAGGTGCTTCACGACGACCCAAAAATGTTCGAGTTTTACGAACCGTCTCTGCCAAATTTTCACCATTTTTATAGTGAATTTTAATAATTTCAATGCGTTGTTGAAGCGTGTATCGTTCCATTTTTATTAATGGCGTAGTTTCTACTTGTCAAATGTCAAAAAATTACAGCTCCAAAAGTGACATCTACCGAAATAACGGGCTATTCAAAATAACACCTCTTATTGGAAAACCCTATATTAGGGATAATACTCAAAATATTGTGAGAAAATGTGTTACAATGTCCCGGCCGTCACTGTGAAATGCACTATTAGTGAACATACATGAGAATACCCCATTGCCTAAAACAAATAATACGGGTGGTCTAAGGAGAAAATTTTTGGAAATTTTGTACCATTGAGTCTGTATTCAGTATGATAATTAATCGAACAAAGTTTGAAAAATTCTGATCAAAAAATAATTTCTTATTATGTTAATAATGAACTAAGTTTAAAAAAAAGTTTTTGGCTGACGTTTTCACATGTGAAAATTGACACGGCAATTTCTCCAATGCAACAATATTTTACAGTACATGTGAAGAAGCAAAGAATTTCGCTCACGGGTGTAGAGTTTGACTAAAGATATTCTGCGTTTATTACTGTGCCTTTTACAATACTATAAGTGATCCGGCCATAAAAGTAGGTAAGCCGTAATAATCAACATGGGCAGAAGTGCCCAGGGCTGTATTTGGTAAATTTTTATAAATTTCTTGATGCTTAGATATATATATGAGTAAACATTAAACCTCTTCTAATAATTAGGTAGGTATGTGGGGTTATTGATTAACTTACATACTTGATGAATTCTATGACTTGTATTTGATTATTTGTTCTGAACTTAACTAAAGTTGAAATATTTAAGTACGGTTCTGAAGTATCTGCAAAAATATTTTTTAAAGCAACCAGCTTTGTGGCACCCTGCAGTGAACCCTCATTATCATCAGTAAAAGTTGATTGCGGTTTAAAGTCATAAACGCAGAATATCTTTAGTCAAACTCTACCAGTTTACATACAAGACAAAATCAAGTGTGCAAGTGAACACAAGTGAGCGAAATAGGTTCTTCATGAGTGCTGTACAGAGTTTTGTACAATCCTGCTCTTGAAATGTTAAAAAAAATACTGAAATTTGTAATACGCGCGACTACTTGGGTTATGCTACTATAGCAATTGTTGTTTATATCTTTGTTCTGCAATTTCTATGATAACAAGTGGACAAATGCAGTGAGCAAGGACAATGTTTCGCTCACTACTTCTGCTCGCCCGTTGCCATAGAGAAAACTATTTGAGTAACAAAAAACAGAAAGTTTCAAGTACTGTTATCCTAATAAGAAACGACGTGTTTCAAGAGCCGGATTGAACAAACGTCATTGATTCGATCTGATTGATCGCGACAATGTCAGTTGAATTGTCACTTAATATTGTTTAAATTAATTAAACTTAGTGAACTTTGAGATGGAAGATGTATCATTATTATAATTTAATTGGATTAACCCTTTCAGCCTTGTCGGTGGTATTTGCCATCATATTTTACAAATGAGTTTATAAACCTTTCGATACCTTTCCTTTAGGTTCTATATTTTTACCAAAAAGTAGTAGATTATAACCTACCATAATAAAAGCTATTATGTACAGATTTAATTTTTTCGCCAAAGTTTCCTAAATCTTTTAAATAATGTTAATGTTTATAACGAAAAAAAAAAAAAAAATAGTAACTTTGAGATCCTGACCAAACATGCAATTAGTACCAATCAAGTTTGTATCTTGTGTGTTCATGGAACAATATTTTTCACTGTACATATATTATAATTTTACCTGTGTATCACCCAATAACCATGTACGTTCAAAAGTGACTTCTATAGCAACATTGTTAGAACGATCAGTATCAACTTCCATCAATTCAGAAACTGACATTAACTCCTCGTGTTGTGTTGTGCAAGTATTCTCTACAAAATTTATTGTTAATTGCTCTATTTTGATTTTAATTATTTTACTGTAGCATTGTATAGGGTACAGCCGGCAGCTATTAGACGTGCAATTGTTATACATAATGACGGCTACCTGTACCCTGTACATATGCCGGGACCTCTATCTGTTGTATTAGATAATAGGCTATTTGTTCAAGATTCACCTGCTAAACTGTGAGAAGCAACATTTGGTAAAACTTTTGTATATGAATGAATACGTCTTGAATTATATACTGTAAGAAAATGAAATGAAATAAATTCACAAAAATACATCACAAAAATTAACCTTGATATAAAATTTGACTTATATCTCGCATCACGGCCTGAGGTTGTTTTCTTCTATGGGGATCACCATTCCAACATTCCTTCATTAAATGATAAATATCATTTGGGCAACTACTAGGTTGGGGTAATCTCTTGCCACTCACATAAGCCTTAAAGATTATTGAAGTTAAAATTTTAGAATACATATTTGCAATCGTAATCGTGGAAAATAAGACATGACGTTCAATTGTTTCACAAGAATGTTTGGAGGCTGTTTACAAATCTCATGTTCATATTCCATAGTTGATGTCTGTTGATTAGTCTTACAAAATGAGAAATTGAACTAAGTAATTCAACACAGCTTGGGACACAGTCAAACGTCTTGTTCCATTTTCTGTGACCACAAGTCAACTACATACCCTCAATACATTATTATGATCAGTTTCTTTAAAAGGTTCACCATATGTGAAAATTTCCCAAAGTGTCGTTGCAAATGCCCACACATCTGCTGCTGTGGAACGTTTAGCATATTCTAAGTTAGAATAACATTCAACTGGGATCCAATGTATTCTATTAAAAATTAAAAATAAAAACATAATATAAGCCATTTTTTTGAAAGTGGTATAAGTCCACTTTTGGAAAAAAATGAGTTAATGATAATTTTAATAAGATATGGATATCCTCTTTTTATATTTGTAATCATACATTCAATGGAGCATGATTTCTTGATAATGTAATCATAACTGAAACTAATTCAGGAGCTATTAATTTAGAAATCCGAAAAACCAACAATTTAATTGATAGTGAAACAAACAACCACACCTAATTATTTATGAGTTTAGTTGCAAAAACCGTGACGGGCAAGCAAACGAACTTAATTCAAAGTGGCTCTTGTCCACTTTTTGACTCGGTTTAGGAATACATAAACATTA
Organism: Dascillus cervinus; assembly: GCA_949768715.1. Classification (NCBI taxonomy): domain Eukaryota; kingdom Metazoa; phylum Arthropoda; class Insecta; order Coleoptera; family Dascillidae; genus Dascillus; species Dascillus cervinus. The sequence continues at coordinate 17,443,725 of OX458318.1, read as the reverse complement.
CATCAAACTATTTATTATTTTAAATTTTTTTAAAGTTTCAATATGAACTCAAAACTTTTTTAAATTTCGTTCTACAAATATAATGGGTACAATATTGTACTATAAATATTACTGCAAATTTTGGGTTGAAACTTCTCCATTGCAGTGGCACGTAATTGTTTCATAGGGGTCGTGGTCTTAAAAATTATAAAGTAAAAAGATAATGCTTGTAAAAATATTTCGCCATCGTCCTTGTTGAGATGCATTCTTAAAAGTGAAAATTATTTACTTTTCATTTTATTGGATATCATTATATTTTATTAGTGGCGATGCAGTTTTTGAATTTTTGACCGAAGTCAAAGAACGAATTAAGTTCGTTATCCGAGGTACCACTGTATTTTATCATTGAAAGTGGTATAAGTCTATTTGGAGTTAAAAAATCGCTTATTTTCTTTAACAATTTTAATAATGTATTGTATAATAAAATTTAACAGGTTTATAGTGTTAAAAACATCACCCAAATTGAATAACGTTTGCCAATATTTTTAAATTAATTCAAACCCAAACCCTTAAATATCTCGATGTATGAAAAAATTAACTAATACCACTTTCAAAAGTAACGGCTCATATAACAAACAAAAAGTATATATAAGCAGCAAAATTATAAATTTTAATACTAGCAATTATTTAAATTCTGTGACTAGAATGCTTAACATGTAAGTGCAATATTAGATGTTCATGAAGTAATTCATTCAATAGATGAAATCTAACTGAGCTCAGCGTAAACCAGCGGAACTGATTGATGTCGATGTGTGGTGAATGACGAACAAAACGAGTATTATAAAACCTTCTTTATTTTGGCAAGATGTTGATGTTGTGAATACAGTTAGTATTCCTAACTGTATCCATATGACTACCACTACAATTGATCTAGTAGTAATAATGAATTTTAAAATACAGTGATTATTTATACAAAACTATTTGCTGATTAGTTACATTATCGGCGTTATATAAGAACTTTGAACTTGGCTCTTTAAACATTAATGCTAATGGTCAGCTATTCAGAGGTTCAACGTTCGTACTTCCTTGTTACAAATTTTACATAGAAAGCATAGGTTAATAAACTTAATTACAGTGCAAATACTGCTTAAATTGCAAATTACAAATTAAGTCAATTTGCACGGAAAATCACTGACACAAGAAACTAAACTTAAAGACCCATGTCTGAGATTTCAAATAATAGCATAGATGTAAAGTTTGAATGAGTGGTGCCTGCACTGGACTTGAGAAAAATGCAAAGGATGCTTTTGACTTCAAAATGATTCAATGAAAAGAAATAATTACAGCAGAATCTCTAAACTGTGGAGAGCTCAGTAATGTTAACACAAAAGCTTTTATATTGTGTACTCTGTAGCACGACTGTGTAACATTAAATGAGTTTTACCATAAGTTAGTTGAATCTTAACTATACGAAAAGATTGAGAATTTCCTAATTCCGAATAAGTTCGATGCACTACAATAAACAATCCCACATTTTTATGTTCACGGTTTTGAGATTCTACTGCATTTATGTTCAATTATTACTTGAATCAATTCTATCCCATCTATTATTTACAACAAAAAGTTACAAAACTTACTCCTTTGAAGAATAAGAATTGTGAAGTCCTGGATCGGTCAATTTAATAGTAAAAGTTTGTTCATCATGACAATGAACTAGTAACTTTCTGCACCTTATATTTCCATGCACTACTCCATTTTCCTCCTTAAAAATATAAAATAAAATTATTGCTTAATTTTAAATTACCTTAATTAATTAATTTCATTTAGGAACTAGTTGTTATAAATCATAAGTTTTATTTTTGTAATTTGTACATAATATTTTTTTAATAAATCTTTCAAATCAGTATAATCCCCAGATCTTTTTTGCCGGGCGGATCGAACCGCACAGGTGGAAATAACGTTGGCATTGTAAATTAGCAAGATTTAAAAATACAATAAGACACCGCTTAACGCGCTAAATGAAAAAGCGTTAACGGAGGTCATCTCCGATCATAAATCAACTGCGACACAGCAAACATACATCGTAGTGTAATGATAGCAAACGCGCCGCGAGACTGCATGCGAGTATCAAAACAATAAAATCGTGCGCGATTTCGGAGAATCCCAACACTACCGCGTAATTAAACAGCGTTAATCGGCGCAGCGTTAAGTGAAGTCTTATTGTAAAATTCTGCAACATCAAAAAGAGATACACATTTTTTGACCAAACTTGCCAGAAACGTATAACTATTGGACGGCAACAGTTGATTAAAATCTCAATGAAAAAGAACAAAAAATTACTGAGTTCACAGTAATTCTGTATTTTCAAAATTTCCTGACTTTTCCAGGTTTTCCCTGACCATTTTCGAGTATTTTCCCTGACTATTTTCAAGTATTTTCCCTGACCTTTTTCTAGTAATTTGTGCTCTTAACTAAACTGGTCAAAAAAAATTTGTATCTCGTTTTTCTAGGTACATAAATTAATTTCCCTGATTTTTTGATGAAATGCTTGAATTCCCTGACTTTTCGCTGATATTTTTAAATTCCCTGATATTTCCAGGTTTTCCAGATTGCTGTGAATCCTGGATTAACACAATTTAATTTGATTTTTATTAATAACATGTTGGACCACCCCTATTAGTTTCACACTCCCTCACTCTTCGCGGCGTTGATTCCAGTAGGTGGGCAATGTCCTTTTGGAGTATGATGTCCTAAGCAACCTGCAGATCATGCCGAAGAGTTTCTAGTGTTTGCGGAGGATTCGCTAAGTTCATCCATTTTTTCTCATAATGTCCCACACGTGTTCAATTGGCGAAAGGTCGAGATATCTGGCTGGCCATAGTAAACTCTCCGGTATGAATTTCAGGTTGCTTGGGATACCATACCCCAAGACGGCATCGCCCACCTACTGGAATCAATGCCAAGAAAAGTGAGGGAGTGTGAAACTAATAGGGGCGGCCCAACACATTATTAATAAAAATTAAATTAAATTGTGTTAATTTTTTGTTTCGTTTCATTGAAATTATAGTCAAATATTACCGTTGAATAGTTACACGTATCTGCCAAGTTTGGTAAAAAAATTCACACTCCTTTCTAGTGTTGCAATTTCCGTGTCATTTAGTAGGAACTATTAATTTTAATAAATTGTCCACAAATGAGACACTTACTATAAATTTACCTCGAAATTGTTCCTGTTTATACACATCGTCCTCGTTGGCCATGACCATGAGTATAAACAGAAACAATTTCAAGGTACATTTATTTAGTACTATTTTTCATTTTTTTCGAAAATAAATACAGTGAAGTCCGGATTAAGTGAACTTGAAAAATGCATCAAAATTGGTTCACTATATCCGAGGTTCATTATAAACGAAACACAAAATGCTTTATGTTTATTATGGGAAGATTTTGTGGTATTTCAAATAGGGTTCACTATAACCGGAAGTTCACTAAAACCGGGTTCATTATACCCGGACTCTACTGTATGTATTTTCCTCAAAATTTTTTTTGTTACAACACCAATAAAGTTAATACCGAAATAAAAGAAAGATAATAATTTAACATAAAAATTCTATAAGAATCAAACCTATGAACACGAATAAGGTTGCATAGTACGGTTAATGTATTCCGAGAAAATACCGTACTAGACAAAACTGTATCTGTACAAGGTAGAGATCCTTGCAAAATACTACTCACAACTTTCTAGGCCGACAGTATATAAAGTAAGTAAAAGTACAAAATGAACAGACTTACCAAGAAATCCTTCCTGTATTTAAAAGAAATAAATTATAAATAAAATCTATTATGTAATAATTACAATTATTGTAAGATCACATTGTGGTGATACACTTTTATACCGCATTTACACATTGGCACGAATGGGGAGTAGAATCGCAAGGCGAGTGGCGAGGCAAATGTGTAGTCGTTTCGCTCGTCATTCGCCTTGTCACTCGCCTTGCCGCTCGTGGCGCTCGCTCCTGAAGCGGTTTTTGGGGACGAGTCAAAGGCTTGTGTCGACGACTTAGCGCACTGAGAATACTCGGCGCGTGTGTAAACGATCATTCGCGTTTTGGGGACGAACGTGCGAATGCAACTTGCGAATGTCTGCGAGTGACGAGGGGAATCACGAACGCGAATGTGTAAATGCGGCATTACACTTCAGGTAAACTTACCAAATACCATAACGCAGATGCCAAGTTAGAAGCTGCTTCAACTAAATCCACTGGTTTCAGATTAGTTTTATTATCCTGTAAGTATTTATCCAACGAACCCAAGGGCATATGTTCCATGACCATTGAAACAGGGTTAATTAATGTTACTCCATGCAATTTGACGATGCTACGAGATTGCAAAGGTGACCACTTTCCAGCCAATTCCAAAAATTCCTGTTTTAAAATACACATACAAAATTGTAACTTTTTATGTTATCTTACGAGAAATGGAAGAACACATTTGTATCAGCAATATGGCGTGACTTGATTTGAAGGATGTTGTTTATACATATAGAAGATGAATTGACTCTATTCAACATGGCGCATCAATTTAAAAAAACTAAAGAAAGCCAATTTCAGAGGGTTCATGGGCAACATGTTTGTGGCGTTGCCTGCAATTACAACTATTGAATACAGACCTGATATTTACAATCAACTCTACAAACACCATTGTAAAATCGGCAGCAAAAAGCGCGAAAGTGGAAATTTGTAGTGATTATGCAGGTGTCCCATCACTTTGATGAAATTGGAAGATATTATTTTTATAAAAAATCAATTTTTATTTTTTTTCTTGAAAACTAACGCCGACGATTAACATTTAAAATTGGAAATTTCTAGCCTTACACCAGTCATACGTGCACCAAATTTCAAATAAATAGCTTTCAATTAAAGCTCAATTTTGGGAGGATCAGAAGTAATGGGACAACCTGTACAAGCTGTATTGTAAACTACCCATAATATGTAACACACTATTATGCGCAATACTAAACATATTTTTCAAACTTGCTATATTTCATTACGTTTCGGTCCCATCATGCATAGTGGTTCTTCTCAGATACGTACAGGGTGCGCCAAGTTTTGCCTCCACCCCGAAAATCGAAACTGCTAATTATGTGAGGGTACCCAAATTTTACATACTTAATTGAATATCAATGAGACTTGTTTCTATATTTATTCTAGGCTACAATGTTCATTATGCAATTTCCACACCATTAAATTCAAATTTCAAAATATTTTTTAATTTCTCAAGAAAATCCAGTTTAATCTCTCAACACTGAAAATTTGATGAATTTATGACAATTTCTCGACAATGGAAGAACCGTTTACCTCAAAATCTTTGAAAAGTCAGATACGAGGTTTTGACTCCGCGCTGATGAAATGCAATTTCTCGTTAATTCTGGATCATGCTATATCGAATAGTTTCAACTGTGCTAGTAACGTACAAAACAAAGTAAACGTAGCTACATATTGTAACAATTAACTGTTGAAAATATAACAACACTGAAAGATCTTTCTATTTATATGTTGTTGGATAATGCTCCGACGAGACGGAAACACCCGAAAACCATTAAATAGTGGCAAATACCTATAAATAATCGTAGATATAGGAAATAAATTTCTTTCTATCACGTCTTAAACTTTTTTCCATGTACATAAAATAAATTCTGATTTTTTGACAAAATACACGATTCCCCTTACATTTACTAGGTTTTCCAGATTGCTGTGAACCCTGTGCAGTAGCTGCGTCTACTAATTACTTTGTAAACTTATTGTTGTAACAATCTTTAAAAGTTAAAATAAATTCTTAGATTAATGCAATTCGTCATTCATTCGGGATTATTTTTAAATTTCATTAAAGTTAGTAGCTGCGTCCACTAATTACTTTACTAACTTATTGTTGTAACAATGATTTAAAGTAAAAATAATTGTTTGATTCGGTATCTTTTCAACAAACCAAATAAGATCAAAATTATTAGGGGTTGACCTGAAAAGAACCACTATGCACAAGTGAGACAGAAACGTAACGAAATACAGTATGTTAAAGAAAGATAAGCTTAGTTTTGGACAGCAATATACTTTAGAAATATGATAGTCTTAATTCTTTTGCTACCTATTATAGTACCTACATTACGTGAATCGTCATTGAAAACCAAATAAAAATCAATTAACAATTTAATGTTAACCCTTTGATTCAGATCAAAGTCAAATTATAATTTTTGACTTGATTTTTGATGTACTATCTTATGATGTAAACAATGTTATGTAACACTTACAATACACTCTGTATACATAAGCACATACAAATGTGTCTACATCCTTCTCTCTGGTTCATATTCATATGATAACGCAATAAATGAGCATAATTCAATCTCTTTATTTTTTGAAAGACAAGATTGTCACTTACCCTCAGATTTTTATTAGAATCATCGTGTTTTAAAACTTTTATGGAAACTTCTACTTTCTTTCCTTTCGTAACTCCCCACATGCTACGATAAACAACAGTTGTTCCATTTGTACCTTCTTTTTTCTGGTCTAAAACACACAAAATGTTCAATAGAAATAAAAATATATCTATCACAATAAAACAATTATTTATTTTATTAGTGCTATAAATATTATGTTGTTCCATAAGTCTTTTGGATCAAAAAGCTCTATTTGCAAAAGATGTAGCTGAGCAGATTAACGAAATTGAAGGAGAAGTACTGTTCACAGAAACATTGCAACCTTTTTTAAAAGTGCGCCCTTAAAGGTACATACCCGAAATCGCGAATACACTTACAGAAACTATCATTTGAAAACTGGGGCGCAATTGTCATTTTATCCATCGATAAGTTAAAGAGAGTTTCTTATTGGTTCCCAATCATGGGCAAAATTGACAGAATTTTTATCCATCGGGACTTGAACCAATAAAAATTAAAAATATTAGAATATTTATTTTACAATTCATTGTAACGTTGGTAACAGTTTGCATTAATCTCAACAACATAACCAAACAAAACTAAAGCAATTAACAGCAAAACCTACCAAAGTGAATTAATAGTGAAGTTCGTGGTTTGTGAAGCAGTTTTTTGTGACCGAAAAATTTAAAATGTTGAAAGAAGAAAATAAAATATCCTATACGCAATATCGCAACGGCTGCAGTAGAAAATCTTCTACCACAAAAATCTCGGCACAAATATGAATGTGTTTATGTTTATGTTTGGCAAGCAGAGAAAAATACTTTATCTACGATCATTATATAATATAAACATTATTGATGTGAAACCTCTACTCTAAATTGTCATTTTATCCATCGATAAATTAAAGAGAGCATCTTATTGGTTCCCAGCCATGGGTAAAATTGACAGAATTTTTATCCATCGGTACTTCGACCAATGAAAATTAAAAATATTGGGATTTTTATTTTACATTGCCACGTTGGTAACAGTTTGCATTAATTGCAACAACATAACCAAACAAAACTAAAGTAATTGACAACAAATCGTACCAAAGTGTATTAATAGTGAAATTCGTGATTTGTGAAGCAATTTTTCGTAACCGAAAATGTTTAAATGTTGGAAGAAGAAAATGAAATGTCCTGTACGCAGTATCGCAACGACTGCAATAGAAAATATTTTACCACAAAAATCACGGCACAAATATGAATGTGTTTATGAAACTTTTTTTAAAATGGCGAGCAGAGAAAAATACTATGTATTTCCTTTTCTGAAAATATTGTATTAAGTTTTATTTGTGATGCTTGCAGAAAAATATTCATGTATTTCTTTTTGGACAATGTAAACTAACTGTCGTAGTGTCATGTTCAAAAATTAAAAATATTGAACTAAGAATTTGTTTTATTATGTTGTATGGATGATCGTAGATAAAGTATAGTATTATACTCGCAAGTAAAGGTTTTTATCCACTCAAATGATTACATGCACTCGCCTTCGGCTCGTGCAGCAAACTTCATTTTCATGGATAAAAACCTTCTTTACTTGCTCATGTAATAATATACTATTCTTTTCTGAAAATATTGTATTAAGTTGGTTTGTGATACTTGCAAAAAAATCTTCTCTTTGGATAATGTAAACTGTCATAGGTCATGTTGAAAAAATTAAAAATATTAAACTAAGAATTTGTTTTATTTTGTATGGATGCTAATACTCGCAAGTAAAGGTTTTTATCTATGAAAATTAAGTATGCTGCTCGAGCCAAAGGCGAGTGCATGTACTTGCTTATGTAATAATATATACTATTAATTTAGTGCGAGTTCATAATATATTTTTTTAAATTTTACAAATTTACAAATTTTTGGATATGGCAACCCTAATTACACATAATTAAAAACATAAGTTATATTTTAGAATTTACATGCTACATGGTCATAAAATATACCAGCATTACAATGATTGCACTGCATGCACATTATCTAAATTTGACTACTACATACCAACGAAGTGATTGAAATGAAAAGCAGAACGACAAAGGATTTGGCACTAGTCAAATCACGAATCAATAGGAATTAGTAATGCTTATTGTTAGTATATTTTACCTTTATAAACCTGTAGATCGTTACTGTTGATACACTGTGGGGTTGTTGGTATAATGTTAGATACTGCAGAACTGTCAGTTAATGAATCCTCTGATATGTTATCACTTTGGCATAAAAGTAATGGAGATCTGTCTGCAAAATAAATAATGACTTGAGTATAATTACAATAATTATAATTATATTGAACTAATCCCGATAATTAAAAAAGTTCTCTCATAACCATTAGTTCTGATAATACAAAATAAAAACGAATAAAACGCTATATGTATAGGGTTTTCCAATAAGAGGTGTTATTTTGAATAGCCCGTTATTTCGGTAGATGTCACTTTTGGAGCTGTAATTTTTTGACATTTGACAAGTAGAAACTACGCCATTAATAAAAATGGAACGATACACGCTTCAACAACGCATTGAAATTATTAAAAAATAGCGCAATCCATTAACCGTAACTGGTGCTCCAGCCTCATTTTCGAAAAAGTAAGGTCCAATGACCCCGCCGGACCATAAACCGCACCAAACAGTCACACGTTGAGGATAGAGAGGCTTTTCAACAATAACTCTTGGGTTTTCTGAGCCCCAGATGCGACAATTTTGCTTGTTGACGAAGCCATCCAGGTGGAAATGGGCCTCATCACTCAAGATGATTTTTCGATGGAATTCCGGATCATTTTCATGCATTTCAAGGACCCAATCGGCAAAGATACGACGTTGTTGATGATCGGCCGGCTTGAGTTCTTGTGTTAACTGAACTTTATAAGCCTTAAGACCCAAATCTTTATGCAAAATACGGTGTAATGACGTTTTTGGAATGTCTAATTCCAAAGAACGACGAGGAATGGACAAACCTGGGTTTTCTTCAACACTTTCGGCTACAGCAGCAATATTCTCGGCTGTTCTTGAGCGACGTGCACGGGTTTTATTCTTCACATCACTAACTTGTCCCAACAGCTCGAATTTTTCCACCAATTTCTGTATTGCGGTCCGACAAGGTGCTTCACGACGACCCAAAAATGTTCGAGTTTTACGAACCGTCTCTGCCAAATTTTCACCATTTTTATAGTGAATTTTAATAATTTCAATGCGTTGTTGAAGCGTGTATCGTTCCATTTTTATTAATGGCGTAGTTTCTACTTGTCAAATGTCAAAAAATTACAGCTCCAAAAGTGACATCTACCGAAATAACGGGCTATTCAAAATAACACCTCTTATTGGAAAACCCTATAATATACTAGATTAAAAAATGCTATAAAAATTCATTAATGCTATATAAAATAATTACATTTGCTGTACATCTTGTGGTATACAATTATAACGGTTTTTCAATAGAATTTATTTAAATTGCTACAAATTTCCCGCTATAAAAATAGTGGATTTTTGCTATATACAAAGTTGACTTTGCTATAGAATAGTATGCAGAGACAGCGTTTAGACATAGCAATGGCTAAGCGCTCGAACTATTCTAATTTTTCTACATAAACAATAATAGTATATGGTAAAATTAACATGTATTTCTCTCGTAAGTGCAGTGGATGTTTCGATTTGGTTCTTTATAGGGAAGAGAAATTAATACCGCAGCGCCAAGTCGATTATTTTTAAACAAAAGGTGGAGAGCCACTTTTATCACAGCACAAGAGTTGTTGTTTATTTTTGCTTGTGTTTTAAATATTAGGTACCCGTTATACATGCGGAGAAAACGTTGCGATTTTGCAGGATGTTTAGACTGTGGACTGTTTTTTTTTTTAATGCCGTTCATTGTTTCTTTATCGAAGACGCAACGTTTTAACGCACGAAAAACGCACGTATAACCCTACCCATATCAAGTATTTTTTTAGTGCGTTTATTTTTCTAGAGACTTTAATTATTTATAATTCACATTGTGGAGATATTTATTCGATAAGTAAGATTTTTAATTTTAGATTTTGAATGGAACAGTTTCGCTAAACTATCGCGTCCAGACTTACCTAGTAACAAGTTATTGAAACTTGTTTCTCTTAAAACTTTTTAAAGTGTATAGGATTCCTTGTTGATTCAAGAAAGAAAGAAAAAAAGTTATTCAGAATTTGTTCGAAATTTCGGCGAAAAGCACCAATTTATAACTTTTTCCAACACATTTTTGTTAGCGGTCAGTTGTCGGTAAACATCAAACGATATTTTAAATATCCGGAATACAAGTGTCGCAGGTAGGTAGGTAGGTCCGACTAGGGTGGACTGTTGCATTGTGACATTTACTTATGGTCGGCAATAAAGTACTTAAACCATGAAGCTTATTTAAACAATATATCTGTGAGAATAACTTGTTACCATATCTGGACGCGGCTTTAGAGGAAACAGTAACTGCAGATGTATTTATGGGGGTAAAGAGGGGTTCAATGCTAAACATGTGTTGTTATGCACTGCTTCGAAGAAATCTGCCACATGCATTGAAATGCTTACCTTGTGCTTATAAACGTGTTCCTTAATGGGTGACCCCCATAAAGTATTAACAAAGAATATTACCACAGATAATATAACATTATATTACCTTACAGTAAAGAAGCGGCACTGAAGAATAAGTCTCATTGCGCATGTCATATATTATCTGTGGCGCATGTATAGCCAGTTGACGTCAGCTGGTTGTTAGTCATCGAGGCACGTGTTTCTGTCTCTAGCAAAAGTGTTTTGTGGAATAAATTGTGAAAATTTGTTGAATTCTTAGTGTAATTGTACGCCATGTGAAGACTTTCCCAGGTTGTACTTAATGAAATTGTTTTGCAAATTAAAGATTTTTGATACCCTTAAAAGGGCTAACGCAGACTTTAAAAGTACGTCTAGGAAGTCTTGGCTTACGATTTGTTTGCCTACATTTATACGACACACTCACCCTTAGCTGTAGGGTCTTTTACCTTCAGTCTGAACCAGTCTATTTACAATTTCAGGTCACAATTCACATTAGTTTTATCGCGTATCGATAATATAGGTAACTGTCGCGCTGTGACGTCACAGACAGGAAAGAAATTTTTAACGCCAGTGTACGCGGCCGATCAAAGTGACTTTTTATAAATACGGTGCATTATGCATGTAATAATAAAAATTGGGAAGATTATGTTACAAGTTTGTCATCTGCCAAAATTGGCTTTGAAAGATTAACAACAGCGCAAACAATCTGAAAATGTAATATAATATAATATGTAATATAATAAACATAATAGTAATTTATATTATTAGGTGCAACCAAAACTATTTTAGAAGCTATTGAAGGCTGCAAATATTTATAGTTGAAGCAACTGTATTGTTGAACAACCAACCGACCAAAACTTACAAATTAAAAGAAAAATTTGCATATTATGGTAAGATCTAACATGGTATGACTTTATTAAATCTAGACAGTTACAGACTTTGTTCTATTTGTTAATGCAGACCGTACATATCTTACTATAACAGTTGAAAAGATATTTCATTTATAAAAAAATTGTTATTTAAATTGAAGGAAAGCTATTTAACTAAAATGTTGCATCATCTTTGTGTAAATGAAATAAAGTATTTTTTTTACTAGAAGTAGTATTCGTTTTCATTCAATAAACTTATCATTTGCTCGAATTGGGTTTGAAAGGTTTACAAGTGCACATACCATTACAAAAATATCATCTGCAATTGGTATTAGATTAGCTGGCAAGCAATTTGCCAATATTTAAAACGTTTTTATTCTCTGATTAGACCTCTCAATATGGACCCTAGTCGAAGCTATTTGAGCAGTCTCAATAGCTTCAGCGTGGGTGAATGAGCAGAACAAATTGGAGACACGGCGAACAAAGGTATTTTCACTCAATGAACCTACTGCATCTATGAAATAGGCCGACTACCTATTCTGTGATCAAATAGCATGCGATTAGCATAGGTACGTATTATAGCACCGAGCCGTAATCTCACTAAAAAAGTTGTAAAACTATTTGGTAGAAAAATTTGTAAGCTTTTGAAATATGCTCATTGATTTTATGAGGGAACGCTGCAAGTCCATCTAAACAACAAGTAAAGTTTTGAATCTTATTGGAATAAAGAGTATTTAAAACGTTAGAATTCGAATATCTCGAATAGACGAAAATGTGACTCTGATCGTAAGTATAGCGTTTATTCATTCTATATAACGTTTATCCGTCATGTATAGCGTTTATTTTTCTATACAGCAAATCTATTTCTTTATATAGTATGCATATATATTTTTAATATAGCATTTATTTTGTGGCAAGATAAAACCTGTACAAGTTCTTTTTATCAGAGATTAAGTGAGTTTGGCTAATTTTAAGAAGTTACTATATTTTAACCAATAAAATTATGCATTATCTGAAATTGTTTAAAATTAAATATAACTGAATACATACCATATTCTGTAGATGGTAAGCATTCTTGCAAGAAAATAGCTCCTTGGGGATCATTATAAGCTCCCATTAACTGTGCAATGTTTTGATATACTCTGGAGTCTTCAACAAACAAAAATTCCGCAGCGCCTGAAGGTAGTAATGTGAAAGTTTTTGGATTCAAGCTAAAATTAAAATATTTATTTAGCAAGCAAAATATTTTGAATTTTTAAATTAAACATTGAGTAAGTTTACAATAGTTCAATAATATTTTTAATTCAATTTTTCTTCCACAATATTCTGATGTTTTGCTGACACTTTCGAACAATATCATATGTATCATATGTATGTTAGACACAAAGCCCGAAAATGACCACTGAGCGAATAAATCGCACAGAACTAGTTCCGATAAAATAAAAACGAAAACGACCACAACGCGAAATTCGGCTCGTGGCTGTTTTAAAACTGCTCAGAACTAGTTTTGGCAAATTGAAAACGACCACAATCCGAAATTCAAATTGATTGTTTTAATAATCGCACAGAATGCGTTGTATGACTCGATAAAATAATATCGTAATAAAAATTATTAAAAATAAAAAAATTAAACAAAATAAGTTAGTTTAATTAATCCTGTGATTCTTAAAATTCAATTTCTATAATTTCGGCAATACTTTTTCGTTGATAATATTACAAAAAAGATTTTTGGTAATTTTCAATAATCATACCAGCCTAACTGAAATTAACAACGGATAATGTTTTGACATTCCCTGGCTTTGCTGGACTAACAATATTGTGTTCGGTTATACTACTCAGTGTCGAACTAAATATTTTAAAAAATAGTATATTATTTAACGAGCACATAATGTAGGCTATTATTAACGAAGATGAAAGTTTGTAAATACGAGTCGAAGACGAGTATTTTGCAAACATCTGAGTTCATAATAACCATTATGTGCGAGACAAAATACGACGTTTCATTCCTCAATCTCTTAAACCGAAATTAAACCGATTGACAAATAAGGAAGGTGCGACAAATAAGGCCTGGTTAAGGAGAAATCATTTCTATTTTCGTAAAAACATCTCAAATAAACAATATTTCCACAAAGTGGCATAAATAGGCTATATTTGTAACACAAAAAAGTTTGGCATGAAAACAACCACATTAAATAAAAAATAAAAATATTTTCTTAAAAAATGCAAATGGGCCATATTTCTACCCCTGGAAGTTATAAGGCCTGCTGCTTTCCACATGTACTGCAGATATGTTCATCATCATCTGAAGCGGTATAACCCAAATATTCATCATCAGTTCATGTTTAGCACACAATTACATTGCTGCATATCTCTTTTTGAGATTTCATGGCACAAGAAACAATACCACGAGTTGCTTGTAGTTTTCTTCGAAAATAAAGTTTTTGAATGCCATCCAAACTCTAACTGGTGCAGAGAGAACAGCTGGTAAATTAACAGGTTCTTCCTCGGGTTTTTCTTCTTCCTCCTGCGTTTCAAGTAATAAAGGTCCGCGAAGCAACAGACGTAGGCCTTATTTCTGACATGCATAGTTCTTGATTACGTTACTAGTTACATATAACCAGTCTAGAATCTTGATTTGATTTTGTAGCCAATAAGTAGTACCTGAATGATCTACTTTACCATACAGAAAATGCCATTTTGTCAGCAGTTTCGAATAAAAAAAAACAACAAATGTACAGCTCAAACTTAGTAAACAAGTTCTATCTATCTGTTGATATTACATATAAACAGAAGACAATCATCATAAGTGTAGCCTTTTACAGTTATGAATTATATCGATTCCAATCCCTGGACCTTATTTGTCGCACCTACCTTATACACCGCTACAACTGGAGATGGATTTTATTTGCATTTTGTTAGCTAAAATCTCAACCGATGTTTGTATTGCTCAGTGACAGGTACTTATTTACTGTTAGAAGGTATTATGAATGACGTATATTATTTAAGGCGTAGCCGTTTTTCTCCAATGCGTGTAGTGTAAGTTGAAAATGAAGAGAAACTTGCAGATTTTTAATACATCAATAAGACCAAAACTAAATGTATGATGACATCGAAGGATCCTCTTCGATTTAAAGTTGAAATAAATCAGAATATTATCCAACAAGTAATGTTATTTAGGTATTTCGGAATCCAAGTATTCCAACAGCTAATGAAAACTAATAAAATTCCAGGTTGTTTGGAGAAATAAATAGCTGGATATAAAAACAAAGTCAAGAATTTATTAAGGCACAATACCATCATTAACAACAGCAGAAAAGGCAATGGGAGAAATAAATTACCTTTGGGTAAGAGAAGTATAGGAAGTCCAAGAAAACGATGGAGGAATCATTTAGAACCCGCTTGCAGAAAGAGAAATAAGACATTAGATCGTTTAATAATAAAAATAAATAGGCAACCAACATTACGCCGTTTAATAATGAAAATGAAGGGGCGAGTTATATCAACGGAACTGATGGCTTAGGGTTAGATTACTTAGAATTACGATTAGAGTTATAAATGAAAATACTGCATAACATTAGATTACTTCGAATTGAGAATAACTGTGTAGGCAACAAATTATGTTATTTAAGATGCTGCAATTAGAATGGAAAGTTAAGTCTAACATAAACCTTTGTTGTATTCACTCATGTTTTAAATCTGAATAATTTTTTTTTTAAATCAATCTAAAACTTGAAAGTTTAAGTGGCGCAGTCGATAGGATATTCAAAGAAATCAATAATCGCTAACCTTGAGTATCAACTCTTTATTGAAAAACGGACTAATGTTCAAAAAACCAAGAATGTACGCATTTTATTTTGAAAACGATGACATAGACAAATTGTATCAAAAAATTTGTAACCTTGTATTTCAAACTTTTACAAATTCAGCTTTTAAATTGATCAAGTGTAACATCAAACTTGAAAACGTTACTGTAGTTGATAGACAAAACTAAACCTACCACCAACCATCATGGAATCAAAGAGACGATCGAGCAAATGAAGAGAAAATATTATTGGTCTAATATCGCAAATGACGTTAGACTTTCAACGAACTAAGTATGATAGAAATCCTCCTCGAATCGAATACGAAATAACAGCAACACTCAACCGACCTTTTGAAATTCTACATGTAGATGTACTTCAAGCGGATAAACAAAAATTTGTAACCATTTTAGACAAATTTTCCAAATACGGTCAAGCCTTCCCGATAACCGCAGCAGATGCAATTTCAATTGTAGAGACATTCATTAAATTTATGTCATTCCACGGTCTTCCACTACAAATCGTTGCCGATAGTGGTACAGAATTTAAAAATACCACAGTAGGAGATTTTGCCAAACTTCACAAAATAGACCTACATTACACCACTTCGAAAAACTCAAATAGCAATGCCCCAGTGGAACGTTTCCATTCGACCATTCTCAAGCATCTCAAAGTTCTAAAAGTCGAACATCCACGTACTGACCCCGTAAGTTTAATGCCTTATGCAATTTTTGGAAACAATCATTCAGTGCACTCTGTGACAAAACAAAAACCAATCGATATTATAAATGGACACTAAAGATCCTTTTGACATTGATATACACCACGAACTTTTAAACAACTGCATACAAGAACATAAAGACAAAACCCAACTTTTGTACGGCAATATTCACAGGATTTCTTTAATTTAGATACTTAATTTTCAATTTCAACAAATTTGAAAAATGCAATACAATTTGCTAAACTTGGAATTTTACACCCCAGTATAGTATCGATAAATGAAATGAAATCAATATTAACATCACTTTTAAAATACCATTCAATAAATCAACTAATTTATTGTGACATGAACAACATTCATAAAAAATATGAGATAATTTCTGCAGAAGCTGATTTTTCTAAAGATAGATTAAATTTTGCACTACACATTCCTCTGGTTCACCCCGAGACCTTTATTCATATTATGGTTATACACGAAATTTAACCACCTTAATTCCGAAAAGTACCTACTTCACAATGAGTGACACATCTTTATAATATGATGCTGTTCAATGTCGATATTTGAATCCAAATTATTTGTGTGACAACAGCCACAAACCGAATTTCGGGTTGTGGTCGTTTTCGTTTTACCATAACTAGTTCTGTGCGATCTATTCGCTCAGTGGTCGTTTTCGGTCTTTGAGCCTAACATGTATACGCAATGTGCATAAATCAGAATAGGTATATTAAACTATTGGAAATACACATAATATCAATTAAAAAAATCGTATTTACCTATTTTTCATACAAACATCAAGGCAATATAGATTGTATTCTGCTTCACTTTCTCTAAAAATAAAACAACCCGGGCGGTTTTCACGTTTTTCTTCTAGTTTTGCATAAGAAAATTCACTTCTGTAAATAAGAATGATTAATACAAAACACAAAACAATAACTTGGTAATATCGTACCCTACAGGTCCATGGCACTTCAATGTATATAATTTCTGTAAAGATGGTGTTGGTGCATCTTTACATAAATTGAAAGTCCATTTGGTCATGAGTCTATAATAACCATCCAATACACTAACAAATGAATACATGGCAAGTAATGAGTAAAACTTGAGGCAGAATGGAATTCCATTTTTTCTGCTTATTTCTACTGTGACATCTTTACGAATTGATATATAGCATAATTCTTCTATCGTACAAATATGTATCCAATCGGGTATTGTCCTACATTTTTTATTTTTTTTCTGAAACTAATGATACGTTTTAGTTAACACGTTCTAAATAATTTTTGTTAACAAATTATTAAGGTAAAGGCATCAATAGTTGACACATAAATTTCAGGAAAAAATACTTACACGGGGAATTTACGAGTAAAAGGCAAAGTGATTGGTGAAAATAAAAGTACTTAATATCTTACTATCGCATTACACTAGTGACCCGCTTCTAATTTCTCAATTAATAACAATTAAAAACTACGCATTGAATGAAAGAAAATAACTCAGTTGGCTAGGAATATCTACGTTAATGTTGGGGATATTATTCCCTTATTTGCCACTTTAAATTTTTGTACATCCATCGGTTGCAGAATATGTGTTGGATTTGGATGTAGGGCTATTAACTCAATTTTGTTTTCGATGCAAAAGTTGCTGAGTTTCATCGTCAGGTGTGAAGAATGGCCATCGAGAAATAGTACCACAGGCAATTGAATGTTGTTAGTGATAACCCAGGGATGGAAAATATTAGCGACAAATTCATAAAAACTCTGTCCATTCATCCATTCTGATTTCCTTGCGGCATAAGATTTGTTATATGAGTAGGAATCCGTTCATAATTGAACATTATCATTTGAGGTACTAACATTCCATCAGCATTGGTTGTTTATTAAAGTAGTTAACTTTTCATCATTGTTTGTAAAGTTGTACGCTGCTTTGTAGAAAAAAGGGTGTCTCGTCTGTTTTATACACCCTTTTGGCATCATGGAGCACCTCTGTTAAGCCTTTTGTTTTTACATTGTCTTTGATTTCTTGGAGCCATTGCCTAATTTTTCTCTCTGACACATCAGACCTACATTAAGTCTCTCACTTAATTGTGGATGGCGAATTAAGAAACAACGGAACCATTTCTTTCCAGGCCGATTTTTTTTAAATGGGTTCGGTCTGTTTAGCATTTGCACAGAATCCAACAACTGGAGTCTAGTAGCAGGAAAACCTGAATCTGCGAAGGAGAACAACCATCTAAGATGAAGACTTTCGTCCACTGAAGGTCCCATGCGACAATAAACAGGATATTTGCCTTCGTCCTTATAATAAAGTAATGCGAGGTACTTTATATTGCTTGCTAGCTGAAGCAACAGATACTCGTCGGTGTAGGTACTGCATCAACAGCTTGCTGAATATCCTCTGTAGAATACTTTTTAATTTTTTTAGTAGGCGGCATTCTCTAATAAAACAGCTTTTCTATAGGCGGTGTGCAGATATGTCGCTAGTGCCATATTGCGGAGGTTTATACAATCTTGGTGGGAAAACAAACATATCGTACGTTTATGACATGTTTTGTATTTTACACAATTAAACAGTCGTCTCTGTGGTTTATTGCAATAACGGCATAACATAATTGTGACCCTGGTGAGTGAATGAGTGAAAAGGTGAAAATAGTTCGAATACGCTCATTGCTCATCGAAATTCCAAAGTGAACTGTTGTGTTGTTGGGCATCACAATGCATATTATAACACCAATCCCAGTGTGAAATTTTACAGTTTTCTCAACAAATGGTACGAAAAGGAACGTATTATTTTTTTGATTAACAGTGTAAATAGAATTTGGTAAGAAATCATCTTCAAAATTGTGTTTTAATATTGGAACGTACCTAACTTATAACGTTTATCCACTCAGTTCCCAATATAGCAAAGAACAATGGCAACTAAAATCGCAAGACAGAATTTGCAGTGCTCACTTTGTCGGAAATACAAAATGTGATAAAATTCAGGATCCTTCATACAATCGTACATACCATATTTTTCCAAAAGTAAATTTCCGATAGCAAGTTTATGCTAGACTAGATTCTGAATTATTTGAGAATTATTGGAGAACTTGCACGTCCAGTGCTAATTCCAAGAAAGAACGCTACAAAAGATTGCTAAATAGATCAGCCACAAAACAAGACCAACGTTGGTCAACTTTGGTTCCAGAAAATGAGCACGTTTTACCAACATTTTTGCCAATATCTATGGAAACTGAAGAATCAAAACCAGATTTCTGTTGCCAAACTAGTTGAATTAACTTTAATGTGGAAGATGACTCATTTTAGCAAGTCGGCATTCGGTGAAATTTTTTGGTAACATCGTAAAATTAATTTTTCTGAGAATAACTGATACAATAGTTTACAACAGGGGATGGTCAATTATCAATGGTCGGTACCGTCTTTGAGGAATATAATTTTGAATTGAATTTCAAAAATCACCCGCATTTTATGTTCAGTACATGAATCTTCGTCCTAATAGAACGATGAATACGAAACGTAAGAGAACACTTGTTACCATGGAGGAAAAATGAAAAGCGTTAAAGCGCCTCGACGACGGGTCGTCATTAAAAGTAATCGCCAGGGAGTATGGCGTAGGTGTGAGTACGGTTTAGGAGTGGCGAAAAAATCATGAGCAAATTGAAAAGTGGAACAGTGTTCTATCTTCACCTGCACCAAATCGGAAAACTATGAAAACAAGTGATCATGCTAAAGTAGACCAAGCGTTATATTTGTGGTTTACCCAACAACGCGCTTTGGGCATTCCATTATCTGGTCCGATTCTCCAAGAAAAGGCAATTGACATTAGTGAAGACCTTCCTATAACTGAAGCAGCTAATAATTTTAGAGCAAGTGAAGGGTAGATCGCAAGATGGAAAGCTCGCCATGGAGTTAGACAACTTCGAGTTTGCGGTGAAAAATTATCAGCTGACACATTGGCTGCTGAAATTTAAAAAAAAAGTTTAAGGAAATTATTGAAGAAAATGGTTATATAGTCCGGATCAGCTTTATAACTGCAATGAAACTGGGCTTTGTTGTTATGTACCTGCTATGTACCAGTTCAGTAAACCCTAAATTGTAAGATCTATTGGCCATAAAACTAAGGTAGTTTCGGACCGACCGGAAGTAACCATCCCTGGGAACAGACCAAAGACATTCATTCAAGTAACTTCTAAGTCGCAACATCTCGTCACGTCCGTGCAACATTATTTTAAATAAAACTTACTAAATTAAGAAACAGTGTTTTAATTGACAATCAGCGGCGGCACGTAACATTGTTATAAAATGGTTCCGTGTAAAACTTTAGCAGGAAAAAATGAAACTTTAGCATTTGGCCATAAGAAAAGTAAGGATCGGGTGACCAGTCTTGCTTGCAGCAACTATTCTGGACGTCATAAATTGCGGCTAATGCGTATTGGAAAGTCGGCAAAACCAAGGGCATTTAAACACTTAAGCCCTAATGTTATGCCACTGTATTACAAAAATCAAAAAATCGTTTGGATGAATTCAGAATTGTTTAAAAACTGGTTTTTTGAAGAGTATGTTCCAGCAGTGAAAATGTTTTTGAAAAAATGAGGACATGCGATTAAAGCATTGCTACTGATCAACAACGCCGAGCTGCCCGTAGCGACCTATCTTATACAGGCAAAAATTGCTCGCTTCACACGAACATTTACCTACCTTTAAACAATGTTTTCGAAATTTTGTTACGAGTATTTAGACTGTTTTTTTGTACTGAAGACGATAGCGCAATCAAAATTTTAATATAGTGTCTAGTTTCAAAAAAAATATATTAAATGCGATAACACGGCGCGGTCATTCGTACCATTTTTACGCGCTTCTAAAGGTTATTTCTACCGCCCAGACAGAGAGCTCATAAAGCAATTATTTTCTAGACGCCTGACCATCGTGATGTCACGTATTTGTGTCAGCTGAAAGTGAAGAATTTACATAAAATCGTATTATGCACAAAATAAGCAAGCTGCAATTGACGATACTGCGGAATTTTCGTGGAAGTGTACTGTTAAATTGTCTTTTAAAAACAATATTGAAATCCCATTTTTAGATTTCTACACGAGTTTATTGTATTGACTGGTATCATCAAACATAACAAATTACCTCAATTCATTAGTGACGTTAATGATGAAAAATAAGTAATTTTTAAGATTGTACACCGTACACCGTATTTTTTACAGATTAAAACGTATAGAAGTTTGTTAGTTTGAAAAATTCAAAAAGTAAACTTACTGATTGATTTCTCCATATAAATTTCCCTTTTCCCACAACGCTTTTTTCTTTTTACATATTTTTAAATTATAACTAATTGTAAGTATAACCGCGTCACATTTTACATATTAAAATTTCTTACATTAACACACATTTTTTTATATGTTCTAGTCAAATTAAAAATTGTCTAAAAACTGTTTACATACATCATGCAAAACATTAGTTTTTCGCGGTCTGACCGCATCATCAGTAGACATACAACTATTCTTTATCAAATATAAATCTCCTTTTTTCTCTTCAATTGATATAAAAATGATATAAAATGATAAATAAAATCAAATGAAGTAAAATAAAATATAAAGGGAAAAATAAATATTTGTGATAAAGTGTATTGATAAATTTGTGGAAGGAGTGAAGAGAAAAAAGGAGATTTACAGTTGATAAAGAATAGTTATATGTCTACTGATGATGCGGTCAGACCGCGAAAAACTAATGTTTTGCATGATGTATGTAAACAGTTTTTAGACAATTTTTAATTTGACTAGAACATATAAAAAAAATGTGTGTTAATGTAAGAAATTTTAATATGTAAAATGTGACGCGGTTATACTTAGTTATAATTTAAAAATATGTAAAAAGAAAAAGTGTTGTGGGAAAAGGGAAATTTATATGGAGAAATCAATCAGTAAGTTTACTTTTTGAATTTTTCAAACTAACAATAGTAAATAACCACAAAAGGAAGAAATTTAATTATTGAATTATTGTATAGAAGTTTGGTTAAAAAGAGATTTCAGGATTTGAAATTGGTAACCATGAATTTGACAGATTTTGTTGGTTTTTAGTAAAACAGTTAAAAAGGGTTTCTTTATTTTGGAGTTTTTAAAAAAAGAAGTTACTTTAATTACGGTTTTTCGATAAAAAAGAGGACTTTTATTTTCGCTATTCAAAGATTAATTAAACCGTATCATCTGAATGATTGAAGGATTGCAAATTATATTGGGTACCTATGAGCAGATGTTTGACTTGAGGCCAAATGTAAATCTTTCCCACTGATATTTGATATCCCCCTATGGCAAAAAAATCGCAAAGAAATCAAAATTTTTGTTTTGTTGCAGATGTTGCAAAGATGCCCTAATTATTTATTCAATCTAAATTTGTAATACTATAAACCGTTCTTCCAAAAGTTCAAACGCATTTTTTCGTTCCCTTAAAAGCCTTTGCATAATAAATTAACGGTTTACTTCATTCGTCCAGCTTCAACGATACCCAATATTAAAAATTGGTAACATTACAAATTAAAAATATCAAATTTTAACTACAGCGTTCGAATAGGTTTGCCGTATGGACCAAACAATTTTGGTGTACTTAAAATTACCGCTGATTTACAAATCACAAGGTACCAGTAGAGCTAAACAAAAATCACAAGAATATTAGTTGGTAGTAACGATTCTCCTAGTGGACTCGATGTTCAATGAGAATCATTACTCCTACTCGATGTCGAATTCGGTCAAGTATCGAGTAGCGAACTCGACATTCGAGTCGAGTCGACTCGAATCGAGGAATCAGAATCCCAGGGCAGGTTGTATTATATTATGTGTCCACCATTGGTACAACCTCTATACGGTCGTGAAATGAGGCAAATGCGGCGTGTGTAAGGGTTACGCTAGCGGGCGTGTTTAAAATATTTCCCACTCCAACTTCATTTGAAATTGGCACAACGATTTTAGTTTTGGATTCTGCAAACGTACAGACCCGTATCAGGTCACAAGCAAAATGCAAAATATTCCAAAGAAACTCGTAGTTAAACTCTACTTAGGATTTTTACATGCAAATTCAATTGATTTACAATTATGTGAAATAATTCAAAAATCCTTAACTTATCTGAAAACCAAGAAAATTACTAAATATTGTCAAAGTTATAAACATTTATTGATAGTACTAACAATTCCTTGAACTTAAATAATTTTATAAATGATTATTTTATTCATGGCTAATGTAGCCAATCACATTTCGTTATTTGAGGAAGGAACACGGAATTACAGCGATTATATCACTCATAGTGCTATTTTTCCCTATCCTAGCGTCCACTTAATAAATGATAATCAGCATTGGAGAAAAATGAATAAGTGATAATCCCTCGTGCTGCTCCGCACATCTAGTGTGCCATATTGAGTAGAATGTGATTAATAAGTGATAATCCCGCATGCTGCTCCGCAAATCTAGTGTACCGTGCTGTCAACTGAAATGTCATGTTGATGAAAAGATGCAAAATCATAAACCGTGTAACACTGTAAAGTCTCACAAATATATTTGGGCCCAATTTACCGAGTTCTGCGACTTTCGGAATTATATTTTGTCCGAAAAACTATTAAATTGTTCATTTATGATATAATCTGACGAATACAATTCGTGGAATCGTGATTATTGATAATCGCATCAATTGATGCACTCAACATGTTGTCAAATAATTTCACTGCTCTTGGAGTCGTGAAATTAATTTTTTACAACATGTTTCGTGTCCCAACTCTTGTTATATTGTATATGATACTTTTCTGATAAAACTTCGAGTTCCTTTATATCGACGTTGCATAGTTTTCACCAACAAAAAATTTTCAAACAATTTTATTTGTGTCAAATTTGATAGATTCATGAAATAATTTAACCAAATACGATTCAAGCTTTGAATTTCTTCGATTAATTAACTCAAACTTCCTGCGTAGCAACTTTAAAATCAAAAACGCGACAGCGAAGCTTTTAACGTCTGATAATGGCCGTTTTTGATCAAGTCATGGCATACCAAGAGAATAAAACAACAAAAAACAGCAATATTTTAGTGCATTTTCAAATAAAACCTAAAATTGTGGTAAATCGGCCCATTTCAGAACATTAGTTGTAATTGCAAATTTATAGAGCATAACATACTGCATAACATTCCGGATTAAAATACATAGTGATCCACTTAAAACAATTAAGTTTTGCTACTTTAAAAATTTCAATATTGACACCGCCGTAAAAATGTCCTGTATAAGTTATAACCAGTTTTCTTTTGCAGAATTATTCCGACATTTTTGATGTTTATAAAAGCGTAACACCGTATTATTACATTTAAACTAGTATTTTTTTAACGACTTTTTGGATAGGCTGTTTTTTCCACATTTTTTTTGTAAATTACTTATAACTTGGTAACACCGCAACGAACCTTACATTAAAATACTGTACTTATACGTAGAATTTTATGCTGAATTCTATTCTGTAAAAAAAGGGGGGTTGCCATTTAAAAAAAGTGTCTTTCTGGCGCCCCGCTTTTTTGGGTCACTCTGTATACTAGAAAATATTTTAAGAATGTGCATCTGCACGGATCCTATAACTTTTGTATATAATATTTTTTCATGTTTATTTTGACAACAGAGATATGGACCGTCCACGTGCTAAGTGGCCATTCTGTATATCGAGTAAAAATGGTGTCTGTACTCGATACTGTCGACATCGAGTAGCCATTCAGAATTCCAAATTTAACGAACTCGACTCGATACGAGTCAAGTTGAGCATTGGGAATCCCACTACAGTTTTAAAGAATAGCCCTATTCAATGTTCAAAAATGATCGCAGAATGCATGTAGGTGAGACCGGGGCTAGTTGTCACAGGGGCAAGTTGTCACAGTCGCCATAACAGCCAAGATAAACACTTTGACTGTGCGTCGGGCCAGTCTAGATAACCATTATAGGTATCTTAATTACCCTACAAAGTTTGACTATGATCATCTTGATAGCGCCTAAATTATTCATGATCTTGTGTTTGACAGAAGTGTAAGTAAATTTTATCGCTGTCTTTTAGAGTCGTCTGGGCCGTAGAAACGTGATTCAAAGTAAGTATCAATTGTTTTTATGAAAGCCTCATCTTTTAGCTACAAATTAATGTAAAAATTATAAAGTTAAAATAAATATTCTGCTTTTCATCTCAAAAGTTGGCTTGGGGATAGTTGTCACAGTGACAACTTGCCCTGGTGTGTAATAAACAATATCAAAGATATTTCTATACCATTTTAGATGGTTAGAACGTACAAAAGAAGAACAAATCGGTCTACTCCACCTACGGATATTTTAATCAGGGCTGCACGAGAAGTTAAGATCAGAAATCCACCTCTTTCATATGTTTGCGTCAGTTTATTTGTTTTGTTTAGTTTTTAATACATTTCTGTTTCCACAATTGAATAGAATATAAATTCTACTCACTACCATTTTTATTTGGCCTGTGACAACTTACCCCACACTTACCTCACACTTTACATGCAGACAGAAAATATTTTGTTGCACATACGTCACTAGATCTAAATCACGACACAGGTAAGGGGCCATCCATAAATTACGTAACGCAGAATTTGAACAATTTTTACCCCCTCCCCCCAACTGTAACAGTTCATAACACCATGCAAATCCCACCCCCCTAAAAGTTACGTAACGCGAAAACTCTACAACCCCCCTTTGGCGTAATAAAAAAATTCAAAATATGATTTTTGGTATAATTATCAATCGTTATATAACAACACGTTAAACCCCTACGTCCCCCTCTGTAACACGCCGTAACGTGCCAACGTACCCCCCCGGCCCCCATTTGGCGTTACGTAATTTATGGATGGCCCCTAAGTATATATCTAAAAAAAAAGATATCCCAAAATG
Source organism: Dascillus cervinus (assembly GCA_949768715.1). Taxonomy (NCBI): domain Eukaryota; kingdom Metazoa; phylum Arthropoda; class Insecta; order Coleoptera; family Dascillidae; genus Dascillus; species Dascillus cervinus. The sequence goes on along the minus strand of OX458318.1, from coordinate 17,417,445 downwards.
TCAAAGTTAAGCGATAAAAAAAGCAAATGTAAATTTTGTGACAACTAGCCCCGGCCTCCCCTATTCTAAAACAGTCCCAGAGAAAAAATTTTTCTGTTAGAGACATGCAACTGAGTTATGAAAACAAAGTCTTGTCAAAAATCTATGCCTAAAACAAAAGGTCTGCAAGGATTTCTTTAACTCTCCCTAGAGGCCGTTGAATGTCATAGTCTACATTTTAGCAGTAATCCAATGCTTTAGTAACGCCCACTTCATTCCAGGGTCGGCTTCAACTTGTTTTTAACGGTGCTGGATGTTTTAACCGGCGAGCCATCTATTTTATTTTGCGAAATAAAAAAATATGCGTAAAATGTTACCGAATCAAAATTTGTGATCTATCTTAAAAGTCGGTAACAAACAACTGTTTTTCGTGTACTGAAAGACCGTTTCCTGTCCGTAGTGGTCTAGAAAGCATTCGCTCCAAATATTGTATCTATAATTTATTACATAGTTTCGTACAAAAAGAATTAGTATTTCATACAATTTTTGTACCTAATTTAAAGCAAAAAAATAATTTAATAGTTTCAACTCCGAAGCACTGGTGCGACTTTCGTGATATCAAGTGGGGATAGTTTAGGTATATGCCACAGATAATAAAACAAATAGATCACACTCTCCTTGGTTAAGTTGAAAAATTGCTTCTACAACGACATCTTCTCCCTGGGTTCTAAAACTTTAAGTTATAGGAAAGAGACTGGATTATTTTTTTAATGGCGCGAATTTCAAGAACAAATTCAGGCAGGAAATAAAATTGGTTCAAATTTAAGGTTATTTGTAATTAATATTTTCAAAGGAGTTAATTTGTGTGTCTAAATTGGTGTCTTCGGACGTATTTAATAAAATAATAATAAAGGAATTAACAATCACATCGTTTGTTAAACGATTGTCATATAAAGTATCAAGTTCATATCAATGGCGTAGCACACAATAAGTACACTTTGGATGAAATTGTGTTAAATGAGTAAAAAGTTAAATTTTTACGTAACAATTCAATGTGCACAAATTACAAAGTAAATTACATTGCCGCAAGCCTTAACAAATTTAAAAAAGTGCTGCAGAATAAACTGCCTTTTCTGAAGTTTTATTTTTGCACTTACAATATTTCTACGCTACACCATCGATATGCATCTAAATAATACATTACTAAATATAAAATATTTACCTCTCGCTCAGCAGTTTCATAACAAATTGTAACACCAGGTTTTGTGGGATGAAAAGGAGATACCTTAACTATGATATCATAAATAGAACCATCTTTATCTGTCTTAGCCAGATATTCTTCAGTAAGATATTCGGGAGCCACTCTGTTTAATTGCTCTAAATATTCTGCCTTGACAAACCTAAAACGAACATTGTTTACAATTAGTTTTAATTAATTTAAATTAAACTTATACCATGAATCGCGGCCATTTTTTCGAATCTTGCGTAATATTTTGCGAACAGGTTTTTTTATGAAAAGAGAATGCCTTTTCTGTGCTGCTTTTGGTATATATTTCTTGTAATCTTTTTGAACAATATTACAAGGAATATCTTTTTCTAGCATAACTCTATACATATCGGAAATTCCCAATCCAATTAATTCTTTTCTATATTGTTCGTGAGTAAGGTCTGGTACTTCATTTTCATACACATCCTTTCGTGCTTGATGAAAATAGTAGTCGTATGCTTTAATATCGGTTTTCTTCAATCTCGTTATACTGGCAACTTTATAACGTATTCGAAACTCATATGTTGTACTTTTATCTTGAAATCTTGCTGATGGCATCAAAAACAATGATTTTCCGGGAATTCGTAACCCAAATAAGTGACGAGCTACTGTGCCAATACTCAATTGTTTACATACAGCAATACAAACATCTTCAGCATATGTTACACTAGTATATGGGATGTTAACAACTTTGGGATCAATTACTAAATTAATAGTTAATGAAGACTCCTCCATTTTATGTTATTATTATTGTTTAACGCCAGTTAACATCATTAAATGTTTTCAAAAAAGTTCACAACTACTCAGAACGTTCGCACGAATTCACTATTTACTTCTAGTTCTAATATTTTTGGTCTCCGGTATTTATTTTTGTCCTCCTGGAAGAAACCTTGGAAAACTACCTTAGTGCACGTGTCATTGTAAATATCACAGGTAAGAACATTCCGCTATAATAGCAACACGGCACTATGGTTATTAACCCATTAAGTACAGTGTCATATTTATAGGACAGGCGATGTTACATTTTTTTTAACCATTAAGATTCCTTCAAATTTTACACAACTTCTACAGTAATTAGTTAATACATCACTATATTGTACTGTATTTTTTTTTCATGTTAATTTTGTTATAGTTTATGAAAAACAAAATATTGAACTTAGCGTAATTTTATTTGATGTGCATCAATGTAAACATTTACGAATATTTGTTACAAACGGGCATTTTTTTTTAAATTTATGACATTATATTTATTGAAAAAGGTTTATCTCATCTATTAGTAAAGTGTTTAGACTATAAATCTTCAAAACGCGTGTATTATTGTTGATCTAAGATGATCGTCATATAAATATAACACTGGGACAAAGCGCTATCAATTCATCGCGGTCTGTAATTAGATTAGTAGTGTGTTTTACAGGACACTATTATTGCTAGTTACCATGGTACATTATTTACGGTAAATAACTGTCTAATTTAAAATTTGTAGTTTTTTTTCCCGTAAATATTTTCGAATATTTGTTGCAAGCGGACATTTTCTTTCAATTTATGACATGAGTTTTGTTGAACAAAATTTGCCTCGTCTATTAGTAAAGTGTTTATACTATAAATCTTTAACAACGCTGTCTTATACTGCAATAATTATATATTATTTCAACGCCATCTTTATTTTACAAGCCGTGAACTAAGAAATTTGGCAGCAGTGTTGCTAGGCGGACATTTTGCGTTCTTCAGTTCAGCATTGCATCATTGAGTTGTTGTTGATATTGTTATAAAGTGCAGTTAACGTTAGATAGTTGTGGTATTTCCAAACCTGTGTGTATTTATCAGAATATTTAACTCAATAATTTGATATTCAACAATATAGAAAGTAAGTACATTTAACCTTTGGTTCATGCTTTTCACATGAAAACTGTTTAGATGACTAGAAAATGTTGTGTCCCAAGCTGCAAATCGAATTACGAAAGTGTATCCGTAAAGGGGCAAGCTGCAGTTACTACGTTTTCATTTCCAAAAGATGAAGAAACGAAAAAGAAATGGCTTCGAGCTATCCCGAGGAAAAATTGGCAGCCTACGAAGTATTCATCTGTTTGTATAAAACATTTTAACGAAAATGATGTTATATTAGATCAGATATACAAAAACGGGTCAACTGTTACTACGTTGCTATTAGCACACCCAAAATGAAAGGAAGACGCTGTACCCACAATTTTTCAAAATCTTCCAGTTTATCTGTCTTCAACTTCAACAGTAGTTAGACGAAAAGACCCTGAAGTAAGAAGGAAAGCGTTGCAATCAAAAGAAGCTGGAAAAATTGAAGAATTTGTAAAATCTGATATTATAAATGACTTTACAAATTTTCTTGACACTTTTCAAACAAAACTAAAGGTATAAACAGTGAAACAAAGTGGAACTTTAAAATTAAGAGCAACTTTGGTGTTTGGCTGTATTTATTAAATATTGAGTGTTCTAATAGTTCTTCTGAAAGTGAAACTGAGTTAAGTGCCACCGAAATTTTATGTAGTGTTCTTGTGAAAAGTGATTTAACATTAAAACTCTTTATTGGAAAAGAAGAAATTTCTGCTCACGATTTGAACTGGATTCTCCCTTGTGATTTAAAATTATCTCGATGGTCGCAACTTGAAAATATATTAGTTAGGTATGCCAACGTAAGTCAACACAATTTAAGGACTCGATCTTTTGAATTTTTCTTGCAAAAGTCGTATGAAAATTTAGTTACGTGTAACGAAAAAGCTGAAGAAATGGAAGACTATCAACATAAAAAACAATTGGAACTTTTAATTGATCAGTTAAACATGATATTGTTAAAAAGACGAAAATATTCCCCAGCAACTATTTTGTTTGCATTTATGGCTTATTCATATTCATCGTCTTGTTACATGCTCTTACAAGATCATTTGCTGCTGCCTAGTAAACGATATTTACAACAAATATCTTCTAGATTTAATGTAAAACCAGACAAAAATCTTTCAAATACAAGTCACTATTTGAAACAAATTTCCAAAAACTTGACTGTTCGAGAAAAATATACAATATTACAAATTGATGAAATTTATGTGAAATCTAAGTTAGATTTTAAAGCCAATGGAATTGTTGGCAGTTCAGAAAATAATGCTAAGGATCTGGCAAAAACTATTGAAACTTTTATGATCTCTTCTGCTTTTGGTAATTTTAGTGAAGTTATTCGACTAGTTCCTGTGAATAACACAACAGGAGATCAGTTAAAGATACTCGTTAATGAGGTAATTGAATTTGTTCAAAAATGTGGTTTTCCTATAGTTGCGATACTAACTGATAACAATAGAATAAATCAGAATATGTTCACTTTAATTTCTTCAAACGAATCTATGCCAAATCCATGCTTCCCTGATATTAATACTTACCTATCGTATGACACTGTTCACATTTTTAAAAATGTTAGGAATAACTGGTTGAACAAAAAAGATACTTTTCACACTTTAATATATCCTGATTTTAAAAATTATACAATAAAACGGTATGCATGTTTCGAACATTTGCGACTATTTTTCAAGGACGAGCAAAATAAGTTAATTAAAAAAGCATATAAGTTGAGTTATAAAACTTTGTATCCCTCGAATTTAGAGAGACAAAACGTTTTGTTAGTGGATAATGTTTTTCATATGTCAACTATTGCTGCTTTACAAACGGAAGAAAAATGTACAGATACTGCAAATTTTTTACAAATTTTCCGCATCTGGTGGGATATTGTAAATTCTAAAAACCCTATCGTAGGAAAAATAAAAAGAAATGAATGGGCAGGACCGGTTTGTAGTATTGAGGATGAAAAGTTATTGTTTTTGAAACGTTTTTGGTCTTGGATAGAAGCATGGCAGTCTTTCAAGGACAAAGCTGGCTTAAGCTCCGACACATTTGAAGCAATAAGAAGAGCATCTCAAGTGTTATGTAAAATTGCTAACGATGCTTTAACAAAATTTAATGTTTCGTATGTACTCTTGGGGAAATTTCAAACAGACAAGTTAGAGAAAAGGTTTGGAATGTACAGACGACTATCTGGATCAAACTATAATGTATCAGTTAGGCAAGTAATTGAATCAGAAAACAAATTACGAATAAGACATATTTTGAAAATGATCAATAAAAGAGAAGCATGCTTTAGCAACTTTGCTAATGAAAGTACTGAATCAAATTTATATAATGTTGACATTGATCAATTTCGCCCCATTATAACTTCAAATTATCTTGAATTATGTGAAATCGAGGAATCAAGCTGCATATATGTTTGTGGCTATGGAGCACGATCTGTTTGCAAAAAACTGGAATGTACTGCCTGTGTTTTTTTATTTGAGGAAGGACGCGGTAGTAATGTTTGCAACGAATATTTTGACTTTTTACAGCGAGGTGGCTTAAGTGTACCAAGTTACCATGTTAAGTGTGTTTTCTTTCATATGTATGCTTTGTTAGAATATATTGTAGCTAATAGCGTGTGGGAAACAAAATTTTTGCAATCTTCCTGTCAAAAAGGCATTTTAATTCAACTGACACAGTTAAGCTTAAATTCCAATAACTTTTTTCAACAATTTGAATTACATTGTCTGTGTGGCAACGATGTTTCTAGATTGTTTAAAACATTGTATTCTGTTTTTGCAAATATTCTGTTGAATAACTACACAAAATATTCAAAAGAAACAAATGGCACTAAAAATTTAGAGAAAAAAAAGAAATTAGCTACGCTAACAAAAGAGAAGAATAAACTTTAAAAATATGTTATTTGTAAATAATGTTATTTAATGTTTAATAAATACCACAAAATAAAATTTCCTGCCCTTACTAACTTTTGTTTTATTTCTTAATACTATCAGAATAATGATGTAGTATGGATCATTTCATGTTAGTTATTTTTTAATAAGTTTCGATTGCAACCGACGTGCAATGATACCCGGCCTACTTCTGTGCATTAATGCGGTGTTGCCAAGCATGGCTTCACGGCTTGTAAATAAAGATGGCGTTGATTATTTACCTAATTTGAAATTTACACTGTAACTATTTTCGAATATTTGTTACAAGCGGACGCTTTTTTCCATTTATGATATTATTTTTGTCGAAAATAGTTTGCCTCATCTATCAGTAAAGTGCTTATACAATAAATATTTAAAAATCGTGAAAATTATTGTTGATCTAAGACGATCGTCATATTATATAAGGGCACTGGGACAAAGCGCTATCTAAACGCTCTCTCTAGTTCATTGCGGTCTAACTACATTAGTGGTGTGCTTTACAAGACAATATTATTATTAGTGATTATTTTGCTGCAATTGTATATTGTTTACGGTAAGTAACTGCCTTTTGTAATTTCAAATTTGCACTGTATTTTGTACGATTGCTACGTACTTTATGAACATAACATCCCGTGTGAGTTCACCGGTACTATCTATGATCTATAAATTGATTTAGCAATTTTGCATTATTCTTTACATATAAATTTTGTCAACCAGATGTATCGGAAAGCACTATCGTTACAAGAGTTGGAAGATATTGGCAATGACACAAACTTTATTGAAGCGGAAGGTGTCGATAATAGTGTTTACAGCGTCAGAAGTATAGAATAAATATTATTCCAAGCTTCCTGTTCCAGGCAAAACAACATCAAAGCCTAGAGGGGTTTTTAGTCAGTAATATGTTCCCGCTGGGTATGGTCTGATGGCTTATTGATATCCCATTGCTGGCAGCACATGCTGCCGGCAGTGGGCCGTTGGTGGGCTGGCATATTGTACCCCTTGTGGAAAACCTGGCTCGTCTGTTGAAGTTGGGCCGACAGACGTTTTCTTAAAAATTTTCCTCTCTCCCGAAGTTAAAAAAATAAAAAAAAAAATAAATATAATAGTGCTTCCACCGGATCCTGATTCGGTTACCGATGAAGATGAAGTAGATGACACTGTTTTAGGAACTGTAGCAGAAGTAAGTGATGCATCTGGGTCACTTATACTGCAATACCTAATAACTTTGAACCGACTGCAACCAGCGAATCTGATGATTTCAATGAAGCTGGACCATCAAATGTTCAGCATAAACGTATTGCGGTATCGAAACCGAAAAAGCGACGCTATCTAACCGATGAAATATGTGCATATAAGAAAGTGTTACCAATTTATACCAAACTTCCACCTGAGGGATTAGAAGCTACTACCAATGTAGCAAATTTGATGGTTCATCTCGCCGGAAAGTCAACGCTTGAAATATTTGAACAGCTCTTGACAAAGGAGATTGTAGAACATATTGTTCAAGAACCTATAAGATATGCCGCTACTAAAAATACTACTGGTTTTAGTTTATCTTCAGATGACATCAGAGCTTTTTTAGGTATTCTTTTATTTTCGGGATACTATCAAGTGCCCTCTGAAAAACATTACTGGAGTGAAGAGGAGGACCTTGGTGTAGATATTATTAAAAAATGTATGCCAAGAAATCAATATTGAAAAATTAAACGTTTTATACATTTTGCAGACAATAATCATATAGATAAAAATGACAGAGGTTTTAAAGTTCGGCCTTTGATTCAAATGATCAATAACAAATTCAAAAAATACGGAATTTTTGAAAAATCTTTATCAGTTGATGAAATGATAATCAAATATTACGGACACCACGGACTAAAGCAATTCATACGTGGAAAACCCATTCGTTTCAGGTATAAATTCTGGGCTCTCTGTGGAAATGGAGGATATTGTTACAATTTCGACTTGTACAGGGTGTCCCATCACTTGTGGCCACCCCCAAAATTGAGCTTTAATTGAAAGCTATGAATTTGAAATTTGGTGCACGTATGACTCTGGTATAAGGCTAGAAATTTCCGGTTTTAAATGTTAATTGTCGGCGTTAGTTTTCGAGAAAAAAAATAAAAACTGATTTTTTATAAAAATGCTATCTCCCAATTTCGTCAAATTTCACTTTTCAGGATCAGTATTATTGAGACAAAGATGTCCAAAGTAAGCTGTAATTAGCCTAAAATTCCCTTATATTCGAATCTTAACAGTAAATGTAATGATTTATGGCCCTAACAATCCTCAAGACGTGTCCGCAAAGTCAAGTGCAATTTAAATTTATGGCATTGTAAAAATTTGTCACTGTCGACTGTAAGCCGGGCGAAATGGACATCAGTAGCGTACCTAAATCGAACCTTTTTACATTCTTGTAGATTTCTAAAATTTTTGTAAGTCCTCTAATAAATTACGATTATGAGAACGAACATGATTTAAAGTCTGGATGTTGAATTATTTTATCGTCGTACTGGTTGAATCTTTCGACGACAATAATCCGTGAAGCTAATTTCCAAATTTACGGGGACGACAAAGTGAGTCTCGAACGAGTTCCGAAATCATTCAGTTCGATACTCATTATCAGCCCGTTATTCAAAATCTTTCGCATTCATCTTTGAACTCAAACATTAATTCAAAATGTAATAAGTCCTCTTCGTAATCGTAATTTATTAGAGAACTTACAATTTACGTAAATTTTAGAAATCTACAAGAATGTAAAAAGGTTCGATTTAGGTACGCTACTGACGTTCACTTCGCCCGGCTTCCACTCGACAGTGACAAATTTTTACAATACCATAAATTTAAATTGTACTTGACTTTGCGGACAGCTCTTGAGGATTGTTAGGGCCATAAATCATTACATTTACTGTTAAGATTCGAATATAAGGGAATTTTAGGGTAATTACAGCCTTTGGATTTTGTTTTTTACTTTGGACATCTTTGTCTCAATAATACTGATCCTGAAAAGTGAAATTTGACAAAATTGGGAGATAGTATTTTTATAAAAAATCAGTTTTTATTTTTTTTCTCGAAAACTAACGCCGACAATTAACATTTAAAACCGGAAATTTCTAGCCTTATACCAGAGTCATACGTGCACCAAATTTCAAATTCATAGCTTTCAATTAAAGCTCAATTTTGGGGGTGGCCACAAGTGATGGGTCACCCTGTATACGGGCAAGACAATCGCTCACAATGATCGTGAAGATTTGGCATTACGGACAAGGGTAGTACTCGATATGTTAGATTGTATTTCTCAACTAGCCAGTCATTGTATATATTTTGATAATCTGTTTACTAGTAGAGACTTGCTAATTCATTTACAACAATTAGGTTTTCGGGCGACAGGAACTTTGAGAGAGAACAGATTATCAAAGTGTCCCATAAGGGATTCAAAAAGCCTTGCAAAACAACCGCGGGGAACATTTGATTACAGATTTGACACCAACGGTGCAATTCTTTTTCTAAAGTGGAACAAGAAATGTGTTACTATAGCTACCAATCACAATTACAGTAGAGCGTCGATTATCCGAACGTCAATTATTCGAAACGTCAATCATCCGAATGACGATTTGATTTATCCGAACGTCAATCATCCGAATCGTCGTTAACTTTGCCATTACATTACATTATAATGTGATTGAAATATTATTTGTTGTTCAATATATGTTTATATTCTATCATTTTGAACATTTTAATGCTCATAAACTCTGACTGTTCGGTCATCCGAATTTTCGATTATAGGAACGGTAGTCGGTCCCAATTAGTTCGGATAATCGACGCTCTACTGTATATACAGCCTCTTTTTCAAACCAGCCGATGGGACCGAAAGATCAAAGAACGACGATCTATACTTCAGCCACGTGTGTTGAGAAATGATAACTCTTTCATGGGAGGGGTAGATCAAGATGACTGGCTTGTTAGTAAATACGCCATACAAATTAGGGCGAAGAAATGGTATTGACCATTGTCCACTAGATTAATAGATATGGTTGTAGTAAATTCATGGCTTATCTACAAATAGGTAAACAATTCAGACATTACATTACTGTCATTTCGGCGATCTGTAGCGGTGCCTTATTTGAAATTGGGCCAAAATAATAATCCTTCGATTGGAAGACCACGAACATCAACATTTAAAGTGTTTAGTGACGTAAGATACGATAATAAAGGACACTTTATGATGAAACGCGACAAACAAAGACGCTGCCAGAGAAATACGTGCAAGTGAAAACCACTTACGTACTATGTAAAATGTAACGTGACCTTATGCCAAAAGTGTTTCGGTACGTATCATATAAAATAAACGTAGCATTTACGATTTTCTTTGATTGCTTTTCAATTTTTCACTTTAAAATAAATATTATTGTTATTACTTTTATAAACTTTTGTATGTATTTAATATTGTTATTATTGTTTAATATTAATTTAACATTACCTATTTCATATTATTTTGATTGTTTTACAAGTTTTCATTTTGACATAAATACTAGGCAAAGCTAGGGTAGTTGCCCCAGTAATGAACACCCTTCATTGAAAATGACCAATAATTTTAAAAATATGTGCTAGAAAATTTTGTTTTGTTAGCCCAATTATTCATGTGCACATGTGGCAAATCCCTATTGAAGTTTTTTGCACTTAACTTCAGTCTTGTATAAATGGAGAATTTTTAAAAAAATGATCGACCTGTCAACCGGTGTTTGAAGTCATCTGGAAGTTGGTGCTTCGCGGTGTTCAATATTTAAAAAAGTTAAGTTCGGACAGTAGTACAGACATTTGGGACGTTTTGTATTTTAATATAGTGAGTCAAAAATATATGTATATAATTAAAAACATAAGATTGAAACGGTTGAAGATTTATTAGGGGGGTGACCATTACTCAAACCAGAATTTCAACATTGTGTCAGTAATAGACCCGGGAATGTCCATTACAGAAATAACGGAATTTATTAATGAACACCTATTCAATTTGAAGAAAATACCTAGATAATGGTATAAAAACGCTATATTATAGTGTATTTCGGATGTCTGTAGAGTAAAACAAATTGATTACCATGAAATTCTACCGAATTTTCACAAATGAGTGAACATCAAATGTCTATTACCTATAAATCGAAAAAATTTAAGAGAGTTTTTTTAAATGTGCTACTTATAAAGAATACAGAGAGTTACTAGGGTTCTCGACAATAGATTCTGCACTAACAGTAGACAAACTCCGGAAATGTACCGACTCATAGGCGTGCGCTTGGGTTTTCTATATTTTTGTTGGCATAAAATTTTGAAATAATCAAACGTTTGTAACTGCCCTTTCACAATGATGTTAGTGGTAATGTTAATGTTAAGTCTCAGTGTTTACAATAATAATGTTAAAGGCAATGCGCTCAGTTCCGTCAAATTTACATTTCAAGTGAGAGTTTTCGGTATAAAACGTATGCTAAATTCGCCAATGTTAAAAGAAGGTTCACGATTCTATGCTTGTCTGGACGTAACCAGAATATCTAGATTTTTATTTTTAATTTCGTGACCTTATTTTTCTAGAAATTAGTCAAAAACTATTGGTTATGAAATTTTTAGTAAAGCCGTGTTTTTTTAAAAATTTTTACATGGTGATTGACAATCTAATGTCATTATGACCATCTTTTTTGTAATGCCAAATGAAAATTTCAACATAACGTATTTTCATTGACGGATGATAGACACTTACCATCGCTCTTAAGTCAAAGTCTAACATTAACATTACCATTAACATCACTGTGAACATCGAAATGATTTTGTACTGTTTTGGATGTAACATGAACCATTCTAACATTACCATCATTGTGAAAGGGCACTAATAACATTAAAATAACTTGTATGAGAATCAGAACTATGCAACTAATTACAGTAGAAAAAGTACAGTTATACCGAAACTGACGCCTTATTTATAATTCTAAACATAAATCTAGAACGCCACTGACAATTGGTAATAAACAAATTATCTTTTGAAATATTACCCTACGTCCCAAAGAAACATACTACAAAAAACAAAAAAACAGGCCAATTCTACAAAGAATCGGACAAAAAGAATTTTTTTTCATATTCTGATAGGAATATGCAAAAGGCCGTGCAAACTGTGAAGGAAATTGCCCTTAGTAAAAAACAGGCTGCGCAACAGTTGATGTTCCCCGAAGTGCACTAATCAGGTGCTGATCATCTTCACAAAAAAATGTTTACCGCAGGACTAATAAATGCATGTAAATTGCTAAACATTATTTATTATATTAGCCTTAAGCAGTCGTCACCAAACTGCGGTCCGCTGGCCAGCTTCGGCTCGGCAAAGATTTTCATCCGGCCTCTGACTTTTATACATAAATTTAAATCCTATTAGAATTTAATACAATTTCAATAACAATATTTTTTAAATTTCAATTTGGCCCGTTTCTCAAAAATTGTGGTGCCCCCTGACCTAAACAAAAGAATTAGAGGGACACTGGAAATTTATTTAAATGTTTCATTTTAACATTAACTATTTCATATTATTTTGATTGCTTTTCACGTTTTCATTTTGATATAAATACCACGCAAAGCTATTTGTTATTAATTTTATAAACGTTTATATTTTTTATTGTTTTTATTGTTTAATATTAGTTTGATATTATTTATTTCATATTATTTACAAATAAATATTATTTCTTTTTGATATTTATACGTATATCCCAGTTTAATAAGTTATACAACTATTTGATACCGTAAGGCATGTCGAAGGGCCGTTTAGGTAACACAGTGTCCTATTTATATGATGGGTCATAACTCAAAAGTTTAAAAACAAAAAAAAATTCTTTTTACATTTTTAGGCTCAAGTAAATATGTTTAAAACAAATTTATGAAAAAATTTCAAAATTCTCAAAAAAAAATAAGTTGGTACTTAACGGGTTAAGTGCCGTAACAGGTTCTTGGATGTTGAAAAAACTCGACTCCGCCTCGATTTTTCAAACTCTACCTCGATTTTGTTATAATGCAATTACTAACCTTATATCCCAATATAGGTACTATAGTTTGTTTGAAGTGAAAAACAGTGCAATTTGTTGTTTCGAATCGATGTGAAAATCGTTAATAAAAATACATTGGACGAATAACACGTGTAACTATCAGTTAACTAACTACCAGTCTCGACGGCATGGCGTGCAAGCAGCGCCTCTAACGGCTTGGGAGGAAACGTTTAGAAATTTAAAAATTCTGTTTATATTTTATAATTTTAAAGCTATGGAAAAGAATGACTAGGAAAATTAATAAAATAATAGAAAATATGCTTTTCGTGTAACATTATTGTAGGCCTTCTTCTACATATAAACAGTTTTATACTTAAAAGTTTATTGATGATAAATAAAATGTTTCGTTATAAAGCAGTGAATACAAAATTATCGAAATGCAAAAATTTTCATATATAATACCACAAGCAGTCCAAATTATGTCGATTATTTTTCAAACTGGTCACGAATGTCAATTGTGCTTGAAAATAAATCCACGAGTGATTTATCATGAGCGAGATTCGCAAGCACAATTGAATGAGTGAAATCAGTTTGAAAAATAGTCTACATAATTTGGACTACGAGTTATATTCGGAGGACTATTCCATGAACGATCACTTTGTTTTAATCAAACTGACTCAAAACAAACTCAAAATAAAGTTACACATGATTCGATATTTATGTCAATTAATTGTCAACAAACAAATGTGAGTTTGGAAAATTAAGAAAAATCCTTCTGCTGTTATTGTGATAATTATGGCAAGTGAACTAAAACGATTTGGCAGCAAATCAGAAGAAGAAATTAACGCCGACATTGAAAAAAATGTTCCCAACAATACAAAAAAGAGACGTGAGCCCGTTTGGAAGCAATTCCATAAATTTTTGAACGAAAAAGAATATAAATTAGAAAAAAACACTTCTCCCGCTACATTAAATGTAATATTAAAAAGCTGGGCTTGTAACATGAAGAAGCAGGATGGTAGTGATTACAAGGAAGGTCGTAAAGCGCATATAGAACGTATCAGTAACAACTGGAACATTCAAATAAACCCATTTAGTAATCTGATATTTAAATCAGCGAGAGAGGCTCGGGATGCAATGAGGAAAAAATTACAGGCATGTCCAGAAAAACGAACGAATAGCGCAGCAGCTCTTACAAAAACTGAATTTCTCGACACTGTAAAACTTTTTGATGAAGATACTCGACCTGAAGGGTTACAAAAAAAGTTCCTTTTCATAGTCTCTTTATAAACTAGCTTGGAGGGGTGGAGAAGGTGCCTCCTGTTTGGTCAATTTCTTGGAGGAAGAAGTTAATAATTGTGGATTACCTACCGGCCGCACAAAATATAATCCGATATTCTCAAAGACGGCTCAAGGAGGGTCCAAACCGCTTACCAAAAGCAAATGGCTAATTTCAAATAAAATGAATGCAGATTTATGTTCTGTCAGGTAAGAAAACAAATTAAAAAAGTGCACAATACCTAACATGTCATATTTTTTTAGATTACATTACAAATTATTATCCAAAAGAGGAAGCAACATCAAAACCCGTTATGGAAAAATGGAGGTATATGGTACAAAAATTCTACGGTAGGCATTAATGAAATCAACAAATGGCTGAAAAATTCAGCTGAACAAACTGGCTTGGATGTTAAACGAAGAAAAATCACTAACCATTGTCTAAGATCAACGGCAGTGTTCAATTTGGCCAAATCTGGAGTCGGTGGACAACAAATAATGAAAATAACTGGTCATAACAATATTAACTCTATTAAATCGTATTTACAAATCGATAGCAGTTCTCATGAAAAAATTGTAGAGCAAATGAGAAGCAACATTACAACGACCACTAGCTGTGTAGCATATACATCAGGTGTAAACGGTAATGTTCCTTTGAAAACCTTCAATGATGATCGTCAGACCTTGGGGAAAGAAGTTGTGGCTCACAATTGTCAAAATGTTAGATTTTCTAAATGTTGCTTTTACTTTTCCAAATAGTTTAATATGAGATGTATATAACAACAAAGTAAAATAACATAACATAAGTAATAACTAGAATAAATGAAATAACTCATTAAGTGAAGAAGAAAGCGGGGCTGTACCAGGAACACTAGCAACGTTGCCTCTCTGTATAGCCAAACTTATTCGTTACTTCAAATATGTTTGGGCTTGAGGAATTCCCGTTGTTTGCACAATACGCCTCCCCAAATCTTCAAGGAGAGAAAGGGCATCAGCACTCCAAGGACCCAAAGTTTCCACAGCGAAGGCAACAAAAAAATAATCATCGGAAATTGACTTATATTTTTTTTTCTTAAGATTTTCTACTAAGTGTGCAGCAGATCTTGCAGAAAATGAAGAATCAGTCAACTGAGAAGGGGCAAGTGTATCCGTACAAGTAAAATCCCAAACTAAGGATTTACCTACTTTCCATGGAATAACTGTAATACCATCTGGACGTTTGCCATCATCCAAGGATACAAGGGATGTTGGCAGAAGAGAAAGCACGTTTAATAATGTCATTAATACAGCTGTGACGAGAGAGTCTAACAGCACTTTTAATGCACGATAAACCAGACAGAAATTGATGCCCAATCTAAGTGAAATTGCAATTTGTAAAAAGTTTTTTTCTAAAAGAGTACCTAATTTACAAGATGGAAGAGCTTCAAGCCAAGCTCCAGATTCAAGTTCAGATCCAGCTAATAAGATAGGTTTTTGTGTAATATTTGAGGAAGATAATAAATTTTGAAATATTTTCTCACAGATAGGTAAGTCCCAATTTCTTTGAATAGAAAGCTCTTTTGGAAGTAAAGACAAATTAGAAATTTCCTTCCAATAATCAATAGCCTCGTTAAGGGATGTAATTTCAAAATTAGAAAAACTAGAAGGTAGAATGGACATAATAAGTTCAGAATTAGAAAATATAGAAGACAAAAAGGCAGGCGAGGAAATATCAATTATAGACCTTATACCTAATCCACCAAAACGGATTGGTAATTTGGCTTGGGTACAAGATCTTATTGTAAATTTAATATTCAAAATTTTTTCCAAAGAAGAAATAACAATATTATCCAATTCAAGGCACTCATTTTGAAATTTCCAAAAAGGACAAATCTAAGATTATAAGTGAAATTAGGTATCCAAAATCAATGGTGAAGTAAAAATAAACTAATATGAGGATAAATTTTACATAGATTTGAAGAAAGTAAAGAGAATGAATCAATTTTTTTAGAAATGAATGGAGGAATTGCTGCATCGAAAATAGGACAACCAAGAATAAAAAGGTCTTCAACATTACAAACGTGAATACAAGGAGCTAACAATTCGAATCTTTCCAAAATTGAAGACTTGTCTAATTCCGAAACATTATTAAGGAAGAAAAGTTCGCATTTATTGAAATTAAGAACCAAACCAATTTTCTTAAATTCGGAAATTATCGTTTCTAAGTCTTGTAAGACATCCAAAGCCTTACCACCTAAAGAACCATCATCTAAGTACCAAACATTTAATTCTGAATTCAAATTCTTAATAATTTGATGAATAGATAAACTAAAAATTGCAGGACCGATAAGGTCACCTTGTTGACAACCTACTTAGGATTCAATAACATTTCCATTAAAGAATAATTTTGATTGATAAGCATAACATTGCCAGAGCTAAAGATATATATCTGGAGTAACAGCCTTGACAACAGAACTATTATAATTTTGCTTTGATATTGTAATGTTATCTAGCATACAAATTTCCTAGTTTTTTCTCCATAGTTCAAATTTATTTTTTAATGTTTAATAAATAGATAATTTTTGTTTCTTTTGGAAAGATTCATTTGTTAAAAATATTCGCTGGGAACACTAGTGGTATATCCAATACAATTTCCATGAGTGGAAGTATTTGGTCGAATTCTTTGAAACCATGATAATAAATGTGTAAATTTGTATTTTTATTGGTCAAATTTTTACAAATGACGGGTGATTGGAATAGTCCAAAGTACTTGATTCTTTTTAAAAAATTTCTTTCACAAATTATAATATACATAACATAATAATATATATAATTATAATAATGTGAAAATTACAATTTGTCTGTCCATACATACTTAATAATAAAAACAAACAAAAATTGAGCAAATATGTGACTACTAGTACTGAGTAAGCAAATCTTCCACTTCATGACATAACTGATAAAAAGAAGGTCTCTCATGTGGATCAGCTTTCCAACATTGATAAATTATACGTACATAAATGGATTGTGGACACATCAGTGGACAAGGAAATCTGTTTACAAGAAATAATTTGTTTTAATAGTAGTACATCAACAGTTCCCAATCAGTGGTTTGCGAACCCCTCATGGTATGCCAAGGTGTTCTAGGGTGTCACAATAAATTTGTAATGGCATCAGTTTAAATATTTTTTAAAATTACAAAATACAAAAGATATTCTGAATGTTTTGTGGTGGTAAAGTAACATTTTGATATTTAGATCTGTGCTAATAAATTGGAGGCCAGTGATATTCTAATGTTAAACAGGTCATCAAAATTAAAAAACAATTAACCACGTAAAAGTTAAGAAGTGAGTTAAGTTCGTTATTACATTTTTCAACGTCAGTCCATAGTGTTTTAAAATTAATGGAAAACGTTGATTGAAAACTGACAGTCTAAAGGACATCGATGTTAATGAAAGCTTGTGTTCTAATAAAAATAATGCTGATTATATTGGTTGAATAAAAAGAAATTCATATAAAATCATTGGTGCTTAGCACTTTAAAGCATACTGGGCCATAAAGGATAATTGAAGCCCAGTATTGAGGACTAATAAACAAGATTGATTCCAAAATTAAATAAACAGTAATTTTTACGGATCATGATTTTTATCTGATCGTGAGTGGATGTATAACAAATGAAACACGGCTCCAACATGTAGCTTATTTGTCAGATATTTTTTTAAAGACAAACGAATTTAATTTATCATTAACGATGGAAGTACAACAATTTTTAATGCTCAAGATCGAGTGGAGAACATGATAAAAAAAATTAAATTTTGGAATAACTTCATAGCATAGAATCTTTTAATACTTTACTTTTTTTTTTAACAAAAAATGAATGGGCTTTGAACAAAGTTTTTACACAAGATATTAAAGAGCATCTGAACTTCCTTTAGAACTGAACTTGTAATTCATTTGATGAAAATTTTATGGCAATGGTTGATGACCTAACATTAACTGAAAAAAGTGCTTCTTGAGTATCAACTGCATTTGATCTTCAAACGTTATTCAAAACAGAATCTTTTTAGTTTATTACATTACATCACGTTCAAAGGTTATTTTTAAACCGGATTGAAGTTTGTTTCCTCCACAATGGAATGCATTTTGAACAATTTTTACGTTAGTTTTTAAGTTCTTTTACATAATTTTGCTGACTAAATTTCTTACATTGTCATTTTGACGTTTGTAGCCAATAAAGCAATTTTGCTTCAATTTATAATTTAAATCAAAGGCAGCAAGCATCAAGTGGTAAGTGGAATTAGTATTTTTGGTTGCATCTAAGAAAATTTCAGAAATGGACCACAATTGGCTCACGTTGTATATTCTACCATTTTGAGCGTTTCAGTACTTCCCCCTCCCTGATAAACTATGACTGTTCGGTCATCCGAATTTTCGATTATACGAACCGTTAGTCAAAAGTGTGTGAAATATAATTTTAAAATTTTTAATAAAAAAAAGATTAACACAAGATCAATTCTATATCATGTATAAAAAAATGCACTATAACTGTAAAAGAGCTTTCTCGACACATACAATCAGAAACAGATTTAAGACTGTGTTGATCATCCGTGAAGCGATATGTCACTAAATTCTGTTCAGCTAAACAAGCCCAGCAATCACATTAACGTTATTGTTTATTTAAATTTTTGTAAGTATAAAGTATTAAGTTAAAACAAATTATTGCTGGCTTTTGTAATTTTATCGCACCCTCAATTTCAAAGAGGGTTTGTGGTATTACACTGAAAGGGGTTTGCAAGTTAAAAAAAGTTGGGAACCGATAAAGTACATTAATATTAAGAAAACATGCAAAAAGAAAAAAAAAGATAAAAATTAAGAAAGAAAACTGTAAAAGTAAAGAAAATATTATAAGTATACCATTTACAGGATCAGTTGAAGCGATGTCGTTAAAGTACTGATCACGGCATAAAGTAATAAAGCTGTTATTTAGGTGTGAATTGTTACCAGACGTATTCAGGTAAAAATTTGGTAACTCGAAAATTTGTACAAAATTATTTAAAATTTTATATTTGCATATTTACATATTAGGATTAGTCATTATGCAAAACTGAAAGTTTAGTTAGTTTCGTTTAAATTCGTAAATTTACCTGTTGGCAAATATTTTAAAGTTACCGATTGTAAGTCCGGTACTGTTCTCGGTTTTACCTGAGCAAGCTATATTTCAATCTTTTGTTACGATGACTAGCGTAAAATCATTTATTTCTTATCTCTAACAACATCGTCCCAACTGATCGTGTATAGCCTATACATAATTATACAGCGTGTAGAAAAAGAATGGAAACCCCCAGAAATCTCGAGGGATTAGTGAACAAAGAAATAATCAAAGTTCATACCCTAAGTAATTTTCAACGAGGATTTGACCTTAAACCGCATTTTTAAGGTCATTTAGAGGTCAACTTTGCGTTTTTAAATGGGAATCCCTATTTCTGGTGACAGAATCGGAAAGAGCGGGAAATTGTACTTACAAGTATGTGTTTAGATCTGGGTTTAACGTCACCTTCACGGGTCAAATAAAGGTCAAAGTACGCAGGAATCTTGGGGGATTAGTGAAAAAAGAAATAACCAAGATCCATACCCTAGGTAACTTTCAACGAGGAATCCAAAGGTGACCTTGGATTTGTCATTGAACCTCATTTTCAAGGTAATTTCAAGGTCAGCTTTGTTTGGTTGATCAGGATGGTCGGATTAACTTTTAATTATTGATGTTGAAGTAAACTTCAAATTCAAATTCAATCAATTCAAATGAAACTTTCCTACGAGGTCCCATGATAGCTTCGATCCGTCGCAGGTCGATCGGCAATTATGCTTCCGCGTGATCCGATCCGAGGACACTGCCAGGCGGGGAGTTTAACTGGGGTGGTACATCTGTCAAAGAATAACGCAGATATCCTAAGGCCAGCTCAGCGAAGACAGAAACCTCATGTAGAGCAAAAGGGTAAAAGCTGGCTGGATCGCGATGTTCAGTAGACCGCATAGGGACTGTGAAAGCACGGCCTATCGATCCTTTTGGCTTGAAGAGTTTTCAGTAAGAGGTGTCAGAAAAGTTACCACAGGGATAACTGGCTTGTAGTGGGCCAAGCGTTCATAGCAACGTCGCTTTTTGATCCTTCGATGTCGGCTCTTCTTACCACTGCGACCATTATTTAGTCCGTAGAGGTGACGTTAACACCAGATCTAAACACATACTTGTACGTCAAATTTCCTGCTTTTTCCGATTCTGGCACCAAAAATAAGGATTCCCATTTTTAAAAAACAAAGTTGACCTCTA
The DNA here is from genome assembly GCA_949768715.1 of Dascillus cervinus. Lineage (NCBI taxonomy): Eukaryota > Metazoa > Arthropoda > Insecta > Coleoptera > Dascillidae > Dascillus > Dascillus cervinus. Next base: position 17,396,838 of record OX458318.1, on the reverse strand, counting down.
AATGACCTTGAAAATGAGTTTCAAGGTCAAATCCAAGGTCACCTTTGGATTCCTTGTTGAAAATTACTTAGGGTATCAACTTTGATCATTTCTTTTTTCACTAATCCCTCGAGATTTCTAGGAGTTTCCATGCTTTTTCTACACGCTGTATGTATATATGTATTGTACAAAATAAAGAAACTGAAATTGATAAGTAAACAAAATTAAATTTACCTTGCTCCACTTTCAAGAGCATTTAATAGAATTCGTTGTTCTTGTTTTCCCATTTTATCTTGACCTGGTATCATTAATTTTGGCTCTTCACCATGAAGAAACATTTCACATAAAGTTACTCCATATGACCAAACATCAGATCTTGGTGAAAATTTTCCATCTCTCAAGCTTTCTGGAGCATACCTTTAAAATATTTGAACATAAACAAAATAAAATGTGTTTGTGCAGTTGTGACAAGAAAATATACTATGAGAATAAATAGGACATAAATAAATAAATAAACTTAAAATAAAATGTGACAAACAGAATTTTTCTTGTGAAAGGCAAATTAATGCCAAATTGGCAACTGCCTCGGAATTTGAAAATCTACAACGGATGCATGGTTCTCTTATAACTGAATCATTCAGCCGTTTTCCGACATTGACAATGATAGATTTTTAATTCTATATAAACTAAAAAGTAATATCGTGTTTAATCCTGTACAGGGCCCCTTTTTAGGGTTTCGTACCTTAAAAGGAAAAAACGGAACCCTTATAAGATCACTTCGGTGTCCGTCCGTCTGTCACAGGTTTTTTTTCTCGAAAACTAAGTAACGTAGAAACTTGAAATTTGCCGTAATGATAGATCTTGCTAACGCGCACATATATCGCTCATCATAACTAGATAAAAATTTATTTTTAGATTAATGGGGGGGGGAGTTTGGTATCAATAAAAAAAAGTTTAAATTAACATATCGTGAGGGATATCATTTGAAAGAGCTAACTGCAAGGATTCTAAAAATATTGTGTTTACAATTTTAAGTTCAGTGGTCTTAATGATATAGCTAAAAATGTGCAAAAAATGATCCCCCCCCTGTTCTCTTAGGTTTCTAAAGCTAAAATTTTGATTGTAATAGTGTTAATAGCCATAGATTACAGGAAAATTGTTCTTTTAGTACGGAACCCTAATAGTGCGGGCCTGGCTTGCTCTTGACTGTTTTTTTTTAAATTTTTACCCTATATGCATGTATATAGAAAACAAAACATTATAGGTAAGCACTTCTTTAATTGTTTTCGTAAAAACATCTTTAAAATTTAAAGGGGTTATACACGAGTTACTACGGTATTTACCTGTTTAATAATTAAATGTTAATAGTTATTCAATTGTAACATACCATTTAATAGGCAATTCTCTGTTTGTTTTTAAAATATAATATTCATTGGTGCCCATTACTTGTGCCAATCCAAAATCAGATATTTTAACATGGGTTTCATCTACCACTAAAATATTCCTCGCTGCCAAATCTCTATGAACAACATGTTTAGTACCTAAGTAATCCATTCCCTGTAAATAAAACAATAGTATATTGCAGCTATAGGCTATACACGATCAGTTGGGGCAATGTTGTTAGAGATAAGAAATAAACGATTTTACGCTAGTCATCGTAACAAAAGATTGAAATATAGCTTGCTCAGGTAAAACCGAGAACAGTACCGGACTTACAATCGGTAACTTTAAAATATTTGCCAACAGGTAAATTTACAAATTTAAACGAAACTAACTAAACTTTCAGTTTTGCATAGTGACTAATCCTAATATGTAAATATGCAAATATAGTTAAATTACGTCAAGATTTTGGTTATGAACACTTGCAGTTCCTTTTTGATATATCTGTTGGTACAGTATCACACATTTTTACTTCTTGGATTAATTTCCTTTATTTAAGGTTGGCTAGTTTCGATATATGGCCACAGAGGAATATTTTAATACAAAAATACCCCACAGAATTTTTAAATAAATATCCAAATGTAATTGGTTTTATTGATGCCACAGAGTTTTATATTCAGACTCCAAGTTCTCTAGTGAAACAGTCACAAACATATTTTCAATACAAAAGTCATAATACAGTGAAGGGATTAATTGTTACTGATGCAAATGGTGCAGTCATATTTGTTTCTTCTCTATTTATAGGTTCTATTTCTGATAATGAATTATTACTGCAAAGTGGATTTCTTTCTATAGTGAAAGAAAAATTAAAGTGTACATATTTGTCACCGGGTGATATTTTTTTAGCAGATAAAGGTTTTCGAACTAAAGACTTGCTAGAAAATATTGAGATTAACATTCCAGTATTTAGAATAACAGGTACGCAGTTTACTGCAGATGAAGTTGTAGCCACCAGAACAATTGCTCACGAGAGAGTCCTTGTTGAAAGGGCTATAAGAAGAATTAAATGTTAAAAAATTTTAACTGACGAAGCTCCAATAACTCTTATGGGTAGTTTTAATCAGATATACACTGTATGTGCATTGCTGTTAAATTTTAGACTTTCTTTAAGGTCATAGAGTAAATAATTTCAATATATTATTAATGAAGTTACCTTTTATTTTACTGATTTTCCTTATTTTGTTAACGGAGCATTGAAGGTACATGGGTAAAGTACATTTTTGTTAACACATTATACATGTCCGTACAATATAATGGGTCAAACATTATTCTTTCTTGAAAAAGTTCTCCACTCTTTTGTACGTAAACTATAAAATCGCACCATGATACTCCACACACGAGCATCTGCCCCTGAGCATAATAGTTCGATGAAGTCTTTAAATGTTTTTCTCCATTCAGGGACTCTAAATAATTTTTTTAATTAATTGAACTCATATGTGGAAAGTACTAAGTTAACTCTAAATAATGCGTCTTCTTATCACTGCAACCTTCATTAAGTGATTTCCACAATGGACACTTAATTTCAAGCACTCCATTGGTTAGAGTTTTGCTAGTCTCACTCAAATCAACGACGTGTCCATCAGGTGAACAACTTAAGTGTGGTGAGTCTGGATGAACGATAAACCCAGTATCATACACCTGCACGTTATTCTTTGCAGCATACAATTTTCTCGCTTCTCCTTCATATTTTTTTCCATGTTTTATGGCAGCAACGTGACTAATATCTATCCCATTTAAATTTAAAATTCTTGATAGAAATTTTAAATTCACTTTTTGCTTTCTATGTAACAACAAACCAAAGTTGGATGCTGTAAAACGTTTTTGCCGTTCTTGATGCCACAATTTTGAATTTGCTTGCGCTTTTGTTGCTTGTTCTAGGTGATAACTTTCATCCCATGAAATATTTATATTTACCAAGGTATCCACGGATGCTGTCTTAGTCAAAATATTTTGATCAGATCTTATTGGTAGCCTTAAGAAATTTATGGCCGAATTTCCTCTGACAATATGACTATTTTCAGTAGTGGACTTGAAATTCTGCATTTGGTATGAGAGAACTGAGTTTTTTGGTACTTTACACCCAAAGGCACAAATTCTTCATTTTCATAACTTGACAGAAGGTATGAAAATCCAATCCTTTCATTTACTTCCTCAAGTGACCGGATGACTTTCTGAATATCTTGCTCAGATGACTCCGAAACCCCTTTGCAAGCATTATACAATGAACACGAAATTGGGCGCTTCCTTTTTAATTTGCCTTCCGGTTTTGCAAAAACACTATTTAAAATATTTTCATTGTGTATTGCTTCACCACGAGGTTTGTGCCATTGCTGGGGGAGTTCTGTACAAGTTAATTCTCGTGGAATTTCCTTATACTCTTTTAATACAAAATGATTAAGAGTATAACCTAACGCAACTACATGATGTCACGAAGAAGTTCTTAAAAAAACTTTGCAGCGTAAATATACTTATACACTAGTATTTAACATACATACCCTATTTGATATGAACAGTGTGCGTCAGTTATTTTTTTGCCATTATCACAGAGTATAAAGTTTAGTTTATGTGTAGCTTCATTTCTTTTTTGCGATTTATAGCATTTTGCTTTAACTGTTAGCAAATTTCCTTCTTCGCAGCACTAAAACCTTCACTAAAAAAAGCATACGTTTGCTTAAACTGCGTATTCTGCACCCCTTTCGAAGTCACAAACGTCTCAACTACATTAAAATTAAAGTTTTCAAATTTATCTAATGATTTTTGCCACATAATTTAAATAATTCACCAACATAGATAATAAAGGAATAAGGTCACTACTTTGACAGCACCAACGATGAACAGTGCAAGTGCAAGTGCGCAGTGCATGATTCTGTCTCTTTCTTTTGAAAAGGTCCATTCGAGGCAAACACAAGAATTGCAATCATTTGAGTAAATAATAGCCACTATGCACCAGCCAAATACAACATTTTATCGTATATTTTAGTAAAACGAGTGATTCACACTACAGCAGGGCAACCAATCAACAATGCATAACTATGGAAAATTTAGATCATTATTTCAATTTTCATATTGTGGAATTAATTAATCAACGTTGTAAATAACTTACTTTTTTTCCTTAATTGTCCATAACTTATTTTAAAAAACAAATGAACACTGTATTATTAATACAGTGTTGTCAATTTTATACAATGTATTTTGCGTTGAGTTTTAATGTGACTAGCCACATAAAATTTCCGCAGTTTTTATTAAATAGTGATAACATGATTACTTACATTTGCAATATCTAGTGCATATTTTAAAAGCTGTCCATTAGTTAATGATTCACGATGTATTTTTAAATAGCTTTGTAATGATCCATGAGGTACAAATTCCATTACAAGAGTCATGTCAGGTTCTTGTATTACACCTAAGATCACTACAATATTTGGATGTTTCAGTGTCTAAAACATACAAATTAATAAAAATAAATGAAATAAATTGTACCAATCACTTACTTTCATTATGGAAATTTCTCGTTCAAAATCTTGCAAACAAGAAGAGGTAGCTGAGGTTTTTAATTTTTTCACAGCAACTTGAGTTGGTTCACTATCTTTATCATTAGTATTCTCCAATGTGCCCTTATATACTTCACCATAAAAACCCTTTTAAAAACAAATTACTTATGATTCCATAATATAATTTAATACTATACCTGTCCTATTTTTCCTTGTAAAATAACACATAAATTGTTATCCAATTCAAAAATACTTTGCATTGAATTAAGGCTGTTTAGTGATGTTGTTGCAGTTGAAAAATTTAAATTGCATAGTATTCCAGACAAATCACAGGATGAAGCGTCTTCATTATTGCCAGAATCCTATATAATTGTTCATAATAAAAATTCACACTTTGAAGGGACAGACAAGGCATCACATACTGCATTTCAAAGACAACTTTTCATTAATATCATTAAACTGCATAATAATGGTATTGATGACTTATGTATTGTGCAGTATGTATTGCCATATTATAATAAGAGGAAGTACAAAATTTTCATAAATTTTTTATCTGTAATATGAGTGCAGTCGAATTCGGGTATAGTGAACTCGCTAATAGTGAACTTCTGAGTATTATAGTGAACGCTACTTCAAGCACAAAATTTTTTTTCCAGAAAGTTAATGTATTTTTTTACCGCTTATAGTGGAACCGGCTATAATCAACTTCCTGATAAAGTTAATCAAATTTCATTAAAGTAAGGTAAAATTTTTCATTTATGGTCAACTTTTCAGTTCAGTAGCATTTCAGAATTTACTATGACGGAGTGGAACTTATATGTTTAGTTTATTGTATCGCATGATGTAAAACTTCGACACTAAAAGACAAGTATGATATTGTGCAAAACATAGAAATATGTATTAAACAAAGTGATATAGTCGTGAAATTATTTTGGCGAAATCGAGCGTTTCCATAACTTGGAAAAAAGGGAAGAGATTTTATCGCTAATAATACCATAAGAGTTTTCAATTTATTGATTAATTTACGATAAATGTTGAGTAGCAACTTAAAAGAGTGTAAATTTGATGAATATTAAAAACGCGACAGCGTAACTGGAGCGTTTTTATCATCAAATTTACACGATTTAAAAGTTGCTACGCAGGAAGTTTGAGTTAATAAATCGAAGAAACTCAAAGCTGGAATGGTATTTAATTAGATTATTTTATGAATGTATAAAATTTGACACAAATAAAATTGTTTAAGAAAATTTTTTGTTGGTGGAAATTAGGAAACGTCGATATAAAGGAACTCGAAGTTTTATCAGAATTATCGCTGTAATTCAGTGTTCCTTCCTATATTAGCCATAAATAAAATAATCATCATAATGATAAAGTTAATGTAAGGTGCAAAAAGTTAAGAAAATCAGCTCATGAAGGGGTTGATAAGGAACTTTTACAGTGGTTTACTCAAAAAAAGCACGAGTTTACTGTTTGAGCTGACGTTAGAACTATGAAAGTAAAGATATTTTTAATGTCAACAAGACCGGGATTTTTTACAAATTAGCCTCGGATAAAACATTGAAAGTCATAGGAGATAGCTGTATTAGAAGAAAGATGTGTAAAACTAGAATTACTATTTTGGTAACTACAAACATGTCGTTTACTTTTATAGTGAACCAATGTTGGTGCATTTTCCAAGTTTATTATATTCGGAGCGAATGGAGTGAAAATTGCCTAAGAAACAAAAATACGGGTGGTCTGAGGAGAAAATTCTTGGAAATTTTGTACCATTGAGTTTGTATTCAGCATGATAATTCACCGAACAAAGATTGATAAGTTCTGATCAAAAAATAATTTTTTATCATGTTATTTTTCATCATAATTGCCATTATACTGTTAATAATAAATTAATTGTTGTTTATTTCTCTGTTCTGCAATTTCTGTGGCAACAAGTGGGCAAAAGCAGTGAGCAAAACGTTTTGCTCATTACTTTTGCTCTCCCGTTGCCATAGAGAAAACAATTTGAGTAACAAAAAAATGAAAATTTCAAGTACTGGATCGTTGTAATAAACAATGTGTTTCAAAAGCCGGATTGGACAAACGTCATTGGTTTGAAATGTCAATTGAATTGTCACTTAATATTTTTTAAATCAATTAAACTTAGTATCATTATTAAAAATTAATTGTATTAACCCTTTTAGCCTTGCTGGTGGCATTTGCCACTATATTTTGCAAATGAGTTTATAAACCTTTAGATACCTTTCCTTTAGGTTCTATATTTTTACCAAAAAGTAGTAGGTTAACCTACCATAATAAAAGCTATGGTGTATAGATTTTATTTTTTCGCCAAAGTTTCTTAAATTTTTTCGATAATGTTCAAATTTGCGACAATTTTAAGCGAATATTTCGGCTAGAAAAATGTTTATTGCACATATTAAAAATGTATTAAAATTGTAAAATTGTACTATAGCGTTTCCCTCTCTGCCGTGTTAAGCTCTTCTGTCGTATTTAAAATATTTCGTGCACAGAAAAGAATTCTCTATCTACTTTTTAGATAGACAATTCTTTCCCAAGCACAAAATACTGCAGATACGACAGATGGGATTAAGGTGCCGTATCTGTTCCAGTGTTTACCGACTTTCGGGTTCTCTAAAATAATTTAGCGTACGCCTAAAACTTTTTTATTAACATCATTTCAAACGTCATTACGAAATTTTTTAATAATAAATAATAATAAATAATAAATGTACATAAAATTATTGCAATATTTAGCGTTCAAAATAATTTTCGTCCAACTGATATTTCGATCTCGGCTAGTGAAATCATTCTTTATCTATTGTGAAAATGTCACCCTGCCATAAATTTAAGGTGTTAGCTGTATCTTCGTTTAGGGATGTTCTCTGTTTGTAAATTTAGAAGAAAAAAAAATACAGTTTTTGGGTCATTTAAGGCTTTACTTTTTACTTTTACTATTTTAGATAATTTTGTGCTATACAACATTTTTTTTAACTTAACCCAATAAAAAATACTAATAATTCAAAATTGCCCTTGTTAAAAGCATAAATTGTAACTCATTATGAACGGGATTACGAAATAATTCATATCTCTTAATTGATAAAAAAAATACGCATTGACATTAAGCCAATTCCTAGAGAACATGTTTCCTAATAGAATGGTGAAAAATAACATTTTTTTTTAAGAATAAATAAATTATACAAGACAACATACAAATCTAACTTCTAAACTATTAGTGATAAATTTTTTTATCTACAATTAAGCGAAATAGATTCTTATAACTATTCCATGCATCTCTTTCTTTCATTTATTGCTAAAAAGCCAAATTTTAAATTTAAACATGTCAACGTTCTGAGGTAAGACTTGTCCTTAATATGGCAGAATTAGTGTCAACCAATTTTTTATCTTGTATATCATTGTATATTATAATTTTACCTGTGCATCACCCAACAACCATGTACGTTCAAAAGTGGCTCCTGTAGCAAAATTGTCAGAAAGATCAGTATCAACTTCCCTCATTGCAGAAACTGACATTAACTCTTCGTGTTGTGTATTCTCTACAAAATTTACTGTTAATTGCTCTATTTTGATTTTAATTATTTTACTGTATAGGTCGCAGCATTGTATAGGGTACAGACGGAAGCCATTGGGCGTGCAATTGTTGTACATAATGACGGTTACCTGTACCCTGTACATATGCCGCGACCTCTACCTGTTCTATTAGATAATAAGCTATTTATTCAAGATTCACCTGCTAAACTGTGAGAAGCAGCATTTGGAAAAACTTTTGCATATGAATGAATACGTCTTGAATTATATACTGTAAGAAAATGAAATGAAATAAATTCACAAAAATACATCACAAAAATTAACCTTGATATAAAATTTGACTTATATCTCGCATCACGGCCTGAGGTTGTTTTCTTCTATGGGGATCACCATTCCAACATTCCTTCATTAAATGATAAATATCATTTGGGCAACTACTAGGTTGGGGTAATCTCTTGCCACTCACATAAGCCTTTAAAGATCATTGAAGTTAAAATTTTAGAATACATATTTACAATCGTAATCGTGGAAAATAAGACATGACGTTCAATTGTTTCACAAGAATGTTTGGAGGCTGTTTACAAATAACATGTTTATATTCCATAGTTGGTCTGTTGATTGGTCTTACAAAATAAGAAATTGAACTAAGTAATTCAACACAGCTTGGGAAACAACCCAACGTCGTGTTCCATTTTCTGTGACCACTATCCATCTACATACCCTCATTGCATTATTATGATCAGTTTGTTTAAAAGGTTCACCATATGTGAAAATTTCCCAAAGTGTTGTTGCAAATGCCCACACATCTGCTGCTGTAGAGCGCTTAGCATATTCTAAGTTAGAATAACATTCAACTGGGATCCAATGTACTCTATTGAAAATCAAAAATAAAAAATAATAACAAACGAAAAGTAAATATAAGCAGCAAAATTATAAATTTTAATACTAGCAATTATTTAATTCTGCAACTAGAATGCTTAACATGTAAGTGGATTTTTGGATGTTCATGAAGTAATTGATTCAATAGATGAAATCTAACTGGGATTTTTAGCATAGCTGTAAAGTTTGAATAAGTTGTGCCTGCACTGGACTTGAGAAAAATGCAAAGGATGCTTTTGAATTTAAAATGATTCAATGAAAAGAAATAATTACAGCAGAATCTCTTAAACTATGAACAGTTCAGTAATGTAAACACAAAAACTTTTATATTGTGAACTCTGTAGCACAACCCTACTTTTTTGTGTTCACAGTTTCGAGATTCTACTGTAATTATGTTCAATAATTATTACTTGAATCAATTCTATCTCATCTATTATTTACAACAAAAAGTTATAAAACTTACTCCTTTGAAGAATAAGAATTGTGAAGTCCTGGATCGGTCAATTTAACAGTAAAAGTATGTTCATCATGATAACTAACTAGCAATTTTCTGCATCTTATATTTCCATGCACTATTCCATTTTCTTCCTAAAAAATATAAAATAAAATTATTGCTTACCATATATCCCGGCGTATAACACGCAGTTGAAATTTTAAATGATTTTCTTAACTTTCTTCATATATTCGGTGTAAAACATGCATCTGATATCCACGTGTGAAAATTATCTAAGAACCTAGCTTAAAGCCAAGGTCTCTGTAGGTATAAAAAGAATTGCATTTTTGCAATTCCAGTGTATTGTAATAGTTGAGTTATTTATGACGGCTGACCGTAAGCTTGTTGACCGTCATAAAAGTAGGGGAGGTTTTGCATATCCCAATATCTCTAATTTCTAAAGCAATAATTTTTATACCCGACGTATAACACGCACCCAAAAATTTGAGTTCATTTTTCAATCTTAAAAGTGCGTCTTATACACCGGGATATGCGATAATTTTAAGTTACCTAAATTAATTTTATTTAGAAACTAGTCATAAATTATAATTATTTCGCAATATTGTTTATAAGAAAAGAGATAACTCAAAAATAACAAATAAACAATAAATAATAATAAAATCATGGTTGGCATTACATAATTATCTTCACGCGGTAGGTTACTCCCGGTCTTTCCTACGCCAAAATCACCGCTCCAAAGCCGGCTGATAGCACAATCGAACCAAACAATATCATCGCGATTCTCACGATGCTGAATCAGATTCCCCGAGAGCAACTTCAAATTACTCTCGCCTTACTAGCTCAGGCCACCTCGGCTCCCTCCGCAGTCCCCCTCGCTTCTCGTTAATGGCCCCGCGGAAACGTAACCCCGAATTCTTACAAATCGTCTTCTGGAACGCGAACGGACTGCGAACTCGCCGAAACGAGCTCAGACCTCAGATTGACGTGATATTAGTATGCGAGACTCGCCTCGCCTTTGGTATAAACGCGAATATCAGGAACTTTACCCTTCACCGAAACGACCGAGACGACGGTCGCGTCGGCGGCGGAACCGCGATTTACGTCAAGTCAAATATCGATCATCAATCGGACCAAACGCCCGATCTTGCTTCTATAGAAGCCGCTTGTGTAGTGGTAAACACCGCCGCCGCCGGCCCGATCCGAATCGCTGCGGTTTACAAACCCCCAGACAGAAGGCTCCAAGTGCGCGACCTTGACGTTTTATTCGACACCGTACACCTAGCAATAGTCGCGGGAGACTTAAATGCTAAACACACCTCTTGGAACAGCCGCCAAACGAACCCGAACGGAAACATTCTTTTCGCGTACCAAAACCGGCGCAATGACATCATCATTGACGCCCCCGTGAACGCGACCCACCATACAGCACACGGCCTCTCCGACGTACTTGACATCGCGATCTTTAAAGACATTCCGATGAAGTGGGAAATTTTCAGTTTATCGGAACTAAGTTTAGATCACGATCCCGTTATCGTGCTACTCGGGCAGCAAAACGAAGACAGAGACGCGATTCAAAAACAGACCATTCACTGGCCTCGTTTCACAGAACACCTTCTGCAGTCTCTCGGTCCAGTCCCGCGCATAAACACTACACTCGCGACCGAACACGCTGTCCAGCACTTAGAGATGGAAATAAAATTCTCTCTACACGCTGCAACGAACATACGTCAAGCAATCGTAAAACACAACGCGGTCCCATCCGACATCCTAAATTTAATCAGAGAGAAGAATCGAGCGCGTCGCACCGCCCATCTTACTCCATACCCTACCGACAAAGCGCGGGCTAATCAACTCGCGGAAGAAGTCAAAAACGCACTTCGAATCCATCGAAATGAGCGGTGGGACGCTCGAGTCAGCTCTCTGGAAGCCGAGAACTGCTCACTCTGGCGTATGACAAAAGCGCTGCGCGCCGACCGATAATTATGCCACCCATTCACGGAGACAATGGGATAGCGTATACCCTCGCAGAAAAGGCTAACGCCTTCGCGTTAAACTACGAGAAACAGTTCAGCCTGGACGACGAACGGGCGAACAACCCACACATACAGCATGTTCGCGAAAACGTCAATAATGCACTAAACACTCTCGACGAGGGTGCGATTCGTTTCGTTTCTTTTCAGGAGTCAGTAACGTACATCCGCTCAGTTCACCCCCGCAAGGCGCCAGGCTATGATGGCATAACGAATCGAGCCCTCAAACACCTTCTGAGAAAAGCAATCGCTTTTCTACTCGCTATCACAAACACAATGCCACGACTGCGTCATTTCCCCGCTCGGTGGAAACTCGCAGAAGTAGTAGCTATTCACAAACCGCGCCAGGACCCGAAATTCCCTCAGAATTAACGGCCAATCAGCCTCCTTTCGACTCTCGCCAAAGCAGCAAAGGCCTGCATACACGCAAGAATCAAGGAAGCTCTGGAGGAACTCAACATAATTCCTCCGGAGCAGCTTGGATTCCGCGACAAACACTCTACTCCCGATCAGGTTCTGAGGATCGTGGAGTACATCACTCAAGGATTTAATAGCAACCAGTACACTGGTGCTATTTTTCTTGCTGTCGCGAAAGCGTTCGACAAGGTCTGAAACAACGGACTCGTTCACAAATTAATAAGTTTCAATTTCCCATTACCACTCGTGCGTCTCATCCGCTCCTATCTTTCAGGGCGAGAATTCAGAGTCAAAGTTGACGGCACGGTATCACAAATTAAACCCGTTTCCTCCGGAGTTCCCCAGGGCTCGATCCTGGGGCCGACTCTTTTTAATATCTACACGGCGAATATACCGATTCCGATTCCGCATGAAGCTATTTTAGCGCAGTACGCTGACGACACAGCTTTTCTTTCTCGCGGCTCCAAACCAGAAATTGTCACTTGTCGCCTTCAGCGCGTGGCTGACAACCTTGAGGAATGGTATTCGACATGGCGTATTGCCTTAAACCCTGCGAAAACTCAAGCCGTCCTCTTCACAAAGAGGCAGCAAGGCCCGTCAGGCAGCGTCACCTTATTTCAACAACCAATAAACTGGCACGCCTCCGCGAAGTACCTGGGTGTCATCCTTGACAACAGACTTTTGTGGAGGCCCCACGTAAACCACGTCCGACAAAAAGCCCTCTATTCGGTCGTAACAGTGTGTTGTCCATTGCCAACAAACTGTTGCTATACAAAACGATTATCCGCCCTACTCTCACATACGCGATTCCTGTCTGGGGATACGCGCCGCGTTCTTACATGGCGTCGGTTTACGCCGTCCAAAACAAAGCCCTTCGTTTGGTTGCGAGCGCACCCTGGTTCGTTCGTAACACAACCATCTTCCGCGACCTAAAAATCGAATCTCTTCGCGAACACACCGTCTCCCTCGCCGAAAAATTCTTCCAGCGAGCCACTGTCCACCCGAATCCCTTGATTCGGGCGTCAGTGGACTACGAGCCAAATTTACGCGATCGTGCTCGCCGTCCAAGGTCCATTCTCCAATAATTACTGTCCCCGCGGCTCTCTCTATCCGTTATTTCCGCTCTATATTAAATATTCTTTCAGTCAAAAGTAAAGGGTAATTACTACTCAACACTTTCTGTTTCAGTCCAAACAACATCCGGGCTAGACACGATTTTTTAGTCAGCAAATCTGATTCTACCTGTTCGGTGGACCGACAGGTGCTTTGTTGAAAGTTTTTTACGTCTCCCGAATAAATAAAAAAAAAGAAGGTATTATTCAATAATATGTATAAAATACAGTGGAAGTAGCTTATAACGACGGTCAAGGGACCGAAAATTCCCGTCGTTATCCGAATGTTAAAAGCATTGGTGTATATGGAAATCCAACCAATTGTATCTAGGTTTCGGTCGTTATAAGCAGACTGGTCGTTATAAGCGACTTTTACTGTAATAATAAACGAAATCAAAAATAATGTTATAAATTGCCGTGAAACTTGCTAAGGCGGAATCCCTTCGGATTGGAAAAAATCGTTCGTTTCGAGAAGTCTCCGCAATAAAAATTTGGAAACTTTTAAAAATGTTTATGAAAACGACTTTATATAATTAGTTCTTATACATAGTTTATACATAAAAATAATTTGTAATCAGGTGTTTGTGTATTGAGTACTGGTACATACTTGCAAAATACTATTTACAACTTTCTAGACTGACAGTACATATACGTAAAGGTACAAAACAAACAGACTTACAAACAAATCACATACTGTTATAATCCATGCCAAATTAACGCGAAATGCAAATTTTAAAACTTTATAAACCGTTTTACAACAAAATCACACTGTGCAGATATTCTTGTATTTAATCTATTATGGCAGGTATTCTTGTATTTAATCTATTATGGAATTGTAATATCACATTGTGCTGAACACTTTTACACTTCAGGTAAACTTACCAAATGCCATAAAGCAGATGCCAAGTTAGAAGCTGCTTCAACTAAATCAACTGGCTTCAGATTAGTCTTGTTATCCTGTAAGTATTTATCCAACGGACCCAAGCGCATATGTTCCATGACCATTGAAACAGGGCTAACTAATGTTACTCCATACAATCTAACGATGCTACGAGATTGCAAAAATGACCACTGTCCAGCCAATTCCAAAAATTCCTGTTTTAAAATACACATACAAAAATGTAACTTTTTATGTTATCTTACGAGAAATGGAAAAACACATTTGTATCAGCGATGTGGCATTACTTGATTTGAGGGATGTTGTTTATGTAGCAGATTATTTGACTGTATTCAACAAGGTGCATCAATTTTTTTTAAATAGAGAAAGAGCCAATTTTAGAGGGTTCATGGGCAACATGCAATATGTCACAAAGTTGTTTGTGGCGTTGCCTGCAAATCACAATTGAATATCCCTACAGTTAGAAAATGAAATAAGCAATTTCAATAATGAAAACAATGCATAAGAAATGTTTGCGTACAGTTCGCAATTACTCATTGTAACAAATTGCAAATTTTATATAAATTTTTCTCATTTGACAATTTGCAATTTTTACTAATTTTTATTCATTATTTACACATTTTACTTTATAGTATACATTCTCAGACAACAAAATGCCATTGCAAAATCGGTAGCTAAAAAGGCGAAAGTGGAAATTCGTACTGATTATACAAGATACATTGTAAATGGCCCATAATATATAATGTACTATTCGATGGTGTAGCGCACAAATGTTGTAAGTGCAAAAATTAAACTTGAAAAAACGCAGTTTAAAAGTCAAAGTTTCTAGATCAAAATCAACATGTTCTGGAGAACTTTTTTTAATTTGTTAACACTTGCGGCAATGTAAGTGACTTTGTAATTTGTGCACATTGAATTGTTACGTAATAATATAACTTTTTACGCATTTAACACAATTTCATCCAAAGTCATCGTATTATGTATAAAAAGAATTGAGAGGATTCCATTTTTAGTCATTTCGTGCCCAAAACTAAGCATATCTTTCAACTTGCTATATTTCGTTACGTTATTAAATGGTTTCTTTTATCGTGAAAGGTTTGTCTTATGAATGGTGCTACGAATTTATTCACTATTGTAAAAAACGTCGAATTGGAAAAGATTTTCAAATTAAGTGTATTTGCAAAAGAGGCAAAAAGAGTGAAACTCAACCCTGTTAAATACTAGCAAGTTTTATATTGCCCGTTGCAAATTTATTTGAAGTAGATTGGGAATGCCACGTAAATGTATGATTCTTTATACATACGGTTCTTACTATTAATAATGTTCCTTTTATCGAACATATTCTTTTAGTAGTTTCCTTTGGCATTTCTTGAATAAAAGTAAAATATTTCCGCCATATCTATTTATCTATGCGGGGATTTCAATGCTAGATCTACCATCTGGCATGATCATCTCTGTAACTGCCGCTCTGTATATGTTGAAGAGTTCATCCTGACGAATGGCCTCTGTGTCCCCAATGAACCTGGAACCCTGCCTACGTTTGAGTCGAGAAATGGCAGCAGCTACATTGACCTATCGCTTTGTAGTCCGGACCTGACTAGCTTTACCTTTGACTGGAGCGTGATTGATGGCGTTAATTGTGCTGACCATCGGGCTATCACTTTTAGTCATAATTCAAGCAAAACTGCTCCTCAGATTGCCTCTATGCCGTCCTACTATTTGGATCAGTCTTCTATCCTACTGGAGGATATTGTAGTTCCACTTCGGTCCCTTGTGTATAATGTTAACCGTGACTGGCCAGTTTTATCATCACCGGCTGCTATTGATTCGAGCCTTGATGCTTTGTACAGTGGCCTCAATGCTATCATCAAGGACCATGCTCGACGAAGAAAGAGGTTCCCTTTTCGCCCGGATTGGTGGACTAATAAGGTGGATCGTTTCCGCCTCATTTATTTGTACCGGAAAAATTGTTTATACAGAAATCGTATTGAAGTTGAAAGTAACCGACTCGTTGCCCTTATGGCTACAGCTAAGGAGAAGTATAATCTGGTGCTTAACAAAGCTAAGGAGGACTCATGGAAAAGCTTTGTTGAGAACGACCTTGCCAAAAATCCTTGGGGTGTTGTCTATCGCCTGGCTACAGATAAGTTTCATTCGCGAGGAATCCTGGGTTCTGTCCGAACCCCGAATCTGGACCACACCATAACTGTTCGCAACACCCTTATGTCCATCCTCCATTCTCTTTTGCCTGATGATGACCCTGCTACTAACAATGCACACCAAAAAATGCTTTATGGCAATTTTAGAGCTGTCGCCCCTGTCCCTAACTATGATGAAGCAGATTTCCCTGAGGAAGAGCTGGAGGCCATTATACAGCACATTCATTGTAAGAAGGCGCCCGGGCTGGATAACGTTAGAGGTTGCTTTGTTAAAATGATTCACCCGGAGATTGGACCCCTTCTGACTCGCTTGATGTCTGCCTGCCTGAAGGCTCGATATTTTCCCACCAGGTGGAAGCATGGTAATCTGAAAGCCCTATTGAAGGATTCAAGTGCGGATCCATCTACTGTGAAGAATTATAGGCCAATCACTCTTCTTCCGGAGTATGGAAAAGTCTTGGAGAAAATTATTCGTAACCGACTGGTTGACACTGCTGAGCCCTTCCATGCATTGAATCAATACGGTTTTGTGAAAGGAAGATCGACTACTGACGCCTTGATGGCGTATAAGGCGCTAATTACTGCTGCTGGCCCGTTGTATATTTTAACTATTTTTATAGATATTTCAGGTGCTTTCAATGACCTATGGTGGCCTGGACTTGTCCAGGCTTTCAGGGACAAGGGAGTCTCTGGGGCAATTATTGCTATTATTGTGAGTTACCTAAATGGCCGGAAGGTGGAACTGTCTTCAACCAATACCACTGTGATGAAGACCTGTTCTAAAGGCTGTCCTCAAGGGTCGGTATTGGGCCCGACTCTTTGGAATTGTATTGTGGATATCTTACTTGCGGAGCGTCTTCCCGATGGCTGTGATGTTATTGCATATGCAGACGACCTCACCTTTGTTGTGACGTCTGATACCAGAGCTGGTCTGCGGCTCCGCTCTAAACAGTGTCTGGACATTCTGCAATGCTGGGCTGAGTCTCAAAAGTTGACTATTTCGACTGCTAAATCTACATTCATGGTTAACCGCTCTCCACCGCGTGTTCATCATCGTGACCTGGTTCTAATGATTGGTAACTCTCGGATCCGGCAATCTATGTGCGTAAAGTACCTGGGCGTTATGGTTGATCGTGGCTTAACTTTCGAAATACATGCTGGATATCTTCAAAGGAAAATTCGGGTGTTTATTGGCGCTCTGAAACGTAAGTGCAGAACCTCGTGGGATCTGGACGTCTCTGCTTCCCTCCACACTATCTATCGTTGTGCCATTATACCGATTGCCAGTCATGGTGCTGAGATGTGGCAGCACAGACTTCGGATGGTGCAGGTACGGCGAAAGATTGATTCCATCTACGGACTTTGCTGTAGAGCTATATGTAAAGGCTACAGCTCCCTATCCAATGATGCTGCGGGTGTCTTGGCCGGGATTCCTCCGTTGGACCTGGAGATCCAAAAGAGGACTTGTCTCCGAAGTCTTTGCAGATTTGGATCTGCTCCGTTTGAGGACGATGTCCTTCTTAGCGTCGACTTCCCTAGCTGCGCTCATGCTAGTGAATATTTAACGTTACGGATTCAAGACCGGTGGCAGGAGCGATGGGATGTCTCTACCAAGGGGCGGATTACCCAGCGCTTCCTTCCACTGGTACCAAATGCTGCTCGTTACCTATCCTTTATTACAACGCAGCTACTCTCCGGTCATGGTAACTTTGCCGTCCACCTTCACAGAATTGGAAAATGGGAGCACCCGAATTGCTCTGTGTGTCCTACGGAAGTGGACGACCCAGCCCATCGCCTTTTTACATGCCCTCTTTTCAATGAAGCCCGAATTGATCTGCAGGTTGTACTCCAACCTTGGCCCCCGCCAGCGGAACGCCTGTTCCTGGTGGACCCGGCCTTACTTCGACCATTTACGGTGGCCATTGAATGACTTGCCGGCCACTTGCGACATTGCCTACTACCTGGAAGCGCTGATGGTACCACTTTAAAGATGACTTGACCTGCAACACACTCATTGCACCTTTAAGAAGCCCTGGTGCCATCATACTACTACTCTCCTACCCAGAGGACTGCCCTTTCCGTTTTTGATGGGCAACCCAGCCATAATTTATTATAATACTTTTTACTAGCTTTACATCTATATATTTAAGTTTCTTCTCATTTTTGTAATCCTTATTTTCTGTCTTTGAGCGTCCAATTTGATGCTACAATTTTTGCAAATACACGCGCCGCTTGGCGCCTTTTGTTGTTGTTGTTGTTTTCCGAAATATTCAAAATTTTTTCAGAAATATTATTTTCACAACTTTCATTACTTCCAACGTCACTCTATTCATCGTCACTACTTTCACTGCAATCTGATACAATAAATGAAGCGTCCAAGTCCTGATCTACGCGTTTTTTAACTATGCTACAAAAAATTGTTTCCAAGTTCACATTGAACGTCGCAACTAGGAGTACCAATCCCGCATCAAAACTTCAATCCCGCGGATCCGCAGGATTTGCGGGATTACAAACTATTACAATGTTTTTTTTAGTTGCTATGAAAATTAAGTAGCAGAAGTTAGTTATGCAATAAAAGACAACTAAATTCAAAATAAAAGTAGCATTTATTAGTAAAAAAAAATTAAGAAAAATTATTGAGATTTCTTTTGGAAATACTTTCAGAGAAATGATAAAGTATTCAAAATTTGATCTTGTAAATTTGACCTGATTTTATTACAGAAGTACCCAGCGACAGAAAACGCGCGCTCCGCATACATATTTTTTCAAATTCGGATATTTTTATTCAGTCCCGTAAGTCCCGCGGATCCCGCATGCGTAGTCCCGCATTACTGATCCCGCAAAAATCATGCGGGATTCCGCATTTGCGGAATCCAGTGTTTGCGGGATTGGTATCCCTAGTCGCAACTAACCATGCCTTCTCTAGTAGAGGTGGTCACGCGACGTATACAGTTGTATTATCAATACGCCTCCAAATTGAAAATATTGGCGTGATGGCGTGTTAACTATCACGGATAGCGGTCATCCTGAAAATAGCATCGCTTGTGCGATCTTTCTTTTCCAAGCATCGAAAATTTCGTTTCTGTTTTTATGTTACAAATGTGATGCGTGCCACATTACAGGTTCATCTCGTCAAGATCGAGATCGAGAAACTCTAGCACCACTTCATTTGACCACTTCCTTTTAATTTTTTATTAAAAACAGTTCCTAAATAAAAATAAAAAACCTCTTTTGTACGGTTATTACAACATACTGAATGAATAGTATCGAACCAAAGCAACACAAATATGCGCATCTCGTCTGAGTGCATTCACAAGTATAGATTAGGCACGGACTTATCAAGTGTTTAATAATTGAGGACCTTGGTGCAAAAAGGGGATAAGTCATTATTGTCCCAATATCGAATTATGTATGCCATTTGAATGTATTGCAAATTAGGCGTCGTTTGATGTAAGAATGGGACAAGTTATAATATCATAATGAAGTCAAAACTACTTTTGACTCATCCCATAACGCGTCTTTGATGCAAGAAGGCGATAAATCCAATTTTCATATTGTGACTTATCCCCTTTTTGCATCAACGTCCTCAATTGTGAAGCCTTTGACTTGTACCATATACGATGAGAAACGAACCAGCATTTATCAATGCCCAATAATTGTACAAGTAAACGGCTCACACGACGTGGCAAGTGTACGCCAGTACCAAATATTTGCCAAGTACACCAGTCGTCTGAGTCCGACTTAACAATGTTTTAAAGTAAAAATAATTCTTTAATTCAGTATCTTTTCAACAGGCCAAATAAAATCAAAATTATTAGGGGTTTACCTGAAAAGAACCGTTATGTATAAGTGAGACTGAAACGTAACGAAATGCACTATGTTAAAGAAAGACAAGCTTAATTTTGGACGACAATATACTCTAGAAATGGGATAGTCTTAATTCTTTTGCTATCTATTTGGACGGCAATATACTCTAAAAATGGGATAGTGTTAATTCTTTCACTACCTATTATAGTACATTACGTGAATCGTCATTGAAAACCAAACAAAAATCAATTAACAAATTAATATTAACCCTTTGGTTAAGATCAAATTCAAATGATAATTTTTGGCTTGATTTTTGATGTGGAATCTCATGATGTATACAAAGTTATGTAACAATTACAATACACTCTGTATACACAAGCACATACAAATGTGTCTACATATTTCTCTGATTCGTATTTATTTTTGGAAAGACAAGATTGCCACTTACCCTGAGATTTTTATTAGAATCATCGTGTTTTAAAACTTTCATGGAAACTTCTAGTTTCTTTCCTTTCGTAACTCGCCACATGCTACGATAAACAACAGTTGTTCCATCTGTACCTTCCTTTTTCTGACCTAAACACACACAAAACGTTCAATATAAATAAAA
Source organism: Dascillus cervinus (assembly GCA_949768715.1). Lineage (NCBI taxonomy): Eukaryota > Metazoa > Arthropoda > Insecta > Coleoptera > Dascillidae > Dascillus > Dascillus cervinus. Next base: position 17,376,019 of record OX458318.1, on the reverse strand, counting down.
ATATACCTAACGCAATAAAACAATTATTTATTTTATTAGTAATATAAATACAGTAATACCCCGATTTACGCGCTTAATACGTGAAAAAATAACGTTAAGCGAATCACACGTAAAACGGAGTCAATTACGTTTTTTTAAATTGTCATATAAAGTATATTTTAAATAAAGAAAGAATACAAATACAATAAGGTTGAAAACAGAATGTAACAGTGAAATACTGTTTTAATTTTGTATGGTGTCAAAATATTTAAAAACAATTAAATCAAATTGTAATAAGAGCGCATGCACACGATACAGTGCGCCTGCGCGGTAATTGACTCTTTTTAAATCGTTATAAAAAATCAACGTAAACCGGGGTATTAGTGTACTAGGTTGTTCCATAAGTCTTTGGGATCAAAAAGCCCTAATTGCAAAGGTTGTAGCTGAGCAGATTAATGAAATTAAAGGGGAACAGAAACACTGCAACTTTGTTTAAAAAGTTTTGTCAGAGACAAACCAGACTTCGAGAATTACCAGTAAGAATTAGTCCATCAAAATCCAAAATAGGTCGAGAGTTCCAAGAAAATACCATACATCAATAAACAGTTTCGAATAGCCACAAGTTCAACGCAGAATTTAAGTTTGCAAACAACTGCTACATAATCCCACTGACGATTGCTTTTGAATGAGAAATACGTTTTTCTACGTAATCCAGATGAAAAGAAAACGTGGATTTGATGAAGAGAAATGTGCTTGCAGTGACTCGTCAAAATCGTTTTGGTTTGGTTTTGGTCATAAGGTAATGCTGTCCATTTGATGGAATTTGAAGTTTCGTATTTTGAATAGATTCAGGAAAGCCGAGATGTTAAAAAATAAGAGTTACTCCACTATTTGATTACAAGTTTAATACATTTTGAAAATAAAGTGGTTCGTTTTTAATATTATGACTGGTCGCAAAAAAAAATAATGCATGCAACTCACACGAGCCGTAGGTGAGTGTCGTAATTCTCATACTCGTGTTTTAACAGCTATCATTAAATACTCATTGGATAATATACTATTATGAAATACTGCACACTCGTTATAAACGCATTATGTGCAGAGACGTATGAAGGTATTGAGAACGACAGAACTTGAATACGCTACCTGGTGGCGCGCTCCCATACCACTTTAAAGCAGTCGTCACAAACAAGCCATTTGAATGCACACAGATGTTTGTGTGTACTTATTAAGTGCGCTTTGCAATATTTTAGAGTACATCACAATGACACGTGTTTTATGTGTAATTAGTCTGTGTTTTTAGGAAACATTAAGGACATGTGTTTTAAGCTTGTGTGTGATTAGTTTGAACCACGTTATTGTAAGTAGTAGTGTAAGTATTAGTAACTTGTGTTATCTACTTTACACGTGTAAAGGTTCTTTTTTACTCTTACAATGTTTTTAGGATGCATTACAAGTGCACGTGTTTTGTGTGCAACAAGTGCTAGTTACAGTGATTGCCAAACTGGAAGAGGCCATGGGAAGAGCTTAGACTGCACGGATTTTTATACCAGTGACGTACTGTAAAATTCATGGAAATGACAGAACTAGATTTCGTGATATTACTTGCATTGGATCATTAACATATTGAAAAATGTAAGGTGGTCAGGAAACACACCGAGTCTTCGAAACTGAGACGGTTAAGTAAACAACACAACCGTACTATCTATCGTGCGCACACCAATGATAAACGCAGACGATATTCGCCCTTAATGTAGTTCACTCTATAATTTCTGGTTTGTGCGCAATTTTATTGCCGGCCTCTTCCAGTTTGGCAATATCTTTACATTGTTTTTACGCTGAGATATTGTAAAACAATGTTTCATCTCGGCCAATTAAAATTATTTCAATACTTGGATGCTACACCAACATCCAGAACAATTATTGAAAGTGAAGCGTTATTAAATGCCAACCACATTATTTCAAATGCTAGAGAGGGCGAAGATTGCAACTCTGAGTTTCCTTCCTAAAAAAAGCAGAACTATTTATGAAAGAACCTATGACGAATTTATTTCATGGTGCAAAGAGAAGGGGGCAATGCATTGTTAATTACTCTTGATTGCCTAGATACCGAAATCGTGCATTTATAATAAATCATTCAATAATAAATAGGGATCATTAATGCACGATTTCCTATTCATTAAATCGGCCCGTAAATCAACGATCACCGGAAAAGTTATTTAACCAACATGTGCGTTAATGAGAGCGATTAATAATCAAGACAGTTTAACGCGTTAATATTGTTGAGATTATTAATCGCCGATTAACGCAAAAGTTGATTACAATATTTTTCCGTTGATCGAATCTTACGAAATTAAAGAAAATGTAATTTTTTCCGTGACAAAAAATTCCAATAGATATTCAAACCAATATGGTGCGATGAATTACAAATAATGTCAAAAGTTTGACAATCCATCTGCACTTTTTATCAATTTTACTGGCTGTACTGTTGCTAATTTCTATATAAATAGTATTACTATAAACATAACGTAAGTAATTAATTAAATTTGTAGTTCTCATTGGTATATTTTGTATTTATTTTGTCATCTTACATTTAAAAAATAAAGTGCCATTTCAATTTAATGGTATATTTCGTTGCCTAGATACCGAAATCATGCATTTATAAGAAATCATTCATTCATAGAGGTCATAAATGCACGATTTCCTATTCATTAAATCGGCCCGTAAATCAACGATCACCGGAAAACCATTTAAACAAAAAATCACAAGTACTAAGCCAGCCATGCCGGTTTGACGCCGACGCCTCTACAGTAAAGTTCCGTTCTCAATACAGTAGAATTTGAAATATAATTAAGGATTTGAAGTTTTTTTATTAAAGTAATTAACAATTACACTATTTTCTTCTATTTCTTTTATATTTCCTATTGTCAGATGTAGGTAATCTACCCCACTTTAAATATGCACACAGACAACCAAATACTATTAAGAAAACAAAAACAATAATAAATATGATAGCTATCCGAACATTTTTTTCTGTTTTTAACCATCCAAAAATTGGTGCTGTTAAATGATCTTCCATTAAATGTGTATACAAATTAGGAGCTGTCTTAACTTCAATTTTTATAATATTTGTAACCCACAATAAGTGTAAATCCGATTGCTCTACAACACATTTCCATTCTCCAGTGTTAGATTCATTTAGCGATTTTATATGTTCTGCACTAACAGCTGCTAATGTAGTAACACCATAGTCTAAGTAAACTACATCATTTAATAACCACTTCTGTCGTAAATCTGAATAAATATAACCCAAAACAACTGCATTTGATACAAGCATAACATCCAACGTTGCTCTTGTAGATATCCTGTATTTTTCTGTGGTAACAGCTAATGATATTACTCTAAATACAATACGTTTTTGGTTGACTCTATATAGCATACAAACATATATTCCCATATCAGAAACTTCAGCATGATGAATGATAACATCATCAGTTTTAAATTCGATTCTTTCATGTTTGGAAGGTAGGAAAACACCATTTAATGTCCATTCATAATATGCATTTGGAGATTGAACAGAAATTTTCTTTAATATCTTTTTGTTATTGGCCAATGTAACTTCGTTGCCTTCCTTAACAATTAAACTAAGCTGATGAGTTTGTAAATCTTCACGTATTTCTTCCATTGTATCGGGACTTAGGTCGCCACATTCAAAATCATTACATCTTCCTGTAGAAGTTGTTGGGCCATCACACATTTCTCCAAATATGTTAGGTCTTGGATTGGAACAAGTTCGCGTGCGATAACCATCTCCTCCTCCACAACTTACAGTACATTTCCAAGATGACCATTCTGACCAACCACCATTTAATGGTGGGCCATCTATGTCTAATGGTTCACAATTCACTGTCCATGTGATCCATCCATTTATATTGGCTAAAGAAAACCAATAAAATAAAAGTGGTATTGAGCTGTTATAATGGAGAATCAGTGATTTATTTCGTATAACACTAATAGTCGTTTCAGAAAATGATACTTCTAATGATGTCCAAAACAAAGTAGTCAAAATGGGTTCAGAAAATTGTGCAGATATTAATGTTTCAGATTTTCCAACTTCGTTTTTAGTAAGATGTATTTCACTGCCTGAATTCGCTATATGTAAGATGTAATAATTATCAGTTTCTGGTAAAACCATTAATGAAATCAAAGTAGTACCGAATCCACGTAACTTTAAACTCAAGTTATTATAAAATAAACTTTCTGTTTCAGACCACATTCCAATAGGCATGACTTTACTAAAATCCTGAACTGTAATGTTTTCAGTATGGCATTCATCACACTTGAAAAATAGTCCTATTGGCTTTCCTGCTATTGATTTAAATGTTAAAAAGGTAGGTTGAAAGGCCTTTGATACATCTTCATATTGACATTCAAATAAAGCTGTGGGTACACCTTCATATCCCAACATAATTTCTCCTTTACGAATTTGCAACCAGAATGAAGCCCACTTTCCAGCAGGTATCAAATGTGGAAGTGTTTTTTCCTTAATTAAAATAGAATTCATGTAGAGTAGCACTTTTTCATTATTATCAGCTCCCATCATTAATCTTACTTTATCTTCGCCTTGCATTGGCATAATGTCAAAAATTATTCCATCTGATGAATCGGGATTCCATTCTTTTAAAGAAAAATGAAGACCACCATGAATGCCTTTTTCTTTCCATTGTGGTAAAATATATACTTTTCTTCCTGTTGTAGGTGAATAGTTTTAAAGTTGCGAGGTAAGAAACTTTGTGATTTTAAGAAACGGGAAAAAATTTAATTACATTAGAAACAGTAACTTATTTCTCAAAAATATTTCTGTACCAGAGAAGCAGAACAATGTATGTCGACTTTTCCAACCATGAAATTTTTATGATTAAAATATGTCCCATCTACACATTAAAGGGAGAATTGTCCAAACTTAGAATTTGTGTTGCATTATGATGTATCTCCAAGCATTACTTTAAGGCGGTGGTTCCCAACCCTATGCCCGCGGGCACCATGGCGCCCGCCGACCGTTTTACGTGTGCCCGCCGCTGTGCGACCACGATAAAAAAATTGTATGTATTATTGACTATGTCCAACTATAAAAAAAAAAATGGTGCCCGCCGCCCGACCGGTATTCTAAAATGTGCTCTTGGGTGCAAAGAGGTTGGGGACCCCTGCTTTAAGGCAACACCTAAGGTATCAAGTCATTAATTTGAATTTTCTGAGCATTGTCACTTTTGGGCATACATTGTTCTGCTTCTCTAATACAGATTTGTGATGCAATATTTTATAATAATTATATGTTAAAACAAAATGTTGCATAAATTTTACCTTCAAGCAGCTATTAAGAAAAAACACAAAGTTTCAGAAAATTGGATGTAATTGGGTTATCACAAAAAGTGGCACATACCTTCTCCTTGATCTTTTATTATAATAATACATTCTTCTGGTTTGTCACAATCTCTAACATTACAAATATCCTGAACAACATTAACATCGGTTGTATAACACCAACTGCCTATAGATTATCAACGTAATTTAATTTTTATTTTATAGAAATCGTCATGATTCTAACCTGCTATGTTTCGAGAAGGATTTCGACAATAATTTTGGGCTTCTTTTGCAGACATATCAGCAAATAAGGTGTCATTGACATATGATGCATTGATTGAATGAACAGTATTATTTGTTGACCATAATTGACAAGTTCGATTTGAACGAGTTATATTCAGTGTTCCAACATAATCATTGCCTGTGCCTGCCATACGACATTCTGCTGATTTACATTTTCGTAAATGACAATAGTGTTTCTCAAATTTTTGTTCAGGAATTTGTTTTATTGCATAACAGTATGTTCCCTGATTTTCATTACTTGGATCACGGCAATAATTAAAAGCTTTTAAAGGTGTTTCCTCAGTAAACATTTCTTTAATTTCATTAGGAATTAATTTTTTGCCTGACCATGGCAAGCATGGTAAACCTTCACTTGTAACTGACTGTGTTCCTTTATAATCTGGTTCATTTTTGTTTAAAGCACATTCTGGTGGCCAAGGTGGTAGTGGCTGAGCAAATTCAGGCGATAAGCAGTTGAAAGTCCAATGTGCAACTGAATTCTCACAACTAGGTGAATACCATCGCATTTTTCTAAAAATTTCATTTTTGATTTCAAATATCATGTGGGTACCAACATCTTTTGTCCAATAAAGTTGTACAGTGTCAGCAAATAAAGCAATGGAGAATTCATGCCATTTCCAGTAATCCAGCATATTTGTTGTACTTAACTCTTTTAAAACCGTTGTAGGCCCTTTTTCATATTGAACACTTACGACTCGTGTAAAATTATCAACTCCTTGAAAAGTTATTTTAACAGATGGAAATTCTTTAACTGGAGTGGATACCAATAAAAGAGAAGCAGAATGTACAGCTCGTACAAAAAATTGTAAATCATATCCAGTATTAGTTTCACGTAATGGCCAAAAATGTTGAAAATTTCCAGACGTTGTTGTATGAACATCACAATCATCTTTATCATTGCAAAATGGAAAGGTCCATAAAATATTTTGGCCTTGTGGTGAATAAAAATAAAATTTATCCTTTTTAAAGCCTAATAAATTATTTTTCATTTTATATTCTTGTAAAAATATAGGTTTTGTTTGCCCTTGTAAATATAATGAAATAAATCCTGAGCCCCAACCTAAAGAAAAAAATGTGAAATCAGTTGATTTCAAAATCCCAGGTGTAGACTCAAATTCAGGTTTGTCTTTATTTCCAATTGTTAATGCCGATTCTTTATTTGAAAGGAATATTTCTATTGCAATGCCTAAATTTTCTATTTGTTGTCCATTTACTGGCAAAGCCAAAACAGATAACAATAAACAAGCGCTAGCTTCTGAAAATGAATCTGAATCCCATATTTTAATTCCAAATGTAAAATTGGTAAACTTCGGATTAAAATCAGTATAATGCGTATATAATGAATAATTTTTGGTAAAAACAACACAATCTAGATCGTCACAAAATGGTATATCGCAATATTCACGTTCGATGTCATCTGACTCTTCAATTTCTACAAAACACCATGGACCACCCAAATCACCGTCTGGATTTCGACAGTACTTTCTTGCAGCAGCCAGACTCTCATCTGGAAATTTGCTTTTTAAAAATTTGTTTTGCGTTACAAGACTTTCTCCTTGTCTTATTCGTTTGCGATCTTTATTCCATTTTAAACATTTTCTCTCTACAATTTTAGAAGTTAATTCATACAAGTTTTACATTTTTACCCACCACTAAGGGTTTCACTGTGGTGTCCACCATATTCCATTCCAGCTCCTGTTATTCGACATTCGGTAAATAAACATAAAGGAATCGCACAAGTTTCATCTATAAGGTTTATATCCATAGTGTAACACCATGGTCCTTGTATATCTCTGTTAGGATTGCGGCAATAATTTCGAGCCTTTTGTTTCGACTTTTCAGGAAACCTATCATTAGTGAAACTTTCATCAACTTTATGTACAGGTGTACTAGTAGACCATGATTGACATCTAACACCAGATTCTGTTTTAGATATAGTACCTTGATATTCAAGACCTAAATGGCTAACTTTACAAATTGATATGTCTGTTACATTTCCAGGTGCTTGTTCTTTGCATTCACTCAAGATCAAGAATAAGAATATCAGATGTATTAACGATTTAAGACACGCCTTTTTAACTGAAGTACAGCTCATTACTGATCACTTAACTATTTCACAAAATTTTAAATGAACTTTTTGCAGCACAATAACTATAACTAATTTAACGTTTTAATCAGAATCTTACATTAAAAAATTATTTTCAATAAAATCTATAAATGTCAAAATTGAAAATCTTTGTAATTATCAAACTACTATGGTTTTAACAATATTGTAATATTGCCTGTAATAAAAAAAGAAACCAACGGGAAGATATCGAAGGCTAGTAGTCACAGGTTGCATAAACGGCATTAATAGATGTAATTAAGTTTAAAAAAATGACATTTTACTGAATGAGTGTGGCTGTTGTGAGAATGGGCAAAACATTCATATTCATTGCGTACAGTATTTTTTCGTATTTTTATCTGGTTATAATTTAATAGTTATTTATTGTACAGGGTATAACTGAATGACTCAGCCAAACTTTACAGCCATATTCTACTAACCACAACAATAAAATAAATTTATATAAACATGACGTGTCTGGAAAAGCTTTCCCAAAAAGTTAGGCGCCTTTGAAGTTGTAAAAACATTTCATTCTAATTGATAACAAAATTAATCATAACATTTGAACGCTTATCTCATTGTTTAATAGATGATGCCAAATAGCTAATTTTACTTGCATATACTATTATATGATTCTTTTATCAGGGAAAATGCACTTTTCATGCAAACCGCAAATGGAAACTACATTCTGTAAAAATTATTGGATTTCACTGAGTTATCGCTTAAAATTAGGGGAGAAATTAGCAATAAGACTAAACGGAACTAGGTGTCGCGGTCCTCTATTTTTTTTTCAAGGCTACATTGCAATACATCAACGATTAGAATCGCAACGGCGCATAACAATTTATCAATGTGCAGCCAGATTTAACTGACAGTTAATAACAGTTGCAATAACTACAACGATTGTTGCTAAGCACTTTAGCTAGCAGATCATATTAAACTGGCTGATAAGTTTAGCTGCATATTGATAAACCGGCCCTTAGGCCGGATTATACAAATGCAAGTTCAACTGTAGTTTAAGCAAACTCCAATTTTAGCTGAACTGTGGTTCAGTTACGTCACTCGTTGTACAAGTATGTTTATATGTTTTGTCGTTTCATGCTGAATAGACATGAGCACATTTGACATTTGTTTGACATTTGTCAGACTTGAGAGTCAGTTGAGCTTGCTTTGTACAACCCCTGACTAATTCAACTTGAAATTAGATGTGACCAGTTGGACCAGTTGGAAGAATATACAACTACCTAGGTACAACTATTAATGAGAACCACAACAGCTCCCAAGAAATACAAACTAGAATCAAAAAGGCAAGAATCACATTTGCAAAAATGAAACGAGTTCTCTGCGGCTAAGATCTAAACTTTGAGTTAACAATACAACTGATGAGATGCTACGTACTGTCAATACGGAATGGAAGTATGGACATTGAAGAAGACTGATGTGAACAGACTGGAGGCGTTTGAGTTATGGATGTGTCGGAGAATGTTGAGGATATCATGGGTAGAAAGAATAACTAATGTAGAAGTGATGTGACGAATGAATAACGAAAAAGAAGTGATGTTGGCAATTAAATGAAGAAAATTGTTATATATGAGGCACATTATGAGAGGAAAAAGGTATCAGCTACTTTAGATCAGGGAAAAATTAAGGGAAGAAGATCGGTAGGACGAAGACAAAACTCATGGCTGAAGAACCTCCGGGAATGGTTTGGTTGTACCAGCAACCAATTATTTAGATCAGCGGTTTCAAAAATAAAAATCGCCTTGATGATTGCCAACCTTCGGATCGGAGATGGCATCTAAAGAAAAGTTGGAAGTTGTTATTCACCAATCCCATGGTAAGCTCGATTTGCATCGTTGCAACTCTGGCTTGAAATTGAGCCCATAATGAGTAAAAATGTTTTTTTCTCCAGCCATCTTAAAACACTTCATTTTTAATAGCATTTTTGGACGATAAACCGGTTGTTTTTCAAATTAAGAAAAAAAGTGTTTTGTCACTAAGGCAACAATCACTTTTAATCCTAGGCTCAACATTTTTTTAAAACCCTAGACTTATTGTCTTCCATTGAACTAAAACTAAAACGTACAACTACTGCCACATCTGGAGGTAAGTCAGTCTCTTCTTCACAATTCATCTTTACTCAAAAAATACACACATTCTTGGTAGATCATTTTACTTGACAGATGCTTTTTTTCCAAAAAACAACATTGAAATGAAAAGCAGAACAACAAAAAGATTTAGTACTAGTTAAATCAGGAATCAATAGGAATTAGTAATGCTTATTGTTAGTATATTTTACCTTTATAAACCTGGAGATCCTTACTGTTGATACACAATGGTGTTGTTGGTATAATGTTAGATACTGCAGAGCTGTCAGTTAATGAATCCCCTGATATGTTATCACTTTGGCATAAAAGTAATGGAGATCTGTCTGTAAAATAAATAATAATTTAAGTATAATATTTAAATTTTCTCATGCATATTTTCTATTGAAGTGATTCCGATAATTAAAAAAGTTCTCTCATAACCGTTAGTTCTGACAATACAAAATGGAAAAGAATAAAATGCTATATGCTAAATTTAGTGCTATAAAGAAAATGATTAATGCTACATAAAATAATTAAATTTAGTATACATCTTGTGGTATAGAATATAACGGTTTCCCAATAGAATTTCTTTAAATTGGTATAAATTTCCTGCTATAAAAATAGTGGATTTTTGCTATAAGGTAGATGCGACAAATAAGGCCCGGTTAACGATAAATAAACAATAAACGTAAATAAACAATATTTCAACAAAGTGACATAACTACACTATATTTTTAACACAAAAAAAAGTTTGGCATGAAAACAACCACATTAGATCAAAAAAAAAAAAATACTTTTTTTAAGAATGCAAATGGTCATATTTCTGCCCCTAGAAGTAATAAGGCCTGCTGCTTTCCACATGTGCTGCAGATACATTCCTCATCGTATGAAGCGGCACAACAAGCAATACCACGAGTCGCTTGTAGATTTCTTGAAAGATAAAGTTTTTGGATGACATCCAGACTCCTTAACTGCTGCAGGAGAACAGCTGGTAAATTAACAGGTTCTTTCTCGGGTTCTTCTTCTTCCTCCTACGTCCCAAGAAATAAAGGTCTGCGAAGCAATAAGTGTGGGCCTTATTTCGAACATGCAGAATTTTTGATTACTTTGCTAGTTACAGATAACCAGTCTTGAATCTTGATTTGATTTTGTAGCCAATAGTACCTGAATAATTTACTTACCCCATACAGAAAATGTTATTTCACCAGCAATTTCTAATCGCAAAAAAAAACAATTATGCAGCTCAAATTTAATAAACACGTAATACGTAACACGTAACAAGTTCATGCGAGAACTGAAAAATTGAATTATGTTGATTCCAACCCCCGAGCCTAATTACCTGCTGGCCATTATTTGTCGCACCTACCTAATACAAAGTTAACTTTGTTATAGGGTAGTATGCACGGACAGTGCTTAGATATACATACCATATTCTGAAGGTGGTAAACATTCTTGCAAGAAAATAGCTCCTTGAGGATCATTATAAGCTCCCATTAACTGTGCAATGTTTTCATATTTTGTTAAGTCATCATTAAAAATAAATTCCCCAGTCATTAAACGTTCTAATTTGAAAGTTTTTGGTTTCAAGCTAAAATTAAAATATTTATTTAGCAAGCAAAATATTTTAATTTTTAAATTAAACATTGAATAAGTTTTCAATAGTTCAATAATACTTTGAATTCAATTTTTCTTCCGCGGTTAATAATATTACATAATGTTTTGCTGACACTTTTGAACAATGTACATAATGTGCTTAAATAAGAAAATATTAAACTATTGGAAAAATACATGACATAAATTTAAAAAAAAGGTATATACCTATTTTTCATACAAACATCAATGTAATATATGTTGTACTTTGCTTCACTTTCTCTTAAAATAAAACAACCCGGGTGGTTTTCACGTTTTTCTTCTAATTTTGCATAAGAAAATTCACCCCTGTAAATAAGAATGATTAATACAAAACACAAAACAATAACTTGGTAATATCGTACCCTACAGGTCCATGGCACTTCAATGTATATAATTTCTGTAAAGATGGTGTTGGTGCATCTTTACATAAATTGAAAGTCCATTTGGTCATGAGTCTATAGTAACCATCCAATACACTAACAAATGAATACATGGCAAGTAATGAGTAAAACTTGAGGTAGAATGGAATTCCATTTTTTCTGCTTATTTCTACTGTGCCGTCTTTACGAATTGATATATAGCATAATTCTTCAATGGTACAAATATGTATCCAATTCTACAAAAAATTAAAAATAAAATTAATAAAACAATAATAATAATACAATATTATAGTATGAGTAAATGAGCAAGACTTGGAAAAAAACGAAGTCTTGTGCTCTACTACTTCTAATATTTTTAAGTTAAATGATTGCTCTTTTATCAAATTTTACATTATAAAATGTTTAATGAAAAACAAAAAGGATGACAGTGGAGCTTCTCTAAGTCGAAGAATCTCCAAATGACCGTCAAAAAGTTCAAGTTGGAATTATACAGAAATTATAATAAAACATTATTTGTATATTATTTACAATACAAGGTAGGCTTTTATTATATTGAGAGTATAAAAGTGTTTGTAGAATAAGAAATAAAATATGTAAGTAAGGTCTAAAGCTCGTTTGTTTTTTCTATACAGACAGTTCCCCGCTCTGAATTATATTATTTTTTGTTTTTTATCGGACTTCGCATTATCTATTAAGTTTTCTTAAATAATATGTCAGTCAAAGCATTATAACGGAAATTATCTAAGAATTCAAAACAAACTATCGATTCAAAATTTAGAAATATTTGATTTATGGAAGTTCGGAAGTCAGTCTATTTAAAAAAAATTCAATGTACAGTAATACCCCGATTTACGCGTTTAATGCATTGAAAAAAAACGTTAAACGAATCAAACGTAAAACGTGTTTTTAAATTCATATAAAGTATTTTAAATATAATAATACAATACGGTTGGAAGCAAGTTGAAATGCTGTTTTAATTTTGTATCATGTCAAAATATTAAAACAAAATTTAAATGAAATTGTAATAAAAGCGCAAGAGCGACTTTCAAAAAAAGGTAACAAAATGGATTCATAACAGAAATATAATAACAGTTTTTTTAGAAACACATTAGAAAAGGTTGCTTCCATGCCTTTGTATACTTGATTTTACTTTATTATAAACAATAAAATTATTACTACGCAATAAACAATGAAGGTGCGTATACAGTAAGGACGCGTGGGTTGGAATAAATTCATTTAAAATTCATGGGTTTGGTTTTTGGAAAAACGCTCGGACACGTCGATATTTGTTTTTAAAACTGCATCTTTTTTAATATTTATAATTTTACGATTGTCTTGTTTTCGCACTATGACGTCATCAATATATTTTTTTTAATTGCACGAATTTGGATGCAGCACATTTTTCTGAGTACAGAAATGTCAAATTCGTATGACCCTGAAGAGGAATGTTTTCGAAATAATCAGTCCTAAAGTTTCAAAAATTTATGATAAAATTATTACAGTAGACCACTAATAATATCAAGGAAGCGCTGGAAATCGAGCAAAACAATTGTGTGTTTATTTTGTTTTTTTGATTATTGAGTTGTCAAGTACATTTGCAAAGTTTGATGAGAAACAACGAATAGAAATGTTGATGATGGTAGGATATGGCGATAATACTCGAATACAAGCTGAAGTTTGCGAATTGTTCAATGATAAGTACCCAGAGAGGCCTATTACACAATCAGTACTTAGTAAGATAGAGAAAAAGTTTAGAGACTTTGGCCATGTAAGAGACAATTACAAAACCAACCATGTTACATTTCCAGAAAACACAATTGAATGTTTTGCTCGATTTACAAGGAAATCCTCACAAATCAAGTCGACAAGTAGCTGCAGAATAGTCAGTAAGTAAATCTTCCGTTCTAAAATGTTTACACAAAAACAAATGGCACCCATACAAAGTACATTTTGTTCAGGAACTTATTGAAGATGATCTTGACCGCAGATTAGAATTTTGCGAAATAATAATGGATAGATGCAATGCCAACCCGGAATTTTGACGTAAGATAGTTTTTCCGACGAGGCAACATTTTCTTTGAATGGTTCGGTAAACAGGCAAAATTTTCGATATTGGGCACCAGAAAACCCACATTGGAGAATGTAAGTCATACGCAATTCCTTCAGAAAGTAAACGTTTGGGCCGGAATTGTGGGTACCTCAATTGTGGGTCCCTTTTTATTGAGGGAACACTTAATTCTGAAAAATATTTAGACTTACTACAAAATGACGTAATACCCAGTGTAAGTGCACTTTACCTGAATAATGAGAACCCAAATATACCGGCAGATTTGATATGGTTCCAAGAGGATGGAGCGCCCCCACACTATTCGAGAACAGTACAAGAATACCTTCATAATATTTTCCCAAATAGATGGATCGGAAGGAGAGGTTTTATCGAAAGGCCAGCTAGGTCTCCAGATTTAAGCCTATTAGATTTTTATCCATGGGGTTATCTGAAATCTAAAGTCTACTTCAATAAACCGGAAAATATTGATGAATTGAAGAATAGAATTATAGCCGAAATACAACAAATCCAGCCACAAACGTTAACTGAAGTGTTACGAGAAATTGAATTTCGACTTGCCTATTGTCAGGAAGTTAATGGTCAACAGTTTGAACATTAACTTCCTTTGATATGTTGTTCTGTTTTTTTAATAAATCGGTCCTTTTCAGACCACAGAGTGAAATAAATTTCGTAGGATACAATCTCAGTTATTGATATGTTCAATCGTAAATTTTTCGATAACTGTTGAGTTTGGGTATAGCACATAGTACATAAAAATACTTCGAATTCGATGCAGAATTCAAGAATGAAATTAAAAAATAGGTGTTTCCATTTGAAAAATTAAAGTTGATAGTCGTGACTTATTTTTGGGCCAGCCTTTGCACATGAATTTACCATGACGTTTCCGAGCGTTTTTCCAAAAACCAAACCCATACATTTTAAATGAATTTGTTTCAACCCACGCGTTCTCACTGTATGTGGTTAGAACAGCAGTTTGCGGAGCTCATGTCTATTCCTATAATTCAACAAAACTATATTGTAGGCCTTTCGCGTTGTTTCTCAGTTAAACGCGCCATTCATCAAACTTTGCAACTGTACTTGACAAGTCAATAATCAAAAAAACAAAATAAACACAATTGAATGTTTTGCTCGATTTCCAGCGCTTCCTTGATGATACTATTAGTGGTCTACTCTAATAATTTTATCATAAATTTTTGAAACTTTCGAACTGATTATTTCGAAAACTTTCCTCTTCAAGGTCATACGAGTTTGCCATTTCTGTACTCAGAAAAATGTGCTGCATCCAAATTCGTGAACAAAAATATGGGGTGCAATTTAAAAAAATTATTGATGACGTCATAGTGCGAAAACAAAAGATGATCGTAAAATTACAAATATTAAAAAAGATGCAGTTTTAAAAACAAAAATCGACGTATCCGAACGTTTTTCCAAAAACCAAACCCATACATTTTAAATGAATTTATTCCAACCCCCACGTCCTCACTGTATTCACCTTTGCCCGCAAACGGTATATTTTTTGTGCGAGTGAGGTGTGAGTTTTACTTTATTTTATTTTTGAAAGTAATGGACATAATTTAAAACAAAAATTTAATTGTTTCTAATTTTTTACCCTTCCTGTTGGAAATCAACCCTATGGAAGTAGAGCAATTCTGACTACGAAACTATACCTTATGTCAACTGGAAACTTCAATTTCTATTGGTTACTATGAATTAGGGACGTTAGTCTTTCTCACCTAGGTGGTGACAGGTGGAGAGTGCGTGTACAATATGTGAGCACTATATATGATCTTAAAATGAGAATTAAGATAAAGTAACCAAAAATATTCATTCGTGGAAAGCCGGTTAGATTTGGTTTCATGTTGTGGTGTTCGTGTTTCCATAAAGGCAAGCAAAACTTTTTATTGAGAATTAAAGTTTAGAAAAGTATGAAAACCTATCTGGGGTCACACTGTACACAGCTAATAAGTATACAGCACTAGTCATATAAGTTACCTTGAAAATATGCAGCTCAAAATGCAAAGAACTGTAACAAGAGAATAAGACAGGAAATAGAAAGGGTAATCGTAGATTAAATATTTAATTTTTGAAGTTAGACAGCTAAATGTTACAATAATTTGTGTGGCATATGACGTGGTTTTCATAGTAACTTTGTGATTCACTAACTCGTCAATGCACTGTGTTAGTACTAAATGAAGACATGAACCAATGAAGGTGGTATGTTGCAATTTGTTTTTGCACAAACAGATAAACCGAATTACGAATTAAAAAAAACTTTGCCCTGAATTTGGATCGGCCTGTTTTTTATAAACGTATAAACAGCCAATGTGTAAGATTAAAAAATTATGTTTATGCCTCTTTTGCAATCTATAAACCCTCAAACTTGTAAATTTGTTGCTCTCGAGTGAACATAAACAACAAATAATGGTCTTGGTACGTAAATTACTATTGCGTTTGATCTTAAACAAATGATTGTCACACAAAGTATCAAGTTGATATGTGTGTAAATAATACACTACTAAAGATAAAATACAATATTTACCTCTCGTTTAGTTTCATAGCAAATTTTAACACCAGGTTTTATGGGATGAAAAGGAGATACCCTAACTATGATATTATAAACAGAACCATCTTTATCTGTCATAGCTTTATATTCTTCAGCAAGATATTCAGGAGCCATTCTGTTTAATTGCACTAAATAATCTGCCTTGACATACCTAAAACGAACATTGTTTACAATTAGTTTTAATTAATTTAAATTAAACTTATACCATGAATCGAGGCCATTTTTTCGAATGTTGCCTAATATAGCGCGAATAGGTTTTTTTACAAAAAAAGAATGCCTTTTCTGTGCTGCTTTTGGTATATATTTCTTGTACTCTTTTTGAACAATATTACAAGGAATATCTTTTTCTAGCATAACTCTATACATATCGGAAATTCCCAATCCAATTAATTCTTTTTTATATTGTTCATGAGTAAGGTCTGGTACTTCATTTTCAAACACATCCTTTCGTGCTTGATGAAAATAGTAGTCGTATGCTTTAATATCGGTTTTCTTCAATCTTGTTACACTGGCAACTTTATAACGTATTCGAAAGTCATACGTTGAACTTTTATCTTGAAATCTTGCTGACGGCATCAAAAACAATGATTTGCTGGGAATTCGTAACCCAAATAAATGACGAGCTACTGTACCAATACCCAATTGTTTACATACAGCAATACAAATATCTTCAGCATTCGTTACACTAGTATACAGGATATTAACAACTTTGGGATCAATTACTAAATTAATAGTTAATGAAGACTCCCCCATTTTAAGTTATTATTATTGTTTAACGCTAATTAACTTTTCACCACATACGATTATTTTTCAAAAGGCTGAAAGTTCACAACCACTCATACGTACGCACAAATCCAAATGTCATTGTATGCATCACTATTTACTTATGCTCAACATCCGCGTTTATCGGAGCAAATAAGTGGATTAATAGGTTTGAAATATCTCAATATAATCCTCTACTTTATGAGTCCGGACTGAATTTCAGCCATCGAGCACAGATAATATAAAATGTCCCTGATGTCCACACCATAGAGGGTCAAATTGAGGCAAAAATGCGTTTGCGCAAAAAGCACCGGCACCTGTAATGGAATTCTGATTCCTCAAGTCGAGTTGAGTCCAGCCCCGGTAACTCGTTTATATCGTTTATATCGTGCGTTTGTAATTCACTTAGATGTAAGCAGCCTAATGAAATAAATCCAACTTTTAAACTGTTCTGTTTATATCGGGAAAATTGCAATCCTGTTAGGTTATGTTTCGGATTGCAACCACATTCATTGCGCACCTTATATTCACTATTTTTGTGCAGTGGAGCCAGAGAGCAAGAGAGCGCTTATTCAGTAGATAGAAATGGGAAGACTGCGCTCGATACGCTACGATTGTCGCTTCGTGATCTAAACACAACAGCGGGTTGTTTAAAATTAGTATTACTTTTTCAATAATAGGCGTTTCAAAATAATTGACACAAATAAATTTAATATCTTTTTATTTAATATTTTCTAATCATTACAGTAAACAACAAAATCCATTAAATTCAATTAAAACTAAATAATAACAATAATAATACTTAACTACCATGTATAATAAAAGACAATCGTTATTTATGAAAATGTATATTCCAATAATTAGAATACAACCATTAAAAGACTGCACTCTATCAAAAAGTTATTGGAATACCGGAATTTAATCTATCTAGAACAACTTTACTTTGCTCTAGAAACAAATTTTGCAATCTTATTATTGAAATGATAAATATATTTCTTGACAACAATATTTAAACAAAAATGTAACAATTGAGTATGAATCTCATCAAAATGCAAATTACAAGAAAACCAGGTAAAATTAATTTTGTCAAGTATAGTTAAAATTTTTCATTTTAAATTATGGATGACAACGCGATTTTAAAATTTTCAAGGTAGTCTTATCGACAGCATCTAAAAAATACACAAGCTCTTTGCATGCATAATTTAACCGATTAATTTCATTAAACTCGCGAAAATTAGTGAATAAATTGTGTGGTTCTAATTGTTTTTAATTGTTTCAATAAATACCCGCATATGTATGCAATAGTTTGTGTATTATAATCATTATCTACAAAATTTAAAACATTTACTGAAGCAGGTTCACAACTTTGCAGCTCATTAATAGTAATTTCATTATCTGAATCATTATTTTCGCGGGAATTTAGCAAATCTACCTTATACTTATTATTATTATTTACGTTACTGCTATATTTACTAGAACAATTTGGAATAATGAACTTATAAGCCATTTTTTAAAGAATATGCAATTGTAAGAAAAATTTTAACGAATCAATAAAATTACTTACAAGTTTTTAATACTACCTGGTTTTTTTATTTCACTTTTGAAACAAACTTAATAATTTCATTGAAAAACAAATATTAAATAACTTCGAAATAAAAATTTTCTAAATACAATCGAACTCCTCTATAGTGACCTCCTCTATGATGATTTTTTCTCTATAGTGATGTTTTTGTCACGAACGTGCATTTTTGAACGTTTTCCATATTTATATTATGATGTTAAGCCTCTATATAGTGATTATTCTTTACGAAAGGTTTACCAA
The DNA here is from genome assembly GCA_949768715.1 of Dascillus cervinus. Lineage (NCBI taxonomy): Eukaryota > Metazoa > Arthropoda > Insecta > Coleoptera > Dascillidae > Dascillus > Dascillus cervinus. Next base: position 17,356,958 of record OX458318.1, on the reverse strand, counting down.
AATTCTCGAGGAACGGAATTTTCGGTAATAGAAAACCTGAAAAATCCTTAAAAGAATTTCTTGCAAAATCCTTATTTATGCAATCAACTTTGGACAGATTTTTTCATCATGTTATGTATGTATTCAGATCAAAATTTGTATTGTTTATTATTAACTGTGTGTATTTCTATATACGTAAACAAATATTTTTTCAAATATAATAAATTTTAATTTTTTGTTTTGAATATCAATTGGTTTTTAAAGTGACTGCCAAAATTGTAAAATTATACTTGAATTCTATATAGTGAAGTTTCTCTATAGTGATGTTTTTTCATGGCTTTTCGAACATCACTATAGAGGAGTTCGATTGTAATTATGAAACGTGGCTTTTATAACCTTACTTTCGACAATTTTAGAAATTCTGGAAATATTTTGTCTATTCATAAACCTGTTTTCTACCTGCACCCTGGTTGCACCCGCTACGACTAATTTTTGCACAAGCCCATTTCCAATTTTTTGAAAGAAATACTTTTGCCGCTAGAAATATCTGTTTAGTTCCCTAAGCGACAAGAACAGCGCTGTATCGTTTCGTGCTGCTAAATTTACCCACCAATTGGGAGGTCTCCTTGTCTCTGAGTGGAGCCCAGGGATGGGATCGGCGGTAAGATTTGAGAAGTTGTCATCACCGCCCTCGAGGTCGGGAAACCGAAATATTTAGTAAAAGCGCGGCAAATAGAGGATATCGCAATGTCAGACGGAACAGTTACTTGAAAATGCTGAATTCGCAGAATCGAAACGTTATCTATTGCGTTCAATTAATTTTGTTTATTCTTCACACGTCTCGTGTTCGAGACGTTGTGCAATTTTATAAGCCTTTGTTTCAATACTTTACAATTTTAACTTTTAATTTTTTTAAGTTTTAAGTGAAAACCAGGTAATATCTAATTGATCTTTTTTTCTGAATTATTGCAATGGAACAGGTCGGGTTGATTAATTATTGCTGCTGTGTTTCAAATTGTCCCAATGCATATTTCAAAACCGTTGTCGGAAGTATTTATAAAAACAAGCATTTTTTTAAACTTCCATCATCACCACAACGTAGGGAATTATGGTTGGACATTTTAAATTTACATTTTGATCATTCAATAATTGCAACAAAAAATACAAACTTTCGATTATGTGAAGATCATTTTACCGATGATATGTTTACTAGTACATTAAAAACGCGTTTACTTTGTACCGCGGTACCTTCTGTTTTCCACCGTCCTAACCCTTCTAAAAATGTCAATGATGAATTGTGTTTAAATAATGTACAAAATTTGATCGTAGAGCCAAATTTGGTAAATGTTAGTAATCTTGAATTAAGTGCAGAAAATGGCATAAATTCACAGCACGCACAAAAACTACTGCCAAACGATCCAAGCAGACCGTTCTAAAATGTTTAAAAATTAATAAAGTTTCGGAACTTTCACCACGGGAAATTTTTTTTTACAGTTTTAATCGGCAACATAAAAACCATATTTCGAAATTGAAGTGCTTTTCTAGAAAATATAAACGGAAATACAACAATTTAGTAAAATCGCCGCAAACCGCTTTGTATAAAAATTTGGCTACAAAACTGAATCCTGCTGCTTTATTATTTTTAATTTCGCACGTTGAAAACGCAGGAAAAAAACGACCTCGATGGACACCAAAAAATAAGGCACTGCGGTAGCATTGTATAAACGAGGTGCGGGTTCAAAAATTGGCGTACCCCTTCCGGCGACTAGTACGGGCTTTTTTAAAACAGATCCCTTTTCAAACGGGCATTAATCAATTATTTTTCGAAAAATTGGCTGTTTTAGTTAGCGAGATGGAACCTTTAGATCGACTTTGTTCTGTGATAGTAGTATAGCTATGAGAGTTCGGGCGCACTTTGATATCAAATTGATATCAAATTGATATCAAATTGATATCAAATTGATATCAAATTGATATCAAATTGATATCAGTTTAATCGATCAGTGATTCATTTGTTAATGAGGTCATTAACCTAATGAGTAATTAGCTTAATGGGTTTTTAATGGGTTTTTAATGACCTTTAGGTTTCAAGGTCAACAGGTGCATTCTTATGTGATGACGTCACCATGTAATTAGCTTACTGAGTTTTTAATGGTTTTTTAATGACCTTCAAGGTTAACAAGTCCATTCTTGCATGATGACGTCACCAAGTAATTAGCTTAATGGGTTTAATGACCTTTGGGTTTCAAGGTCAACAGGTGCATTCTTATATGATGACGTTACCATTTTCTTAGCTTAATGGGTTTTTAATGACCCTCAAAGTCAACAGGTTCATTCTTGCATGATGACGTCACCATATAATTATCCCAAGTCCACTAGGTGCATTCTTACGAGAGTTTGGCGGATGCTGGTGAAAATCTGAGATAATGCGGTAACTGGCAGATAACTGATAAACAACTATGTGCGATCCAGCAGCTCATACCTCATGTCAGATATCTAATTATCTAATTATCTGATATCTAATTATCTGATATCTAATTATCTGATATCTAACATCTAATTATCTGATATCTAACATTGAATTATCTGATATCTAACATCTAATTATCTCATATCTAACATCTAATTATCAGATATCTAACATCGAATTATCTGATATCTAACATCTAATTATCTGATATCTAACATTGAATTATCGAATATCTAACATTGGTATGATTAATAAGATACCTGAATTAAAGTTTGGAAATTTCTACATGCAGTTTAAGCCAATGTAGTAATCGCTACGCCCACGCGAACAACAAGTACATGGCGGATTACAATCCAAACGAGGACACCAAGTACCTGATGTACTTCGATGTCAACAATTTATATGGATGGGCAATGATACAACACCTCCCGACTGGTGGCTTCAGATGGGTTCCCACAACGCCATCTTTATTTACAAGCCGTGAAGCCATGCTTGGCAACACCGCATTAATGCACAGAAGTAGGCCGGGTATCATTGCACGTCGGTTGCAATCGAAACTTATTAAAAAATAACTAACATGAAATGATCCATACTACATCATTATTCTGATAGTATTAAGAAATAAAACAAAAGTTAGTAAGGGCAGGAAATTTTATTTTGTGGTATTTATTAAACATTAAATGACATTATTTACAAATAACATATTTTTAACGTTTATTCTTCTCTTTTGTTAGCGTAGCTAATTTCCTTTTTTTCTCTAAATTTTTAGTGCCATTTGTTTCTTTTGAATATTTTGTGTAGTTATTCAACAGAATATTTGCAAAAACAGAATACAATGTTTTAAACAATCTAGAAACATCGTTGCCACACAGACAATGTAATTCAAATTGTTAAAAAAAGTTATTGGAATTTAAGCTTAACTGTGTCAGTTGAATTAAAATGCCTTTTTGACAGGAAGATTGCAAAAATTTTGTTTCCCACACGCTATTAGCTACAATATATTCTAACAAAGCATACATATGAAAGAAAACACACTTAACATGGTAACTTGGTACACTTAAGCCACCTCGCTGTAAAAAGTCAAAATATTCGTTGCAAACATTACTGCCGCGTCCTTCCTCAAATAAAAAAACACAGGCAGTACATTCCAGTTTTTTGCAAACAGATCGTGCTCCATAGCCACAAACATATATGCAGCTTGATTCCTCGATTTCACATAATTCAAGATAATTTAAAGTTATAATGGGGCGAAATTGATCAATGTCAACATTATATAAATTTGATTCAGTACTTTCATTAGCAAAGTTGCTAAAGCATGCTTCTTTTTTATTGATCATTTTCAAAATATGTCTTATTCGTAATTTGTTTTCTGATTCAATTACTTGCCTAACTGATACATTATAGTTTGATCCAGATAGTCGTCTGTACATTCCAAACCTTTTCTCTAACTTGTCTGTTTGAAATTTCCCCAAGAGTACATACGAAACATTAAATTTTGTTAAAGCATCGTTAGCAATTTTACATAACACTTGAGATGCTCTTCTTATTGCTTCAAATGTGTCGGAGCTTAAGCCAGCTTTGTCCTTGAAAGACTGCCATGCTTCTATCCAAGACAAAAAACGTTTCAAAAACAATAACTTTTCATCCTCAATACTACAAACTGGTCCTGCCCATTCATTTCTTTTTATTTTTCCTACGATAGGGTTTTTAGAATTTACAATATCCCACCAGATGCGGAAAATTTGTAAAAAATTTGCAGTATCTGTACATTTTTCTTCCGTTTGTAAAGCAGCAATAGTTGACATATGAAAAACATTATCCACTAACAAAACGTTTTGTCTCTCTAAATTCGAGGGATACAAAGTTTTATAACTCAACTTATATGCTTTTTTAATTAACTTATTTTGCTCGTCCTTGAAAAATAGTCGCAAATGTTCGAAACATGCATACCGTTTTATTGTATAATTTTCAAAATCAGGATATATTAAAGTGTGAAAAGTATCTTTTTTGTTCAACCAGTTATTCCTAACATTTTTAAAAATGTGAACAGTGTCATACGATAGGTAAGTATTAATATCAGGGATGCATTGATTTGGCATAGATTCGTTTGAAGAAATTAAAGTGAACATATTCTGATTTATTCTATTGTTATCAGTTAGTATCGCAACTATAGGAAAACCACATTTTTGAACAAATTCAATTACCTCATTAACGAGTATCTTTAACTGATCTCCTGTTGTGTTATTCACAGGAACTAGTCGAATAACTTCACTAAAATTACCAAAAGCAGAAGAGATCATAAAAGTTTCAATAGTTTTTGCCAGATCCTTAGCATTATTTTCTGAACTGCCAACAATTCCATTGGCTTTAAAATCTAACTTAGATTTCACATAAATTTCATCAATTTGTAATATTGTATATTTTTCTCGAACAGTCAAGTTTTTGGAAATTTGTTTCAAATAGTGACTTGTATTTGAAAGATTTTTGTCTGGTTTTACATTAAATCTAGAAGATATTTGTTGTAAATATCGTTTACTAGGCAGCAGCAAATGATCTTGTAAGAGCATGTAACAAGACAATGAATATGAATAAGCCATAAATGCAAACAAAATAGTTGCTGGGGAATATTTTCATCTTTTTAACAATATCATGTTTAACTGATCAATTAAAAGTTCCAATTGTTTTTTATGTTGATAGTCTTCCATTTCTTCAGCTTTTTCGTTACACATAACTAAATTTTCATACGACTTTTGCAAGAAAAATTCAAAAGATCAAGTCCTTAAATTGTGTTGACTTACGTTGGCATACCTAACTAATATATTTTCAAGTTGCGACCATCGAGATAATTTTAAATCACAAGGGAGAATCCAGTTCAAATCGTGAGCAGAAATTTCTTCTTTTCCAATAAAGAGTTTTAATGTTAAATCACTTTTCACAAGAACACTACATAAAATTTCGGCGGCACTTAACTCAGTTTCACTTTCAGAAGAACTATTAGAACACTCAATATTTAATAAATACAGCCAAACACCAAAGTTGCTCTTAATTTTAAAGTTCCACTTTGTTTCACTGTTTATACCATTTAGTTTTGTTTGAAAAGTGTCAAGAAAATTTGTAAAGTCATTTATAATATCAGATTTTACATTTTCTTCAATTTTTCCAGCTTCTTTTGATTGCAACGCTTTCCTTCTTACTTCAGGGTCTTTTCGTCTAACTACTGTTGAAGTTGAAGACAGATAAACTGGAAGATTTTGAAAAATTGTGGGTACAGCGTCTTCCTTTAATTTTGGGTGTGCTAATAGCAACGTAGTAACAGTTGACCGTTTTTGTATATCTGATCTAATATAACATCATTTTCGTTAAAATGTTTTATACAAACAGATGAATACTTCGTAGGCCGCCAATTTTTCCTCGGGATAGCTCGAAGCCATTTCTTTTTCGTTTCTTCATCTTTTGGAAATGAAAACGTAGTAACTGCAGCTTGCCCCTTTACGGATACACTTTCGTAATTCGATTTGCAGCTTGGGACACAACATTTTCTAGTCATCTAAAAAGTTTTCATGTGAAAAGCATGAACCAAAGGTTAAATGTACTTACTTTCTATATTGTCGAATATCAAATTATTGAGTTAAATATTCTGATAAATACACACAGGTTTGGAAATACCACAACTATCTAACGTTAACTGCACTTTATAACAATATCAACAACAACTCAATGATGCAATACTGAACTGAAGAACGCAAAATGTCCGCCTAGCAACACTGCTGCCAAATTTCTTAGTTCACGGCTTGTAAAATAAAGATGGCGTTGGTTCCCACCAACACCAACTGGGACATCCCAAATGATTCACCTGTGGGGTATATCCTTGAGGTAGACTTGATGTACCCCGAGGAGTTACATGATGCCCATAAAGATCTTCCTCTGTGCCCCGAGCAGGCTAAACCTCCCGGATCGAAACAACCGAAACTTCTGGCAACGCTATTACCCAAATTGCGGTACGTAATACATTACCGCAATTTAAAGCAGGCTGTACAGAGTGGGTTACGAATCACAAAGATCCACAGAATCCTCAGTTTTAGCCAATCTCCATGGTTAAAAGGTTACATAGACCTTAACAGCGAGAAGAGGAAGAACGCCAAAAACGAATTTGAAAAAAACCTTTTCAAATTGATGAATAATGCCGTTTTTGGAAAAACCATGGAGAATGTGCGAAAGGGAGTCGATGTGAAATTGGTGACTAAGTGGGAGGGTCGATATGGAGCTGAAGCTTTAATATCGAGACCGAACTTCCACAGTCATACAATTTTCGCGGAGAATCTTGTCGCAGTACAATTGGCTAGAACTGAGGTTCTTCTCAACAAACCCATCTATGTTGGTTTTTCAGTTCTAGACATATCGAAAACTTGTGTATACAGCTTTCATTATGACTATATGGTGTGTGAGTTCGGTAATATGTGTAAGCTGCTATACACAGACACTGATAGTCTCATATATCAGGTGCAGTGCCTCGACATATACAACATTATGAAACGTGACATCAACTGTTTTGATACATCAGATTACGCCAGCGATAACCCTTATGGTATTCCGCTACAAAATAAGAAAATCGTTGGTCTGATGAAAGATGAGTGTTGTGGTGAAGTGATGACTGAATTCGTAGGACTGCGCAGCAAGATGTATAGTATTCGTGTTAGTGGTGTAGACAGAGTGAAAAAGGCTAAAGGTGTAAAGGCTGCTGTTGTTAAGAACAGTATCACTTTTAATGACTATTTAAAGTGTTTCCAAGAGAATACAACAGCGCACAGATGGCAACACCTCTTCAGATCTCAACGTCATAAAGTGCAAACAGTTAAACAATTCAAATTAGCCTTAAGCCCCCATGACGATAAGCGTTGTTTACAACCACATACAATTGATACGTTGCCATGGGGGCATTATGGTATTCCTGTAACTGTTAATGACGTTGAGATTATGGACATTGAATAGACTAGTTACACTGTGTAAATTAGTATAGTTTTTTTTTTAATTTATTTATTTATTTATTTATTTTTATATTTTTTTTTTTATTTTATTTTTTTTTAATATATTGTATATGTTACAGTTGAAGTGTTAACTTCAGTGAGTGCATGCACTAACTAGTAAATGTATACACTTATGGAAGATTTCAGTAGAAGTATGAAATAATAATTGACATTAACACTATAACTAGTAAATGTATACACCATCTAGCAAGTGTGTACAGTCACTAATATAAGATAGTAAGTGTGTTAATTGACTTTGGGATGAAGTTAAAGAAGTTAACAAATTAATGTTATACTGAAATGATGGGATTACATTTCCGTAGTTAAATAATATTATTTATTATTATTATTATATTAATTATTTCATAATTAAACTCTTCTGAAATTTTTTAATATTGATCGATTTGGATAATTCAAAGCACCTGATCTGTAAATAAACAAGGGTGGGGTGACGTCAGTAAATTATTAAGTTTGAAAACATTATTTATTGCAACACGGTAAACTAGCATGACATTTTTAATTGCACAGTACTTTTTTCTTTAAACATATTAGAACATTTAGTTTTGCAGTGACATTTAGTAAAGCCTTGTCCTGATCCAATTGCTTGGTGTGTAGCAACAGTTCTAAGTGGAAGTTCTTGATTTAATGGAATATTTTCAATGGAAAGAACTTTCTCTGGACAAGTACTAAATTGAGATCTAGCGTATAAACCTTTTATAACCCCATTTTTGGTGCCTAGTAGAATAAAACCATCTTCCGTTTTTTTGAGAATGGTAGCTAATATCGAACGTGCCTCTCCTCTACCTCTGTCTACATCGGGAACTCTTACTCTTACCGTCATTCCTATTTCACCTTCTGGATGTGACGCATCCGAAATACGTTTCATACGTTTTGCTTGTGCTTCTAAATTTTCCTTGGCTTCATTTCTGGTAGTTTTAATTTTAATGCTTTTAGAACACAGAGCATATATATTCTTTTCAGCAAATTCCAATTCTTTGTAACATATATCACAATGTTTCATAAGTTGTAAGTTGTAAGTTGATCATTGATAATGTATTCTTCTTTTTCCTCTTCTGGTTGATATACAGTTTCTGCCGACTCCTCAGCTGGCAAGAAAAAATCCTCACCTTCCTCCTCTTCTTGCAAGAAACAATCTTCACTTTCGTTCTCTTCTTCAAATATTTGCACTCCAGCTAATAATTGTTCAAGTTCTTCTTCAGTATTTATATCATCAATAGTATCTTTACGCAACGTAGACGACGTAAGACCAACCTTTGGAGGTTGACCAAACATGGCTTCATAAGGAGATCTCTTTATACCAGCATGCAAAGAACGGTTTTTCATAAATTGTATGAAAGGTAGTCCTTTACTCCAGTTATTACAATGATTATCCTGCATCCAAGTAGTTAACATATTTTCCACACCTTGATTTGCACGTTCTACGCTTCCTTGGGATTGGCTATGTCTAGGTTTACCATGAACAATTTTCAACTCAGGCCACATTACTTTTAAATCCTCAATTATATGATTACAAAATTCGCGACCATTGTCAGACTGTAATATAGTTGGTGCACCAAATAATAAAAAAATATCGAGTACATGTTTAGCAACCTCTTCGGCTTTTTTGCTACGGAGAGCTCGTAAAACAACAAACTTTGTCAAGTGGTCTTGATAGACCATGATGAACTTGAATTCCCCATCAGCTTGCGATTGATAATCTATCAAGTCAACCTGGCATCTGCTGTTAAATTGCGAAAAAATCATTGGCTTGATTACTAAACCTTTTTTTTCACTTTTTCTTTTTTGTAAACAAGGTTCACATAGATTTAAAAAAGTTTGTATCTCATAAAGAGTAATGTTTTTGTATCGTTGTTTCAGTTCATTTCTCATTCTGTCTCGACCACCGTGACCAATTGATTCATGGGTTTTTGATAAAATATCAAATAAGTCTTCGTTCGTTATATAATATAAGACTTGGTCGTTTACGATGGGAACAATTAGGTATTCTTTTCCACCCACCGTTACAACATCGTAATGCTTTAACAGCCAGTAACAACGATTTTCTTTTGAATTTCCACTTTTGGCTGCTTTCACTTCTTCAACTAATTTGTTGTATTTCTCATGATTCATTTGAAAACTGTTGCTTTTCTGTTTTTTCTTAGACAGACACTCCTCGAATTTTTTTTTCATTTGAACTAATTCCATTGTAATGCTGTTGAATATTATTAAAATAATACCTACAATCACAAAATTACTTCAAGTATACAAACCTGTATAAATATTTGACGAAAATGACTTGTAAATATTAGTAAGTGCGATAATGAAACCACTAACCACTCCACGTGCTTACTCTTATTAAATTTTTTGAGGTTATGTTGTTTGTATACAACTTTTAATTTACAAAGTGTATACTTTCATTATATTTGAGCAGTAAGTGTATACACATACTAGTTAAAGTATCAATAACGTCATATGTGAACACTTTAACTATGTCCTTCAGTAAATGTATACATTCACGAGTTAGTGTATACAGTAACTAAATTAACACATCAACTGTAACATATATAATAACATTTATGTTTATGAAAATAATTTGTATCATATTTATTTATATTGTACATAGTGATACAAATTTATATGTTTGTATTATAATACTTTGTATCTTATTGTATATACTATTACACATAATTTGTTCTACATGCATTTACAATAAATGTTATATATTGTACAATAATTGTTTTATTAATGTACTGGTGTACACTAGTACATGATTTCAGAATTACTTTGATTTTTTAGCAGCTTGCGATACAATGAAGTGACGTATAGAATCAACCTGGTTCACATGATCATCTTCTTGATCACTTGGAGGTCCACTTGATGATATCATTTTTATAATAATATGTTGAAATTTAAAACTCCTATTTTTTCGAATCGGTTGATCTTGATTATAACGTTTCCGATGGCTGTTTGTTGAAATTACAATTTTTTCATAAGTTTCCAAATCGTTTTGTTTCACAAAATTCATATTGGGTGACAACAGCAACTCAATCAAACCTTCGGTTTTAGGATAACTTATATCACCCACAAGAATATGAGTAGTGGTAAAATTAATCGGTGTATCACCAATCATCAATCGGTCTCCTTCAAGCTTCCGTACACCATATGTTGTATCTAATCCTCTCTTATTATCACCCATTAACCTCCCAAGGTACTGATTGAGGAAATCATCCTTTATACCATTATCCATCTCTTTACATTCATCAACCCCAGGTTGCATTATTTCATGTAATGCCGCCTTCTTAGCTGTAACCTTATTTACTTTAACCATTTTATGTTTTCGGCAAATCATTTTATGTAGAATGCCTGCTTGTTCACTCATCGCACTCCAAAACGATACATAATATTAAATTATGAAACTCAAGATGCCAACTTAACTAATAGCATTCCGACTCAAAAAAAAAATTAGATTCTAACTCAGACAAATCTTATTGTGACTCAGAAAATTAGTGTATATCTCAGAGAATGTTTATTGTGACTCAGAAAAAGCTTATTGTGACTCAGAAAATTAGTTTATGTCTTAGAAAAAGCTTATTCTGACTCAGAAAAAGCTTATTGTGACTCAGAAAATTAGTTTATGTCTCAGAAAAAGCTTATTGTGAGTCATAAAATTAGTTTATGTCTCAGAGAATGTTTATTCTGACTAAGAAAAATAGTTTATGTCTCAGAAAAATCATATTCTGACTCAGAAAATTAGATTCTAATTCAGTGAAATCATATTCCTAGGAATTATTATTTAAAATGTATGTACAGTGAGAATGGTTAGGAGTTAGCTATCAGAGGTCAACTATCATGGATAGATTTCTGCATGTATCTGGTGACCTTGAAACGTCATTAATAATTTGAAACCTATTCTTGAGTGGTGGTGGTGGTAGTGGGTGGGGCTTATGAGAAAGTTGGTGTAAGTATTTAAACGAGGTGCCATCATAGCTATAATTGAGTACAAGTGAGAAAGTTGATGTGCCTGTTCCTTCACAACTATTGTGTGTGTGTGTGTGTATAATGGAGGTGATTGAAGATATGCAAGGTTTCAAGACATCCGAATGAATTTATCTTGAAAGAGTTTGCTGTGCTCCCACTTGATGATAAAACATCACAACCAGTGAGTTTTCTCTTTAAACCACCGTTTCACTGGAACGAACTGTGTGATAAATTTCAATCATCAAATTTATGGTTAGAAGAAAATTATCATGGAATTTCCTGGAGTTCTGGCGATGTACCCTATAATGATGTGAAGCATATAGTAAACACTCATCTTGAAGATGCGACTAGAATTTTCGTCAAAGGAGAAGAGAAAGTAATGTGGTTGCAACAGCATACCGGGTTTGATCAGATCATTAATTTAGACAAGTTTGGATGTCCATCACTAAAGCAATTGTATAGTGAGTCATCCTGTACATCCCATGGAAATGGGTTAAAGTTTAATTGTGCTGTTGTAAACGTAAAGTTGTTAAAAAAATGGTTTACCAACGCGGATACAAATTTATATTTGTCGAATGTATGACTCTGCCGTATTCCAGGAGAGTTCTTTAGGAATTAAATTAAACTCAGGATCTCTGAATTTGCCTCCCCCAAGTCTTCTACCTGGATTTCGTCATGAGATACCGTTTGTATTCGTGGGAGACGATACGTTTCCCCTGAAAATTAATTTAATGAAACCTCATCCAGGTCGACAACTGACTGTGAAGAAAAGAGGATATAATTACAGATTAAGCAGGGCACGGAGAACATCTGAAAATGCATTTGGGCAGTTAATCAATAGATTTCGGGTGCTTCTAAATCCAATACCCTTATCACTGGATAGAGTGGAAGATACTGTATATGTGTGTGCTCTGCTTCATAATTTCTTGTTGATGAGAAAATGTACATTATCTCAGACAACAGAAAAGAAGCTTCTGATACACCCGTTTGCAATCTTCAAAATATTTCACAGCAAGGGGCAACAGATGCTCTGCTATTGCAATTGATGTACGGGAAAAACTTACAGAGCACTTAAACATTATTGGTGTTGTACCTTGGCAGAATGATGCAATTGAAACGGGCAATTTGTAAAAGACTATTTGAAGGAGGTCAGGGTTCACAGTAATTCTGTATTTTCAAATTCCCTGATTTGTCCAGGTTTTCCCTGCCTCTCTTAACTAAAACCGGTAAAAATTTTTTCTATCTTGTCTTAAACGTTTTTCCAGGTACATAAACTAAATTCCCTGATTTTTTGATAAAATGCATGAATTCCCAGACTTTTCCCTGATATTTTGATTTATTTCTAAATTCCCTGACATTTCCTGGTTTTCCAGGTTTTCCAGGTTGCTGTGAACCTTGGAGGTAATTTACAGGAAAATATTGAATAACTTTGTAATATTTTTTAATAGATTTATTGTCGCAAATCTGTCGATCGCATTTCAAAGGAGACTTGTGTTAGCCTATTCATCGCAGCCAACTGCATCTCCTTGCTGCGAAAACTACGCAGCATTGAACCAATAAAGGTTACACATCCATCGATGGCATCTTGAGGCCTTTCTGGCTGGGTATTACTACCACCGATGATAATCGGTTGCCTCAATGAATCTGCCAAAGTTTCAGTTGCATTGATGTAGCCATCATCTTTTCTTTTTCTTTTCTTTGCGCTTGGCACATCGAAACTTGTAGATGGCGAGGACACTGACTCGTCGACTACAGTACAATACTCGACCCCAAAATTCTCATCGATGATGTTTGCTTCGGAGAGTTGATCGGCTTCCTACATTAAGCTACTTTCATGTTGTAACTTCAATAATAAACAAATCATGCATTTCTTTGAATACAGAAATGAGATAAAATTGAAAATACACTGTACCTGCCTGAGAATCTGTGCTGTCCAATGAGTTTACTCTTCCGGGGTATATAATAAGACTCTAAAAATTCTAAATGGTTGTAATACCAAAAACTTGGCTTATAAACCTGAAAGCAAATAAACAAAGATTTAAATTTTATAGGTTTTATGTTGGTCTACTTACATTATCAGTTCCGGTACCACTTTTAAATGATGCCTTCACTTTCCCCTTTTCAACATTATACTGAGTACGCAAAGAATGAAACTTTGCAGAACATTCGTGGTCTGAAATGATTTGAGTTGCAAGAGCACGTACTGCATTTTCGACTCTTTTCAGTGCTTCTGTTCTTAACCGCTTATTGTGATATGCAACATTATTGATGACTTTATATGCCTCTATTAAATTTTTAACATCGTCAGAATTCCACTTTGTAGGGGCCATTTTTAACAAATTTTGTAGTTTACAAATGAAAACCTAAATTCCAACTGCGTTCCAATAAGGGTCGACTACCTACCTTATATACCTACCAAAATTCAAAGACTTTGACCTTGAAGGCAATAAATACCTCAATAAAATGGCAGGTAAATGCAAATTTTTTGCGGCATATTCTGAAGAAGACAAATAAGTCCGAAGTGTAGTCGATATGCGTGAAGGAGGATGTTGTGGCTGATCGGTGAAGCCGGTGAGGGGCGCCTTCCAGCAATTGGAGACATAAACAAACTCGGAACATAAAAAACTCGCACGGAACGTGGTTATGGAATAAAACGGGCATTCATTCTTTCGAGAGCTTCGGAACGAGTATTTTTAATGCGCATTATATTTGTATCAATCTTAGTAAAGTGAATTTAATAAAGTTACAATTTACTGACTATAGAAGGGCATATTAAGTATATCAATAAAATATAGTACTAACATATTTATTTGTGTAAAAATATAATAAATGGACAACAATTTAAACCTACATTTGACGCGAATTCGTGACAGAATCAGAACACGTGACATCGTTCATTTTTTCTGATTGGCTGTGTTCAAGGTCAAACAAGAGAGCTTGCTTGAAAAATAGCGCCGAAGCTATCAGCTAAAACATGCACCGTAGCCCCCGGCGCACACGAGGATTGAAACGTGATTGAAAACTGGCATGCAAGGTTGCGCGCGCATCGCTGATTCAACGTGACGTCACCGTTTATGATCGGTGCAGGTCCGTCAGAGTCAGAAGCTACCTTTGTGCAAAGTTTCAGTTTTTAAAATTAAAAAATGGCGGAATTGTGAATTTTTTAAGAAAACACTGAATTTTCTGGGTTTTCCGGGTTTTCTCCGGTTCTAATTATCCGATAGGGCCATTCGACCTCTCATTCTCTTCGAAATTTAATTCTCTATAATTCGGATATCATTAAGATTGTTTCATTAGTTTCCATTTTACAAGCAAGAAACTAAAAAAAAAACGCGATTATTTGTAGAAAATTGTTTATAACAAATTAAAAATTATGATTCTCGAGCTGGAAATTATGCAGAATTCATCTACTAACAGTCTTTGACAAAATCACACAGTCGGTTTCCAGGTAGTATTTATGTTATGTTTATTTCCTTCATGCGCATAAAAAGTCCCAGTCGCCATGGTTTTCCTCAGTTTTATAGCGATTATTTCCTTCATGCACATAAAAAGTCCCAGTCACCATGGTTTTCCTCAGTTTTATAGCGATTAAATTTTGACGTTTCAAACGTGTCAAAATTTACCCGATTAAATTTTGACGTCTCAAAGGTGTCAAAATTTACCCGATTAAATTTTGACGTTTAATAGCTTCTTAATAATAATTTGTTGTAAATCTATTTATTCAAATTAATAATCAGGAAATAATCATGCCGAATACCCCGCGTGCATGAAAATAGCCTGATTAAATTTTTACGTTTTTGTCGCAACGTTTTGCCATAAAGAAATATTTCTCGTAAATTTTCCACCCAAAATCCCTCGTGCTTCGCACTCGAAATTTTGTTACGTGGCAAATTTGCTGGACATATTTCTAGGCAAAGCATTTTGACAGAAACGTCAAAATTTATTCGGCTATTTTGAAGCACTTGGGATGTTACTGTTGTAAAATGCTTTATTGCTTGGCCTATAGGTCATATTGCTCAACTACACAGATAATCTATATATATAAAATTGGATGTATGTGTGTTTGTATGTCGCCTATAGACTCGGAAACCGCTGAACCGATTTTGATGAAATTTTCAGGAATACTCTATCATAATCTGGAGAGTGTTCCTGTGAAGTTTGGTGCCGATCGGGGGGGGAGGCGAAGTGCCATAAAGTCACCAAATTTTGTACACAAGTGCATCTTAGTAGGGGGGACTTAATTTAATGCCGATCGGGGGGGGGTCCAAACAAAAATCGCACGGGGGGATCACTGAAACTTATTTTTGCATAGAAAGAAGTGTTCTACAGCCAACAAATTTTGTACCCAAGTGCACCTTAGTGGGGGGGGGGTTATCACCGAAACAGATTTTCGCGTAGAAAGAAGTGTTCTACAGCCACCAAATTTTGTATACCGAGCGAAGCCGGGTATTTCAGCTAGTATAATATAAAGCTCGACTATTCTAGACTACACAAGCGGTATTTTTTATAATTTGTAGAGTTGCCTGTGCCTCACGTAACGATTTAATTTCATGCCTAAATATTGCGTCGGAAATGTGATGACATTTGACACAAATTTTATTTTTATTTAAAATTGCAGAAAGAAAATACCGTTTGAAATATAATTTTACATGTTTATCTAAGATTTATGATGTATTCAACAAAGTAGTATCTAGTAACATTTTTGATATCACTGCTATGTGCAACTGATAAATTCAAAAATCACATTTTAAGATGTAATGGAAAGCATGGCAGCATTAAGAAAATTTAATGAGTTACCAACGGAAGTATTTAACGATGAAAGTATAGTTACTGTAACTTCTGAAGATCAAGTAACACTGTGCTATTCAATTAATGTTGTTATTTAACTTAACCTAACTTTTAGGAAGAAGTAGAATGGTCAGTGGGACGTTTATTTGGAGGATTTTCTATACGTTTAGCGGTCGATGAGAATTTACCAAGACTATTAAGATGTGAACATACGCGGTTTTTAAAACGTAATGTTGCCTACCTTCCAAGTACTTACCAGGCAAGACTTTGTTGTTTGTCGTACAGCCATGTTAATCCTATTGTTTCAGTGCTTAGATGCTAGTAGAACGTGGTTATGTTATTGGATATTACATAGTTTGGCACTTTTAGAAGTTAAATTACCTGAAACAGTCTATGATTCCATTGTTA
Source organism: Dascillus cervinus (assembly GCA_949768715.1). Lineage (NCBI taxonomy): Eukaryota > Metazoa > Arthropoda > Insecta > Coleoptera > Dascillidae > Dascillus > Dascillus cervinus. Next base: position 17,340,311 of record OX458318.1, on the reverse strand, counting down.
CTTTTTTAGCTAAGTATGTACGAACATTAACAGAAAGATTTAGAAACCCATATGTTATGCCTCTAGGTGTCAACATAAGGATGGTGGCTTTGGTGGTGGACCTGGACAGTTTGCACATCTAGCACCAACATATGCAGCTGTGAATGCTTTATGTATTATTGGTACAAAACGAGCTTACAACATAATTAACAGGTATTTACATTTTTGATAATCAATACTTCCAAAAGAAAATTGTTAAAAATGTCTTTTAAATATAATAGGAAAACATTACAAACCTTTCTATCAACTTTACGTTCACCTGAAGGTGCATTTAGCATGCACAAAAATGGAGAGGTTGATATAAGAGGAGTTTACTGTGCTCTATCGGTAGCTACACTTACAAATATATTAACAGAAGAACTTTTAGATAAAACTGCAGAATGGGTAGTAGGGTAAGAATTTTAAGTACATATGTTTATAACAGCATATTAGTAAATTTTAATTATGTTAGTTGCCAAACTTACGAAGGGGGATTTTCTGGTTATCCAGGTATGGAAGCCCATGGTGGATATACCTTTTGTGGATTGGCTTCTTTAATAATATTACGTAAAGGTCATTTATGTGATGTGCAAGGATTACTGGTAAAATATTTTTGTTTAATTTTTAAGTAAATTACAATAATGAAAATGTTAAATAATAGAACATCTGCAAAGTGCCACCCAATTTTGATGATATTTCAGACTATTTCTTATTTTTTTTACAGTAGTTCAAACTACAAAGTACTAAGGTAAAAATTATGCATTTCTCCCCTTTGATGTTATGTATTACTTTGCACTTTCGGGACTGAAGTAGTAACTTTAGGATTGAAGTAACCTTTTTAATCTCTAGGAAATAAATTAAAAGTATTAGAAAATTCAAGAAAGTGCCCACGTTACCGGTGTGTTTTTTGTCATTTTAGGTAGTGGTGGAATTTGTAGATAATTATAAAATAGTTGTTAGGCTACTGTCCCTTTGAAAAGTACAAATGTAGAATGTTTTGACATACAAATGATTCGAAAGTGCAAAAAAATAGCAGATATATAGGCTGTTTCTAAAATACGTGTTAATTTTAACCTGTGAAATAACTCGCGAAATTGAATAACTTTTCTCTATAACATTTTGCAAAAATTGAAAATTTTTTTCCTAATTTTTTTTAGCCTTCAAAGTTAAAGTGCATGCATTTCGTATCTATGGGATGAAACCATATACAAATTTCTTGGCCTTTCTATGAAACTTTGGAAGTCCTTTGGAAGTTTAACTAATAAATAAAAAGGTGTCATTGAGAAACAGCAATAATAAAAGATACTGATGAAATTCAAACAATAATAGTTATTAAGGTACCAAGGCATTATGATCAAAATAAGTGCTCAAGATTGTACAACAATCGCTGATGCTTATTTTATAATGCCCAGTGTCTTCAACGTTTTATATCCTACCAGTTTCTTATTTAATTCATATTTATTGTGTTTAACGATATAATGTTTAAGAATGATCTAGTTAGCTGATCTAAGTGACATTTTCACATTTTCATTGTGTATCTATGGAATCATATCGTCGGGTTACTGCAAGAACCAGATAACTCCATTTTATGAATTAAGTACGTCTTTAAAATTGTCATTAAATACACAGCCAAAACAAGACAAGCGTTCGAAAGTATCAAACATGTTATGTGCTTGTGCAAGAAATAGTCTTAAGTCCGCTGCAATCATATTTAATTCAGGCGTAACAAGTTAAGTGCATTTAGTAATTTAAATAAAATTATTATTGTTTGTTTAGTACTATTTCTATCTGCGAAAATAAATTATGTGGCATAATAAGATAAGTGCAAAAAAACGTGTTTTTTTTTATTATAAACTATTATTTTGAAGAATTATTATTTTTGTTGTTTTATTTACCTAAATACTAGAACATGATTTTCAACACAATCATTTGTTGAGTATATTCTTTTTTTTACTTTAACCGATTGTTAACCAATTTCCAGTCTAGCCCGAGTGTAACTCGGACAAGGAGTTTGTATTGCATTGACGAGCCCGAGCAGCACTTGGACAAATCGTATTCCAACTTGTCGGTAGTGATTTGCCCGAGCAAAATATATCGATATATTTGTTTTTATTGTCCAACCCGAGCGGTGTTCGGGCAGTCTTGTTTCGACAAACTGACAGTTTTTGGATGCACTTTCTCCCCAAAATTCAACTGTTAAATGGTTAATGTACACCAGAGGCTTCATTCTTTTTTATCTCAAAACCATAAAAATGTAGCTGATCTGGTTCTTGCAGTAACCCGACGATATAGTGCTTATTTTTTATAATGCCCTAGAACCGTTATAAAAAAAAATAATTACCTCGCGGCATTGTTTCATATACAGACAGACTTTCTCCAAAAAACAAGACGAGTCCATAACTCTATTATTTTGTTAGCTTCTCACTTAGTGCCCGTCATTTGTTTTCAAAGCTAGTGTTATTTTTTTTTCTCCACACTAAATGTTATTTTATTTTCCTTTTTGTTTAATTTTTCTTATATAAGCGTATACTTGTGATATATTGTTGTATTCAGAATAAAAATCTATCAGAATTACTAAAAGAGTATATGTTCGAATTTGAAAAAAAATATGTTGACAGTATAGCCTTAATGCTCTTAGGGTTATACGTGATTTTGTTAGGTCATTTTGTAGCCTATTCGCAACCATTTAACTTGGTATATAGATAACTAAAATCTTCCGATAAATAAGGGAGCCATAAACTCGTCTTGTGTTTTGAAGACAGTCTGTATAATATCCCTTAAAATAGTCATTATTGTCAATTAACATACTGGTAGGATATAAAAGCAATAATTTACAACAACACAAGTGTATTAGAATACATATGCACCATAATGGGACTTAGCGAGTCTCTAGACAGCTGGACCTTCAGAATTTCATGAACTCCCTTAGCTGTCACAAACTTCATCTAACAATAATGAAATTAGGATGGTTGCATAATTTAAATTAAAAAATGTAGAGATAATTCAGAATTCTGCATGTTATAGTGATCATTTTATATATTTGTATGTTTTAACGTACTACCTAACATAAAATTTTTTTTTTTTTCGAATTTCAAAATAAATTTGGAAAGAATTAATTTGTGGGGTATGCAAAATAGTTTCAGGGATCAAAAAACTTTATAAGTAACGATGGTAATAACACTCAATTAGCTGACACCGCTGTTACCTTTCGTTTCTGCAACCGGCCCTTAAGGTCGCTCTACCCTAAAGATTGTTGACAAATGCAATTTGCTTTTATTGCTTTAGCGTACGCCTAAATACAGACAACACCTCAGACTTTTTTATAACCCAGATATCACCATAATTACCGTAATTACCGTAGAGTGCTGTGGATAATAGGTCTACGTGTAACAATGAAAACGGCTTTTGAGCGGTTGCATTCCAATATACCTGTTCAACAGATGCGAAAATTTTTGTATCGTCAATAAATTTCGAGCGATATAATTTAAAGTAAAATAATAATATGCAAGAAGAATTTATTAAATTTAACAATTTTATTTACTTATTGTTAGTAAAGAAGTTTTGTTATTACTGCTTGTTACTCTGCAATGTCTTAATTTACGCCAAAACGGGTTAATATGTTGATTCCGGATATTTTTTCAACGTAATTTATATTTATATCGTAAATCGTTTTTAAAAATTGATTTTTAGCCGTTCCGGAATATCATCTATCTCCATATCACCATAATCAGAATCTTTATTTTAAAATGTTCGCGTTCTTTTAATAATTTTGCGATTACTGTATTTTTTGTCAATTTGGTACGATATGCGAACAAACAGATAATGGAATGCAGCTGACTGTAGTTCAAATTTTAGGCTAAATAACCTGTCTCAAGAAAGGTTTTATTGTCGAACGTCATAAAATTTTATTACTTATTCTAGAAAATTCTGTTCAGAACTCGGAACAGATGTTGAATTTCGTATTCGAAAGAACTAATATTTATTAATAAATTAAAACACAATGAGTAAAAGATTATCCCCTTAAGGCACAGTTTATGGTTACAGAAAATTGGACCGCGTTATGCACGACCTGACCAAGCGCCAAATTGATATTTTGAAAATTAGTTTTCCATCTAACGTATAATGATGTTATCTACCTACAAAAAAATCGAGTTGGCATAGAAATCTAGTTCTTACTAACAAACCAAAAATTAGATCCCATTAACAGTAACTCCATTTTTAATGGGACAGTAAAGTTTACAGGTTTTTACCAAAAACTACAATTTGACGCTTGAATAACGCGATCCAATTCAGGGCCGTGTAGGCAACCGCTTCACACCACCATATATTAGGGGCCATCTATAAATTACATAACGCCAAATGGGTGGCGCGGGGAGAAGGGGGGAGCTTGGCACGTTACGGTTTGTTACAGAGAGGGTCGGGGGGTTTAATGTGTTGTTATATAACGATTGAGCAAAAATCATATTTTGAATTTATAGAAGTAAATGATATAATTCTTTTATTTTAAAAATCTTATTAAGATAATAATGATAAGATGATTCATAACATAATATATCAACGTACCAAAAAGATTTTTAAATTAATTTTTTTATTACGCCAGAGGGTGGTGGTAGAGTCTTCGTATTACGTAACTTTTAGGGGGGGGCATACATAGTGTTACAAACTGTTACAGAGGGAGGTAGGGGGTAAAAATTGTTCAAATTCCGCGTTACGTAATTTGTGGACGGCCCCTTATTCTAAAAATAACCGCTAGCACACAATTGTGCACACATACAATATTGTAAAACTTAACCTCTTCTTTAATTGTCCCTGAAATTGCAGTCCGATGAGTCCAATAGTTAATTAACAATTAACGTTATAAAATAAAACGCTATCTTGGGAACAAAGAGGCGTAGATGAATTTTTCTGTTTTTGAAATTACCGTAAAAATATGCTCTATTTAATGTAAGAAGAGCGAATTCCCGAGCGGTTTTTATCTGACCCCTGAGACAATTTGTTTATAACGCTTCTTTGCGTATCCTACTTTATCGGTTGTTAAGAGCAACTTAATTTCAACTTATTGAAATTGTTTTTTTTCGATACGTTTTTTTGGATGAATTAGAACCTACATCTACGATATTAACTTAAAAAATTAACGTTTAGTAATTAAACAAGCAGCTGCAAAAAAAATTGCAAAATTACTTAACAAATTCCTTGGTCAACAATTTGACGGGCAATCGAATCAGCCTTTGGCACACATATTGGTCATTGGATTGACCGTCTTTTCCATAAGTTTCATCAACATCCATCCATTTTTGCAATAATAATGCGTAATTTTCTAAAATTCGTTTTTTCACGTTCGACATTTATTTTACGGTTAACAAATTGGTTAAATATGACTTTAGGCATTCTAAATTGTAAGTAATTTAACTGCCTACAACATGCAATAAGTAATTTTTCGATAGCTCGTTTAGATTTTTATAGGCAGTAAAAAATGTGAAAAAAGAGGTAATTTTACCACTTATTTGCAATTTGCTAACTTAGCAGCACTTCTTTGGAGTTACTTTTTTATATTATCATTCTACATACCCTTCTTCAGATAATAATTTTTTTATGGTCAAACTCTAATTCGACTGGACTAAAACTGGTTTTACATTTTTACTACGTCTTAATAAAATCTTGTTTTTTAAAAAGTCTTTTTGCTATAAACTATTTCAAATATACATACTGCTTGAAAACAGAACCTGGCTTTAAACGTATTTCGGATATTATTGCTGTTAAATTATTTCTACGGGAAAAGGTTAAGCACCTGCTGAGAAGTTTGTAAATCTTTTTGACGTAGCTCGGAAATCGGTCAAAATTAGTTGTTTCAATTTCGGTTCTTGATTAAATCAAAAACTATTACGTTGTTTAAAACAGCTAGGGGACCGATCCAAATAAAAAGTCTAATCTACGAGTCCAAAAAATTTTAATACAAAATTTTGATAACTGAAGGCAAAAAACGAATTTCGGAATTTGATGTTTTAATTAATAACTTGGTTAATTATGATTATTTAATTATGGCTTGGGGCCAGCCCAAAGTAGATTAGTATTTTCGGTACAATGAAGTTAAGTAAATCATTTGCAGTTGTAACCTGCAGGTTACAATAATCATTAGCATAGTTACCTAATTGTTGTGTACCTAGCAGGTATGTTAACCATAGGCGGGTACAAGTTTTGATAGCTAATACTTTCCACATTTTAAATCCATTTACTAAACTTTTTAAAAAAATTTCGAATAGAAAAAATATTTAATTTTCCGAGCTGTATATTGTGTTAAAATTAACACCTACTAATGACATTGTATATATTTTGTAGAGATGGGTTGTCAATAAACAAATGCGGTTGGAAGGAGGTTTTCAAGGTAGAACTAATAAATTAGTAGATGGATGCTATTCATTTTGGCAGGGAGGGGCACTTCCTCTATTACATTCGCTTTTAATCAGAGGTGATAGAATATAATATCAAGATAAAAATTGCAAATTGTTGTTTGCAGATGACTATGTGCCCGATTCATTTTTATTTGATCAAGGTGCTTTACAAGAATATGTTTTAATTTGTTGTCAACAAAATGATGGAGGCTTAGTTGATAAACCAGGCAAGCCTCGAGATATTTATCACACCTGTTACACGTTAAGTGGTTTATCCATTTCTCAATATTCATTAAACGGAAGTATTTATTGCATTGGACCAATAGAAAATAAATTAGTATGATTAATTATGCAGAAATGAAGAAAAAAGAATTTATATTATTGTTTTAGGCACCAACTCATCCAATTTACAATATCGGACCAGATTTAATGATGAGAGCAATGTCTTATTTTAGTAGATTGGAAGTACCTTCACATTATACTTTGTCATCATGACATTTATACAACAGAAAATGGCCCAACACTAAATATAAATTAGTACATACAAAAACTTTGTATGAGTTTGTATATTTTTTAGTTTTTATTGGAATTTTGTTATTGTTAATTTTTTTAATAAAGTAAGTCCATTTTTCTTTTTACTTAATTTAAAGTTCAATAAATTAGTTGATTACATACAAATAAAAATAAATCTTTGATATTTAACACTTCTATTATGAATTCAAGTTTAACATGTAAATTCACCGCAATAAAGCATTATTAATTAAAAATGGAATTATTCTTCAACTTTGATAGAAATGGAGAAACAGAACCCCAGAAAAGGCAAGTATGTATAATAGTTTTAAAATTTCCATCCTGCAAATGTAGTAAACTTGTCACAAAATGTGACAAAGTGTTGCAGGGGCGGAAATCTGCGCGAACATAATGTAATAATATTTAAGACATGAACTGAATCAATTCAAATCAGTTCGTTCGCGCGCCCTCGCAAAACATCACATCTTAAGAGAAATATGTACATTTGCGACCACCGAAATGTGCACGATACCTGACACAAATTTCCGTATTTTTCCATAGATTAAATCTGGCTTTATTCAGTGACTTTCGTGAATAATATTTGTTAAAACAAAATAATATTGATATTTGGCTGATGTTTTCAGGACGCCTATGATAAAAAGCAAAAATCAAGTTGCTAAAAAATCGTGCACATTTGGGTGGCCATAAATGTACTATCTAATGAGTATTTTACAATGCAATAGAATCCGCTTATTATAATCATTTTGGGGCTTGAAATTTTTGATACCAATAACCGGCTGATGAAGCAAAGAATACATTTTTTTCATTATTTAATTCTACCGGGGTCATTCTATATTTCTACGATTGTATAGTTGGTTGTATAATTACGGAATAGATATGCGATGGGTAATGTTGGTTGCCTATAGCTACCAATAGCAATATTATTGGGGCGTTCCGTTTTTCGCTCCTTTTGCTCAATTATTTCAAGATCGTTCGGAAATTGGAAATCTGAGAAATCTAGAGAGGTCTAAATCGTGCAGAAATACTTAACAAGAGCAAAAAGAGCGTGCTCCGTTAGCTCGGATTTTTACAGCCAGCTCTTACGTTCGCGTGGCAAATGTTGTGATTTAAATTGTTTTGAGGTTAAACAATCGTTGATTCAAAACTTATTGCAAGTTGTTAACATAGGAAAAGATTATGTTTGAATCTTCATCAGATGAAGATGAAAAATGTGTCGCACCGAAAATCAAAAACTATGCAATAAAAATTGTCCCATTAAGAAATTTCACGAAAATTTGCGAACAAAGAAAATCTGCACTAATAAAAATTTTGATCAAGAAATTAACCCGATAGATAAGGAAAATGTTACTCATTGTTGAAGGAATTCAGCTGCAAGTTACAATTAATGTAATTTAATAATTTAATTCATTTGTTGCCGTGTAATATCAGACAAGGAATATGGGGATTATTTGTTCAATGAAACATGGATTAATACACAACTCGTTTATTTAGTGTCAGTCTCATCAAAATTAGCATTTACCTACAACAATTGGAATATTATAACATTATAAACGGTTAGAAGGCTGCCAAAAAATATGTTTTTTTACTTTATGTTGGTAGAAATAAGTACTTATATTACCATAACATACATAATTCTGACAGAATCATATAAATGTTACAGAATATTGAAGATACAGTTTTCCTCATCGGAAGTTTATTTGAAAATACAGTAAACCCTCGTTAACACGAACTCGGTTAAGACGAACACCTCGTTAACGCGAACGAACACTGTAGTCCCGGTCGGTTTCTTATTGTTTCTTATGAAATGTCGCTCGGTTAACACGAATTCTCGTTAACACGAACTTCGAACAAAATTTTGAAACCTAAAAGCTAACAATTTCGTTTAGCACGAACACAACACATGTTTTACTGTCTTACTTGCATACTAACCCTAGAAATTTGAAAACATTGGTTAAGCATTGCGATTTATATTTTCGCTCATTCTAACAAACGTTTGTAGCAGTTCGTACCGTAGTGGTGTTTCTATATAATTAACATAATGCGTGCTACCCAGGATATATCAAAGGGTGAAGTGTATGAAGTGTATGTTGAATGTAACAGAAGAAGAGAGAATAATGAGTAAGTTTCGGTTTTAAAATAGGTGTCAGCATTCATGGAACGAGTGAGTCATTGATAAGCCGAAAAAATGAAACGAATTAAAGTTCTATTCCAGTAAGCAGTTAAAGACGTTTTGTGGTTTAGAATGGCTCCTCCGCAATCTAAAAGGTCTCAACAGCCAATAAGTTTAAAAACTAAGCAAGCAATTTTAGTTGAAGTTGACAAAGGCGAATTAAAAAAAAACTGCTATTGCAGTGAAATTTCACATTCCAAAATCAACATTATCAACCATCATAAAAAACGGAGTTAAAGTTGACGAGGCTTTAGTTTCTGGATCTACTTCCTTTCATTCCAAGCGGTTGAGGATGGGAAAATACGAAGATGTAGAATTTGAAATTATGAAATGGTTTCAACATGAAAGAGCGTCCAATCTGGTCCCATGATTCAATGTAAGGCCAAGGAAATTGCTCTATCTTTCGGAATTCAGAATTTTCATTGTTCCGCTGGTTGGCTTTGGCGTTTTCAAAAACGGCTTGGTATAGTTTCTCATCAGAAATATGGTGAAGCAGCAAAAGTGAATGAAACATCAGTCATTAAGTAGCTATCTATTTTTGCTGCAATTAAAAATACATACCTACCTAAAAACATATTTAACATGGATGAAATGGGTATTTACTTCAATTTATTGCCAAATCGTACACTAGATTTTAAAGGTAACCGTTGTCATGGAGGAACCAAGAGCAAACAAAGAGATGGATCGGAAAATTTTAAACCTTAGGTGATTGGTAAATTACAAAATCCCAGATGTTTCAAGAAAATCAACAGATGCCACTTGCCTTGTTACTACACTTGCCACCCATCTTCATGGATTGATTCAAAGGCCTTCAGGGAATGGTTACTTAAGATTAATAGGCGTATGGTAACACAACGACGTAACATTCTGTTGACACTTGACAATTGTGCCGCACATAAAATTGATAACTTGGAACTATCAAACATAAAAATTTACTTTTTTCCTGCGAATTCAACCTCTCGTTTACAACCGCTTGACCAGTGCATAATTGCTAATATGAAAAGTTACTACAAAACTCGATTACTAAAATTTGCGATTAAAACTCTCGAGTCGGAGGGATAAGTTAAAAAATGGGATATCCTACAAGCTATTAGAGCGATTGGCTCTTCATGGGATGCATGGTCATCTTCAATAACGGATCCACCAGAAAACGAATATCTAAAACAATCTCCAGAAGAATGGGCCGAACTTGAAGCAGTTAGACCACTAGGTATCTCCTTTCAAGAGTTTGTATCTGTTGATGATGATCTGGCCGTTTGTTCAGAAATAGCGATTGATCAAAATGAGCCATCAACATCGGGCGGCGGTTCTCAATAAATTGTCATCCGATGACAGCGACGAAGAAAATTAAGAAGTTAAGAAGCCTTCCAGAAATGAAGTTTTGGCTGCACTTTCGACATTATAGCGATTTGCAGCAACAACAGACGTTTCTCAACAGTTTGACACTTGACACTTAAATGCACCTTAAAATTACGTCAAACCCTACGCCAAACCAAACCAACATTGAGGAGTTTATTAAGTAATGTGCACATAAATTGTACTTATTGTGTATTATGGTACCTATTTCGTATTTTATTGTTGTGCCTTTTTTATATTACATATTAAGTGACTTGTTTTATTTGATTTATTTTCCCATATGAACATGAGATAAAGCAAAAAAAATCTAAGTAACTTAAAAACTTATAACTCGGTTAACGCGAACAAATATAACACGAACTCGGAATTTTCCGGTCCCTTCGAGTTCGTGTTAACGAGGGTTTACTGTAGTCATATTCCTTTTTTCGATAGAACCGTGCGATATTTTCTAACTTTAAACTACCTTACTGATATAACCTTAAACTGACAGATATGAGATGCCATTAATATCGATATAAAGTTAAAAAAATCGGTCAGGCTCGCACAATTAGGGTTCCGTATTAGAACAACAATTCTCCCGCAACTATTACATTATCGACAAAATACGCATTTTTCCTGTAATCTATGTCTTAATATCTACTAATGCCATTATAATCAAAATTTTATCATTAGAAAACTAGGAGAACGGGGGGGGGGGGGGGCGAACGGTCATTTTTTGCACATTCTTAGCTATATCATTAAGACCACTGAACTTAAAATTGTAATAAAAATATTTTTAGAATCCTTACAGTTAGCTCTTTCAAATGATACCCCACACAATATGCTAATCTAAACTTTTTTTTATTGGTACCAAACTAATCCCCCTAAAAAACTTTTTATCCAGTTATTGACGAACGATATATGTGGGCGTCATCAAGATCTATCATTATGCCAAGTTTCAAGTTTATACGTTAGGCACTTAGGGGCCATCCATAAATTACGTAACGCAGAATTTGAACAATTTTTACCCCCTCCCCCCATCTGTAACAGTTCATAACACCATGCAAGTCCCACCCCCCTAAAAGTTACGTAACGCGAAGACTCTACAACCCCCCTTTGGCGTAATAAAAAAATTCAAAATATGATTTTTGGTATAATTATCAATCGTTATATAACAACACGTTAAACCCCTACGCCCCCCTCTGTAACACGCCGTAACGTGCCAACGTACCCCCCCGGCCCCCATTTGGCGTTACATAATTTATGGATGGCCCCTTAGGTTGCGAGAAAAACTTCTGTGACACGGGAGTAATCTTATAAGGGATCCGTTTTTTCCTTTTAAAGTCCCTAAAAATATTTTTCACGGCCTTCTGACCGTTTCTGGAATTAAAAAACGTGGTATATTGTGCCATTTATCTTTATTTGGTTCTGGATCGTACGATCCATTAGAGTGGTAGGATTATGAGATGGGTTTTTGCGTAGATGTGCGCACGGACTGATTTGTAATGATTCATATTTTGAATATTATACCTAATATATTGCTTTCGCGTAGATTTTTGCCCAGATTTTCGCCCACTCAAAACTATCTCATACACTTAGGCCTCGTTTAGCGCTCAGGATGTGTTCTTAGACATCAAAGCACTAAACGAAGCAGCGTTATAGAGGTCATTTTAACACAGTAAATAGGGAAAGGAGAATACGAGACCGAAAATAACCAAATTTTATTTCTAAAATGGTTCGTATTGTAGAAACAGGCACATTTAATCCACCAGAGCTAACGTGAAATAAATTTTAATCGTCAGTGGCACCTGTCTCAGAGACCGAGAGTTTTTATGGTTAAATTATTATTAAAAAATATTATTTTATGTTAAATCTAAATTTACAGTATATTGGAAACTGCGTCCTTTCTCTACAATAAAATACAACTAGATTTAATATAACATTATTTTTTGCTAAACTTAAACAGTGGGTATTCCATTGATATGAAAATTATGTCACTTTTTTGTAAAATAAGTTTAGTGCTAAGTTTTAACGCAATAAGCTATTAAACAAAATGAAAAAAAAAAATTTTTTTTAAATTTTCAAAGGAAAATTGCATTCAGCTTATTTTACTTACATACCGACTGGCGTCGGGTCCCACAACCGGTGACTAAGCAAAACACAAAAGCAATATGTCTGCACACGTCGCTATCATACGAAAGACTGATGATAGCGCTGATCAAATGAGGCAGCTACCCGAAGAATCAGCCAAATTTATTAAAAAATTAAAATATTATTCAGCGTTTCCAAAAAAAGTTGGTCTCTGTGATGTATGGCGCCAGCTCTGTGGGATTAAAGCGGTTCCAATGTCGACTTGACATTCATCATGTTCCAGTTTCCTCAGCACCTTCATTTTAATATCGATCGAAATGCTTTTTCGTGTCATTTTGATTTTATTACTACACTTGTTCATTCTGAAAAAATTGTACGGATTTATTTTTAATGAACAATTAGAATTTTTATTGATTTTCTCACACAATAATATCGAGCACATGAAATAATAACTGGTAATGAACAGGATACATGAAAATAAATTTACCAAACATCCATAGATTTAGGGGAAGTACAGCGCTACGATAAATTGTCACCTTTCGCTGATTGTTCAGAAATAATCGTACGATAATCGTACGAAATGCCGAAATAATTTGAATCACCGTAATATTTTTTTTAGACTTTGAGAAGACAGCTTTATATCGAATCAGCGTTAAACGAGAAAGTGCTAAATGAGGTCTTAGTGTAAGTACATAGTAAATAGGGAAAGGGGAATACGAAACCGAAAATAAATAAATTTTATTTCTACCATAAAATGGTTCGTATAATAGAAACAGGCATATTTAATCCACCAGAGCTAACGTTAAATAAATTTGAATCGTGACTGGCGCTTACATTTTAATATCGTTCGAAATGCTTTTTGTATCATTTTGGTTGTATTATTGCAGTTATTCATTCTGAATAATCTAAAAAATTATACGGATTTATTTTGAATAAACAAATAGAATTTTTATTGATTTTTTTTACAATAATAGGGAGGATTACAGCACATAAATTAATAACTGTTAATGAACAAGATACGTGAAAATAAACGTACCAAACAAACATAGATTTAGGGGAAGTACAGCGCTACGATAAATTGTCACCTTTCGCTGATTGTTCAGAAATAATCGTACTATAATCGTACGAAATGCCGAAATAATTTGAATCAGTGTAATCCTAAATGACTGATTTTGAAGTCCTCTACTAAATAGGCCCAAAAATCCGATTTTCAGGACTAGGCCTGAAAATGTAAACTAGTGTAATTTTAATTTTGTAGGTTGGTAGCACCGAATCTGCTAACCAAATCGAAAATTAAATGTCAATTACACCGTTTCTTAACATCGATAAGAACTTTATTAATATTAGTTATAAAAATAAAGGATGCTTTTAATTTAACAATATTGCAAGTATCTCAATCCATGTCATAATTGCAGGTTGTTTTGTCATAAACGTCAAAAGGCATTACATACTAGGTACTTGAATTTTAAGTTCAAATTAATCTTTCCGGGTAAATATTGCCAACAGAAGAAAAAATAAATTCTCTAGCCGAGATATTTGAACAACAAATTTATATTTTCTTATTTAAATATTATTATCTGCCTAAAAAATGTTTTGTATCATACATCCAGAAACTGTTTTGCGAGTACTCGCAGTTGAGGGTCTCAGCCTTCGGCCTCTCCCTTCAAACCTTACTCGCACTCGCAACAATACAGTTTCTGGCCTAATGATACAAATAACTATTTTATGCAGCTCTTTTGGGTTAAAGCGGTTCCAATGTCGATTTGATATTCATCGTATTCCAGTCGCCTCAGGACCTACATTTTAATATCGTTCAAAATGCTAACTGCTATACTATGTAGCTATATACGAATAGACGAAAGGCCGAAATAATTTGAATCAGCGTGATGCTTTTTTTTTAGACTTTGAGCGGACAGCGTTATATCGAATCAGCGTTAAACGGGGAAGCGCTAAACGAGGTCTTAGTGTAATCCGATTGCTGTACAACAAAACACGAGATAAACACCATGGTTTGAACCTAGTATTGAATAGACACGATCGGATGGAATTTGGCGCGGATCAAGACACCGAGATAAACGTAGTCTAAAACGGTACTACAGAATAAAAATTAGTCGGTAAAAAAAGAATTAATTTTCAACCGATCTAAAAAATTGTGAATAAAATCGACTTGCAAAAGGTACCCTATTTCCCTGTTGAACCCACCGTTTTCCTAAATCCGAGGAAATTTATCTAGTACTGGCAACGTTGCTTTATTCTCATATTCCGCATTTATTGGAGACGTACTTTTTCGTTTGCGCAGGCTCATTTTGTAGTTTTCCGAACCATTACGTGATAAATGCATCACGCATCACATCGCACCATTCCATCAGTAGCGTTTAGAAAGTGTGGAGTGTTGTTTCGTTACAAATATTCACATCATTTTTTATTAGCGGACATGTGATACTACAATACCTGTAACCAAACATTTAAAATACAAGGCAGTTTGTGTAATAGGGATGTTTACGTTATGTTTCTGAGAAATTTTTAAAACTTTTCTAAACGCAGTGAAGTGACGCAAAAGTTAATTCGGCAAGATGATGTCAAATGGACAAGTAATCGGTGATGGATCCTGGAATCTCCGGGTCTATGTCACCGATTTACAAACAGAACGGTTAATTCGAGTCAAAGGAGATCTGCATATCGGCGGTGTGATGTTGCGACTAGTCGAAGACCTTGGTATGAATTTCTTTGAATTTATTCAAACTTGTTTAACAGTTATCGTACCTATTACGTTTTGTGAATGCAGTTACTGATACCGCAATACTGCTAACTGAAGTATTTATTTCAATTTCAAACTTTCGAGCACCATTAAACTGCCTCGGCAGTCAAATTATGATTTCTTGTCTTTTAATATTTGCCTGAAGATCAATGTCAATTAGGGTAAACGAGGAGTTATGTTAGAAAGTAGAATTGGCATTTGCACCTCCGCACATAACCTCAAATGGCAATGTAAATCGATCATAGTGGGAGGTGTTGGGCGAGTTTACCTTTTTGATTGGTTGAATTCATTATGACGCAAACATAAATATGAGGTCATTATCAAAGCCTGCTTTTTTGGAAATCTTTATTTTTTCATGATTACAAAATATAGCCGAATAATTTATGAAATAGGTCAGTATAAAGTTTTAAAGTAGTCAAAATTTATTCATTGTATGACCATAAATGGTAACTAAGCGTGACAAATGCGATGCATTAAAGAGAAATTACTTTTATATCAAGTTGGGCAGGGGATCAAATGAAGATTGGCAAGGTCAGGTAGTTCTCTAGGTTCTCTAAATGACCGTGACATCCTCTCTTACCCTTCTCAGCTGTACTCATACTACTACCCAGATTAATTACAGCGATGATAATCGTTAATTTATTAATTGTGAATGCCAACTTGCCACTGTACAAGACAATTAAATTTCAGAAGTAATTCACAGCAGGTAATTAATGACTCAAAAAACTATTGCAATCTATATAGGTAAGTACTACTTGGTATTGGAACGGAAGGATGTGCGTAATGTAAAGTAGAAAAGTGTGTTAGTTAGCACATAGGTATTTCGTGAACTAATATAATAAATGAGTCTTTTAAAATTCTAGATATTCATAACTTTCAGAATAACATCATTGTTTATCCTTATAATAGTATTTTTCCTAGTGAAGTAAACCGAGATAAACAGTTTGTAAATAACAGAGTGTTAATAAAATATGTATTTATTTCTACATATTTTGAAATTCCTAAATTTTAGGTAGACAGGCATAGCGAAATTATTAATTTGTTATCAGAATTTGAGTTAATCGTATTATTATTTAAGTTATCTTGTTGTTTCTAATTGTGTAGGAGGATAATTAAATAAATGAAGTCAGCTCAATAAGTAGGTACCTACTGTAAAACTTGTGATAAAGCACTTCGACTTTGAAGTTTATGTGAATTGATTCTGTGGCTGTCCCTGTTACGTTTTGGAATACAGTACAACTTCGCTACTTCCGCCATGTGGTAATTTGGACACTCCAATCATTTGGGCATTGCTAACATTCTGACAGTTTGGTGCCACTTGCCTCTATAATCCGGACACATAAGAAAATTATGTAAATCCCATGCTTCCACTGTAAATAAATTTTGGGAAATAATTGCAGTAGCTTCAAAGTCGGACTTACTCGACAACAAAATTTTCCTAAATTCAACAAAATACATACTTATGAAATTATAATACAAAATTATTTGTAATATGTAATATGTTTTTCCGATTGATTTTCACCATGTGTCAGTTGATTCAACTAATCTCAAATGCAAATGAGGTTGCAATTTTTTAACTCGGTATTACATTAAAAATTGTTATTCATTAAATTGTTGTAGATGTTGAAATTTCTCTCTAAGAGATTACATAAAAAAACTACTTTGATAGTATGAGTAGATCGTTATCTAAACGTGATTGAAATTAAGGTAAATCTAAAACTAGAAGAGTGAATGGTTTGAAAAGTATGTACTAGGAGAGTGCGAGAGTAATCTTTCTGAAGATAACAGTAAACATGTGTAATGTAAAGTTGACGAAACTTATTGCCAGACGTGGAATCGACGTGGTGTGTGTTGGCGCCTGTTATGTTAGACATCGTTGGCAAGCTTCAAATGTTTGTACTTGATATATTTTTAGTGAATATTATGACATTTAAATAAAACATGTGAAGGTTATGTTCGCTTCTTACAGTCGTGCTTGAATATTATACAGAAAAGATTTGAATTAACATATGTAAAAAGAAATGTTTACCGCAAGTGAAAAGTTTTATTTTATTTGGCGATAGAGCATAATAGAAACATTATAGAAACATTTACTGAACTATTGCTACCAATAAAATGTAAAATAGAGATAATATATACTTATTAAACAGTTATTAATGGTTTTCCTATCAATGGTGAAAGTTTTTAATACAGTACTACTTTACTGAATTTTCATTCCTAATTACATGATTACTGTTATTTTGACATAGTGTTGTCTATTAATGCATTAGGTGCTCATCAAGATTTTAATTTTAATGCCGCAACAAAGTGGCATGTTTCTTAGCGATGCCAGCGCAATTCTGGAAGCTGCACTTGAAATCATCAATGTCTTATGGTTTTATGGTTTTATTATGTTTTCATGGTTGACTATGATGTGAATTATCCGGTTCTATCATGTTGCTTACCAAGTGTTACCTATTAAATGCACATTTTCTTAATTAATTGTTGTCAAATTAATTTGTATATTTGTAATCAATGGTTGGTAAGTGTTACAAGAATCAGGTTTCCACTAGAGTCCTGGGATTAAATCTCAGACAAAGCCGAAATTTCCCGAGTCAGTGTGGATATCTTGAACAGCTTTAAAAATTCTTCCGGTTACGACGTGTTCTATAGTATAAATTTCAATGGCATACACCAACTGATTCAGATGTGCCCATCGATAAAAATCCATTTGGACCACGTCGACCAAGACATCTACGATTGTAATTTTTATTGAGCCAGGAAATCACATCCGTCATGTTGGTATCACATCCCATTTAACTAACGTCTTCTAATAATGGTTCTATGTCTTGTTCTAATAAATGCAAATATGTATTAGCATCTTTATCGATTTGGAATGATCTGAACCGGTAGTTGACTATTAAATATGTCGCATATTAACGCTAAACCTTTGTTGAGTTTTTGTTTTGCCTAGTACAGTGTGGATTTTACAAAGATCAGGCATAATTATGATTATGAATATTATTTATACCATCTCTTGCAAATGTTGCTTCAGCTGACCATAGAATCATACTTGGAGTAGCGAGATTTCGTCTGTGTTGTTTCATGAACCAATACATAATAAGCGAGTCGATTTATCTTGTCTCCTGGCTGTAAGTTTTGAACTGTTAGTAGTGGGAAGGGTGCTACTCTTCCTTGCGGTAACGTTCTCCAGGAAAAATTCTGTGAGAATCCTAAACGGATAGAAATTCGTCTAATACTCATGCCTACTTCCTCCATCACACAATTAACTATTGCTTCTTCATCAGCAACATGACTTTGCACAAGTGAACCACCGCTGCGATTGTCAGCAATACTATTCTGTCAAAGCCTCTACTATGACCGATAAAAAACCACAAAGTGATGGTAAATTCTTGGGTTTTCTAAAACTTCAAATGCATTGCCGTTACAAAAACAATATACAAAAATATTATTAGCCATGTTCTTCATTTGGGACATTTTTGTTTTCTCGCCAAACTTATTTATCTCACAGGCATGAATTCGTTACCAAGGCAACAATTGTTACAGTAGTGCATTGTACTTTATTTCTGTCATTTATATTATTTTTGGGCATCATTTTCATTCCAAGGGCTATTTTCAAATTCGGATAACTCAGACATGAAGCAAAATTTAAAAACACTCTAATTTTTCTAAAATAGAATGTGATTTTGCATTCAAGATTTCATTTTTGTACACGTTTTTAATGCATCTTATACCCCTTATAACGGTTTTTTGTAATGTCACCGTGATATGTCGTTATGTGGACGTTTGACTGTATACGCAGAGGAAGTTTTTAAAGTAAAGTTGTCAATTTAGTAAATATTGATAAAAACGTAGCTACTGTAATTATAAATTTCAAAATGTGTGTAAACACGGGTAAATTCGTAGTAATCAGAAGTTTATTGCATTGCATACACTAAATTTAAATCTTACCTTTTCAATAATAAATGATGCAGTTAAACACTATCCGGAATAATTTAAATATTTTTGCGCTTTGTAATTTCTGCAAATATTTTATACAAAAACGTTAACAAAACGTTATGATCCTTGTTTTATTTTTGTTGTTGGTTATTTATTTTTATGTATTTTTTTAATGAATATAATCGTGCAGATGCCAATTATGCATATTTAGATTTAATAACTATAGTCTACTAATTGAAGGTGTGTACACTCGAAATCGGTTATAACGCACCCGCACGGGGTCACCTGATTCATACGTTATAGCCCATGTACGTAATAATTGCAGTTTTATATAAATTACATAAATTAGATAGGTATGTCTGAAACAATATTACAAATTAGGCAAAAAAAAAAATCAATGATCATTTATATTGTTTGGCTTTAAGCTTTTTCATTTTCATCATCAAAACTGAATCCATCACATTTTCATATCGTTCCAGAAAAATAAGCAATGTTTTGAATGATTTTTGGAGTCTTAATATGTTAAATTTAGAATATACTTTTGTGTAAATTATATTTTCTACTCACAGCGGTGGCTAGATTCACACCACTCTATTTTTTTGGATTGAAAACCGTTGGTTTATGTTATTGCTACAGTTTTATAACAGAGGCGCTGTAGATATCACTCACAAAACATTTTAACGTCCCTACCCAACTCAATGGCGGAGAAATGTTGCATTAGTACCTTATAACAGGATAAATTCCTTAGGGCTCTACGTTATAAACGAGGTGTACGTTATAAAAGTATTTTATAACAGATCAGAGGCGTATGTCCAGGAGTAGACGAAGAAAGGCTGTTAGAAGAAGAAGCACAGATCAAAAAAACATTAAGTACTTTGTATACGAATGCGACGTAACCGGAAAAAGTGTACATTATAACCAAATGTACGTTATAACCGAGTTCTATATCAAAATAAATATTGATTTTCTTAAGAGCCTTCTAAATTGTTGTTTCTTTCTAAGTATTTGATTTAATGGCTAACTGAAATCAGACATTTATCGACAACCTGTATGTTACAACGGAACCCGAATTAATTTAGATAGTACTCTAAATGTAATAATTATTGCCCCTGTGTACTTGAATAATAATATATAAGGGATTTGTTTCACAATAACACTGAAATTGAAATGATGAGAAGATGCAATGGGTTGGGCAAGAAAACATGCAGGTTGTGATTAAAAAATTGAGCGAATTCTACAAACTGTACTTACATCATTCCTTTATGTGTATGATGCTGCAGCAGTATTTATAGCAAGTTTGTTAGTAGGTAATCTAATATTTAATATTCAATTTGATAATTTTTATTTCCTATTTATATTATATGTACACTAAAGTTTGGTTTAATTGCGGTTCTGAAACATTCCGATTGAACTCTTTGAGTATCAACATGAAGGCATTTATCTATATTTGTACGTGATGTTTGTTTTTATTAATAACATTACGTGTATGTTTGTGCTTCATCAAACAGGAAATTTCACCCATCCTGGCTATGCGGTTTCTTGTTGACAGCGGAGTTTTTTTATTTAATATTAGCCAATGAAACGCCCACTTTCTAATTGTTATACTGAAAAAATACATCCTAGCCTGTTTCGAGAAACAGAAACCAAGCAGAGGCGGCTAGAAAGTAGCAGCGTTTTACCATGTATGGTCGGATACATAACGTTTTTGCAGTTTCGTAAATTTGATCGTATATGATGCATTATTAATTTAGTTAAATACCGTTACTAACCATTTCAAGATGTATATTTGAAAATGTTTATTTGAAGGAGTGTCTTAATGGGTGTAGTCCTTTTTACTTAAATATTTATTGTTTTTTTTTACTACAACCATTACGATTGATTCGACTATTTGCTAAAACTCATTTTGCTACAAACTGTTAGAAAAATTGTCAGAGGTGAAACAGTTTTACGTGGGTGTGCGCACGAACTGATTTTGAATTGATTCAGTTCATATCTTGAATATTATTATATTGCGTTCGCGCGGATTTCCGCCCACGCAAAACTCTTTCACCTCTGGCGATTTGTCTAACACGACTCACTGCAACTAAAAATTTAATATTATTTTGTAGCGCGTTAAATTTACATGATTTTGAAAGCTCCATTAATATTAGTATCTATAAACAATTTGCACTATATTTGTCGACAAAATTTTGGATGAGACACGTGATATAGGTGCTATTTTATTTTGGTCGTAAGTTGCTCCACTCGCTCGCCCCCCGAAAAGTAACATCGACCTGTTAAAATCTGAAATTGATTAGTCTCAATTAGAAGTTGATACTAGAAGTCAATACTAATTTTTTTTTTAGACGTGTAGGATTAAGAATAGTAGGTATCTATTAAATTAAAGAAAAACTTTGTTGTAAATATCACTTGTAATTTAGTAATTTGATACTATTGAAGAACCAGGTTGCGCTCTAGAAAGCTAATTTAACTGGGAAAACAATTAAACTGAACTGAACAACATTGTCACATAACTTCAATAAATATTTTAGATTTTACATGTTTGAGTAGTATAGTCTGTTTTTTGAATTAGAGAAATGAAATTGAAAGAACAAATTACATTGAAATATTTCTAGCAAGTAGTTTTGGGCGGCAGATTTGAATTTTAGCTTTTTTTTTAACGTTTGTACAATGGGGAAAACACGAGCTGATAAGAACTATTTGTAATATGTAGAACAAAAAAAGGCAAGCTGATGCATAATACAATATACAAATTCTGATAGGAACAGTTTTTATTACTAACATAAATGTAATACAAAGAAATAAAACTGCCCAAGCGCACAATTGAAGTCACTGAGTTTTAATAAGAACTGGTTTTATCATTTATATAATTGTAATTTACGCAAATAAACTACTATGACATGCAAATCTTAATCAGCTGTTTCGACAATATGGCGACTGCTTATTTTCCAAAATTGAATCAGTGTAAAAACGGTCTGGTGGCGGCCAATCATTGATCTATCTTTTGACGCGATATTTTTGAATCGTGACTGGGATAAAAAAAAACGAGATATAGTATTGGAAATAGGAGAACCCTATTAGAAAGGAAAAGAAATTTTTAAAATGGGTTACATAATTTTATGAGCAGAGCTGTCATAGTAAAAATCACAAATAAAAATTCTAATTGTTTCCAAACTACTGTTAAAAACTGTTATAAAACGTCTTATTCGAGATAATGTTAACGTACGTTTAAATAGGGAAAACATTGGTCACCTAACTATTATCGTTTAGCCAACTGCAAATAGATGTTGCACCCATTGGAATTTTCTCCAATACGAGCCAACCAAATATTTAATTCGATTGCAAGATCAAATCAACTTAATTGTCTCTTTTTTGTTTGTTTTTCCATTCTTCCAGAGTTTCGCCAATTTTAATTTTTGGTGACCTTCTAGCTTATCGGTGTTGTGCGGAAGATATTCGCTTGATGCCGCATGTTCTGTCTTAAAATCACTTTTTATAACCCATTAATTTGGATTAGATGAAAAAATAATTTTGTTGATATTCATGTATGTTTTAAAAAAAAATTAAATTACAATAAATCGTAAGTGCTTAATTTTCGAATACATACGTATTTAAGGAGTTATTGTAATTTTGCTTGAATCGTGAGCTCAATTTCCTTGTATTAGTTCATCTACCTACTATTACTTTTTTTGTTTAAAATGTTTTCCAGTATAAACTTTGATATAAGCAGCATTATTTAAATAATGTTGCTTTTATTGCAACATTTTTAAATGCTAAACATTCATATGCACTCGTTTTAAGATTGGTGGCGGTTAAGTAATGTTTTCAACCACATCCGTAGCTTTATTTTATAAAATCTTTAAACACATGGTTAACAGGAAGTTCTATAGTTGCCTCTGTAACTAACTGTTTACACGTGCCCTTAACTTCTAGTATAGCCCTGTTGAAATGCCGCACATAAACATAAACATAAACATAAACATAAACATAAACATAAACTTTGACACGCCCATTGACTAATTTCAGAACTTTTAATGTTTGCAAGATTTTTTTTGGATCTCAATAGTTTTTTATTGCTTATTACAGCAATGTAGTTGGATAATTGGATTAGAATTGTTCATCACTAGACGATGCGTAAAGTGAAAGTGTTTGACTTTTGGGTGATAGTTTTGTTTGTTTATGTAACCAGAAAACATTTATATCAATATTTATTTTATTGTTATCAAATAAATCAATCAAGCATGGCAAATACGTCATGGAATTGGCAATTGAAAAACTGGACCACGCAAAATGATGAGCAGCCGCTTCGTTACTGAAAATTCAAAAATACACAAGTTGTTCATAAAGCTCTAGATGAAATTAGGTTAAACGTTATATAAATAGTTTATAAATAACTTTCAGGATCTGTTTACTTGCAAGTCTTTTGTTGTTGTTTTTTTTACAAACCAAAATTGACGACAATTACCGCATAAATTAAAAAACATCTTAACCATAATTAAATTAAGTTGTTTTATTTAATTAATTTGTTAATAGCACTAAATTTTGTTTATAGAACTATACAGATAAATCTGAAAGTATTTCTTGTTAAGTACGTATAGATCTGTTACTGTGGGTTGGCAAGCTATCTGTTACTTGAACTTGCGATCAAACTCATACGCGAATAACAGATTACTAACCATGCCAGGGTAACAGCGCATTTTGCCATCATTGTTCAACAATCATCAATCCGCATTCGTCTTTGATCGTCATGATAGGTTGGGGGTCCAGTTTTTTCAATGATCACCACGTCTTCCATGCAGCTTGTCTTGAAGAGTGGGTCTTGGTACTCCAAAATTCCTACTGGCCTTTCTAATCCAAATGATGTACCTCTTTCAAAGACTCTTCAAAATAAGTGACTAATTTTTTTGTTTGATATAAGTAGTCTTATTTTTGTTGTAATTCACTTTGAACTTCCATCTGAAAATATTGAAAACAAAGAATACTTTGAGTTATTGTGACTAACGAAATATTTAAAATGAGTTGGTCGGACATACTGATCTTCTGTAAATTTATGTGGTTGTCATTTGTGTTTGCATTCGTACGGCTGTAAACTGGTCTGTACTTTAAGAACTTTTTCGTTAGTGATTGATATCAAGATAAAACAAATATGTAGTTTTAAAGAGGTTGAATAAGCATCGAATATCATCATGAGTTCAGACCACTTCGCAGCCATGGTGGTTACGAAAATGTCGATGAGAGTTTTAAGGCTCATCCAAACAGAGCCGATATTGCGTGCGAGACGATTCGGTACGGTATCTATTTATATTGCATTTCGAATCGTCCCGACGTAATATCGCCGCTGTACCGCCTCTGTATGGACGTGCCTTTAGTGTATCAGTTAGCCAGCCACCACACTTTTTGAACAAAAAAAGGGTTTTTCGATATTTTAACGATTAAAATACAATATTCAATCTATAATCTCCATGCTGATGTAATTGAGCATGCAATTAAATGAAAATTAAATAAAATACTTGCTATTCCCCAAGGTACCGCGCAATAAACAAAACAGATACATTCAAACTGCTATTGAACAACATGTGATCACCGCTTCGGGATTAATTTGCATTTATTTCAATTTTTCCAAAAGCCTGCACATTTCTTATCGAACAAAAAGAATATATCAGAAAACGATGTCTGTGACACATTGATGCCCTTATTTGAGGAGCTTTCGTGCAAAATCGAATAAATCCACTTTTAGTAATTCGTTACAAAACGGCATTTTGTCCCACAAGTTATCTGATTTTGTTTGAAACACTCTACTTGTAACCAAGGATTTATTGCGTTTTGCTCAAAACTAAGTAGAGAAAAGGATAGTTGGCATCGAAATTATATAGAAATCAATTTTTTCTAAAAATTGATTTATTCGCTTTTGCGCGCAAGCTCCTCAGTTGATCTCAAAATATTTTTAATAAATCAAATCCTATTTGGAAATTCTGCCAACAGGTTGGGGTTGCGCAATAGGTAGATTTACCCTACATCAAAAATACTATTGTTTCACTTGAACTCTCCTTAACTCAAACAAATATAGCTGGCAAGTTACGGAGAATTGACCATTACCGATTACGAATAATAGTATATTATTACATGAGCAAGTAACGAAGGTTTTTATCCATGAAAATGAAGTTTGCTGCATGAGCCGAAGGCGAGTGCATGTAATCAGTGGATAAAAACCTTTACTTGCGGGTATAATACCATACTTTATCTACGATCATCCATACAAAATAATAAAACAAAGTTCAATATTTTTAATTTTTGAACATGACACTACGACAATTAGTTTACATGGTCCAAGGAGAAGAAGATGAATATTTTTCTGCAAGCATCACACAATAACTTAATACAATATTTTCAGAAAACGAAGTAGTATTTTTCTCTGCTCGCCATTTAAAAAAAAGAAGTTTCATAAACACATTCATATTTGTGCCGTGATTTTTGTGGTAGCAGATTTAGATTGCAGTCGTTGTGATATTGCGACATTTCATTTTCTTCTTCCAACATTTTAAATTTTTCGGTCGCGAAAAACCGCTTCACAAATTACGAATTTCACTATTAATACACTTTGGTACGTTTTGCTGTCAATTGCTTTCGTTTTGTTTGGTTATGTTGTTGCAATTTATGCAAACTGTTACCAACGTGACAATGTTGTAAATTAAAAATCCCAGTATTTTTAATTTTCATTGGTCGAAGTCCCGATGGATAAAAATTCTATCAATTTTACCCACGGCTGGGCTGGGATAAAATGACAATTTAGAGTAGAGGTTTCACATCAATAATGGTTATATTATACTATAATGATCGTAGATAAAATTAATTCTCCAAGGAGTTTGTGTCAAAGCAACTTGCCAGGAAAATATTGTGATTTCAATTTGTTATTTTTGTAGAATAAAAATTTACCTTCGAATGTTCACTTGATTATACCATATAAGCGGAATATTTATTAACTTAAAGCAACACTGATATTTAATTTTTAAAATTACCAGATACGCAACGGTAAACCGTGCCGTCATAATTTTTTGCATACTTTCCATCCGTCAGTTCTCTCAATGTTTGAAATGACTATAGGTATATGTATTTTTGTAAGACTGAATTAATGTATTCACGCGCATTGCTAAATATGGACAGACGGTCCCGTGTATGTGCGTATTTATGCAGTAATTGCAGATGTAAATGATTCATGCAATCATACATTAAATATTTTTATTAAAATAGATATTCTCATTTATGAATAGCGTTGCGACATACATATTAAACTACATAATGTATTTTATTAACTAAAGAAGAATCTCTGAAAATTTGATTTGTTTTACGAAATTTTTTAAATGAACAGGAGTGTGCAGGTGAATGTCGCACGCATTCAAATTCTTCGCCCACTGTTAATCCATCCAGTTCGCCTACAGTGTTTTGGCGAATATTTCAAGTTGGTGTAAATGTGAATGGAACTTGTATGTTTATTTTTATTTTTACTTCAAGATTTTATTTAGATAGTAGATAATATGTATGTACTATTCAACTTGGAGTTTATTTATTTTTCAGCAGTTTCGTAACAGACTGTGTGACCTTATTCTGAAGCGTTTTTCATTTTAACAATAATGGCAGACCGTGGCGTTAGAAACCAATTAAACCCATATAAAATACAATGTTCTAATAGCATCTAGTTAAACAAAGTGAAGTTGAAGGTTATTATGCAATCATTATTTTTGTTTACAGCATTGCGATAAGGCTACTTTTTTAATAACTAGAGATTAAGATAAATAGTTTAATATTACCATAATTTTTATTTATCTGAAGATTTTTAATAAAATTTCTTAAAATCACTTTTGTTTTTGTAGAATAAAGTTGTACAAAAACAATTTACTTTTATTATAGTGAACATTTTGGCATTAACAGGTTTTAAAAGAATACCTAGGATGAATACACATGTTAGCAGTATTTTAACAGAATTTCGAGATTATAGCATTCATATCTGGCAAACAGTTTTATTTATTTAATGAGATATCATGTATAATGAAATAAAATAAATGAAATAATCTTTTAATATAAAAATTATCAGAAATACCCGTCTCAAGTAAGAAAATTTACAAACATTAATTATACATACACGATTTGCCTGTTCTCGGTCGGCTGGTAATCATACAATTTTTGATAAGACCGCGAACAGGTGGCGGTCAGATAGCAGGTACGTTCACCCTACATAAATTAATTAAATGGAAGTTTACGTAACAAGCATGTGGCAGCTGTTACTCTGAGGTAAAGTGCCTAGTTTTTAATAATCAGTTTCTTTTCATACATAATATTTAACCTTTCGCCACTACAAAGAAATATTAGGACACTGTTAAAGTGTCGCGGACACCTTGTCCGCATCGCTGATTTTAAAAATTGCTTCAAATTGTTTATTTTGTTAGATGTGTAATACATTTAATTGTATTAATTTGTTTTACTTGCATTGGTACATAAAATACAAATAAAAATTATAAAAATTAAATATAAATGAAGTTATGTATTTAAAACTACAAAGGTACAGTGGAATTTCTCTAACAAAGTCGAATCTTCAAGGGACCGTCAAAAAAGTTTGAGTTTTCATTTTTGGTAAATTTTTAAGTGTCTTTTGGAATCCTATCAAAGCACGTGAGAAGGATGTTCTTTTGTAATCCTACCAAAATCGGTTTTTGAAGCATTAATAAAAAAGTTATTGAGAAGTGCATTTTTCGTAACATGCACCGCATTATAACTTTTTATTAATCACCCGATTTTAATGATTTAAAAGAAATATGACGTCTTAACTTGGATAAGTAAGAGCCTCTATATAAAAATGTTATCTCAAAAAATGGTGAAAATTGCTTTAAAAATACTTATACCTGTTTTTGAATTTTTTCAAAACTTAACAGTTTAATTGTTGCGTTACTTTTGTCGCAGACTGTATACTAGCATACTAAGATGAGGAAGTAAAAGAAGGGGTTGCGAGTTAGAAAAAAAGAAGCTGTAATAAGCAAGAAATAAGCAATATTTGCTCGTATTGTTCGTAATACTTAGTAATAATAATATTTAAAAAATAATAATCGAACCTTAAAAAAATTGTTTAGTTGTTCTAAATTTTATCCTGAATTTCTTGAACGAAGTTGAACGTAAATCATACCGATATTTATTTAGAGCGACTGGATGCTCTCATTTTGTCGGAGATGTCCTATTTTTAAAAGCACTCGAACTTATCCAGAAAAATTTTATTTCCTGTCCTACATTTTCCTTTTTTAAATAACTTGAAACCAACAATTGCCGGGGTATTACGAATTAAAACTGTATTGAGTGACTTCTAGCAAACATTTATTTTATTTTTTTAGTTAAAGACTGTGTGATCATTAGTATAGGAATGTTATTTGTCAGTAATCAGTTAATAAATAAGGAAAACTTTACACTTAACTGTGGAACATTGGACAGCAACTCCGCTGAATTATCTATTTTAAGATAAAAAATTAAACTTTATTTACTTATCGCACAGAAATTATTTCTTTTTTGCATTTTGTATCCTACATACACCGTGATTCACGTAACTTTCCGAGACCAATGCCCAATGCACAAATTCACAAATAACAACATGCTAGATACAAAAAACATATATTTAAGTTTCATATTTTTTTTCAAAAATAACAAACTGACAATTTAAATTTGCAAAATGCATTAAAACTGTTTTAATTAATTAAAAATAAATACAAAAATTATAAAAATGAAAAATATGTGAAGATAATTCAACGAATTTCTAAGGGCACATCTTCCAAAAGTGTTGGCAAAATGTTTCGCAAGAAATTTAAGTAAATATCACCGGTCAAATTATTTTTAAAACAATAAGGACCAATAATGTAATCGTATACAATGCCGCACCACACATTGATTGAAAAAACGTTCTGAAAATGGCTTTGTCGCACCCAGTGTGGAATTTCCAACGCATAATAATGGCAGTTGTGGCTGTTAACTGCTTTATTATTCCAAAATTTTGTCTCATCGCTGAACATCACGAATCTTAAAAAATCGTCCTGGTGATCTACCACTCACCTTGCATAAAATTACAAAAATTAATACGTTGTGCGTAGTCAAGTTTCTTTAATTCTTGTACTAATTTATTTCATTTTATAGTAATCTGGCTGCAACAACTGCATTTTTGTGACACTCGCCATAGATTATGATCATATTCACTTCATCGTTCGAATACATTTTGCAAATTTAAATTCTTAGTTTGACAGTTATTTTGTCAAGAGGTTTCCGAAAATATGAAACTTGAATATATTTTTTTTCTGCGTTTGTTGGCTTTTGACTGGTCGTTATTCAAAATTAAAGTTCGTTCCTTTAAGAACCGAAGTAAAGCAAACGCGTGATTAACACGTGGTAATAATGATTTTAATTTCTATTGGTTACTTTACATTTAGGGCGGTAATCGCCTTCAGTCACAATTCCCGTTTACACTAAATACACATAAATTTCCGGCACAGTTGCGTCTCGTTTCGTTTTGTGGTAGTAGGGTTTTGAATACCAACCGTTTCAAGCATTACGCGAAAAACACGTTTCTTTGTGGAACAGCTATAGGAAGAAATAAAAAAGTTTTTCTCCAAACGTCATAAAAGTGGCATTTAAATGACAGAATGTTGCTAGTAGAAGTTTCATTTATATGCTTAAGCAGATAAAGTACTTTATATGCTTAAGCATATAAAGTCCATGTTACTTGATTGAATAAACGAATACATTTTTTTCCAAACACCATGTAATGAATTTCTTGAACGCTGCTTCATAAACACCGCTTGACTTTGTAGGAAGAAGATTTTCAATCTCGGCTCTTGCTATTTCGGCTATTTCAGGTGGAGTTAATTGAATTTCGTCTGAATTAGACATTGCCACAAAATTGACTGACTTTTCTCAAACAATAATTTGTTGTTTGGCGGTTGCTACGGTAATATCTAGAAAGTGTCTATCAGGCAATGCTATTTTTGTACAAGTGTAATGTTTCCCGAAATAACCTTGTTAATTAGATGCTTATTTTTGTATTATAATTTTACGTTTGGAGAAAAAATAACATATATTATTCGGAGTATAAGCGCTTTATGTGCTTCGGCTGATTTGGCTGCCTCACTACGATCGGCAGTCAACCTATCAGCCACAGCACATAAAGCTTTGCTTATACTCCTAATAATATAAATAACTATTAGTTGACGCTAACCACCATGACACCCTATTTTGTTGTTTCAAAAACGACATATCTGTTTCATTACATTATCGTACAGGTCCTACCTAACAATAAATAAATAGTTGTAATAAAGTTAGTTTTTATAATTTAATTTGACTACATTGCTTGTTATAATTTGTTAACGAATAACTACAAAAAAAATTGTAAAAAACGTTAGAACGAGAATGTTGCTTTTGAAAAAAAAAATTGGAGCGTCGCGTCGTGTCGTGTCGCTTGGTCCAAATCTATTTTTTAGTTACGATCCGGCGAAATCCAATACTTTTCACAGAATACAGTTTCCATTAGCTCTATGAGAGAAAACCGCATGTTCCCTAATAAATGAATCATTGTTTGCATGATCGTAAAGGTTTGCACCAAAAAAAAAAATTAGCAGCAGCAGCTTGAAACAAAATCACAAAGTTAAAAGAGTAGATTATAATTGTGGATTGTTAATTATTCAAACTTAATTTATTTGAGCGGGTAACGCAAAAGATAGTCGTTTTAAGGAGGCTGTTCGTATTATGTTGAATAGGTACTGGCTTATTACACTCGGGTGCGAGAAAAACGGGCCACACATTTTTTTAAAATCTTTTATAATAGCATCATTGTTGCGATATTTCGAATAGAACTTTTCGTATTTTATGATAAAAAAGACTATCAAGGTGTAGAAAATACAGAATATTAGGGTACTTAATTTCATGAACAATAATCATCACAAATGAAATTTAAAGATAATGTGTCAGCCAATGGATGATAGCTTTACTGTGTCAGCCAATTACCATAGCGTTATACATAGAGTTTGAGCTTTTCTTATGTAGCTAAATAAATTGCCATAAAAAATAATTAAAAGTGTAAGATTATTTAATTAAAGTTACGCCGATTATAGATACATCGAAGTATTTCTCATAACATCAGAAACAGAAAAAACTTACAAGTCGCTTTCTTATTTTCCCCGATAACATTTTTATACAAGGTGTCCCATTATGAGCGCCCAATTTACTGTTTAAATAAACCTCACCGTTAGGTATTATAAAAGCAAAAATGTTAAATCTTCAGAATATTTAATTATACATTAAACAAATTAGTATACTGTTAGAGTTTTATCGAATTTTTCGAAAAACAATAAGGGAGGCGAATACAAAAAGGGTGTGGCATACAATAGTCACTAATTTCACACTTTACACCACTAAATTTATTAATCAAATAATTCAAATTCACAGAGAAATGAAATTACGTTAATTCAACATGAAACATGTTCCTTTTTTTAACTGCAAGATCAAAAATCAAAAACAATCGAAAGAACTGCACAAATTAGCCGGGTAGTTTTCCAGGCCGTCTATAGTGAAGTCCGGGTTACCCCCCGCTTCCACAGTCGAACAGGAACCGCCATGCGCAACATACTTAAGGGCGACGACGCTACTTAAGGACGAAGGGCGCGCTCCACCGCGGCTCTATCAGCGGCGTTAACAATACAAAACAAAAAAATAACAATCAAATTACAATTCGTCTGATTAAAAACTCAAAGTCATCGTGAACGGTTATGATTCTTCATATCTACAGTTTACAGTCTCGTCCTGTAGCTTTTGGTGCCAATAACAAGTTCATTGACGGTTTTCGATTTCTTTGTTATTTTGTAGGGTAAATATACCAAGGCTGCAAGTTGTTATGAAAGAGTTGAATTAATCTTTCATAGCAACTTGTATCCTCGCTATATTTACCCTGCAAAATAACAACTAAGAAGTAATCAAAGGAAAACAAGGATGGTGACATCAGGATGAAAATAGCCACCAAGGTCTTTCTTAATATCCAAGGCCTGTTTACATAATGGCGCACCCTCCTCAAACTTACCATTCTTTCCTAATAACACCATTAAATTATTGATGACAGTTGCAAGCGCTAGCTTATCGGCTCCAATATCATCGAAACGAACTTTGTTTATATCGTCAATATACCGTATAACACGGCGTATAACACCCACTTTTAATAATAAGAAATGAGCTCAGTTTTCGGGTGCGTGCTATACGCCGGGTATAAAAATTATTACTTCAGAAATTAAAGATATTGGGATATGCAAAACCTCTCCTACTTTTATGACGGTCAGGCAGCTTACGGTCAGCCGTCATAAATAACTCCACTATTACAATAGGTACACTGGAATTGCAAAAATGCAATTTCTTTTTCTACCTACAGAGACCCTGGCTTTAAGCGGGGTACTTAGATATTTTTCACATCTGGATACCAGATGCGTGTTATACGGCGAATATATATGAAGAAAGTTAAGAAAATCGTTCAAAATTTCAACTGCGTGTTCTACACGGGGGGGGAGGTGCTATACGCCGAGATATACGGTATTTATACTGAAAATAAAAAACATTCAAAAAGTTATATTTTAAAATCGTGTCATTACTCGCAAGTTGTAGTCAAAATATTAAGATATTCGGCACATCAAATTCTTCATTACTCCCGATCTAAAAACAAAAACTGTTTTTAGCTGAATAGCTGAATGTTGATCGTAATGAGAGAATTATTTTTAACTAAGATGATATTATTATACCAGAGTTGTCTGGGATTAACTGATTATGATAACAATAGCTTATTGATCACATTATTCGTTATTACAATAACCGGATTCCACTGTACGTAGTTTACTGACAAGTCATTGAAATGGAATCGCGCCAGTTGTGAGAAATAGTTGCAACGGCTACGCTTATCCTCCCCGGTCCCTAGCCAGAAGACGGGACTCCCCCCCCCCTCCGAACTTAAAATCTTGTCGAAGCAGATTTGAATTTTTCGATTTCCAGGAAAATAATGAATTCTGGTGGTAACTAAATTAAATAGAAAAATTAAAGTGTGATTTTAGATTACATGGAGAAACCAAAAATTCGGGTTCTATTTGATTATTCCAATGATCTATGATCTTACTTACAACTGTAAAAATGAATTATTTAAATATTTACTTAAAAACGGCCTATCACAGGATGTGTAAATAACGATCCTGTTAACCAACTCGTCTAATTTTTGTAAGTTAACAATGGTTTACATTGTATGTAAGCACCGTCAAACCGGGACATGTGAGGTTATAGCGGTGTCGTAATCGTACACATTCGCAGCTAAACTCAAAACCATAATATGGCGTAGCATTAAACACCGGATATCCGGATAATTGAGTATACATATCGTTTTGTGCTAAATGTCTTGAAAATACAAATTACAAATATTCATATAAAATTAATGACTAACTTGTTACAATTTCTGGAAATATGATTAATTAGTAACAAAATAAAGTGAAAAGTATTACTGTAAATAGGTTGGACGGAAGTATAATATGTTATCAACGTTTATAATTCCGCATTCTACTTTTCCACAACCTTGCAGTTAATTCCGGTGATTACTTTACACAGAAAGTTATAAAGAAAAATACCTACAAGAAAACAATAAACTGTCTTTAAAGTTTTATTGAAACATGTAGGTGCATCTCTTAATTATTACACTTGATTTTTGGAAACGAACATCGGTAATGCAAAAGAATCGAAATGATCGCAGTTGTGCTGTTATTGCAGATTACAAACTAAGCATATCTTTTTTAACTTGCTGTAAAGTATTAGCTAACAGATTTTAGTGGTAGTAGTTAATTTGAGAGATTAAATGTTCTTCCTGCTCTTTATTTTGAAATGATACAAATATGTAACCTATTTCCTCGCATTTTATATGATAAGAAAAATCAAAAGTGGAACTTGTAGCTTATGTTATAGACATGTACTGCTATTTCAAACAATTTTATTACCATCCCTTTTGTACACAATGAAACAGAAAAAAAAGTTACGCTTTCAAAATTATCACAAGGAAATTTTTTTATTAACAAATTCAAAAATTAACAAACCTCTACTACTTCGATCTATTTCTATTTATAATTATATTTTTGTGCTATTGGAATAATACGTTTGTGTAAATAGTGTAAATAATAAGTGTTAATCTTAATAAGTAGTCTTTGATTAAACAACTATTAGTGTTTTTATTCGAATCCGACGAAATTGTGACAGTATTCTTGCGAGGTCATAACACTTATATCACAGCACCCATTAATTGAAGGGCTTGAGGCAACAAGGCTACATGCCACACTTTTAGCAAATTTCAGTTATCTATGCTACACATCACTGTGTGATGTTCTATAGGTTTCCTATTTTTGTGATAGCTATTTTCGCAAGAATGAAGTCACCCCATAGCGTTATTAATTTTGCAAAATATGCAAAAATATTTGTGTAATATGTAGGGTCAGTTGGGGTAAATGGAAACGGTTTTTACACTTTTGAAATTTCAGTTTAGTTTTTGAGTTCTAATCAAGTCTTTTTAAACCACAAATTTAAATATAAATAAGTTATACCCTCTCCTTTAAGGCTGCCATGCGGTTTTTTATAAAGTTCAACATGTTTTGAGAAAAAAATATTTATATTAACCTATGTCGTGTTTACAATTACCCCTGAGCTGTTGGGGTAAATGTAAACGAAGAACTATTTAGTCAAGCATTATATTGCTTAAAATTGTGGGGCAAACGTGCACAAAGTGATTTTCATTGCCTTTGTTATAAACCTATATGATTTAAAGCCCATGTTTACATTTGCCCCATATTATGTCAAATATAATCTGGTGTATAGAAATGTAGCTAACATCACTTTCATTAATGGCAAACAACATTTTGGATAAGTCCCAGAACTTTAGACTGGTGATTTTTATTTCCGTTGATTCAATATCTTCAACCACACAAACATATTTGAATAGGGTGACGTTTCTTTTTCCTCCTTTGAAACAAACCAACACAAATTTTCCTTTTGATAGTTGTGAAATATTCTCTACTTTTTCAATGTCTTCATGAAATGTTTCATCCCAGGGATCTTCGTCGCTCTCAAGGAGACTTATCTCACGATCATCATCCGACAATTCTTTTTTTTTTCATTTCTGGGTTTCTTTGGTTTTGTCTCTGTTTTCAATGTATATTTTTCTATGATTATTTTTTGTTTACGCTTCGGTTTTGGCTTTCTTCTCTCTTCTGCTTCTCTAATCGTTTCAGCACTTCACTTGAAGTTAAAACTTCTCCATATGTTTGTTGTTTCAATCT
Source organism: Dascillus cervinus (assembly GCA_949768715.1). Lineage (NCBI taxonomy): Eukaryota > Metazoa > Arthropoda > Insecta > Coleoptera > Dascillidae > Dascillus > Dascillus cervinus. The sequence goes on along the minus strand of OX458318.1, from coordinate 17,304,722 downwards.
AGAAATTATCAATCTCTCTTATTTATCAGCAGGTTTTAAAGACTTCACTTGATCAGGAATAAAAATACTAGATAGAATAGTAGTAGCCGCAGATGACGTTGACGGCTGAGGATCCTCTGCAACTTGAAACGATGTCGACGGCTGGGGTTAGTCGATAGTTTCACTTAAATTTGTTTGAGCAATTGGAAATGATAAACTCTGTTCAGCATCGCACCTAGAGGTCGATATGTTAGGCAAAACATTAACAGTTACCGCTTCATTTCCACTTTGCTTTTTTGGTTGATTTTGTAAAGCAGTTCTGTACTTTTCCAAATCTTTAATGGAAAAGTCTTCTTTCATCTGTTTCATCTACAATATAAATAAGTATATACATACTTAAACCGAAAAAATAAATGGATATTCAATGGTTTGCACTTTTGCGGCACTTTTGGCTATGACTGTATAGGTGATACATCCTTAAGTGCAATAAAATAAAATCATTTTAATAAATAATCGTTATCTACTATCTATAATGTATTTGAATACCAATGCATATAAAAACTAAAATTATACAGTGCTTTCGTAAAGTAAGGAATAAATTCGATAAAACATTTTAGAAGAATTTTCACAAAAAATCCTCGGACCCCTCAACTTTAGTTTTTAAAACTGCATCTTTTTTAATATTCATAATTTTACGATCGACTTTTGCTTTCGCACTATGACGGCAACAACAATTTTTTTAAATGGCACTCCAAATTTTTTTCCACAAATTTGGATTCATCACATGTTTCTGAGTACGGCAATGTCAAATTCGTATGACCTTGAACAGGAAAATTTTCGAAATAATCAGTTCTTAAGTTTCAAAAATGTATGGTAAAATTATCAAGGAAGCGCTGGAAACAAAAGAGGGATCGCCAGATTTAACACACTTTAATTACTTTTTGTGGGGATACTTAAAAAGTAAGTAGTAAGTTACAGAATTTAGAAGATTTAAAGCAAGAATTTGTCACGAGATACGACGAATCCCTCCTGAAGTTATTGACAATCTTCAAAAAGTATTTATTCATCGTATTGGCTGTTGTCAGGAAATCAAGAGTGCATAATATTTTAATTTAGTTGTTTTTTGAATTTAATCATTACTTAAAATTAGTATTTTGAGATAGCTAAACCGCTTTCTTTATTTTTTTTGTAATCATTGAGTGTGTGCCAATCCTATTTTAAAAAATACGCTACTAAAAATAAAATTTGACAGATTCGAGCATTTTTCCAATAAATTTTGTTAATGTCAAAACCGTCTTTTGTTTCCAGCGCTTCCTTGATGATATTATTACTGGCCTACCCTAATAATTTTACCATACATTTTCGAAACTTCAGGACTGATTATCTCGAACACTTTCCTCTTCAAGGTCATACGAATTTGATATTTTCGTACTCAGAAAAATGTGCTGAATTCAAATTCGTGAACAAAAATATGGTGTGCAATTAAAAAAAAATATTGATGACGTCATAGTGCGAAAACAAAAGACGATCGTAAAATTATAAGTATCAAAAAAGATGCAGTTTGAAAAACTAAAGTTGACGGGTCCGAGGATTTTTTGTGAAAATTCTTCTAAAATGTTTTATCGAATTTATTCCTTACTTTACGAAAGCACCGTATAACCGATAGTTACGTAAAATACCTACATATAGGTATGTAGCTGTTTAATAGTTGCTATAATTAGACGTAGAAAAAACATTCACCGCTTCTCTGAATAAACTAACCGGCTTAATGTTTGCCCCAACTTTAATTGTTATTTAGTATGTTAATGTTATTTGGAGCAAACAATAGGTTTAAAAATGAGTTTTATAGGGGGCCTCTTTGCCAAAAGTAAATTGTAAATATCTAATAATAGTGTTGACGTTTCAGTGTGCAATATACACAAATTTACGGCACCTCATCAAACTGCATCATCGATATTATTACCCACTCGATCGCGACAGACGACTGTCGCCGCACGACGGTTGTTTAAGGAGTCAAGGCGATGGAAAACATTTTAATTTATTATTAATCCGTCACCTTTAAACGAAAAAGGCGGACGGAATAAACATCGTTCCACATAAACTGTGTTTTATTCTTATAAGAGTGTGTTCGTTTGTAACATTTGGCGTACAACGTGAGGCTAGGACTCGAGGTGAGTCTACGAATCCACCCCCTTTCATCCTGCGAGATGACAGCCCCAAGGCGCGGTACGAGGGCGTACCCGAACATTAACGTCGCCGATGGGCAACAAGACCTGCTGAGAGAGGCCCAAACCTCTCAGTGGCGCCCAGATCAACAACAGCTGATACAACATCATGACAAGACCATCCAGAATCTCCGTCTTCAACTGGAGGCATTAGAGACGCTCCAGCGTCGAACGTCGACTCTAAGATCGCCACCTCCCGTACCGTCCCGAACGAGTCCTTCAGCGTTACCAGGTCCGAGGTCACTTCCTCCACCGGTAGCCCCCAGGCTACCCAAGTTCGCCGGACGTGCAAAAGAGGATCCAGAAATTTTCCTGAGTCGTCTGGAGCGTTACTTCAATGCGTGTGGAGTACATCCTGACGACCAGGAGGAGATCGCTGCCGAACAGCTGCAAGAAGAGGCGAAGAAGTGGTACCGGGTGTACACAAACATGGGGTACACATTTCTTGACTTCAGTAAGAGGTTCCGCGAGCAATACTGCTCCCCGGTCGCTCGGGCTAAACTCGCGGAAACGCAACTTCTGCACGACGAACTGCGTCAAGAGAAACTGGCAAAGGAACGACTCCTGCGAGAGAAGGAAGCCGTCACGACGGAAAAATACGTCACGGAAAGCGCTCTGGCCGACGCGAGATTGGAATCCGAACTGAAGGACGAAAAATTGCTAATGCTGAGATGCAAATTGGACGAGCTCGTTGGGCAGGTGCAACTGTTGGAGCAGGCCAAGTTGAGGCTGGAAATGACTCTGGAGTCGCAGCGCAAAGAGTCCAAGAGGGAAACGCAGCAGCGAGACGAAGAACTGGAGGAAGTTCGATGCAACTCCCAGGAAAAAGTCAAAGCTCTCGAGGTTCAATTGGAAAATGAGCATGAAGAACGGGCGCTGCTCTTGCGGGAGAATCACGAGTTGGAGAGACGGTTGGCGGCGTTTGCAGAATCCAATCGAAATGAACGGGCCGGTGACGAAGCTTTGGTCCAGAGGCTCAAGCGAGACCTGGAAATGACTAAAGTGTTGCTCCGGGACGCACAGGTTCAGCTCGAAAGACAGAAGGTCGACAATCCTAGCAAGATACTTATACGACAGTTGAGGAACCAGATCGAAGACCTGGAATGCTCTCGAGCCGTCGCCAACAAAGCGAAACAGAGCATCGACATCGAACTCGCAGAAACACAAGCTTCGCGCGAAGAGGCTCACGAAGCGCGACGCGAGGTCGAGGACAAGGCAAACGGCTTGAGCCGGGAGCGCTCAGACTTGCAAGCGCAGCTGGAAGAAAACGAAGAAGAACTGGCGAAAGTTGTCAAGAAGTATAAGGCTGTCATTCAGCAGATGTCCTCGGATCAACTGATCTTGCAGGTACAAGCATCGCTGGTGTCCGAACTGGAAGGGGAACGAAATTCATTGAAGGACCAGTTGGTCGAGCTCACCACGAAGCTGGAAAGCGCCGAAAGCTTGGGAGACGCTTCCTCGAATCTGCTGGCCAAGCGAATGGAACTGAAAACCAAAGAATTGGAATGGAAGCTGGAACTTGAGCAGACGACCAGGTCCAGTTTGGAGGTCCAGATCGCCCGCCTGAAGGAGGCCGTCGACAAGCTGCAGAACGACCTTGCCGGTTCGAAAGTGAAGGAACAGCAGGCGCAAGAACAGACGAAGAAATCGCAGAGAAGATTCCAGGGAAAGCACTCCTTGGTTACAATCCTCGCCTTCCAGGTGCCTGGGACTCGGACGTCGAACGTCCACCCATCCCGGAGCTCGAGGACATTCGCCAGGAGGCGCGTGACAACCAACGAGCCTACCTGGACCGTCGCCACCCCGTACAGCCCCGCGCAAGAACCTTTGACATCGGTGACCTCTTCCTCACCAGAAAAGCCCCTGGCCGACAGCGCTTTGGACCAACCTGGCTGGAACCCTACTCGATCGAAGAGAAGATCACCGAACCACAAGCATTTAATTTGTTTGTCAAAGACCCGTCGGCGACCGTCGTCTCGAAAAAGGGGGCGAATATTACCCACTCGATCGCGACAGACGACTGTCGCCGCACGACGGTTGTTTAAGGAGTCAAGGCGATGGAAAACATTTTAATTTATTATTAATCCGTCACCTTTAAACGAAAAAGGCGGACGGAATAAACATCGTTCCACATAAACTGTGTTTTATTCTTATAAGAGTGTGTTCGTTTGTAACAATATTAAAGGAAACAATATTTTACTTCCATACGGCCGCTAGCACTATTGTGCAATAGGGCAGAAAATAATTTCGTCCATTGTACTTGGATGATCGCAAATTCATAATAACAGATTACACTGCATCTTCTTCTCGAACTCGATTTTCAAGTCAAACCCGTTCGTAGTCAGTTACGGCACGGGATTAAAAAATAATTCATATCTCATAATTGATAAAAAAAATACGCATTAATATTGGGGGAATTCCTAGAGAACATGTTTCCTAATAGAATGGTGAAAACTAATTTTTTTTTTAAGAATAAAAGGGGTAACTTATGCGAGAGAATAAATAAATCTAACTTCTAAACTATTAGTAATAATTTTATTTTTTATCTACAATTAAGCGAAATAGATTCTTATAACATATTCCATGCATCTCTTTCTTTAATTTATTGCTAAAAAGCCAAATTTTAGATTTAAACATATCAACGTTCTGAGGGTACCATACGCCCTTAAGAAAACAAAATGCATTGGAAAATCTCGCAAAAGGAAAAGAAACATTTTTTAACGTCGAATTATTTTTGACTTTCCCTCAACTTTGACTTATCGTGGTTCAACCGTAAAAAGATGCTCTTTCCAAATAAATACATTAAGTTACATTAGCGATACCCTTTCAGACCTCAAACGTATCAATTTTGAATCTCGTTATTCTTAGGCTACTTGTATTTCTTTAAAATCTCAAATCTATTCTATCACCTATCACTGGTTACTAATTGATTTGTAGTTAAATTATGGATTTAAATGCGAACTATAGTTTAGTGTTTTGGCCAATAAACATTTGTTGGAATGGTATAAATTAGATACTACAACAAAGCGATAATATAAATAATAAAGCTTGTTACCATTTTGAAGCAAAAATTCACGCAAGTGTCAAACTTACTTCTAATTGAGGCCTCTAGACGCCAAGGGATGCAAGAGACATTTTATATATTTTGTAACATTGACTTCAAACTTTGCTGAATATAATTATGTGTATAGGAGTTTTCATATTGCTCTTACGATGATCATCGCTATATCTCACAATCCATACAAGACGAGAGCAATCATTCCGATCATGAATTTTATCTCCATTTTTCAACAAATATCACTAGTAACCCCTTTGTGTGTGTCTCAATTGATATTTACAGCGTGCATTAAGAAGTAAGAAGTATATCTGTAAGTCGGTATGGTGTCCTTTCATAAACAGTTAAAATATTAAGTGCAAAAGTATGTGTGTTTACAGCAAATAAATAATGAATCTTGTCAAAGATCACAGTCTTTTGAGTTCAATGAACTTATTGAATAGCAGAGCATTTTCCTATGTAGCACGTGCTTTATAGATATATTAAACCGAATTTTCAAGAGACGTTCAATTTGTCGTATAATTTTTAAAGCAAACCGTTACAGATTATTTATTTCTATAAAATGTCGTCTTATTATTTTTGAGCGTGAATTGTATACCAATGATAGTTGCCACTTGATTGCTGATGAGACACCGAACGTCACCTTATATTTTTATACACTAGCAAAAATCAGCCGAAGTTTGAACTTGCCTTATTTAAACAGCCCTGGATGACGTCTAGGCGCTTGTTTTGTGACGATTATAGCACACAGGATGTTGTAGGAAGGTAAGCCTTAAGTAAGATAGATGTCGAGTTTTTGCTACTAATTAGTGAACTATATTTAATGAGACGTGTAACAGAAGGAGCTTAACTTCTACTATGCAATTAGTAGGTACTACAACCTTATTTGATTTCGCAATATTTTCGAGTCTGTTGCATTTGGACAGTTTTTGTATTAACAATTTAGTATCTATTTATATTATACAGGCCGGTTTGAAAGTCGCAGAATAAAATTCTACACTATTGACACAAATAGGGCGATAAAGCAAAAGCAGAAATTTATATGTACAGGGTGTCCCATCACTTGTGGCTACCCCCAAAATTGAACTTCAAATGAAGGTCATTTATTTGAAATTTGGTGCACGCATGCCTCTGGTATAAGGCTAGAAATTTCCAGTTTTAAATGTTAATTGTCGGCGTTAATTTTCGAGAGAAAAAATAAAAACTGATTTTTTATAAAAATAATATCTCGCAATTTCGTCAAATTTCACTTTTCAGGATCAGTATAATTGAGACAACGATATTCAAAGTAAGAAAAAAAATTCAAAAGCTGTAATTAGTCTAAAATTCCCTTATATGTATTGGAATCTCAAGAATAAAAGTATTGATTTATGAATGTAAATAGTCGTTAGTACTATCCGCAGAGGTAAGTGCGATTTAAATTTATGACTTTGTAAAAATTTGTCAATGTCGAGTGGAAGTCGGTCGACGTGAACAACAGGAGCGCACCTAAGTCGAGCCTTTTTACATTCTTGTAGATTTCTAAAATTTACGTAAATTGTAAGTCCTCTAATAAATTACGATTATGAGTACGAAGATACTTTAAACTGTGGATGTTGAATTAGTTTTTTTAACTTGAAGACGACTTATTACATTTTTCGTTTGAAATAATTTCGGTGCGGTTATGGAAAAGGAATATACCATTCGAGGTACCAGTTGCCTACTTCCAGTTTCGGAGAAATTTTTACAATACTATAAATTTAAATCGCACTTACAACTATTTACAGTCATAAATCAATACTTTTACTCTTGAGATTCCAATACAAGGGAATTTTAGACTAATTACAGCTTTTGGAATTTTTTTCTTACTTTGAATATTGTTGTCTCAATTATACTGATCCTGAAAAGTGAAATTTGACGAAATTGCGAGATATTATTTTTATAAAAAATCAGTTTTTATTTTTTCTCTCGAAAACTAACACAGACAATTAACATTTAAAACTGGAAATTTCTAGCCTTATACCAGAGGCATGCGTGCACCAAATTTCAAATAAATAAATAAGTTTTGGAGGTGGCCACAAGTGATGGGACACCCTGTACAGGTGTTCCATCACTAATCGTCATCTTCAAAATCGTGACTTATTTCAGAGATAAAAAGATGAAATTCGGAGAGTAGGTATTATTGATAGAGTAGTTTGTTTTGATAGAAACAAAGATCAATTATTATAATTTTTTTACAAGATTAGAGTGAAATAATAATATTGTACTTTTGACATACTCCTAAACGATATTAGGTATCTGATATTTCGATTGGTCTACTCTTTTCCAGAGCCATATTCAAAATATTTGAAACAAATTTAGAAGAGTGGTTTTTCGCATACTGACCATGAGAGTAGTTTTAATACAGGCAACAATTACTGCATTTTATTATAAGAGATATTCAAAGTGATGTTCTTCTCGTTCTAACATAAAAATGGTTTCACCGGAGTATGGTACTATTATTCAATGCATGTTTCCGGCGAACAGATAAATAAGTACTTGATTTTGTAGCTCTATAAATCGTTACTTTTGATTTTAAATACAAATGTTATAGGTGAATTTCAGGCTAATTACTGTAAGTTGTTAAAATGCACTAATACCGTTGTTATTTCTGTCAATCATGTTATTTTTATTATAGTTATTATTTTATTTTTCCTAAAATTCAGTTTTTATTTTTTTCTCAAAAACGAATGCTGACAGTAAACGCTTAAGAACGAAAATTAATAGCCTTATGTCAGAGTCAATGTGCACCAAATTTCAAATCAATACTTTCAATCAAAACTTATAACTGGTGATTGGACACCCTGTACTTTCAAAGTTAGAGCACTTTAAAGCGATACTAAGTGTAGATAATTTGTTTTTTCCCTGTAAACTACGTGTAGACGGTATTTGGTTTCTTTCAGAAAAGTTTTAATTTTAATAAAATATGGAATAAAATTACAACCACGGGATTTCGTTTACGAGCAAAGTTATTTCAGGTGTAAAGTGGAAAGGCAATATTTGAAGAAATATTTGTGAACCTATAACGGTCTATATCTTCACTGTGATTTTTGTATAATAATGTTAATGGATAAGTGACAAGTATAATATTCTCTGCTAATTAAAAAATATGTTTTTAAGGATTACTGATTATGAGTTACGTAATTTTTAACAACTAAAAATAAAATTAGACAACTTCTATTTTTCTTAGAAGTACTAATTAATTTTATTTTTTCCATGCAATATTTATGTCTTTTGATAACATCTTTTATTACAGTTACAACTGTGCGACACTCTTGGAGTCGCATACCAATTATTTATTAAATTTTACTTGCTTGTCCAAATGATAACTTCTGAAGTAATCGTGTAGAAATTTAACGCAGTATAACATCGTTTAATGCAGGGGTCTCCAAACTTTTTTTTATCCATTTGATTGTTCCACAAACTGAGACTGGCCAAAATTTGGTGCAGAAACCGCAACTTTTCTAATATCTGAAAAATTAAAGTTCCTACTACAGTCGACTTCGGTTATAACGAACCTCAAGGGATCATCAAAATCGATTCGTTATATCCGACGTTCGTTATAAGCGTTATAGAGGGCGAAATGTCGGGACTTGGTACGAAGTTCGTTATAACCGGTGGTTGGAAAGATCGGGCGTTAGTATCTCCAATAAGTGTACACGAAGGTTACCTGAAGCTTTAATGACAATTCTGGAACACCTATAGGCACTCATAATTTGGTATAGTGACGAAAACTGTTCACAATAAGTACGTTGACATTAAGCAGAGTTAGAAGTAATTTCAGAATACAGTGCAATCCGCTTGTTATGGAACTTAAAATTGTTGGTAACAATAGCCGGCTTTTAATATTAAACAGAGGACAAATATTTTTCGTCAATTCAATTTATTGAAACTTAAACAACTGTTTTCGGAATTAACGTAAAATTGATTTGTAGAACTTATCAAGTTTGTTTGCGCTTATAAGCTGTTGGTTGAATATACCGCCCTGCTAAGAAAAGAGGTCGTATCTGAAATTGTATAAGTTGTGGAAAAATCAAAATTTGTGGATCATATAATGCGTTCTTTTGGCACAATATGATTTACAAATTTTGATTTTTCCACAACTTCTACAATTTCAGATACGACGTCTTGTCTTAGCAGGGCAGTATAATTCTGTCATAATGTTATAATTTTCGAGAAATTCTTATTATGCACTTATGTAAAAGTATGTAAGATATGAAAAATAATTACAATATAAAGGTCTATTTAATACGAATTTGCAAAAAAATGTTATCGTTTATCTCTGCAGTTGATAACAATAACTGAAGTTCGATTATAATAAGCCAATTCTACTGCATATGGTATTTAAGCGGCTCACAGAATAGGTTTATAATGGCTACCTACAAACAAAGAGACTAAACACATCGCAAAATAAAATGAAGTTTTGATTCAGTTCATATCTTGAATATTATTATATTGCGTTCGCGCAGATGTTCGCCCACGCAAAACTCCAACTCATAATGCGATTACAATACCTGATGGTTTCATAAAAATACATGCTCATGTAGATAGTTCAAAACGAACATTGTTAATTAAAATAAAATGTTACCAACCAAAAAATCATTGATAACTCAACCTACAAAAAAACGAGAGTAATTGTGGTTTTCTAACTGAACATATTAGGCTTCTGGTTTATATTATAAAGTTCCCCGACTTGCAGCATAAGATATTTTTAGAACGATATTTAGATAATAAAACTCCCAATTAAATGCAGTAATTGAACACGTGTTTCTATAAACCCTTAAAATTTCATTAATAAAGGAACGATTGAAGTTATAACTAGCTTAATTGATGCCAATGTTCATCAACTGAAAAATTTTGTAATAAACTATTTTTATAACCAATCATATTTAAACTAAAATTAGGTTCACTGTTATCCCATTTACGACCTAATTTCTTTAGTTAATTGACTTTACTTATTAATGAGTATTAATTTTTAATAAAGGTTATTAACGAAAGTTATTAGATCATGCAGTTTATAAAGTCCCGTTCTTTAGAAGTTTGAGAAGGGTAAATTGTAAATCGATAGCATCATCTTTAAAGAAAACCTTTCGCCTTTAATATTATCGATGTAAGCACATAGTTATTAATTTATGTCTAATTAAATAGTATCAGTTGTATTAAAAAATTCTTTTCTTCGAGAAAAAATAAAAATATGCCATAGTTATTTGTATCGTTAAGCCAGAAATTATCCGGGGCGCTATAAAGCCAAACAAATCAGAACCATTTTTTTGTTTCTCAGGTCATTGTTCAAAATATCACAGAGAATACGTTGTCGAAATTTAAAATTGTAATACCTAGTCATAGATTTCAAACTAATAAGTGTTTAAAACTTTTCCCTTAAAAGATCGTAAATCTTAAACGACAATGGTCATTTAAGCGCTAATTACTAATCATAATCACAATCAGAATACCTTAAAAATTTTAGTTTAGTAATTGGATTCTTGTAAACACACTAGAAACCTACCTTTATAATTACCTTAAAATTATATTAGATTTTCAAAAATGACCTTCCTGCTATAATACGGAAACCCAAAGACTTTCAAAGATTAATCTCGGTGATTGGTGTGATTTTAAAGTAAAGTCAACGATTACTGTTGGACGTATATTAATATTTTCTTGATTAAGAGAGAAAAATGCACGGGAACGTCAATATTCTTTTGATTCAGCTCCTGTAAACCTCCCTAACAAATCATGCAAAAATGGAATTGGATGTTTAGGATCCTGGTTGCAATTTGATGAGACAGGAAACCTTAGTTCAAATTCTGACTGTACTAATAGTTTTATTGACATTATATGTTACATTTATACGCGTTACTCCAGATAAGGAAATTATATGTACACAAGAAAATTCGTTAATTTTAACTTCAAATGCTTTAAATACGATAATTTGTTTTGATATTATTTTTAGTGATGATTGGTTTAGTACACTTTACCAGAATAAAATTTGAATTTTTAAGAACGTTGTTTTATTTATCTAATTCCGTTGTTATTTTGGGTTTATTGTATTACTAGATTAACAGTTTTTCAGCGAATTTTTCATTTATATGACAGGCGAGTATTAGTATGAAGAGTACTCGAAGTACTAGTTGAAGTAGTAAAAATCTTTACGAAGTACTTGCAAGTAACGACAATAAACGAAGTAGTTAAGAAAGTAACTGATGAAGTACTTGCGAACTACTCAAAATATTCACAAATACAAAAAAACTTCGTAAATATTCGAAGTAGATATACCGTGTATCACCAGTAGCCCACCCCCTCGTATTTGAATTATTAATACAGATTTAAGATGACGTTGAATTGATTTTCTGAAGGTTGTTGCTTGATGATGGTTTGTACTGAACTGCTTTTTGATTTTATTTTGCGAAAACTGGGTTGTTTTGGAGGTACACGTGTTTAACGTTTTTTGAAGTGAAAACTTCTTTAGGCGCGTTAGACGATTTTTGGATGGGGTAAATCTTACGAGTTCGCACCTAGTTACGTCACGCAGTTACCGCGTCACGGAGCCACTAATTTGATTAATTTATCGACAGATCAATCCTCAAAAACAATTGTAAAGCATGTGTCTAAATGTCAGAATTTTCATAATTTACAAATTGAAGGTCCATCAACGAGAAATGTGTCATATGTTCCACCAACTCGTACTGGGGGCCTATCAACACGGAATGAACCATACATTCCAGAGTCACATTCAGATTATGATGACGAAATTCACAATGATATTCCTTCACAAGTTCAAATTAATTATGTTCCACAATTACATGAGCCATTAATAACAAATTATGAACTAAATACTCAAAATTTTCCTTATCAAAATATTATTCCACTGTCATTTCATAGTTTTAAGTCTTCACTTCTGTCGGCAGTCCCCAATAACTGACAATTTTTTTTTTATGAGCGTCCGTTAGGTCATTCTAAAAGGTTTCTTGTGATAATATTTTAAAATTGTTTGAAATAACGATACAGACCTGTAACATAAGTATTATATCGAGATTCGTCTAAACATTATCGATATTTAAAGTAAGTAACTTGCATCTAGCAGTGACATTTATTTAGTTTTCATTATATTCACCTAATTTTGAATAGCATCCATCCCGTATACAAATAATTAATAATTAAATAATTTATTGTGGTTTGCATTACATTTGAAAATCAAAAAAATCCAATTTGTTTTAGAAGCACGAGCTTGCCCTAAATACTTATATTGTTTAGATTTTTTTGTAAACAATTCAAGTCTCGTTCCGTAATCACATACCTAAGTATACTTATTTAATCGCTAAATGTTTACACCTGCTACTCGCCTAGAGTGCGAAAGAACTTTTGTAATCAAAACAAGCTTCGCGATAGAGCACAATCCGTCAGATAACAACAATGAAATTTTGCTTGATAAATTAATTTTGTGTGTTATTTCAGAAATATCTATGGATTGGTCGGATCATGCTTTGTGGTGGCCCGAACGAAACGTATGGTTAACAAGAACTCGTTCAACTTTGGATCAGTGCGGTGTGCAAGGAGATGCACTGCTAAATTTTACGCCTATGCATAAAAATTTAAAAGTACAATTGCCAGATTTGCGTTATCTTGATATGAAAGTTGATTTTTCCGTTAAAACGTTTTCCGCCGTAGTGGGCATTTGTAAAGATTTAGGCCTGAGACATCCCGAAGAATTGTCGTTCTGCAAACCGCTAGAACCAAACCATTTGAAATATAACTTCAAAGATTTACCAAAAAAAAAGTATGAAAATCTTCCGCCACAAAAAAACGGTCTTCCGCATGTTCCGGCAGACACCAACACATTTATTGCCAATTCCAGTCCAGACGGCAGTACCGGGAGTTTAGATAAAAGTAATTTCATGTGCGCCCCCGTCACGCCTAATAGGGCGCCTCCATCATCGACGCCCGTTAGCAGTCCCGTAAATCAAGTAATTATGTTTGTTTTCTTGGTGTTTTTTCGATTAATTTTGAATTATTATGTTAGTCAGGAACATTGAAGCGAATTGGATTTGATAATGTAAATGGAAGTTATTCCGCTAATGGAAATGGAACCAATTTAAGTTTGGAACAATTAAATGGTAGTTACGATAGCACGTTAGCCCAGAGTCCGCCTGCACCTAGTCCTGAAGCGAGAAGTCATTTAATTAGACCAAAGACGTTAGTTGAAAGAGCCAGAATGAATGTAGCGTAAGTATTAGATCTACCTATATGTAATGCCTCATACCCCTTTCACAATGATGCTAATGTTAATTGTTATGTTAGTGGTAATGTTAATGGTAATGGTAAGTCTCGGTGTTCACAATGATGTTAAAGGCGATACGTTCAGTTCCGTCAAATTATTATTTCAAGTGGGCGGTTTCAGTATAAAGCTTTAAGCTACGACAAACGTATGCTAAATTCGCCAATGTTAAAAGAAAATAGATGATTCTAGGCTTGCCTGGACGTAACCCGAATATCTAGATATTATTTTTAATTTCGTGACCTTATTTCTAGAAATTATTCAAAAAAACCCTTGTATTGTTGTTGAGTGTTACGAAATTTATAGTAAAGCCTTGTTTATTTGAATTTTTTTAATTTATATTTTTCTTGAGGGTCCTTCAAAAAAATTTGAAAAAAGGCGCATTATTTATTGAAAGGTATCTTTTTAGGAATTTTCATATAAATTTGGTAAGATTTTGATAGAAAATAAGCTTAGGAAATTTAAATTAAAAAAAACGATTTCGAGTCCGACGTCTAGTCAGTTAGAACATAGTGATTGACAATCTAATGTCATTATGATAATTTTTTGTAATGTCAAAATTTCAAAATAACGGATGTTAGAAGTGTTAAACATCGTCTTTAACATTGGCAAGTTTAGCATACGCTTGTCGTAACTTAAACTTTATACCGAAAACGGTGAAAAATGTATCTGACGGAACCGAGCATATCGCCTTTAATGTGTTTAGATTTTAATTCAAATTATTTATTCATTAATTCACGCTAATTTTACAATCATTTACTAATCATTATGGTACATCGTGCTATTAGACTCGCCTGATAATTTTCACAACTAATACTATAATGATTAACGTTACGATTAACTGTTTAAGTGCTAATTAAAGGAATATTGTAAAAATATTGTAAAAAATTGTTAGTTTTTGAGATATTGCCACAGTTTTTCAAGGGCCACGGCTACAACATTCCATATTCTAAGGTTCTAATTTTTGTTACGCAACCCTGAATAGCCCTTTTATTAATCGCAGTTTAAAAATGAAATCAAGAATTCAATACCTGTGAAAAAAAACATTTTTGCCCGATTCATGAGTTTTTATCAGCTAACTTTGACGCTTCATACTGTAAAAAAATGTACCACGCTAACCTGGCGAGTTATTTTACAAAATTGCTCATTTAGTGTAGTTTTTAAGATGGCATTATAACTAATATTGACACCAACTGTTGTCCACTACGATAACTCTTATTTGTACCTGTTCTGTTACTCAAATTTCTTGTTGGATCACGTACTTACAATAACTTGCTACATCGAGCGTCCACGTTGCCTTCAAAATGCTAGACTTATTTTTAAAGGAGCGCGATACACAAAAAAAATCTTTTTAAATTATTATTTTATGTTAAATTATTGTAGTCAGAACTATTACAAACTACAGTAGACGCCCGATTATCTGAAATGTATGGGACCGAATTTGTTTCGGATAACCGAAATTTCGGTTAAAGCGGAGGTTACAAAAACTGGAAAAAGTTACATAATTTTCTATTAACAATAATTGTACATATACATTTTCTACCAACTTGAGTATATTTAACTATTCTATTTGAAAAATGAATCTAATCTTAATTGTTTTGTTCTACATTGGTACAGTTTTTTAGCTGCAATGTCCTTCCATCTTTTAATTAAAATAACGTCAATTGCAGTAGCTCCTGGTTGCTGCTCAATGTATAGTAAGGTTTTCTGTAAACTCTCCACTCTTTCATGATGCGAAATAGTCGTTTCGGATAATTCAAGCGGTTTCGTTTCGGATAACCCGGAGAAATTAATTTCGTCTTGTGTTTCGGATAACCCGAATTTCGGATGACCCGAATTTCGGATGATCCAGTTTCGGATAATCGGGCGTCTACTGTATTTAGTAAAAATCCAATGTAAAAAAATTGTTTTAGAAGATATTAAGACGTTTAGAATTGCCGTGTGACGGCACCCAAGCGACCGGCATATCTTTTACGTGTAGAAGCTGCTCGGTTCTCACAGTTATTTATCTGCCTAAAAATTATATTTTTAATGCTTAATTTATATGAGACTGTGTGAATGGTTGTGCCAAAGACGATAAAAGAATCAGAATTTCAATACGGTGTTTAGTTATTTTTTTAAATATTAAACAAGAACTGCGCAGACTGTGCGTATAAACGGTCGTAGCTCACAGAATATATTTTTTTTTATTTAAAAACGACACTATTAAAATTTTGGTTGCACTATTGTCTTCAGTACAAAAAAACAGTCTAAATACTCGTGTAACAAAATTTCGAAAATTTAATTTGAGGGTGGGTAGGTTATCGCGTGAAGGGAGCATTTTTTGCACGTGTAAGATAGGGCGCTGCGCTGAGCTCGACCCAGGAACGTCACCGCGCCTATTTTAAATTTATTATAACTCATTAAATAACCTGAATAGAAACATAACACATACACCATTTTTCTTAGAATTAAACGTACTTTTAAATTAAACCAACTTATTTTTTGTGTATTGTGCCCCTTTAAACGACGCAAAATAGTCATTGAAAACAGAAAGGAAACAACTGCACTCAAACGAAAGTCTCTACTTGCTTTTCCCCGAGCGCTTAGCAATTGCTATATCTAAGTCGTGTCTATGAATTCGATACTAAATCTTACTTGTGTTGTGAATTATTTAATACATTACATGATTGCATTCGTTGTCCAATCCTTGTTGTACTACTTATTTTGGTTTGTCTTTTTTTGTTGCACTAATTAAATTCCAATGTTCAAATTATTTTTCGGACAATCAGTATATAATATTTTGTTCTAGTTGGTTAGATTCGTCTCTTTCCATAATGGAACAAGGAGTTCGGGAATTCGACACACTGTGTTTGCGGTTTAAGTTCTATTCCTTTTATGATTTGAATCCTAAGTATGATGCCATTCGTATTAATCAAATTTATGAACAAGCTAAATGGCAATTACTTAATGAAGAAATCGAATGTACGGAAGAAGAAATGCTTATGTTTGGTGCTTTACAGGTAAACTAAATTACTTATTTTCATTGCATCATATTCATAAGTGATAATTTGTATTGCTAATTTTTAGTGAACAGGTCATTGACACATTATTGATGATCATTTCTCTGTTTACTTTAGGAATTAAAAGAGATTCAAAACCTTGAAATTTTTTTTTATGTATTCCAAGCACAATTTCAGTCCTGCAAAAGTGACTTTATTCTACCAAAAATAAGTACCTAAGTACCAGGACAAACATAAAGGACTTTACACTTTGATATCGCTATAGACAAAAAACATCAATTTCGTGATTTTTTACAAAGAAAGCGAAGTTTCTATTGTTTCATCAGCAACTTTTCATTTATTTTGACTCTTTTCAAATTATAAAATTGGTAAATGTAAAATTTCGTAAGTCAACTGCTTGTTTTTCTCCTAAAAAAATGAACGTTGCTAAAAGCAATCAAAACGGGTAGGTAGGTATTTATGCAGATGATATGTAAGTAAGTGGTCATAGGGCAACAGTATAAATATTCCAATAATCGAATGGAACTCGAATTTTTAGTTTTTTTTTTCATGTAACAACAGAAGTTTAAAGTGAACCAATGAGATATAATTACGTTTTTGATTATTTCAGTTGTTGTAGATCATTGACGTTGGCAAAATATTATTTAAGGCCATCACAAAATGAACACATAGGCAATAATAAAGAGAAAATTAGAAAAATACAACTTTTTGCTAGGAAATGATAAATGATTGAGAACTTTCATAATGCCGGTTTCTGAAAGCGATGTTAACTTATATCTCTTATATCTTCTGGTTATCATGGTTACCCATTGTTGCAACAATAGTCACGATTGTCGTAACAATGTGTAACCATGGTAACCAGGGCATTTAACTGGAGATATAAGTTAACATTGCTTTCAGAAACCGGGCATAAGTGGATTAATGAAAACATTTTTATAAACCTCACTGCAGACATCAACATTTTTTTTCCACAAAATCCGGCGATTTAAATTTTTTTGTAAAATATCAAGTTTCCAGTTCTCACAAAAAGTATTTAAAACCAAAATGATTGTTAGATTATCTATCTGCTTACATTATAATATTACATTACATTAGTGCTGCCGTCACGTAGAGATTCATTAGATACTTACATAAAACGCCCCGTATAAAGATAGTTTTAATCACTGATCTTTTCAAACAATAATTATTATTTACAAATGTGATTAATAATTAAAAAGCCCCTTTTATAAGGATTAATTGTTTTTTTAGTTACAAGTTACATTACAAGCCAACAAACCTCAACCAAATTATGACAATGGGAATTTACCATTACAAAATGAAGATGACATAGATGCAGCTTTAACCGACTTGCAAACTACCTTAGAAGGTTCCAGCATCAAATCACAAGCTAATGATATAACACAAGTGCCTGAGCTCTATGATGAATTGAGATTTTTGAAGTAAATGATATTCTTTGTTGTTTATGATCATAATTTAATCTTATTACTTTTTGTAGGCCCAAGAGATTTACATTGAAAGCATTTAAAAGATATTGGTTTACATGCAGGGACTTGCACCTATATCTTTATAAAAGTCGTGAAGAAATGATTCATCGCGCCACAGCAGTGCACACTATCAATTTAAAAGGTTGCGAAGTAACTCCAGATGTTCACATTGGTCAGAATAAGTTTGGCATAAAACTGGAAGTTCCAAGTTCAGAAGGAATGACTGAAATGTATATAAGATGTGATGATGTAAGTTTTTGGAATCCTGGGAATATTTGAGAACATTTAATTTTTTGTATTACAGGAAAAGCAATATGCTAAATGGATGGCTGCCTGCAGATTGGCAGCAAAAGGTCGCTCATTGGCCGATAGTTCATATGATTCAGAAGTTCAAACCATTTTAGAATTCTTGCATATGCAAAAACCTGCAGATGGACCTGCAATCAATCCAAATTCTCTTGATATTCAACCAGAGGATTATGTTGCACCTCGTTTTCTACGGAAGTTAAAAGGAAGGGTAAATTCAACAATAACGACAATCGATCCAGTATTGTATTATTATTATTTTAATGTAGCTAGTGCAAAGAATATTAGATGCCCATGCAAATGTTAAAGATCTGCCTTTAGTTGAGGCTAAACTGAATTACATAAAAGCCTGGCAATCATTACCAGAATATGGAATAACTCTTTTTATTGTGAAATTTATGGGCCAGAAGAAGGAAGAACTGCTAGGGGTAGCACATAATCGTATTATGAAGATGGATGTAAATACTGGAGACCATTTAAAGACTTGGAGATACAATACTATGAAAGTAGGTAAATCTGGTGTTGTAATTTTCAGATGTTATTTTGTTATTGTCTCTAGGCGTGGAATGTTAACTGGGAAGTGAAACATATGATGGTACAATTTGAAGAAGAAAACATCATTTTCAGCTGTCTCTCGGCGGATTGCAAAGTCATTCATGAATTCATTGGTGGTTATATATTTTTATCAATGCGGTCTAAAGAAGCAAACCAATCATTGAATGAAGAATTATTTCATAAGTTGACTGGTGGCTGGTCATAACAATAAGTAATATTGAAAATGTGCCTTTCATTTGTGACAACTCCAACTGATACATTTGTCAATTTTTTAAGAGTTGTTTTTAAAATTTTAACAATGTTTAAAAAAAATGTTTTATATTATACAAACTAATGTGTTAATATTTGTTATCACCTGGTACTATTGTTATATATGAAATACTGTATATAGTTACAGCATTTTAAAGATGTTATTTCTTGCTTTTTCTGTATTTATTTATATGTACTAATAGAAAAGTTAAGGTGCCTGCAAATATTTATATGAATCAAATCCGAAATGTAATAATTTTATTTTATTACCAAGAATTTTTAAACATTGCATTATAAACAGATAAGAAAATGCAAGAATCAAATATATTTTATTAATAATTTACTTCATAGTTTATCTTAACACATAGTGCTTGTAAAATTTGTTACGTGTTAATTGACAATCTATGAAACTATTCACTTTGAAAATATAACTACGAATAATTTAAAATAACTTTAACATTAATTTGAAAATGTATTATATTTTTCCATACTTTATTATTTTTTTAATTAGTCTTTTTGTTATCTGTACAGGTTTAATTAATACAAGAAACGGTTTTATCACTGTAAAATGAAATGAAATAGTTTTGTAGACCACATTGAGTGAGTATGCTCCTATTGTTTAACTTAATTATTAAAATAAATATTTTAAATAGTGTATTTTAATGTTACAGTAATAAATAAACGTATATTAACAAGATTTTTCTTTATAATAATGACGTGTTCATGCTGAAAGTGTTTTTCGAACTACAGTCAAACTTCCATATCACAAAGCGTCATGATGACCTTTGTTATATAGAAATTGATGTTGGAAAAAAATTTCAGTTTAACTCTTTCAGGTCCACATGAATTTATGAAGTAATACAATTTTAGGCACTGAAATAGCTAGGTATCTGTTGCGTCCTTGCGTTGACCCAAGGGCGCACAACGAAGCTAAAGCCCGGTAGTCCCGAATAGGGGCGAAAAAGGTCGGTTCCCAAAAAACCGTTCGAGAACGCAATTCACAAGAAACCGCTCAAACTTAAATAAATAAGTTGACAAAATTCAGGTTGTTTTATTATCCAGCAATTCAAACGAGCTTCGACACTTCCGAACGTTAAAACGGCGGTCGTGCTCAAACAGTATCTATTTAACATAAAACAACGTACTTTCAAGATTTACGTGGGAACACATTATATCGCAAGGTCGCAAAAGGATTAATATGCAGTTACCTAGTTAATTAATTAATTGAATAAATAAGACCACCCCAGTGTTATGAAACAATTTTTAAAAGACGAGATAAAGTATGATAGTAAAATAAAAAAATTTTGGCGCAATAAAACTTTTCAAAATTTTTTGAAGGACCCTCAAGAAAAATATAAATTGAAAAAATTATAATAATAATAATTTTTTAATAATACAGTAGAATCCGCTTTTAACGAATACCGGATATAACGAGATACCGCTTATAATAAGCAATACACTTGGAGAAATTTGGTTTACTATGCAAACGCGGTTAAAAATGTCCGTATATTACGAGATTGGTTATAACAAGTGGTTTATTTAGAAATGTGCTGATTTTCGAAAGGTGCTTGTGTTGCATTTGATAGATGGCTTTGAAATGGAAAAAGAGGATCTAGACGACATTCAATTTGTAGACCAAGCTTGGAGAAGTATTACGCAAACCACAATAAAAAATTGTTTCGAACATGCTGAATGTATAGGAGAAGTTAGTCCACCTGAAAATTGGCAATGGCGTGACAAAGTGCCCTTAAGTGAACTTTTTATCTCATTGAACTCTGAAAAATCTGAACCTGGAAATGCTAAATCTGATGATGATGAACCGGCTCTTTTACCAGAAAAGATTTCGCGTGCGGCAGCTAGAAAGTACCTGACAAAATTGTAGAGTTTTTTGAAGTCGAAACTACTCTAAATAGTGCGGAACAATTTTTTCATTTTTTGGTAAATTTGGAAAATGTAATTGACGAAAAAAATGTCTACATAATAATCCGCTTTTAACGAAATTCTCTTATAACGAGCTAATTTCAAACTACCGTGCGTCCTCGCTATAAGCGGATTCTACAATTATAAGATAAGGCCTCGTATGGTCTAAAAGAAAAACTCTTTCTTTCCAAATTGCTCTTATTCAAAACACCCTGGAAGTTAACAAGTTACTTTTAAGTATGTAGATGGAGCTACCAAAAATAAATTTATAGCGTTTTCGATTTACTGCTCTGGAGCACTCTTAGAGCATTTCGCAAGCAAAATAACGTGTTCGATTCGTCCACCGAATTGACTCCGACAGCGATCTTCAAGGATGATGCTGGTTTAGAGTTTTTAAATACAGTAAAACTCCTATAAAACGACCACGCACGGTTTCATTATGAAATGGTCGCTTTAGAAAACTTTTCTTCTTTTTTAATTTAATATAAAATAGTCTCCAAACTAACTTTAAACAATTTTATTGATGACATAAATATGACAACCTCGACTGTTCCTGTTTTGCCGCTTTACGTACCAAACTTAATTAATATTGACATTTTGAATGATATTTACCAAACATTTCATAAATGTTCATGTAGCAATTTTCTTCCTTTTTAAATCCATAATTAATCCATCTACTTCATCTATAGTGAATATTCGTTTCTTATTAGGTGGTTTTAAAGTAATTGGATTTCTATCCTAAAATGTATTTTTATGTAAAAATGTACCTACAAACAATATTCTCATGTTATATACCCAAAATTGAATATATTCCGGTGTAATCGATTCTAAATGTAGCAAACGGTCTTCTACAATTTTTAAACGTTTGTAAATATGACCAGGAACTATTGAATCAATATTTAGTTGTGATTATAAATTCAGAAGACGTTCTTCATACTCATTTTTTTAAAATATTCTTGTTTTGCTTATAATTGTCTTGATCTCTACTATAAGTGTTTAAGACCCGATTCACTAAAAGATTTTAAGAAATTAATTAAAAATTATATAAAGACCTGGATTAGTTTATATACAGTAGAATCCGGTTATAACGGCTTCGGTTATAGCGAACTTTATTCAAAGTCCCGACATTTTTCCCTATACAGGGTGGCCACTTAGTACGTGGACGGTTCATATCTCTGTTGTTAAAAGAACCATGGAAATATATTATATACAAAAGTTATAGGATCCGTGGAGATGCACATTCGTAAAATATTTTCTAGTATACCGAGTGTCCCAAAAAAGCGGGGCGCCAGAAAGGTACTTTTTTGAAATGGCAACCCCAATTTTTTTTTACAGAATAAAATTCAGCATAAAATTCTACGTATAGTACAGTATTTTAATGTAAGGTTCGTTGCGGTGTTCCCAAGTTATATGTAATTTACAAAAAAATGTGGAAGAAACAACCTATCCAAAAAGTCGTTAAAAAAATCACTAGTTTAAATGTAATAATGCGGTGTTACGCTTTTATAAGCATCAGAAATGTCGGAATAATTCTGTTTATAAACTGTTTATAACTTATACAGGGCATTTTTTGCGGCGGTGCCAATATTGAAATCTTTAAAGTAACAAAACTTAATTTTTTTAAGTGGATCACTATGTATTTTAATCCGGAATGTTATGCAGTATGTTATGCTCTATAAATTTGCAATTACAACTAATGTTCTGAAATGGGCCGTTTTACCACAATTTTAGATTTTATTTGAAAATGTACTAAAATATCGCTGTTTTTTGTTGTTTTATTCTCGCGGTATGCCATGCATGACTTGAGCAAAAGCGACCATTATCAGACGTTAAAAGTTTGCTTTTAATTGCATTTCTACTACTTCGTGTTTATAATATTATTAAAAAATTTCTTCCTAAAAAACGGACTAACGGAAATGGAAAACTTGCTCATAGAAGAATTAACAAGACTTCGTGTTACAAACTAGAAATAAATACGATATGTAACCCCTTACCGCCCACTGTGACAAATATGGGTCATGGTTTTTTTTCAAGTTATTGTGAAATTTTTGTTGTTAACACTATCTGTCCCGTATTTGGCACACTCAAATGTTTTATAATATCATCATAAAAGGTATTACGTGGTCCTGACCGCAATATATGACATATTTGACGCGAGTAATATTTTAAACTTTTTTATAAAAAATTGTGATAAAAAATTTTTTTAGTATTTTTTCAAGTGTTCAATAACGATAATTAATAACATATATTTAATTGAACGGTATAAAAAAAATCGGGCGGTAAGGGGTTAACTTTTTACGTATAAAGAATTTTTGAAGAAAAGGTATAAAAATTTGACGTCTAAATAAAAATGTTTAGTTTTTTGTAGTAACAAAGGGATAATAGTAAACTGGAAATAATCAAAACTTTTTTTGAAACAAAACAAAAGTAAATAGGTACTTGTCAGTTTTACTGTTACTATTGCGACTTAAGCTAAACTCACTAAATTATAATTATAATTTAGTGAGCTTAGCTATTTTTTTATTTAAAATGCAATTTCCAAGAGAAGAGTTAGTATGTATGGTTTTTATTTTGGGAGAGTGTAATAAAAATTGTTTGCTAGCTAGCAGAGTTTACAAAACAAGATATCCCAATAAGGAAAGACATTCTAGGGAAGAGTCGTTCAGAAATCTTTTAGAACGGTTTGAAAGAACTGGAAACGTTTCATATGAAAAACATGAAAGAACAAAAACTATAACCAATGAAGAAAATGAGTTCCGTGTGATGAGAGCAATTGTTGAAAATCCTCATATTGGTAGTCGTGATTTAAGCAAAACTTTAGAAATCTGTCGGACATCAGTTCAAAAAATGATCAAGAAGAATAAGATTCACCCGTACCACATTCAACTCAATGAGCAAGTTTTCCATTTCCGTTAGTCTGTTTTTTAGGAAAAAATATTTTAATAATATTATAAACACGAAGTAATAGAAATGCAATTAAAGGCACACTTTTAACGTCTGATAATGGCCGTTTTTGCTCAAGTCATGGCATACCACGAGAATAAAACAACAAAAAACAGCGATATTTTAGTGCCTTTTCAAATAAAATCTAAAATTGTGGTAAAACGGCCCATTTCAGAATATTAGTTGTAATTGCAAATTTATAGAGCATAACATTCCGGATTAAAATACATAGTGACCCACTTAAAAAAATTAAGTTTTGCTACTTTAAAAATTTCAATATTAGCACCGCCGTAAAAAATGCCCTGTATAAGTTATAACCAGTTTTCTTTTGCAGAATTATTCCGACATTTCTGATGTTTATAAAAGCGTAACACCGCATTATTACATTTAAACTAGTGATTTTTTTATCGACTTTTTAGATAGGTTGTTTTTTCCACATTTTTTTGTAAATTACATATAACTTGGCAACACCGCAACGAACCTTACATTAAAATACTGTACTATACGTAGAATTTTATGCTGAATTCTATTCTGTAAAAAAATTAGGGTTACCATTTAAAAAAAAGTACCTTTCTGGCGCCCCGCTTTTTTGAGACACTCGGTTTACTAGAAAATATTTTACGAATGTGCAGCTCCACGGATGCTATAACTTTTGTATATAATATTTTTCCACGTTTCTTTTAGCAACAGAGATATGGACCGTCCACGTACTAAGTGGCCACCTGTACACCGTGAATCAATTATGGTCTACTTCTGAATTTTTCTTAGACGCAACCAAACATACTAATTGAAACAAGCACTAGATCTCTAATTTTTCAAAAATTAAAAAATACATCTAGCATTCCATTGTTCTGTGTATGGCCATAACACCAGAAACATTACAACGCGTTCAAAGGTCGTTTTTAAAGCGGGTCGAAGTTTGTTTGCTCCACAATGGAATGCATTTTGAACAATTTTTGCGTTAGTTTTTAAGTCCTTTTACGTAATTTTGCTGATTAAATTTCTTACATTCTCATTTTGACGTTTGTAGCCAATAAAGCAATTTTGATTCCATTTATAATTTAAATCAAAGGCAGTATCAACTGGTAAGTGGAATTAGTATGTTTGGTTGCAACTAAGAAAAATTCAGAAGTAGACCATAATTGATTCACGGTGTATAATAATGTAAAAATTAATCGGTTATAACGAACTCGGATATAACGAACTATCGGATATAGCAAACCTGAAAAAGCCGAAATTAATAAAATTTCAATCGGCTATAACGAACTTTACACTGTTTATAACGCGCAATAACCTTGGTCGGTAATTCCCCGTTGTACGTTTGTGTCCTTCGTTTTGCGTTACTTGTAAGAGCATCGTCACTACGTTACTTTACGACTCTGACAAATTTATTATTATGCCCTTTAGATAGAACATATTTCAACAGAAAAGCACAGTTGACCGGATGTTACGGTTTTCAAATTATCGCTAAGACCTTCTAAGAACTGAGCATATCGGACACACATAAACCTCTTGAGCACATGTGAATTATTACAAAAAAAAAACAGAGTTTCAATTCGATTTTAAAATCAGTTTAATACGAGTTAGCGTTTAAACGGCATCGTACAAATGGCTAAATTTTCAAGAAAATGTTTTGCGTTAAAAGAAAAATTTGAAATAATACGTGAGATAGAAGATGGAAAAGCACAACACAAAATCTGTCGTGAAAAGAACGTAAGTAGCAATTTGGAAGAAGAAGAAAGAATTATGTGCAGCATTTGAAAGTAAAAAATGTAAACGCTAAAAAACTACGAAAATCTAAAAACGATGGCATCGCCCACAACAAAGATTAAATAATGTAGCGATCAGTGGTAGTGCTGTAAAAACAAGGGACTTTTTTATAATTTTTTTATGTATATTAGACAATAAATGTCTCATAAAACACTCTTGCATTCATTCTCTCATTAACGCTTATAACGAACTTCGGTATAACGAACCGATTTTCACGGTCCCTTGAGGTTCGTTATAACCGGATTCTACTGTATATAATTAAACAACAATATTATGTTTACCTTGCAAATGACTCTATGAATCTTTTCGTTTTACCAATACGGCATCAACACGTGCACACGAATCAAATTTATTGCTTCCATTTATACAAAAATATCTTATATACATACTTATCTCAAATTTATTTCTTCTCGTTTTCTTTCTTCAAATTTATCCATCCGTCGCTCAATTTCTTCATATGTAGCTCAAATTTGAACAAGATGTAGTGAAACTTTACAATTTTCCACTTCCAGGTCTATTTGTAATTTATATAAATTTTTTTTGGAGGATAGAGGTTTGATACTAAAATTTAACAAGCAAATAAATACAACTATACATTTTAATTTTTTTATTTGACAAACTATTGAAATGTTCATTTATTTGACCACATACATTCTTTGTTTTCTTTCCATTGAGAAGCATCATCTGAATAAATTTCTTTTTTCCAGATTGGTACAGATTTTTTTACCGTATCAATACACCATTGGGTAGCAAGAGTTGCATCGGTTCTATGTGGGGCAGAAACTGCAATAACAATACTTGCTTCTTTAACCGGTACACCTCCTAATCTATAAACAATTGTGCAATTAAATAATAAGTTGAAATTATTTTATTACCTGTGATATATCGCAATATTTACTACTGAAGGCCATTGATTTCTGAGTTCAAAACATATCTTTTCCAAAGCTTTTATAGCCATACTTTCATAAGCCTCATATTCTAAGCTTACCACAGTTTTGTCTTCAAAATTATTTCTGGTGGTACCTACAAATAATGAAATAGCACCACAAGTAGGAGAAACTACCAAATCTGTGATTGCTTCAACAGATAGTTTCTCTGTCGTCAACTTTAAAAATTCCATTTGTTCATTAACCGCTACTTATGGGAGGTATCACAGCTATTTCGTCACCGTTTGTAAGATGTAAATCCTCTTTTAAATTGCAATATTGCTCATTAACAGCTAATATAACATTATTCTTAATTTCATCTAACGAATAAGTTTGAACAATAATTTCTAGTAAATTTTCTGTGGTTATGTTTGATGGAACATTTATAATATCTCTACTTTTACCAACAAGTTCTCTAGATTTGGCAAAAAATAACAATTTTACTTCCACATTCATCTAAACAACCTTCGTACAACCACAGAACATAATTACTAACTAAAAATAATTTCATAAGATAACCTTCCCAGCCTGTGACATTGCATTATCGATAGTTAATAATCGCTACACCAGGGCGCACTGTTGTTTAAAACTATGGCAACTTGAAATTATTTAAATCAATTTTTAAGAAATTGATGTTAATCAACAGCTTTATAGATTTTCAATGAAATGGAATCATTAAAAAAACCGCAAATAATATGCCACATAGAAAAAGCTTTGAATTACTCAATTCATGATGTAAAGTGGATTCCGTCTTCTGCAAAGTTTGTGGTCATTGGTGGTAAAGCAAATGGTACAGGAATTATTGAAACGTATCAAGTGAATAGTGATGGAATTGAGAAGGTGAATGAGTTTGGTAAAGCAAACCAATTTAAATGTGGCACTTTTGAAGCTTCAAATTTAAGAAATCGTCATTTAGCAACTGGAGATTTTAATGGGAGACTTCAAGTGTGGTAATATTTTTAAATTTATAGAATATGATACAAAATTAATGTATTTAGGGACTTGGAAGATCCACTTGTACCGATTTATAAAGCGTCCAAGCACACGGCCATTATAAATTCAATTGACGGAGTTGCCGGCACGAAAACAGGTTGTGGAGCACCAGAAATTGCAACAGGGTCAAGAGACGGCAAAATTTACACAAAATTAAATTATATTTTTTTATTAATCTTATTTTTGTAGGCTCTGTGATGATTTGGGATATTCGTCAAAAAGAAACGCCAGTTGCAAAGTTTCTACCAACAGACGGAACTACAGCTAGAGATTGTTGGTGTGTTGCCTTTGGTAATTCGTATAATTCTGAAGAAAGGGTGGTATGTGCCGGTTACGATAACGGGGATATAAAGATGTACGACTTGAAAAATATGTTAGTCCGTTGGTCTAAATGTGTTAAAAATGGGGTATCTGACATTAATTTTCTTGACTTTAATTGATATCAACCATGACTGTAGGTTGTTGGACTGCAGTTTGACCGTAAAGATATACCCCTCAACAAATTGGTGGTTACTACTTTAGAGTCAAAAATTTATTGTTTTGATTTACGAACTCAACATCCTAGCCGTGGCTTTGCACAAGTAACAGAAAAGGCTCATGATTCAACAGTCTGGTCCGTAAAACACTTACCACAAAATAGAGAAATATTTATGACAACAGGCGGAACTGGATCTTTATGTTTATGGAAATAGTAAGATCTTGTAGTGTGCACAACTTCGTATTAAGATTTTCACTTCTTTCAGTGATTATCCTGATAAAAGAGTCGACAAAGATGGTGATGGAATACCAGTAGGAGTTGCAGGAGAAATGAGTTTATTGCAGAACAGCACATTATCTAGCCAACCAATCACAGGTTTTGACTGGTGTACCGATAAACTGGGTCTTTCAGTGTGTTCTGCATTTGATCAGACAGTTCGCGTTCTTATTACAACCAAATTGAATTTGTATTAATTAAGATTACTAACATAACAATAATAATTTAATTCAAATACAAAATATTTACAAAAATCAGTCTGATAACATAACAGAAGCAATTGTATTACAGTTTTGAAGGATCTGTAAATTTTGCAGTAAATATGTAAAACAAGGCCGGTAATGGAACTAATAATATCAGAAGTGCATGTAGGGTAGGATTTGAAAGTTGAGTAATTGCTACAATACCATAAGCATGTAAACACCAGTGTCCAACAAGAATCACAACATTGCGTAAATCCACCACTGTTGTTACAATAAGCGATGAAATTGTTTGATCTATCTTCACAGCAAAATGAGCAGCACATGAAATTACAGATAATATCACGACTAAATATGGAAACGAATAATCTGAAACAAAACAATATTATAGATATTTTTTGCATACGTTAAAAATAATTTCTTCATAATTTTCAGTTCTTTAGAGTTTAAAAACCACATCCTCAATGACAAATTTATAGGTAAGATATGTTTTATAATTACCACAAACATTCATTATCAGCACAGGAAATTATTTTAAATAGTTTTGCAATACGAAGCCTCAACCTTCATTTAAAACCAGTATTTTTGATATGCGATTAAACAGTTCACAAAAAATGAAATAAGATATGGTGGGATCTTATGGATAAAAATTACAATGATGGAAGAAACCACCCTCGTTGCATTTTCCTTCCAACGATCTTTTTGAAACATTATTTACTTTATTCTTTTGTGCTCTAATTTACTTTACTATTTTTTGAGTGTTCTATAAACACCAAGCTCTAGTTGCACTTTTTGAAATTACAAGTATTCATTATGTTACATTAAAATACACTTCTTTTCGCTGACCAAAAGATGAAGATTACTCATTAGAAATTAAGAGATATTGAACTCTCACCTTTCGAATTACAGCCCAAGTTCGTTTAGGCCCATCACCCGCTTATTAAATGAGAGACAATTTGCAACAACAGGTGATGTTGCCATGTCAAATTGTAGAAGTGGTATTATACCTATATGATATTGAGTCTTCACATACAAAATGATTCAAAAAGTACATCGACAACACGCCAAAGGCAATTTCTTTCATCAAAATAAGGAAAAAAGTTTGTGATGCACGGTTCGAAAATGCCTCACGACTGAGATATCAGGCATTATCAGCCATCAAAGATGGACCTAGATATTAATAATTTTATTCATAAGAACTTAATGAGATAAGATAGTGTTCTGGTTTTTGGCAGAAGTATTCCTCTGGTTAGCAGACACCTTTTAGTGTTTGAGCAGAATCTACAAAATATTCAGGGAACTATTTTGCTTTTCTTAGTCAAACTTCTTTCTTTTCAATTGTGTTAAAGGTGGATTTAAGGTCGTCCATGAAAAGGTACTCTTCTTGTAGACAAAAAATTTGCACCATTTCTTAACCCTCTACCGTGCGCGTGATTTTTAGTCACACTTTCAGGCGCAAGGCGGCACTTTGTACCGCCACTTAATACCCGTTATTTTGAATTACCCCAAGATACAGTTTGACAGAAATAGCTTGGCGGCGCAGAAAAGGAAGCGAGAGAGTGTCTTAAGAGAAGGATATAGCTAGTATCGGCGAGCGACCACCAATAAAGAACTGAGCTCCGCTAAGGGGCGGTCTTTCGGTCTACGGCGTATCCATGACTCATCCGCCAAGCTAAGTTTGCCAAGCTGTAGTTTTAGGGTATATAGTAATAAAACTTGTTAAACTTGAACTTGTATATTGTTTTACATCAATAAAAAAAAGATAATGTGATTTAGAGCACTCGTGACACTATTTGAATAACTTTATTGCAGTGATTTTTGCAAACAAAGTTATTACAATTTCTGCAGCGCACAGTAGTTTTGTTATTCTTTTTACCTCCGCAAGAATGACAGGCACCACTACGGCGGTCAGGGGGTGGTGGCTCTGTATTTTCAGAGGTGTCATATTTTTTCAAAAATACTTGTATGTCTTTTGGAAGAACTCGAATTTTGGCCTGTTCCCTAAGATGCCCTTCCATTAATTCATATGCCAACATTTTTAAAAACGGTCTTTTTCTAATTGCTTTGTTGATATTGAATTTATAATGAATTTATGCCGACTATATCAAGATACCTAAAAAAGAGAGACATAGGCCATCTTCGGGTATGTCTCTTTGTACTGTATATTGCGCATTTTTGATCAACTGTATTTACACCAGATTTAGTTCTGTTGTAATCAATTATTACCATAGATTTTCCACTTTCATCGTCAATCTCTATTGAATCATGAAGAGTGGAAAGTAATACGGCTTTATTTTTTGAAGGCACATAAGAAGTTATTACAAAATCCTCCTGAAATACGAATAAAGTACTACCAACTTTGCGATTTTTGTTGGGAAGAAATTCCGGAGGGATCTCTTTTATTTTTTTTTATAGTTCCAAGGAGCGTTATTCCTCATTCTAACAAGTATTGCGCTAATGGATAGCTGGTATAATAGTTGTCAGTAGTTAAATTTGGCTTACTCTTTTCTATTGGTTGAACCAATCGTTTTACTATATCAATACTTGCGTTAGACAACTGAAATGGACCAGACTTCTGTTTACCGCAATATATATTCAAATATATTTCAAAATTATAAGTATAAAAGGTACGGGCGTCACATAGTGCATATATTATCAACCCATATCTAGCCGGCTTACTAGGCATGTATTGAATAAAGTTGCAGCGCCCCCTGAATGGAGGCAGCATTTCGTCTATAGTTACATACGCTCCAAGGTGATAATTTGCTTGGCAATTTGAAATAAAATTTGAATGAAACTGTCTAAATGCTGCAAGTTTATCAATCTTCTCTCTATTTTTACGAGTTGAGCGCTCATCCAATCTTAGAGATCGCAAAAGAAAGAGAAATCTTTTGTAACTAAAAGCTGATCGCAAAACCATAAAACCGGATCCATCGCTGTCTCATGCTTCAGTAGCATCTGTGGAGTTGCCTTTCTTTATAGATAAGAAAAATAGAGAGCCTAAAAGAGCCATAATTTCATTTCGGGTTGTGTCTTTTCCATCTCTTTCTCTTGAATAATTAACACCAATTCTTTTTTGCTGAATATACATACATATCTGTATACATGACAATATCATTGATCATTTCGTCTGTAACATATTTTAAAAATGTTTCTAACGGGGTTTTAGTATTTCTAGAATGCGAAGTGGGCCCTGGGAATATTTTTATTATATTTTTGGATTTAGTTTTTGACGGTAATACTTGAGGTGTACTTATCCACATGGTTTCTTGATCCTTTGCTATGTAAAACCTGTAATCTTCATCAACTTCCATCTGAGATGGTAGGAGTTCTGATTCTTCGTTTTCGGCTTCTTGCTCCGACTCGTTAGATTGATGGTCGTCATCAAAAATCACTTCATTTTCTAAATCATCGTCACTTTCATCATCATCGCTATTATTCGGCTCATCAATTTGATCTGTTACTTCTAGTAATCGAACCCACTCATCCGGATTTGTATATTTTTCAGAAGACCTATCATAATATACAATTATTATGTTTCCATTTTACAATCTTTTTACAAATAATAATAATAATACTTAATAATACAACATTTGAAATAACACAAATATTTAAATCTAAAAAAAATTCATATAATAAATGAAACATTATAATGCTTACATATTCGGGCGCGAAACGGTACAGAGTGCCGCTTGTGGTGACCTGCTCACTGAATTGTCTAGACAGGACTAAATAATTAGATAAGGGCAAAATCAACCGATTTGGCAATTTGAGATGTTGATTGCGGAATACAAGTGGACCAGCGGAGCCTATTGTTACAATTTAGAAGTATATCAGAAGAAATGTTGTTTGGCGGTACTGAGTACCGCCATGCGCCCCGCAGAGGGTTAAGAATTAATTTTGTTGATTCATTGTGGCCAATGTGATATCAATATGTGCAACCGTGTATTAACAAAATGAGTAGAAAAGTTTATGTAACAAAGAACTTTTAACCTATCCGGAAAATGTCAATAATTCACCGGGGCATCCAAAAGGAGTGATGAAGAAAGTGACGCTGCAGTATTCATAATTATCAATCAAAACTAGAAATCAATGATGCTGAAGAAGAATAAAAGCCAAGTCTCAGTTAGTAATTCATAGTTCGTGTGTTCTAAAAAGATGACGCGTGGATCTGCCGTATTACAATTTGGCATCATCTTTACATGAAAGGGCGCAACATTGTGTTCAGTTTTCAGCTACAAAGCACCAGATTGTGGTGGAGATATATAAGCACCACTATTCTATAAAAAATGCAAAACCTTTTCCCAGTAAAAAAAAATTGCAAGGAACCTAAGTAGTACAAGTGTAAAATGTACATTTGTAAAAACTTCCGTATTGTTAGGTTTTAACATCATGCTTTGATCAGAAATGGGTTATTCATACTGGAAGGTGATGTTTTTAAAGGAAACATTTCTATGTGAAAAAATACGAAACTATTGCAACAATTTTGCAAAAAATGAAAGTCATAGGTGACATATTTCGAAAAATGTTTGACAGAAAAGTTTTGTGCTCCTTCGCATAAAATCCTAATCTGTAATAGAAAATATCATGTTCCTTTTAAAAACATCAGTATCAACAATTGGTTTTTACATGGTGGGTTTAAGTAAGGTCATTTGAAAGTCATAGATGGAAGTTTTTGAAAAAAATGCTTGGTGCAAAAGTTTTCTAATATGAACTATTCAACAATGCAAACATCAAAATGTATGCATTAACTAGTAATTTGACTTGTGAAACTTGCTTAAACATGCAAAAAGCGTTTATAGCGGAAAAACCTCTTTGTGTACAATATATTTACCTATAAAAGAAATTCAATTCAATTATTTCCTATTGGCAGTTCATATGCAGTTACGTACACCTCTGTGCATGAGAATTCAAAGTACAGTGAAACCTCCCTAAGGCGACCACTTGTGGTTCTGCCCATATTTGGTCTTTTCCGGAGGTGGTCTTCTTAGAGAACTATAATAAATGTCTAACTACATAATATAATGTTCATATTTTAACTAAACCAAAGCAGAGTAAATGTGAAATGTTGTTTATTCAATAAGAAATACAGAAAATGTTTTATGACGCAAAAAAAAAAATTAAAAAGCAAAAATTAATGATTAATAAAATATACTAGAAATACAATATACAAATATATGTACATGATTAATATTAACATTTTTTAAAGAAATCTTCGATTGTACTTTGTCGGCTTGATGTTGCTTTTTTATTTAAAATTTCCTTTTCCAATAGATTTTGGAATTTTGTAATTAATTCAACCGTTTCATATTTTCCAAAATTATAAGACGTACAATAGCTTAAGACCATTAACATAATTTAAGTTATCAGTCAGGGGAATTTCACCAATTTTTTCATCCTCTTCTGACAGTGACTCTTCATCCTGTTGATATTGGGCATTGTGAATGTCAAGAATTTGATTTTCCCAATCGGCTACGTCTTCACATTCTTCATCTTCATTAAATTGAATGTCAATATCGAAGTTAATTTGTTTTGCTAGTTGTATGACTTCTTCTTCACTTAAATCTCGTTCTGTATCATTTTCAATAATGTTGCAATTAATACCGCATTTATTGAAACACTTTTGTATGTTGGTTTGAGTCACAGAATTCCATGCCTCTTTGACATATTCAATCACATCTGCCAATGAAATTTTTTTAATTAGATCGTCTATGTTTTCTGCCGCATCCATATGTGCCAAGAGAGTTGTGATAATGTGGCGTCGATAAAGCAACTTAAAAGAATGAATGACCCCTTGATCTAGTGGCTGTGATGTACTTGATGTGTTTGCAGGCAGAAACAACACATTAATGTTACTGAGCTTCAAATTTTTAGGATGGCATGGAGCGTTGTCCATAAGCAATAATATTTTTATTTTTTCCTTCTTCATCTTTTTATTAAAATTTTCAATCCACTCTGTGAAAATGGAACCAGTCATCCATGCTTTTTTATTAGCGTACCATTGCACATTCATTTTGGACATGTTCACATTTTTAAAACATCTTGGTCGTAATGCATTGTTTATTATTAACGGTTGTTCTTTTTCGCCCAAAGCATTAGCGCAAAACATTATTGTAATTCGGTTCTTTAATTTTTTAGATCCGTGCGAATTAGAACCTTTAAACGCCAAAGATTTTGTAGGCAAAGCACGATAAAAAAGGCCCGTTTCATCGACATTAAAAATGTCTTTTAAATCGTATCCCTTTAGCAGAGACGGTAATTGTTGAACCCACTCAGCTACATCATTTTTATTTACGGATTCACTTTCACCACATAAAGTCTTTAAAACAATATTATTACGGCGACAAAATTTTTCTAGCCAGCCACCACTTGCCGTAAATGTTTCAATTTTTAACGTCCGTGCAAAGTTAATGGCTTTTTCCTGCAAAATTGGACCACTAATAGGAATTTTCCTGGCCCGTGCACCTTCAAACTAGGCTAACGTTAATTCGTTAATTTCCTTATAAGGTTGATATGTTTCACGTTTTTGATTTTTGTTGGCGTTTTTATGCCATTTTTCTTTTATTGCGGCTTTGTCCTTTAAAATTTTTTGGATTTGAGTTTTTCCGCACTTATATTTCCCGGACAGTTTTCTTTGGGATAAACCGCTTTCTGCATCTTCAATTACTTTTATACGCGTCTATAAATTTAGAGCAATTGGCGCACTTTTGCCAGACATTATCAATCGTTTACACAACACGATCTTTATCCTTTGACTAAAAACCTGTTGACTAAATAAAATACGAAGGAAACTTGAAGTTGTAGGCAGATTAGGACAAGTAACGATATCGACACCCCTCGTTTTCAAACCGGGATAATTTAGAAACCAGCCGAATAACGGTACTAAATAACAAAAGTCAAGTCCCGTTAAAATTTTGCAGCCCGACAAAGTCATTCCCCATTAAACCATTAAAAAAAACGGTCGCCAATACCCAAAAAGGAGCGGTCTCGGTCGGGTTAGAGGGTGGTCGCTTTAGGGAAAAATAAATATATGGAATTTTCATTAATTCAAAACTGTTCTTAACAAAACTGGTCATATTTGGAGGCGGTCGCCTAAAAGAGGTGGTCGTCGCGAGAGATTTCACTGTATGCTAATTATTTTTAACATTATATTTTAAATGTGAATGAAAACACTTCAAATTTGTAATATGTATTTCCCATATTGAGATCATTGTGAATACCAGGCCTGTTATATATTTTTTACAAACATTTCGCTTATGCGAACAGACTGACATTTTTCGTGTTTACACTAAGGCAAGCTACTTTATCTAGAAAAATATCAAAATATTTGAAACCCCATGAATTATGTTAAGAAAACACATTTGAAGGCTACCTTACAAGCAAATTTGTGATGTCACCTGTGACATCATTTGAGGAGCAAGCATGCAAAACACGTTAAATCCATATTTTGGCAGATTTGACATTATGGTGGTTTTTATATTTTAGGGGTGAATTAAATCCTTTGGTGAATTCAGAATCAAACTATCTTTGTTAAATCCTATAGAAAATGTACAGGGTGTTCCGTTTTGTATCAATGAAAATTAAATGTGCGATAGAACTTTAAATTTTGAAACAAAAAGTTCATATAAACAAATATCGAAAAATGCTTCCTAACGAAGTTACGCCCCTATCAAGGAATCCTTGTAAAATCTGTTTTTAGTTTGGTACGCATCACAGGTTGCATGGGTAATCATTTTGTAGAGTTTCTACAAGAAAATCATGCTGAATTCGTGGAAAATGTATCCCTACATATCAGAAATAACCTCCATTTCCAACTTGATGAGTGCCCAGTACACTTTTTTTGGTCCTGTTCTAAATTGGCTAAATACCAATTATGGAGAATGCTCGATCGGGAGGGGTGGTCCTATGGTCTGGCCGCCTCGCTCCCCAATGGATTTTTTTATTTGCGGCTACATTAAAGATTTTGTGTATGCTACACCTGTTAATATTTGCGAGGAGCTTAATAGAGAAGATTCTAAATGCTCCACGGAATAATACACCAGAACATTTGTTCAATGATACGCAGAAGTCAACTATGCATTAACCAAAATCGTTCACACTTTGAACGCCTTTAGATTAAGTTCATTCTAATTTAAATTTGTTAAAGTAGGTACTTATTAAAGTTATAATTTTACTTTTAATAAAGTATTTGTTACTACTTAATTAAAGTTTGTTTTCTTTCCTAAATTTAAACATAATTTACAGCTAAAAAATAACATTAACATTTAATGTTCGCGTTGCGTACCAAACTAAAAACAGATTTCATTTAAAAGGGCGTAATTTCGTTATGAAGCATTTTTCGATATATGTTTATTTGAACTTTTTGTTTCAAAATTTAAAGTTCTATCGCACATTTAATTTTCATGGATACAAAACGAAACACCCTGTATATTAAAAGGTCTACAATCAAGTAAAGCAGGTTAAATTCAAACCTGCAGCTATGACTTTCTCCTACTTGGCAAAAATAGATTTAACGCATTTTGCAGCTTGCTCCTTATTTATGGAAGTTGCCACAGCAAACGAATAATTTTTTATATTAATTATGCCAGTTCAGCACACTCTTATCACTATGCACTAGAGTTAATGATTTAAGAGCTAATGGGTATAGGGTAGAAGTTATCGCCTCATAAATCCAGTTGGTTAACACTATAACTACGTAAAGAGTTATTTATCTTT
Source organism: Dascillus cervinus (assembly GCA_949768715.1). NCBI lineage: Eukaryota > Metazoa > Arthropoda > Insecta > Coleoptera > Dascillidae > Dascillus > Dascillus cervinus. The sequence goes on along the minus strand of OX458318.1, from coordinate 17,267,356 downwards.
CACTATTTAGAAGGTCAATTGGCAGCTTACGTTTTAGTCTAGAGTGCACTGATTTTTGTCCCAAGTTGTAATAGTTGATCATAATTTTTTTTGGTCAATTTAGTAATGAACTGTTGTATAGTGGGAATGCCAGTCTCTGTGTGCAACTGAGAGTTTCTAGTAAATAAACCATTCTGATTTGATAACTTTGTACAGAATTTTATTCTGTAGAACTTGAAGTTTATGGAGGGTAGTTTTGGAAGTTGCGGATCATACACTACATCCATTAGTGAAAATTGGTCTTATTAGTGATGTGAACATTAAAGTCCCGCATTCAATTCTAAAAACTAAAATTTAATTTTTTGGTTTTAATACAGTGAAACTTCTCTAATTGTAAGTTAAATCTCTAAGGGGCCGTACAACGTAAGCTTTTATTAGATTGCGAGTGCAAAAGTGCATGTAGAACAAGAAATAAAATGGTAGTAAGGTTTAATAATGCCAGTTTGTTTTCACTATACACATAGTTCCAGCTCTGAAATGTATAATTTTTGTTTCTTATCTGAATTTGCATTACGAATTATATTTTGTTAAAGAATATGTTCCACCATTTTACCATTAAAACCTGAGAATTCGAGTAATTATCAGATCAACATTTAGAAATATTCGACTTATGGGAGTTCAGAAATCCAACTTGTGGAGAAAATTTTACATACAAAAATATATAAACTTCAAAAATCAAGATAAAAATTCAACTTGGTGAATAACTTGAGTTATGGAAAAACGAGTTAGGGAAGTTTCATAATCATAAAAAATTGTTTTGCTTTTCTATATCGATGGTGCAGCGCACAAATGTTGTAAGTGCAAAAATTACACTTGAGAAAACACAGTTTCAAAGTTCAAGTTTCTAGATCAAAGAAACATATTCTGCAGCACTTTTTTAAATTTGTTAATGCTTGTGGTAATGTAATTTACTTTGTAATTTGTGCACATTGAATTGTTACGTAAAAATGTAACATTTTACACATTTAACACAATTTCATTAAAAGTGTACTTACAACATTTGTGCGCTACACCATCGATATGTACAACAAAATTACATAATACATTGTTTAAATTAATTTTTAGTCATCATAGTATCTAAACTGCAATTGCCACTTTTGAGTTAGGAAAATGAATCAGTTGTGTGGGGACCTTCTTTACAAACCAACTTTGCTCACTATCAAATTACATCAGGATTTAAAACTGCTTAGCTTTCTAATAAATTGTTATAATTGCATTATTCTTTTAAAAGTTATCATTTAGATAAATAGAAATATAAAAAGACAAACAAAAACTGTACGTTATAAGTAACTTCGATGTTTTTTTAACTTAAAATAAATCAAGCAAATGTAAATCACACAATTTTTAAAGCACCGAACTAAACATTTTTACATAAAGACAAATCTGGATCAATGTTTGAAAAAAATGCCCCACTTCCAGTAAAGCTACTGAGTTGGAATTTGGCATACAATTAGAGAACAGCATGTATATTTCAAACACGAAAAAATAACCTTTACTACCTCTAAAACAATTCGAAATATGAATGTATAAACTGCTGTTGTGAAGATTAGTAAGTTGAACCGGCAAGGCAGAGGCAAGCTGCTAGCTCTTAACAACGAGCAGTTCTAGGTTCCCCGTATATGTTACGTATGGAGAGGTTACACTATTTATAATATGTCACTAGCAAACATATGAATAAATATAAATATCGTTACAGTGTAGGGTATAATAGTGATAAGAAAATTTTGTTTTAAATAACAAATTGTTAACTGATATATCCTTGAATAATATGCATGCCAATGAATAGAAACGATAAATTTCATTATGATTTATTTGGCAAAATTATGATCTTATAATGTATGTTCATAATAACCGAATTCAACTGTATTTTATACTTACATAATAAACCACCAATAAGAGCTTGGAGCACAGCTAGAATCGGCAGAAAATACATTGCAGCATATATGGACATTTTGCTTTGTCTTGGCAGATATTGTCGGCAAATCCAAGGTCTTATCAACAACATAATGATGAGAGCATAAGCATAAAAGATAAATATTATCGTATACCTGCAATAAAAACTTTTGGCGCTTTGGTTGGTAATTAAATTTGCATACATACAATGGATACACAGCTTCTTGAGTGCAATGAACGATATCCTTATAATAAGGTCTTGGATTATGAAGTAATGTGTACCAATCAGATAAACTTCGAACATTACAGCTACGAATTTTCAATGTTCCTATTGGATCTGCAGAAAGCAATGTAAACAAACATGCTAGTATTATTTCAAGTGATGCTGTTAAGTGTAATATGAGTACATCTTTGTTGAAACTATAACAGAAGTAATTAATTCGTCAATTGCATGTTAAATTTCAACAGGGATTTTACCTTCTTCTCATAGCAACCATATCTATAAAAAACCAGTGAAGAACTAAAGCCACTAATACCATAAAGCCTAAGTAAAGCCAATCATAGAATATAGGACTATCATTGCACGGTTCACAAATAAAAGTACTTTCATTTCGTCTAAAACCACGAGAACATGCACCACAATCCCCTAATTCATTATTATACTGATATGTTCTTCCACAATACCATCCCGGACACGATACCATAATTTTGTTATCGCGGAAATTAGGTTATGCACTTGTCAATTATTTATTAGAAATATGGCATAGCATTTTCGATTGCCAAAATGGTTGTCACTTTTCTTCAAAACTAGAATCTGATTGGTGCATAATATTCCATATTGAATCGTGATTGGTCGGAGTGAAACAGTTGATAATATTTTCACGGTTTGCAAATTGTTAATCTTGATATATTTTTGATATTTGGCATTCATTTGCATGCAATTAAATTACTTTGTTATTTATGGAAACATGATATTTTTAAATTAATCGTCGAAATAATCTCATGCAATAATATTCAGTACATCGTTTGAGTTAGTAAGTATCCCCCATCTATTTTCAGCCCTAGGTACTTACGGCATCGGGTCGGATAGCGTGCAAAAATTGTTGTTAAAAACATAATTGCGCAAATAAAAGAAAGGTGAAAATATTAATAAAGTGTTCGTGCAAGTATTTAATGTGTCAGTGATGTGTAGTCTGGGCCCTATTTCGGATTATATACGTGAAAATGAGGAAATTGCACAGTTGTAACCAGCTGATGGCGGGTGAAAATACGGGACAGTTCGTTCGTTTACTCATTTCGAGTAAGTATACTCCGTGTTAAAACGCATTTAAGTGACAAAATTTGAACACACATTTAATACTAATCGTTGCTTTCTGGGTACCTTTCAACTTTTTGTTAGAATAAAAAAAACACCGTTGGCCGGTTAAGTACTAGGGCGTGCACTTTATAACGAAAGTCAAGACACTCCTTGTACCCATTGATATTTAGCAATTAAAGACCATCTATGGTGTTAAATGAAGCTGTTTAAAAATTGCGAAATTTGACAACGGAACACCATCTTACCCAGATAACGAATAGTGAAATGCGGAGCTATAGTGTTTGTCAGTGTGCTACCTTTTGTAAATAACAATCTCTTCTTGGTGGAAACAAACGTTTTTTCGAGCACGATGTCGACGACAACATTCGTCGATAGAATTGACCCCTTCGCCAAAAGATCCCTGAAGAAGAAAACCAAGAAATCCCAGGGTAGCTCCAGATATCGTAATTCGCAAGATGTGGAACTGCAAGCATTACCCCTTCTTAAAGGTAAGCCACGACCTAGTGCAATAACAATTCATCCATGACTCTAAATAACCTTGATCTCCAATTTATGGCGCCGGTCAATGATTGAATTTTTTCACAAAAAATTGCATTTCATTTAAATGTCGACAAGATACAATAACCATATAAGCTCATTTTCATTCATAACTGATCGCCCACTTGGTGTACCAAACACAGGTTACAATGTTACATAATGTTTTCTTTAGCACACAATTACAGCACAAGTATTTTTTTACGTTCAGTTTTTTTTTGCGAACAACCCTATGAAACCATAACTAAAGCCGCTATGTCAATAATTGCTAAAAATATTTCAGTGACTTGTCGTTTTTGTATACAACTTCCTACGTGGGATGGTACGTTTAAAAAACCGATTACAGTATGTACTGGTAACCTAATACAGAAGATTACACTTCTTCATTAAAATTTCTATAAGCATAGGTGTTAATTTGGGTGAATCATCGGATCTAACATAAATATTCACGTCGAGTTCGATAATGCGATTAATGGCATAAAAGTAATTGTGGCTTGTAAACGATATTTATGGAAATGAGCAACTATTTCTTTATAAACGTAATTTATATATTATTAGTGAATTAATTTATAATTTTGTTGAATAAAAAAAATCGATACATGAAATAGAATCATTTCAGTTTCGGTTGAGAATGAGATAGTAAATACTAAAGATTAATAAACCTTGTGATTATAAATTTAACAAGTTCCGAACGATACTAAAAAAAATGATAAAAGAAATACTTGAATTTAGAAAATGTTTAGATATTGATAAGATATTATTAATGATGAATAGGCAGTTAAAATTGATTTAACAACACCTTGTGAAAACATTTCTGATTGAAATTATTTGAAAAAAAATTGTTTAAAATTTAAATACCTTACACATAAACATAATATGTAAACTTGTAATATGACATTACTAAAAACTTTGAAACCATTCCTAAGCAGATCATTGCACCAAATGAAAATCATATATCATTTAAATTTCATTATAAAATTTTATATTGCAACAAACTAATATGTTGTTCTGTTCATTAGATGTATCATCTGCAGAGCAAGAAGACCTGTTTATCCGCAAACTGCGACAGTGTTGTGTGCCATTCGATTTCATGGATCCCGTTGCAGATCTTAAGGGAAAAGAAGTTAAACGTTGTACTCTTAACGAGTTAGTGGATTACATTACCGGTGGACGAGGTGTTCTTACTGAACCAGTGTATCCAGAAATTATTAAGATGGTACATACATACGTTTTTATTATTTGACAGTTACTATTAAATGATTTTTTTCAAACACAAAAAGAAATGTTTTTAGCTGCGGTTTTGATTTCACCAAGCTTTATCAATACCACCTGTTTATAGTGTCACTGAAAAAAATTTGTATATAACTATGTTTATGTATCATCGATTTACTCTCAAAAAACCTTAAATCTGATTTTTTCACTGCAGAGATTTTGAATGTATTTAATCCGTGATGGTGGTCAAATTCCGCACAATGAACAAGAATCAGATTTGGAAAATTTTCGAGGTAAACCTGTGGTATAAATTTCAACTGCCCTATAACTATTTGATTATTGTATGTTTTGGTTTGTTTTGAATATTAGTAATTTTATTGAATAAGACAATGTTATTTAGTTTAAACCTTTTATATTAATATGTACTTTCAATTGAAATTTGTAAAGTACAAAGAAATGTCAGCTCTTTATGCAATATAATGCTATTGTTATCATAGAGAGAACATGCAACAAAATAAGTACCGAAATTTGTACATATTCAATTATGTTTATTGATTAAGATGGAATAGTCTTCATATGTGGTTGTACCGTAAAATTCTAATAATTATTTTTACTTTTTTGTTTAGATATCAGCCAATTTATTTCGTACATTACCACCAAGTGAAAATCCAGACTTTGATCCTGAAGAAGATGATCCAACGCTGGAAGCTAGCTGGCCACATCTTCAATTAGTTTATGAATTTTTTCTTCGTTTTCTTGAAAGCTCAGATTTTCAGCCAACCATTGGCAAAAGAGTTATAGATCAAAAATTTGTACTGCAGTTATTAGAATTATTTGACTCTGAAGATCCTCGAGAACGTGATTTTCTTAAGACAGTTTTACATCGTATTTATGGAAAGTTTCTTGGCCTTCGGGCATTTATTCGAAAACAGATCAACAATATTTTTCTTAGGTATGTATGTAATTTGTTGTAACGTCCCAAAATTTCAATTTTGATTTTCTCATGATTCTGATAGTACAATCAAATATTTTATTATTTTACCTAGTATTTGCTATCATATAAAATGTCTGTAGAGTGGATATTAACAATTTATAGTATAATACTGATTATCCAAACTTCGATTAACTTTGTTGCCACTTAACTGAATAATAATTATTGTCAATGCAGTTTGTTTACAATTATTGTTCTAGTCACAATATGTCATGCTTAATTTTGTGTTATTTTGGACTTTCAAACTTATTTTAATTCTTTATTTCTTATGTCAAGTAAATGAAAACGTGTTATTCTGATATTTGGCAAAAAAATGGCTTGTTTTATTATAATAACAGTGCATCATAATATTCAGATGTCTTTAAAGTAAACGGTAAATAATAAATGTTTTTTATAGATGGTTTTTAAATTACCCAAATTAATTTGAATAATCAGCATTCTACTACTGCATTCAAATATCAATAAAATCTCAATACTTCTATCAAATAATAAATTCATTTTATAAATTGATTAAACAATTTTTTAATGAACTGTATGCAATTTGATGCCATTTATTTTATTTAAAAAAAAAAAACAAAAAGCAACAGTAAAGGTTAATTATATAGTTTTTTGTTTATTTAGGTTTATTTACGAGACTGAACATTTTAATGGAGTGGGTGAATTATTAGAAATTCTGGGTTCTATTATAAATGGATTTGCATTACCACTAAAAGCCGAACACAAGCAGTTCCTGGTCAAGGTGCTCATTCCCTTGCACAAGGTCAAGTGCCTGTCATTATATCATGCGCAACTAGCCTATTGTGTGGTACAGTTCTTAGAAAAAGACCCCACGCTCACAGAACCTGTGGTGCGTGGTCTGCTCAAATTTTGGCCAAAAACATGTAGCCAAAAAGAGGTAATGTTCTTAGGAGAAATTGAAGAGGTTTTGGATGTTATAGAGCCATCACAGTTTACTCGCATACAAGAACCGCTTTTCCGTCAAATTTCAAAATGTGTGTCCAGTCCTCATTTCCAAGTAAGCTTGCATGTTTTGAAATATTTATAGTTAACATTTTCTTTTGTAAAGGTGGCAGAGAGAGCACTTTATTTTTGGAATAATGAATATATAATGTCTCTAATGGAAGAAAACAATAATGTTATTATGCCAATTATGTTTCCTGCACTGTATCGTATTTCCAAAGAACATTGGAACCAAACCATAGTAGCACTAGTATACAATGTGCTTAAAACGTTCATGGAAATGAATTCTAAATTATTTGATGAACTTACTGCCAGTTATAAAGCAGAGAGACAAAAGTAAAACACTGTAAAATATTTCATTTTGTTTTTTTTTTTGTAATGCAATGTTTTAGGGAAAAGAAACGTGAAAAAGAAAGAGATGAATTATGGAAGCGATTAGCTGAATTAGAGCTGAATCATAATAAAAAGCCTGCTTTACAACAAAATAATTCAAGCCCCCAAAATAAAAAGTGATACCACAACCTAACTTTCCCTGTCCACATGTAGTTTTATGCCGGTGAGTAACCACGTAGTGCATGGCAACAACTTGGAACATTGATTAGATCTATTTTTTTTACCAAATGGTAATTATTATTGTTGTATTAGTAAAATGCTTAAATGTAATGATTAGAAGAATTATTTTAATTGCTTGATGTGATTTTTTTAATATCTTTATTTACTATTAACAAATCGCATGTACAATATTTTTTTATTTTACTCATTTTGATGTAATGAGTTATATAAATGATTTCTCTGTTTTTTTGTAACAGTTGCCATTCAAAAAGTGTGTTACGGTATAACAATAAACTGTAAGTTTTAAATTATTGTGAATGTTTTACTAACAAAACTTGTCTGCAGTGTTGTAGTTGTGAACGGCAGACTATGTTAAACATGTGCTATAGTATAACTGGTCAACTGTAAATAGCTAAGCAACGTGGTTACAGTTTGTGTTTGGACTCTGGTTGGCCCACTTCGCTCTTTTTTTAAATTACTCCACATAGATTTTAATCTTTGTTATTCTTGTAAAAAAAGTGTAGGGTAATTTTATCGTCTATAATGTACACAATAAATTATTTAATGTTTTTGTTATGTTTGTTTTTTTTTTCTTTAATTGTAGAATGAAATAAGTGCCAAAGTTATTTTCAAAGTTTTTAGAATATGCCAAATTTTTTGAATTTTTAAGGGACCATTTTAATAATGGGTAAATAATCTCTAATTTATATTTTTGGTCAGTGTATTTAAATTAAGCGAATGGAATAAAGTTTTGAATCAGTTAACTCAGTAAATAACTTTGGTATTACTAAAACACGATGAGATGAGTATGTTGTGTGATTTTATAATAAAAAAATGTTGAATCTGTTAAGGACCTAAAGAGTACAATACATTTTGTGTTAAATAGGCCTGAAGCATCAGGTTTACTTATCTGTTCAATTTTAATATAATATTGACCTTCAAAATTCTTAGCTTTTATATAATTAAGTGATGAACTGACCAAAAAAATGAGAAAAAAAAATTATTACACTAATATCTGTGCCGCACGTATTCTCATGTAGTAACAGCACTGTTTGTAACTGGCATTTTTTTTAACAATAAAAATAACTTTAAGCAGTTGTACAGATAAATTAAGAACACTAGCAACTCTTTAGTGTTTTTTTGTTACGAATAAGAATTAGTTTATATTTAATAGTACATAGCCAACCAAAAATGTGACTGTTAGAGAAGATTGTTCAACAATATTAAATTGCTTCATAACATAGTATTGTGCTCCAGTCTCTTTTCAAACGCAATTTTTAACCACATCCATTTTATATGTGCTATTCTGCACAAATCTACATGAACTTTATGAATGGTACCGAACGATTGATGAATAAATGTATTATTTATGTACAGATAGGGCTGTATAACTTGTAACAAAGTAAGATATTTTGTAAGTTTTAGTTAATAATTATGTTAAATTGCTCTTTTTTTGTATCTTTAACGGATTGTTGTACTTCATAACAAAATTGCAACCGTCTTTTTTAAACTTACTTTTTTTGCTACTATTCAGGATTGATAAATAATAATGCTTAACGTCTATTAACAAATGCAATTTAAATTGTGCTATGGCGTATTTTGCTGAATTGTAGCGAAAAAAAGTATAAAACTAATGCAATTTATACAGCTATAAAACTTTTCTATGCCACAATGGTGCCACTTTACTGTCAACATTTTTTAGAAGCACTATTACATTCACCTAGAAAGGCTTCATACAAGATACGGTATAATATAAAAAATAGCAAATTGTGTTTAGATAGAACAAATTAAAATCATACATTAATTAAGTTGTGCATAATGGAGCTCAATTTCTAGTTATGATCTGGAAATGATATATTGCTGATATTCATAGAGCTACCGTTTTTCTTTTGAGATTGATAAAGCCAGAGCACACAATTTTTTTAGCTAGGATTTTAATATTTTTTATTGATTTTGAGAGGTATTAGGTTTCTGTATAAATTGTTGATTTTTAGATATGCCAAGTTTTATAGGGAAATGAAACCGAAAAACATTCAGTTATAAAATATGTTAGCTCTGTGGATACAAATAAAGTGCATAATCTTTGCTATTGTATGATACAGTAGGGCTGTTGTAATAATGCCCATCCCTCATTAGGCTAAAGTAATATGATATACATATATCGAAATCACTATAAAACTTGTAGATATATGAAAAATATATTGTTAAATTTCTATTGTTTTTTTCGACATTTTACTTTTAAGTTTTTAGAAATATAAGGACATACGTAAATATCTAATTGCAAATTTTAAAATCAAAGTTTATCTATTTCTCTGCATATTGCAATAATAATATTATTTATTTTATTTGATGCTTATAAATTAAGTGTTACCTTTTTTATTACAAACTTTGATTGTAAAATTAACATGTGAAGAAGCTAATTTGTTGTTCCAAACATTTTTTCATACATAGTCATAGATCATGAGTGTAAAGCAAATCAATACATTTATAGAATTCTAAAATAGTTTCTATACAAAAAAATACTTATGTTATTTCCTCATTTTGTGAGGTTGTAGGCTATCCACAAACTTATGAATGTGCGCACTTGCTGTGCGTCAATAAACGTTCTGGTTTTGAGTAATGCTTATTTTTTATCATTTTAAACGCAATTTAGTTTCACCCCCAGAACCAATACGACAAATTATTTCGTCCGGCATCTGTCAAGGAAACGACATTATTTGAAAGGAAAGCGTATTGTACCGTTTGTTTATTGATTCTCATGGTTTTGAAGTACCAATACACCTCCAACTTCTATATTTATAGTAACAGTGCACATACAGTATTACTAATAGGTCATTATTATTTAATTATTTGACGGATTTATTATATTTATATAATTTTACTAACCCTACACTGAACGATATATAAGAAAATGGATTATGTACAGTGGTGCGATTCACATAATTTAACCACTGGTTTTCTATGTCAGTGCAGGGCGAGGGGTAGAAGATTTCTATAGTAGTTTCTACCAAGAGTAATTTTAACAATCAGTTTGTGTAAACCGGCTGAATCCCACCACTGATTATACATATACAGATTGTATTATATGAAGTGTTCACCATTGCTGATTTTGTTATTATTGAAGCTACAAAGTCGGTTAAATTAGCAAAGAATTGGTGTTTTTCCACTCAACAATCGACGTCAACAGTTCTAGATACAATTTTCAACTGCTTCATTGCCTACCTGGCTTTTGGTAATTACCAATGGTAGACCAGTTGCAAAACCCCGTATCTCTATATTAAGTCAATTTTGGAAGCATGCTATAAATTCATAATTGTTAAAATATAAATGATTGGACATTACAATTTTTTTTTTTATAAAATTGTAAAAAAATCGTCTAATTTGACTAGAAAAATGTGTATAATCTCTTACTAATAGGTAGTTTGATATTTTAATTAGAAGTTTCGGTTTGCCTGGTTTTGCAACCGAAACTCAATGATGACTGGTTTTGCATCTGTATCAGTGGCGGCTCGTACATAAGTGCTGCAGAACTGCCAAAAAATTAACGCTAAAAAAATTAACTTCGTTTATATTTAATTTATAAAACGTAATATTGAAAAAATTGAATTTCATCACAAATTTTATTTTCTTAATCGCAAGTCTCCATGCAATCGAGGATCCAACATTTCAACAAACCAGTTAAGTTTTGTCGCGGTTTCAGCGGAGCGGATCATTGTTTTTATACTGGGCTATTCGAGGCAATGCACAGAACTGTTTCAGACACTCCCACTATCCCCCTCGCGTCCTGCACATACTCGAACTCTTTCGCTAGTTTAATGGTCTTTATGTGCTGCATTTCACGCAGTTCTGTTCCAGATTTCAGTCGTTATGTTACGTGCGGTTTTTCGCTTTGTGGCTTTGTCGTTGTAAATTTTGATTTTGTACTTTCGTGTTCGTGTATTGTATTAGTGTTTGTTTTTTGACAATGGATGTTGTGGACAATTTGATTAACTTTAAGCGATTTGTGAAGTATAGTTACGAAGAAAAAATAGATTTGAAAAATAAAGGTCGACCGCTGCCGGACATTATTATTGAAACAAGCGGTATTAGTCGTGGAAAACCATATAAACGTCAGTTCAACAAAGAATTTTATGCAAGGAATAACTGGATGCAAGCAATGCGTAAACTTTACGCATGGATACAATTTCAGTGTTAACAGGCTTGTCCATGCTTTCTATTGAAAAGAAATTTATGTCCGAAATTAAAAATTTTAATGAAAATGTCATTGATACATTTGCCACTAAGAAAGGCCGCAGGATCGATCTGATCTACAAAAAATAGGTAAGTTTAAATAAAAACACGACCTTGATTATATGAGATGCAAATTGTAGAACACCTGTTTTATTGTGCCACGAGCCGCCACTGATCTGTATTGAACAATTTTGTCTGGTCTTGCAACAGCGCTGTCAGCCATTTTAAGCTTCATATCGGTTGCAAAACCAGTCATTTTATCGTTTCGTTTGTAACCTCGAACAAGAGGGGGTTGTAAAAAATTAAGAAATATGTAATTGAAAAAAGTTTATTTATTATTTAAAAAAAACGATCAAGAGCGAGTCAGGCTCGCACAATTAGGATTCCGTACTAAAACAACAAAAAGTAGCCGATTGGCCAAATTACATTTTTTATGTATATTCAAATTTGCTTGTGGTAGGTAACTGATAAGGATTGATAAGGTTAAAAGGCCATCGTAAGTTTCCACCTATTTTTATTAAAAATAATTTTTCCCCGCAACTATTACATTGTCGAAAAAACCTGCAGTTTTCCTGTAATAAGTCGATTAAAATCAAATTTTTAGCTGTAGAAACCTAGGAGAATAAGGGGGGAAACGTTCAGTTTTTGCACATCTGTAGCTATATCATTAAGAGCCTTCTTCACGCATGTTAAATTTATATACCACGAGCGGATTAATGTGGCAGCTAAAAACGAAAATATTGATTTGATCTTTACGTGTTTAGAAACTATGAACCTTTATCTAGAAGACCCCGGTGCTATTTTTTTATTATTTTCCTTCTAAAATGATGTAATGAGATTTTTAAAATTATAATGTTTTACAAGAATAGCGGTGCAAAGTTGTCACTCACTTTGCAAAGTTGTCACTCGGCAAAAGCGAAAAAAGCGTCCGGCATGATGTTAACAATCCTTTCAGTGATACAGTTAAATACAGGGTGACCAACTTTTGGCGCTAACATAATTCAGTTTTATCTGTCAAAATAGCAGTTTTGTCTTTGCGCACGCTTCCTCTTCGTTCTATGGCTTCAGCTTGTGGCACTTTCATTACTTCCTTTGGACTTACTACTTACTTCTATGAGAAGCGTAGGTTCTAGTTGGTATGGAGACGGTGTATCTACAGTCGGGGCTACTTCAGCTGTTCCAGAATGTTCATTTATCGCAATATTAAAATGTTCATTTTCGGAAGATGGTTCAGGTTTCAGGGGTTGCCGAAATTTTCCGTAACATGTAGTTGCCTTTCGGTTGTTTCGGCGGGTTTGAACATCCTATCCTCAAAAACATTGGGGTCTAATGGATAGATTCCCGTTTTTCGAAAGCCATTGACGGCTGTTTCAACAGAAGCGGCTTTTTTGAAACCATTACCACAAAGTTTTCCTACGTGATAAATTATTACAGGTCGTCCAGGGTGTAAACGAGACCATTTTTGTAATTCTTCTGTGTAGTAGTGACTTAGTGAGGCCATAAGTGAAAAATCCAAGGGCTGCATGCGATGAGTGCAATGTGGTGGGAAACAGAGCACTATCACGTTGTTCTCGCGAACCAAATTAATTAGTTCTAAATTTTTTGTGTGGGTCGTATGACCATCGAACAACAGAAGAACGGGTTTTTCTTTAGAAGGTTTTGAAAATTCTATAAACCGTTTAAACTATTTGACAAGCATGTCCTTTTGGATCCAGTCTGAACATATTGGGCATAAAAATTCAGGCTGCACTCATACATGCCTCTACTGTCACAAGAGTTTCCCTTTCTGCAGACACTAGCCCCCCACTTGCCTTTTTTTCACGCAATGCAAAAACTTTTGACACAAAATTATCAACTATAAAAAGTGCAGTTACAAATATTAAATCAATATCAAATTAATTAATGAGTAGAACGGACTGACTTGTCTGAAGCTATTGCTATTTTTGTAACAAATTACAAATTTACAAATTATTGGATCAAATCAACTTGTGAGGCGTCATTAAATTTAAAAAAAATTGTCTAACAGAATAAATTAAAAAAAATATGCGTTGCTATTTAAGAAAAAAATTGGAGGCTTCTCATGGTACTTGTAGAATCACTCATTTTGATTCTTTGTTGGTTAAAATCAGCTTGCGGCTTTTTTTAAGAATCACTCTGTATCTGTTTTATAAACATATTATCCGTCTACAAAGTACAAATAAATGGAATTTTGTAGTATTAATATAATCCTTATTCTAAAACTTCCTTGTAAAATTATTATATTTACCAGAACCCAGAATCATTTATGCTATTTACCAAAGTTTTTAAGCGCCAGTATAAGCGACATTTTTGTGCTGTTTCAACTTGAAACAGCACAAAAATGTCGCTTGAAAACTTTGGGAAATAGCATAAATGATTCTTCCCCTAAATAGGTACATTAACTGTTGCCATTAAAAATTAATTACGGTGTCAAACATTTTTTTCTTTGCGCAGGTTCACTAAATTGTTAACGATGTTTTTATTTTTCTTTCCACCTTATAATATATTTTCTAAACTTGTTGCACGTACATACATTATAATTAATGATATTATTTAACACAAATCAAGGTCGACTATATAAACTATATGGCTTTATAAACGAATCAGCTTTTAAAACTCAACTTCATTTCAAAAAATATGTGCAAGTTGCTCATTTTTGTCCACAGCTTTGTCTACGACGTATAGACAATTCAAGTTAAGCATACGACTCTAGGGTAAATAAATTCAACTAAGCAAACTCCTTGTTGTGACGTCACGTCGTGCCACGTGCGTTTGTTACTGTTCGAGTTTTGCAATAATTTGATTAGTTGTCGATAATTCTAAAGAAGCAATGAACTAATTTGTAATTTGTTTGTTTGATATCAAGTTGTAGGCCAGATTTAAAGTGTCAGTGTTAACGTTAATCATTGATACATCCGAAACTAACCTAAAGAATTTTCTCACGCTGAAGCTATTGAGATTGCTCAAATATTTTCGGCGAGGGTCCATATTGAGAGGTCTAATCAGATAATAAAAACGTTTAGAATATTGGCAAATCGCTTGCCAGCCAATCTAATACCAATTGCAGATGTTATTTTTGAAATGGTATGTGCACTTGTAAACCTTTCAAATCTAATCCGAGCAGTTGATAAGTTTATTGAATGAAAACGAATACTACTTCTAGTAAAAAAAAAATACTTTATTTTATTTACACAAAGATGATGTAGCATTTTTGTTAAATAGTTTGATGTCGAGAATCTTTAAAGGTTTTGCATCGTCTCCTAAAGTGATCCCATTTTTCAGATAGTTTGCGCTGTTAATCTTTCAAATCCAATTTTGGTAGATGACAAATTTGTAACATAATTTTTCTATAATTTTCCCAATTTTTATAATGCCACATATTTACCAAATTCACTTTGACCGGCGACGTACACTGGCGTTAAAAATTTCTATCCTAAATATGACGTCACAATGCAACAGTTACCTATATTATCGATACGCGGTAAAACTAATTTGAATTCCCAATACCTGCGTCAGACACTTTCTCACCAATTTTGGCATTTGCTTGCTGATACCAATAGAGGTTTGTGATGATAAACAGATCTCGATCATCGATACCAACCTGCCGCAGAATGCTGACCGTTTTAACATGCCTCAGCTTATGGAAGGCATTTTCAAAATCGATGAAGCACATACAAATTGGGTGACTAACATCTCTTTGTCTTTGGACTAAGGCCTGGATACTGAATAGTGCTGCTCTGGTTCCAAAGTTATTGAGGAATCGAAATTGAATACCACTGATTTGTTCCTCAACTTGTTTATAAATTCGGGAGTGTATTGTGTTAAGAAAGATTTTTAGGACGTGGTTCTTTAAGCTGACGGTTCGATAATCGCTGCATTTTTTGTCCGCATTTTATCCGGAATCATTACGAAGGTCGATTTTAGCCTATCAGATAGTATGTTGCCAAAATCATCGATTTTTTTGAATAAGTGGAGAAATAGACGTTTGCCATGACTCTTGAGTAGTTTCAGGATTTCCGTAGGAATGTGTGTGGTGACGTTTTGTGTTTCGAATTCAGTTTAATCGTCCTCCAATAATTCTTCCACATACTCCTTCTATCTTTTCAACTTATCTAAATCATTCACAATGAAATTGCCATCTTTGTCAATAATTATAATAGCTTTTTTCTATTTAGATCAACTAGCCGTTTCACTTTCTTATGTATGTTAAATAAACGTGTCGTGTTTTCTTTGCAAACCTTTTGCAGTTTTCTTCCTTTGCAACACGGCATATTTTTTTAATGTTTCTGTTCATGATGTTATATCTTTCTTTATCTTTGTTCTTATACCTTCGTCTTTCATCTATTATACTCAGAATATAATCAGTCATCCATTGTTGTTTATTTTTTTTTACTGTTCTTTATACTAGATGTCATGGATGGTCGTTTGGAATTGGTTTCATTGATCTTCAATATTTTGTTGGCTTTCCATTTCACCAAATCTATTTTCTAATTCCTTCATCATTGTATAATCAATATCTACTTGTTTATGAGACTTGTGCTGTTTGATCTTTTTCAGCTTCAGATTTAGGTCACCAACTAGTAAATTGTGATCTGAACGAGCGTTAGTACCGGGAAGGTTTTAAGCTTATTATTAACCCCTTAACGCACGATTTCTTCAATTAATGTGACGTTATAGTTAAACTGATATACAGTGCTTTCGTAAAGTAAGGAATAAATTGGATAAATTATTTTAGAAGAATTTTCACAAAAAATCCTCGGACCCGTCAACTTTAGTTTTTAAAACTGCATCTTTTTTAATATTTATAATTTTACGATCGTCTTTTGTTTTTGCACTATAACGTCATCAACAATTTTTTTAAGTGGTACCCTATATTTTTGATCGCGAATTTGGATGCGGCACATTTTTTTGAGTACGAGTACGTCAAATTCGTATGACCTTGAAAAGGAAAGTTTTCGAAATAATCAGTCCTAAAATTTCGAAAATGTATGGTAAAATTATTAGAGTAGACCAATAATAATATCATCAAGGAAGTGCTGGAAACAAAAGACGGTTTTGACAGCAACAAAATTTCTTGGAAAAACGCTCGGATCCGTCAAATTTTATTTTTAGTAGCGTATTTTTTAAAATAGGATTGGTACAAACTGAATGATTACAAAAAAAAAAAATAAAGAAAACGGTTTAGTTATCTCAAAATACTAAATTTAAGTAATGATTAAATTCAAAAAACAACAAAATTAAAATATTGCGCACTATTGATTTCTTGACAGCAGCCAATGCGATCAATAAATTCTTTTTGAACATTGCCAATAACTTCAGGAGGGATTTGTCGTATCTTATGACGAATTGTTGCTTTAAATCTTCTAAATTCTCTAACCTACTAACGTACACTTTACTTTTTAAGCATCCCCACAAAAAGTAATCAAAGGTTGTCAAATCTGGTAATCCCTCTTTTGTTTCCAACGCTTCCTTGATGACATTATGATAGGTCTACTCTAATAAATTTATCATACATTTTCGAAACTTTAGGACTGATTATTTCGAAAACTTTCCTCTTCAAAGTCATATGAATTTAACTTATCCGTACTCAGAAAAATGTACTGCATCCAAATTCGCGATCAAAAATATAGTGCCATTTAAAAAAATTGTTGATGACGTCATAGTGCAAAAATCAAAGACGATCGTAAAATTCTAAATTATAAAAAAGATGCAGTTTTAAAAACTAAAGTTGACGGGTGAAAATTCTTCTAAAATGTTTTAACGAATTTATTCCTTACTTTACAAAAGCACTGTATACCTAACAAAGCGTTGGACATGACATACTTACACGCGCCGTTGCGCAAATTTGCGACTACGATGAATGTACATACACTAAGACCTCGTTTAGCGCTTCCTCGTTTAACGCTGATTCGATATAACGCTGTCTGCTCGAAGTGTAAAAAAAAGACATTACGCTGTTTCAAATTATCTCGGCATTTCGTTGATCCGTATATAGCTACGTAGGATAGTACGATTATTTCTGAGCAATCAGCGAAAGATGGCAATTTGTCGTAGCGCTGTACTTCCCCTAAATCTATGTTTGTTAGGTACGTTTATTTTCGCGTACCCTGTTCATTAGCTGTTATTAATTTATGAGCTGTGATCCTCGATATTATTGTGTAAGAAAATCGATAAAATTTTTATTTGTTCATTAAAAATAAATCCGTATCATTTTGTAGATTATTCAGAATGAATAAGTGTAATAATAAAACCAAAATGATACGAAAAGCATTTCGAACAATATTAAAATGTAGGTCCTGAGGCAATTGGAATACGATGAATGTCAAATCGACATTGGAACCGCTTTAACTCGAAAGAGCTGGCGCCATATGTCTCAGAAACCGACTTTTTTTGTAAACGCTGAATATTTTTTTAATCTTTTCATAAATTTGGCTGATTCTTCGGGTAGCTGCCTTATTTGGTCATCGCTATTATCAGTCTTTCATATGATAGCGAGGTGTGTAGACATACTGTTTTTGTGTTTTTTGCGTCGTCACCGGCTGTGAGATTCGACGTCAGTCGGCATGCAAGTAAAATAAGCTGAATACAATTTTCCTTTAAAAAATTTTCTTATTTTATTTTTCATTTTGTTTAATGGCTTATTATGTTAAAATTTAGCACTAAATGTATTTTGGCAAGAAAGTCTAATGATTTGTTTTTTTTTAGAGGTGTTACCATAAAGTGACGTCATTTTCATATCAACTGTTGAGTTTAATGCAAACAATGTTATATTAACCCATTATATTTATTATAAATTATATTTATTATTATATGCTTTGTATGATGTACTGATAACAAAAAAAAATAATTTAAAATTTTTTTGCTGCCCAGTTTTTTAGAAGAAAATGTTGCGTTTACGCAACGTTGGCGGTTTACAGTATAGAAAATATTAAATAGGTATTAATATGTATTCAACCAGATAAAAATTTAATATTCTTATTACAATATATAGGGCACAATTTATTGTAAATTATTTTAGGTAATGTTGCGTTTACGCAACGTTGGTTGTAAATGGGTTAAATTTAGTTGTGTTTTATTGTAGAGAGGACGCAGTTTCCAATGTATAAATTTATATTTAACATAAACTAATATTTTTCAGTAATAATTAAACTATAAAAACTCTCGGTCTCTGAGAGAGGTGCCAGTCACAATTAAAATTTATTTCGTGTCGGCTCTGGTGGATTAAATATTCCTGTTTCTACTATATGAACCATTTTAGAAATAAAATTTGGTTGTTTTCGGTCTCGTATTCCCCTTTCCCTATTTACTGTGTGCTCAAATGACTTCGTTTAACACTGTTTTGTTTAGTGCTTTGACGTCTAGGAACACATCCTGAGCGCTAAACGAGGTCTTAGTGTGTATTAAAAACCCAGCACCACATCCATTAAATTTTATACCACTAGAAGGCGTTATACTTACTGACTGATATCATCATTATTATAACACACAATAGTATAAATTTGACGCAATAAATGTAGATATTTGACTTGTTTCGCTGTGTAATGTGTTCCACTGTGTACTACGTCTATTAGTTAAATATAAACGAAAAATTATTCATTTTTTTTATTTCAAAATTTTAAGCTTTTTGTATAACTTACAAATATTACAGCATTAACAACAAAGGCCCTCAAACAAACGGAGCATACTCCTCTCATAAAAACATGTATACCATCATACTTATAAGTTTTATAAAAGCAATCTCTCATATTTTTATACATTATATGTTCTGGATCAGCTTGTATTCGAGACTTAACCACATCAAATGGCAAACATATCATGCATGATATTATACCTTATAGATTACAATGATTAATTAGATTATCTTCTACTTAAATGCATACCTGCTAAGCCACCGGCTGTAATTTCTTGTCGCAGTTCACTGCATCGAGTAAATGGATAACACTGATGCACTAAGACTTCATATGTCAACATGTAACATCCACAAGCAGGTACATCTCTGTTAAAATCATATCAAATTATCTACTTAACAAAAAATTTTGTGTAATGTAAAAATTAAAATACCGCAGCAGCGTTGGGATATATCCTCTATACAATCCTATTAAACCTTTTGAATTGTATATCCCTTTAATGCAGTCTATAGTACTTGTGTACGGTAGAGTTAACTTCTTGCTCCACTCAACACCTTCTGCTGTTTTTACTTGTAGTACTGTCTTTACTAACTCTACTGGACAAATTATAAATGATTGAACAAATCCAGCGAAGGAACCTATAATAGCACATTTTTAATAGATTTACTAACTAAATAAAAATAATTTACCTGCATAAAATATATGTCTTAAAACATGTGGATCGTTTGAATCCATTCCGGTAGATTCAAAAATTTTAACCGAGCTTGCATACGTACCAAAAAATACAGCGTTAACAGGACCAGACGCTATTAGAGGAAACCATATTCCTTTGTAAAATCCTCGCAAACCTTCGTATTTATATGTTCGACGTGTACTACTTAAAAATCTGCTATTCAGTGCTTGCTGTCGAACTTTAATAGTATCCAGCGGATGGCCCACCAATAATCCACAAACTCCTGAAAATTATATTTGCTGAATTCAAATGTATATACTGTGACGACGCATCATTTTAGAATAAAAATGGAATTAGTTAATTTTTGTAAATTAAGATTTGTAAATTGTAACGCAGGAGAAAAATCAATACTTGTGTACGGTCGAGACACAATTTCTGACCACTTGTTTAAAGTGGCTAAGGGATCAATTTCAAGTTGGGAGTCGCAGCGCAATTTTTATAATGTGAATTGCTACCTTGGTGGAACTCGAATTGCAAATTTTATATCAGTGTGCTGCTGCACCTCGAGTAGCTGACGCATCTACATAAGCGGTCGCGAGAGTAGAGCATTTCGAGTCGCACCGTAATGCTACAATACAATACAATACAATATTTGTATTTTTTTTACATTATAAAAGTTGCGCTTGAACTCCCAACTTGAAATTGGCCCCTAAGTGACTAACAAGGGGAACATCAGGTTTGGTCGTCTCAGATTTTGACGAGTCTGTGGTATATTATAGACCTACCCTCCCATTAACTCATGGTAAAATAATATAACGCAACGTTTAAGAATTTTCGAGAAAAACGTGTTTAAAAGTTTTGTTGATATTTTTAAGCCGAATTTAAAGCGAAAATTTGCATGTACTACGAGGATATCTAAGTGACAAGGCAGTATACGGGGTTCAGTTCTTTCCTCAGTTCGCCAGTTCGATTCTCAGGTTCTGAACCTTTTTTTAAGCTATGCATAATACATATAATATTAGGTATTTGCTATTATTATTTAGTTTCTAAAATAATAACAAATATCTAATACACTTTGTATTGTGCAGATTAAAAAAAAAGTCCAGAACCTGAGGATCGAACCGACGAAAAAGTAGAGAACTGAACCTCGTATACTACTTTATCACTTACACTGTTCTGGTACGATTCACTTAACGTTTGGCTTAACAATATCAACAAAACTTTCAAACACGTTTTTCTCAAAAATTCTTGAGCGTTGCGTCGTATTATTTTACCATGAACTAATGAGAGGGTAGGACTATAATATACCACAGACTTGTCAAAATCTGGGACGACCAAACCTGGTATTCCCCTTGTAAGAATAACTATAACAGGGGTGGCCAAGCTCCTTGATAGTCCGAGCCATTTTTCAATATTTGAAATTTTTCGCCAGCCGCAATTAAATACATACACATACGGAACGATAATAATTTGTTAAAATATAATAGCACAAAAATGAAAAGGGAACTCGGGTACATTTATCGAGAGCCACAAATAATCCTTCAAAGAGCCGCATGTGGCTCGCGAGCCGCAGGTTGGCCACCCCTGAACTATAAGCCACATTACTTTATTTGTATACTCATCCCTCGATATACGTAGTAGTTCCGTTCCCGGGAATCGTTACTTATATCGAAACTACGTATAACGAATATATTTTAACCATATGTTATATGGGTTTGGGACTTTTGCGCTAAAAGTTGTATACCTACAATAAAAATAAAACATATTAGTTTAATTAAATTTATGTATTTATTTATTTTTACAAAATTAATTATTTTTAAATGGCACAACAAAACAAGTAATGGTGTCTACGTATGTCTAAAATGATAAAAATACAAAATGTTTAAGTTATATTTTCTGCATCATCAGGAATAGTGTCATTAGCTAAGGAAGAAATTGGTCGGATGAATGATTTTAACGTCAGCGGCTTTACTCGACTTTTTTTTGTTTATAGAGCTGTTTATAGCAATCTATTTCATGGTTAACACCACGCGAAATTCTTAAACTTCGTTCCTCGCGTAAAATTTGTAAGTTGTTTTCGAAATAAACAAGAACTTCTGATCAATCCTTCGTGATTAACCGTTTCTGATTATCATTTATGTTTGTATATTCGCGTTCGAACATATTAAGTTTCAACGTCTCAATAAATTGTCCGATAGGATGATAGAATGATAAAATAATAATAGCCAGAGCTGGTAAAAAACGTATTCTTTAAAAAATAGTTAAATTTCCTTCTCAACAGTTGAATGCGTTGAACGCGACCATTGAACACTAAATGGTAACTCATGTTGCTTGTGAGGAGTTGCCGACAAAACGACTAGACGTTTTATAAAACGACTGATTTGACAATTCACCTCCGACATATGCACTTACTGTACATTGAAAATCACAAATCATCAACTTATAATAAATTTGGGTTTTATTACAAAATTCCATCCGGCACTCTTATGGAGACACCCGTTATAAGTGGTGTAGAAATTGAGCAAAGGTTAAAATTACGCGAGGCTGTCGTGACAGATGGCGATTAGTGCCTTGGGAATTTAATAAAAATCGCGTAAATTAAGAAGTAGGTACATAACTATCATTATAAAAGTTTAGTAAATTTATCCTTTGTGGTCTAAAGTGCACAACATATTTTAGTTGCAGTATTGGTTGACAAACATTTGCCTAATTGAAAAGCTACAAGAAACTTGATATAATACAGAGTTCAATGGATTTAGCATCTAACCAAAAAAAAAAAAAAAATTATTTGTGAATCGATTTTCAAAGTTTGATGACAGATTGCATTTGTTTACTTTGAAAATGGCGCCTAAATACAGCGCATGCGTGATTGCCAAGACATTCTTGTCAGTGGTAAATTTGTAAATAATAGTTTAGTGCCTTATTTTAGAAAATAAATAGCTTCACATGTGGTAAACAGGTTGAAATAGAAATTTTATTTTTGTATCGTTTTAGAAATAATCGATAATGAAGATTTGGTGCTGCACTTACCTGAAATATAGCCAGCTACAAAGTCAGTTAAATTAAGAGTCATGTTTCCTTGCTCATAAGTGTATGAACGAAAAAACTTAAAAAATGAAGAAAACATAAAATTTAACCGTGATGATTCATTCAATTAATATTTTAATAAACCCTAACAAATGACATACCAAAATTTCAAAATAGCAGCAGATCAATTATTTTTATAATGCTTTCAAGAAAAAATAAAGAATTGAGAACAATTAAAGAAGGAGTTGTGGGGAAATATGTTAAAAAGGATACTCCCCCAGAAATGCCAAGTAAATATTTTTACTAGGTTGTAGTAAATAGATTTATAAGTTTTCCTTCCTAGTTATTAATGTGTGGACAACAGAACCAAAACGAAGGCTCTCAAATCAAAGTCGGACGTCAGTTTCTTCACAATCTTCAGTATTTACCAACAACTCTTTGCCTCAATCTAATGTGACTGTTCAGAAATTTGGTAACCAAAAAACCACAATCAGTGATGTAGGTTTGGGCGCCCATGAAGGGAAATACACTCCAAGTTCTTCAGTTCCAGATTTAGCTACAAGGTTTTTCTTTTCTGCATTGTATTGTTTATTATCTAAAATTAAAATTGTAGGTTTGCTCATTTATCAGTTGGTGTTAACAATGAAAATGTGTCCAATATTGCCATAAATCAGAACAGTTCAATAGCAAGCACTTCACAACATACTTATGTTAATCAGTATATTGCTTCTACATATTCCATTGACAGTGCTGTGGTAAATATCTCAGAAATTTTTATTTAGCAGTCTAATCTTTTACATTGCAGAGTAATGCAAATTACGTTGAAATAGATCAGATATATCCACTAACGAGCCAAGAAAATTCAAGTGCTGCCAACTATAAAGAGTCAAATTACAATCGTAGTAGTTCTCCTATATATCAAAACACCATAGACAGTGTTCCAATGAGAATACAAGAAACATCACCTATTTATAGCAATTTAAATGCTGAAAGGTACCGACCCCATTCTCAGGGGATGACTTATGGGGAGCACCTTGCCCATCAACTACGGCATTGCATAGGACGATCTGATAATAATCAAGGTAAAACAGTGTTAATTCTGTTTTCTTTATAATCAGCAATTACATTAAGTAGATCAATCTGAAGAATTACCATTACCACTTGGTTGGTCTGTTGATTATACTTTGAGAGGTCGTAAATACTATATAGACCACAATACAAAAACTACTCATTGGTCACATCCTTTAGAAAGGGAAGGTTTACCAACGGGATGGCAATGTATACATTCTCCACATTATGGTGTATATTATTACAAGTAATTATATAAATATTTCAAGTAAATTTATGTTTACAAACTTTTCATATTTGTAGCCATATAACAAGACAAGCTCAGTATGAACATCCTTGCTTAGTGCCATGCTATAATTATCAACCTGATGTGAGATTTTTAAATCCTCCACGGCATACCCACTATCAACCACACAGTGTATTGGTACCTGCTAATCCGTACTTATTGGAAGAAATTCCACATTGGCTAATTGTTTATTTTAAAGGTATGTTATTTTATATTGAAGTTGCTAATAAATAATCTTTTATTTTATAGCGAGCGCAGATTTAGATTATAAATTACGTTGGGATATGTTCCGACTGACAGAATTAGATTGTTATAATGCTATGCTTACTAGGCTTTATAAACAGGAATTGCAGAAAATAGTAATGCGTTATGAAGCTTATAGGTAAGTTAAAATTGTGTTTGCCTTAGTTCAACATTTAGTTTACAGATCTGCACTGCTAGTAGAAATGGAGAAATTTCGAGGAAGTCTGAGTAATTCAAGAACTGTGACTGGACAATAGAAAAGGTTCCTAAATATTACAGTTACTGAAAATACAAATAATTTAAACATTTATTGCAATTCTAAATGTCAACTAATTTCTGTAATGGTAACATTTTATCTACTGTTCATTATCACTTATTTCCTTTGATTCATTATTAATTTCATAGCGATTTGTTTTTAAACCACTTATTCTATAAACTGTTGCCTCTTTTATGTCTAAGGTTTTAGTCCATTGTTGTGCTACAATAAATCGTAAAGCTTTATTTTTAATTTAACTTTTATTTTGTGGTATATACTGACCTGGTGTTAACTGAAGTTCCTCCTTACTTTTGTATTTTGCAGCCCAGTCTGCTTTTCCTGTGGATACACAATATACAACTATACCAAAAGCGTTCCATGCTAGAAGCA
Source organism: Dascillus cervinus (assembly GCA_949768715.1). Taxonomy (NCBI): domain Eukaryota; kingdom Metazoa; phylum Arthropoda; class Insecta; order Coleoptera; family Dascillidae; genus Dascillus; species Dascillus cervinus. The sequence continues at coordinate 17,242,038 of OX458318.1, read as the reverse complement.
TGTAAATTGTAGACAGTCGTCCTTTCCATCTTTCTGCTCGATTTTCAGGAATTGGATTGCTATGTCGTCTAATAAATTTTCTTAACCAATGGAAACGAAATAACGCCATTTATTACATAAAGTTTAATATTATTACCGTTCATATAAATTACATATTTAAAGGTTATATAAAATTTGACATAAAAATGACACTTAAAATTGACAACAGAAAATAAACAAAATAGTGGGGTGATGGCGAAAAAAAATTTTTAACATTTGGGCAAACTTAAAATTCCAGTTTTTCAAAATTTTTGTGGAAATACAAAAATAAATTCTAGTGCTACCTTAAAGTAAGTACCATAATGTTGATAATTGGTTGTCTTTAATATGCCTATGTGAAAATATAAGGGCATAACGTATTTGTGGTCATGTCAAATATGCTACCTTGGAAGAATATATTAATTATAGATTTTTAACCTTGACATTCATTAAAAAATACATAATTTACTTATTGTAGCATTTAATCATGGATAAACAGATAGGCGATAGTCCGACAAAAGAAACACCGACTGTAAATGCATGTTCAGAATTATTGAAACCAACTATGGTACCTATTATTCATAAACCGTCTCTAAGCAGTTTGGTAGAGTAAGTATCATTAACAGTACAATTTCAAAATAATACAGTAATTATGATGTTTTAGATATTTAAAGTATCATGACCTTAATCTTTCTGAATTACCAAAACCAAATCCTTGCACTGAAATTGGAGATTCCAATTCTCCTGATTTTAATCCCTCCTTTATTTCTGTAAATGGTTCAGATGTATCAGATGAAAGGTTTAATTTATAAGAAATTTCAAATTTTTGTTGTTAATCTTATTTAAATTAATGTTTATAGCAATAAGGATTCATCAATACCATTCGATTCTTGGCTACTTGGTGGACCACTGGGTTCACGAAATGCAACTTTAGTATTTCGAAGTTCTGCACTAGCTAACTCTAACGAAATGTCTGTCCAAAATAAACCTGGATATAAGTTACATATTACTTATAAAGTGTCACAAGCAGAAACTAAATTAATCTCAAAACTCTTGGAATGTCATGGGGTTTATGAGGTCGCCAATCATTCTTCCGATTTTAATTTATTATGGACTGGAAACCACTTGAAACCTGGAATTTTAAGAGCACTTGCTCCTCATCAAAGAGTGAATCATTTTCCTAGATCATATGAATTGACTCGAAAGGATCGTTTGTATAAGAATATTGAACGAATGCAACGAGCAAAAGGTTTTAAACATTTCGATTTTGTACCCCAAACTTTTGTTATGCCACTTGAGTTTAAAGATCTTTGTACCACTCATTATCGATTAAAAGGACCATGGATAGTTAAACCAGTTGCCTCTAGTAGAGGACGTGGTAAGTTTCTAATTTTAATATTTGACTGTTGAATGTTTGCAATAAATATTTCATGTTTCAACTTTTTCATCTATATAATGGCATGAACTTATTGAACTTTCTTGTCATTACTGAGAATAAAAATAATTAATTTAATTTTAAATACAAAAGTAACTCATTTTTCACATTTTAAAAAACAGCAATGTTTTAAACATATCTCGGGAACTGCTCAATCAATTTTGATGATTTTTTTGATGATGATTTAATGTAAAAATAGCAAATTCCCAAGCGGTTTTTGTCTGACCCTGAGACAATTTGTTTATAACGCTGTTTTGAGTATCCTACTTTGTTGGTTGTTAAGAGCCACTTTATTTCAACTTTTTGAATTTTTTTTTCGATACGTTTCTTTGGATGAATTAGAAGCTATATCTACGATAGTAACTTCTAAAATTAACGTTTAGTAATTAAACAATCAGCTGCAACAAAAAATACTGAAATTGATTAACAAATTTCTTGGTTACAATCGAATCAGCATTTGGCACACATATTGGTCATTGGATTGACCGTCTTTTCTATAAGTTTCATCAACACCCATCCATTTTTGCAATAATAATGCGCAATTTTAGAAAATTAATTTTTCCGGGTTCGACATTTATTTTACGGTTAACAAATTAGTTAAATATGACTTTAAGTATTCTAAATTGTAGGTAATTTAACTGCCTACAACTTGCAATAACTAATTTTCCGATAGGTCGTCTAGATTTTTATAGACAGTAAAGAAAGTGAAAAAAGACGTAATTTTGTCACTTATTAGCGATACTTCTTTCGCGTTAGTTTTTTTATATTATCATTGTACATACCCTTCAGATAATATATTTTTTATCTTCAAACTCTAATTCGACTGGACTGTTAGAACTGCATCTGGAAATGTAGAATACTACTCTATGTTGTGAATTTGTTTGTTTCCACCCATAAAATCTTATTAATCAACAAAATCTTCATTTCCTTAATTGAAGGAAGACAAAACTAGTGAATATCAAAAGTTGTCAAACAGTACAAAAACCAATTTGTAAAATGTTGACATTTTCCAATTTTTGTTCAGATGCACAACTGGCATGGCTTTCGAAAAAAACTTCCCCGCTGCACTGCAGTAACGTTTTATAGGCAATTAATACAAATTACATTTGGGTGTTAAATGGTTAACACTAATTATAGTATATTGTAGTAGGAAAGTTACTACCTTTGTCCCTGTTATTCCGAAACTAACATAATAAAATCTAATATATACTTGGACCCTACTATAGTTTATCTCCTTTAAAGTAATTTTCCCCTGCATTGTTGCACCGTTTTCAGCATACTTGAAGATTTTTGAAGCAGCTATGAATGGCTTGAATGAAATTGTAGTGCTTGTTTAAGTCATCGAATTAAAAAGACAACAAAGGCTGGGAAATTGTCAGTTTCCAAAAAATCAGCACATATTAAAGAACAAGCCTTCTTTTGCCCTCATGCCAGACTCTAAGGTACCAGTTTGTCATTAATTTTTTTTTTGTGTAAATCCTTACCAAAAATCCTATAGCAGATGGTGTTACTGATGCATCGATATTGAAAAGTTTGCAAAGATTTTAAATTCGTTTAACGTTTTCAAGATTGCATGAAGTGAAAGTGTAACATGACTCGATTATGTCGGAAATATGCTTATAACACTCAGGTAGACTTCTCGTCAGTTGTGAAAGAGTTTTGCGTGGGTGTGCACATGAACTGATTTGAATTCATTTAGTTCATATCTTGAATATTATTATATTGCGGTCGCCCAGATTTCCGCCCATGCAAACCTTTTTCAGATCTGATGTTTACTATACACAAATTGGTGATAATGCTGTATTAAGATAGATTAAGCTTTTTCTAGAAGTTTTAGCAATATTTTTGCGTAACTTCAAGTAAAATGCTCGTTCATCGCTGAAGAACCACTTGGGTTGCAATAGACGTAAATTTACCAAAATTTACTGATATATAGAAAAATGTCAGCGTAATATCTCTATAATTGCCAATATTTCTTTAATAGCCTAGTCTAGGAACTTTTGGGACAAAGATAGTAATTTGCTGTTGATTTTTTGTGCTCTTTGACATTTCTGGAATCTAACTGAGAAGTCGAATAAGATTTAATTATTTAATTAATTTTGAATTCTCAATTTTAACTTAACAAAATTAAAATAAGAATTAAAATTTTAATACACATGCTACTGTTTATTAAGTTTATTTTCTTATTTTCTGTTTTGTACAATTGCAAAACACCCTATAGTGTAATCGTGTAGCAATCAATTCATGAACACTTTTTTATACATCCAATAAAACGTTTATATTATGGAAATATTTTTAAATTGACTCTTCTATATTTGTTACCATAATGGAAAGTACTAATGTTTTATTAATCAAATAAAATTAGTTATGCATCCTACTACTTTATTTACAATTTTATGTCAATATGAAATAATAACCGTAATTAATAACACATACATTTTAATTTATCAACTTAAGATTTCCTAAATTCTTTACTGTTTCATTGTACATTTTTAATATGAAATTTTTAAAATACGTAGTAAAATTCAATGATAAACTTCTAACATTATTGTAATTTGCTTTTAGGAATATTTATTGTAGAAACACCAAACCAAGTACCCTTAGATGAACCAGTTGTTGTAGCAAAATATATATCAAAACCACTATTAGTGGAGGGTTGCAAATGTGATTTAAGACTGTATGTGGCAGTAACATCATTTAATCCACTACTTATTTATATTTACGAAGAAGGATTAGTCCGTTTTGCAACTGTTAAGTATGATGCTAGTCATAAACAGCTCTGGAATCCTTGTATGCATCTTTGCAATTATAGTATTAACAAATATCACAGTGATTATGTGAAGTAAGTTAATTAATTCTTAATTAATGACACAAGCCGACATTATTCTAGGGTTTTAATCAATTTATCTCTTATGGAGCGATTATCACATATCTTTACCCGTGGTATATTTTGCCCATCACTTAAGAATTTTAAACACTCGCCCAAAATGTAACCAACTACAATATGCACGGTTTAGAATATAAAACAGAAAATCTCCAAACCAGTCCTTTCTGGAGAAAGCTTTTTGGTCCAGCAACAGATGTTCCTTTCAAGATAAGGGTTAGAACTTCTTTGTCTTTCATTTTTCCTCTTTTTTTTGTATAATTTATCTGGATTATTGTACAGTATGTGCTTATTGTGGTTGGTTACTTTTTGCGAAACTGTTTTAAATTCTTGCGCGGTAGAAATAAATTAGGAGAGGCTTATACCAGGTGGGGCAAACAAATCCAAAATGCAACTCATTCACATTTTTCAACAGTCTGTGATGCTGCATATTATTTTGAAAGCTAAGTACATATTAAAAAATTACATAATTTTTTTACCCCACTTACTCATGAATGGGTAGTATTTTCAGTTCGTTAGGCTTGTAGTCATGCATGCCCCACTCGTTATAACTAAATCAAAAATTGTTTTAAGACCCCAGTCAAAAAAAATTGTTGGCCTGTGTATTTAAGGCATTTTAAATATATAATTTTTTTTATGAAGGTCTGATGATCCTACAGCCGAAAACGTTGGTCATAAATGGACTTTAAGTGCCTTATTGAGGCAATTAAAAACGAAAGGCAGTGATACTGCCCTATTGATGTCTCAAATTGAAGATCTCGTTGTAAAAGCTATTTTAGCTTCTTCCAATTCAGTTGTATCTGCTTGCCAGATGTTTGTGCCTCATGTTAATAATTGTTTTGGTTAGTATTGTATTATTTGCATTGAGAATTTAATTTAATTAATGCTTTTTTAGAATTATTTGGATTTGATATCTTGATTGATGAGAACTTAAAACCTTGGTTACTTGAGGTTAATTTAACACCTTCATTAGGTTGTGATACACCTTTGGATGTGCGTCTTAAGTCAGCTATGATAGCTGATTTATTAACGTTAGTTGGAATTCCAGCTGTTGATCCTGTATTAAGGCCTATTTCTACTACGACAGTGCCTCTTTATGCAAGTAATGGATCTGTGAAAATAAGTAATCCACTTAAAATGAAACTTGGAAATGTAAATTAGTAAAAGATGCGAAGCAAAATTAATTATTAATAATACATTGTTTATGTTAGTGTCGACGGGTGCATTCAGCTGATGGTTTAAGCAATACTTTACCCAAAAAAAGTTCGTCAAGTCATCATAAAAGTAACCTATCGTCCAGTACATTAACATTAACAGCTGAAGAAACACGAATAGTACGTACAGCCAAAGCTCAATTTGAACGTAGAGGTGGATTTGTTAGAATATTTCCTACTGTTGACAGTTGGACAAAATATTCTCAATACTTAGGTATAAAACAATCGTTTTAAACTAAATATGTAAATATATTTTTTTAATTTACAATAGATCCTGCATCTGGTATACCAACACCTGGATCAAATTTGAGTACATATAATTTAACGATACACCATAATTATAATCAGATATTGTATACACAACTTTTTCCTGATATTATTATAAAAACAAGAAATAGATCATCAGAACGTTCTGTGAGTTCCAGAAAATCGTCAAAAGAGCGGAAAAGAGATTTATCATTGGATAGTTTAGGTAAACATAATTGTATAATTTTTTCACATTTAACTGGATTATTGCAGGTGTTTCTGCTCAGCGTCAAGATAGGTATGAAAGAATGTTAAGTCAAGGGTACAAATCATCTATGGGTTTCAAAAACTCTGTGAAAGAATCACATGCTATTGAATTGAAACAACAAATATTAGACTTATTGAATAATGGTAAAAGATTAACGTATGTGAATAAAATCTATTGATGCCATAAATTTGAAATATATGTATTTTGTAGACAAAGTGAAGTTCGAAAAATGTTTAGTCGATACTTAAATTGTGTCTTAAAACGAATTTCTGTTTCTCCTGGCCAAGAAGATCATATTGAAATTGTACTTAAATTTCTTCAAAAAGCTTCTCATTATTTAAGATCTCCTTTTACTGTGAAGGTAAATGTTTGGAATTTTAAATTCCTTATTAATGTTTTATTTTTAGGCTCCTAGTCAGAAACTAACTGGAAAGGACAGAGCAGCTACTGTAGCTAAGCAATTATATGATTTTTTGTATTTATACAACAGAGAAACTGAACTATATTCTGATGCACATGACAAGCCTAGCCAAATTACTACCAAATTATTTAAAGAATTTTTGCACAATGCTAGGTAAGATTTTTAGCTTATACTATGCAACCTTTCCATAACTGACAACCACAGGGAACCTAAAACTGCTCGTTGTTGAGAGGGTATTTGTAATAAAATATTTTAGTTTGTTATATTGAAAACTGTCTGTTATGAGGAGTTTTACTGTAGTAATTTTTTTTACTGCAGGAATTTTAGCAAGTTATAGTTTCCTACTAAAAAGAGGTTTATGCAGTTTATGCAGTTATTGCTTATGCAATGATCATTTGTACAGTTTAATTCAGCAAGTAAAAGCATCTGTCAGCAAGACATGTAGTAATCTTGGAACCTATTTCATATTAAAATGCAACAGATCTTCCATAATAATAATTATTATTGGTTCGTGATTATGCAATTTGTTGTAACAAGTAATTAACTTGTCTTTAAAATTGAAGTTTGTTTTGGGGGCGACCATCAAGGTTGGAGGACCCTGTATACAGTTGGAATAATGTTTCTTATATTTACATTTTTACTCTACTAACTAAATTATCAGATTAATACTAAATATTATATTTGTCTTTGTTCTCGTAATACCGGTAGGTGTCGAGGTGTGTGTTACAGCCAGTGTCGGTTATTAACTGCACAACTTGGCCCGCATGCGGGTTACAGAGTTATTGCAAACCTTGTTGATTGATCAAAAAAGTGTGTACCTATACTGGGGCATGGCACTTATACAAAGAATTTGCTTCTGGTTCGGAGTAATTTTGTAACCCTTCTATACAGATACAGTCACACCTATATGTAGGAACAGCCATAAAATTTAATTATTTCTTAATGCAACTCTTACTTCCTTCTGTTTTGAACTGCAGGAATTCTTCTACCTAGCTTGCCCCACACGTGTCGACAGGTTCAGGTCAGGGGAACATGCTGGTCAATTCATTCTTGTTATGCCCACTTGAATTTGTTTGACAATCTCTTGAGATTCAACTTAGAGAAGTTCAACTGTATTACAAATTTAATGCAGTTTTTAATTGCATTAGATTATAGTATTAGAAATAAAAAAATGCGTAAACTTTTTGAGCACCACAATAAAATAATTATTACCGGCATTATTAAGTAATAAATATCGAAAGGAAATAATTAGTTTATTGCACTTTTTTTGTCTAAAGGGAATGTGATTTAGAAGAAATTTTAACAACGCAGACACTCCAAGCTGTTCCCTTGAAAGCCCGTCAAGACAGTTCAACATTTCAAGGTATTTTGAAGTGCCTGCCGGATGTATCTGGTTCGTCTTGTTGTAGGCCACCAGCAAGAACAGTAAGAAAAAGTTTAAAAATGTCATCACGTTTGTCCTGATTGGATCAAGTCTGAAGTGTCAAATTTTATTAACTATAGGTTTTGAGAGTTTTGAAACTATATCTAACTATGTCTCAAAATACCGATTTTCAACTGTTTGTTAAAATAAATTATAGAAACAATTACCATTTTTGATAGTAGTTTGCTGGTTTGAAGCTTTGAGTGTAGTAAATGTACTTAAACAATGAAAATATTTTTCTTAATACGCCTGCATTTCTTAAAGTGGCCAATGCATTAACGAAATTTTTCGAGTGATATTATAAGACTACTGCTAAATTAAGTAACGTACATCAACTTTTCAATTGCATATAAAAATATTTGAATAAATATGACAAAGTAATTTTACTGCAATTTGTCATACATTTTATGTTAAATTAATTAACCAACACAATGTTCCTGCATTATTATATTTGCAAGATGTAAATATTTTTTTAAATTGTATAAAAAAAGAAGTTGTTAACGAGTCAATGAGCACAATTTCACATTTTAGGTTGTTTTAATTTTGAAAATAGGCCTTGTGAGTTGTGAAAATATGTTGATAATTTTTTGTTCATATCGATTATTGTAAGTCAGTTAATTTAAAACGGACTCTGTGTGTGAGATTTTATTGTGTATTTTATTTATTTAAGGTTTCATGTTTATTTATTGACACTAATTTCATAATTTAGTTAGTTCACTAAAGTAATTACACATTCTAGAATTAAAAATTTAACTATTTCATTAATAATTTTGTCACACACTAACGCGCCTAGTCCGTTCTAAATTAATTAATTAAGTATAAGGGCAGAATTCCCAGAAAATTTTATTAACGATTTGTCAATTTTCTGAAAGTCTGAATATTAGTGTATTAGCACAGAATAATAATAGATACAGAAGCAGCACTCGACAAAGAGATTAAAAATGAGAGAGAGAGAGATGGAAGTACACTACTGGATTAAATGACCAATCATATGCACGCGCAAAAATCACATGTTTTCGTGCATCACGCATCGGCATGAGAAAAAAAAATGACGTTTTATATTTGTCTGTGAATGTTATCCACTCCGATTCATGTTGCAAGCACGTGTGTTGCAATTGGTGTATTACCTTTGTCTCTTTTTCTTTCTTATGTACCCACACTTCCATCTCTTACCTACACTACTGACTTAAATATCCTAGGCTTAAAGTGTGAAACTACAAAGATTCCGCCCTGAGTGCTGCATCTGTATAAATTAATATTCTGTGGTATTAGTATTGAAAGTTCCTGCTCTATTGTTTTTAATTAGTGTTTATTTATTAAATATTTCGTATACATGTGAAGTGAAAATATAAATTGACATTGACAGTATTTATTATTGATGGAGGTTTTTAAAAAATAGAATGAAATATGTTTGAATTTAGAATTTTTTATTTTAAACAGTGTGTCCCAAAAGTATTGTCCCCTCCTTCTAAATTTTGAACAATTTGAGTTTGAGAATTTGTGCAAAATTTACATCAAGCAATATTGAATAAACTATTCTTTGGTAAAAAAATTGGTTTTTGAAAATTCAAATAGGGCACTTAAAGCTGCTGAACTTAATATTTTCCCATCTTTTTTTTAAAAAGAAGATTCTATCCGTTATCTAGTGATAAGTATTTTTATTATAATGTATGTGTAATTCAATTTATCATTGCTCATTTATCTATGATAAAAACATTTATCACCAGATAACAGATAGTTCATTTCATCCTTTAAAAACGAGTGTATATAGAATTGAAATATCTTTAAAATGATATGTAACATGACTCTCCTTGTTGTTTAAAAGGTATTATTAACTAAGCGCCAATTTATTAGCAAAGAATAGTTTATTAAATTAAATTAAATTAAATTTTTTTACTCAAAATTAATTCATTCAAAGGTTAGAAGGAAGGGGTGAGACTTTAGATGCTCAGTGTATACAGCGCACTTACAAATGACACAGACAAACTTTAGGAAACGCATTGTTACGGAATCATAAACTTCTGAATTTACACCTATCAATCAATATTTTTTTTTTGTTAACTTTGATAATAGGTGCAAACGTTCAGAAATTTATTTATACACGGACCAGGGGGGGCTGTGCAAATACTTTTTTCCTTATTTTTTATATCATTATAATTTTTGTTTTTGTCTTAAAAATCTTATTGGGCACACAAAAACTCTTCTTCTTCGTAGTCCCAAACCTTTCTACAAAAATACGCAAACAATGTACAGTAGAATTCCAATTATCCGAATCAATTGGGATCAGACCCTATTCGGATAAGTAAATATTCGGATAATTGGATAATTTTCGAACAGAATAGTATAACACACACAAAACAACGAGAATACAGAACGACTGACTATTGCAGTGGTACAGTCGCGTGATTCATCGCCTGCCTGTGCACTGACACTACACATTTTTTCCGTCAAGTGAATATTCTTTGTTTCTGAACCGATTGTGTCTTTTAAAAAGTTATATATTTCATTTTTGTCCCCATAAAACTGGTTCGGATAATTGGCGATCCGGATAATTGGAGTTCTACTGTACTCTCGTTGCAAATAAACAAACAACCATTTTTGTGATATGTATTTCGTCGTTGCGGAGCCAAAACCTCGTCTCTCAAAATCACTTAAGGCGTATTTTGTGTTGCACACAATACAAAAATACGCCTTTATTTATTTTGAGATACGAGATTTTGGCTCCGCACCGACGATTTCAATGCTTATTAAAAATGTACTTTCCTTGAATATTTGTAACGGTACATTTTGAACTTAACTAACTTAATTATTATTATTATTATCAATTTAGAGGAACTGTTCGAAATTTCATTGATTAGACCGATGTAAATGCAGAGGGGCGTGATTGCGTAATAGCTTTTTCTGATCGACGTTCATAATTTTTTTTTCTAAAAATCAACTAAGGAACACCTTCCGAAGTTTCTCCGTGTTATTTTTAAGCATCCTGTATGAATTTTATTACTTTTTTTATAATGAATTGAATTACATATTTCAGAGACGCCGGAAGAAGCAATTTTTGCCGAGACGGAATATAGATAAAATATAGTACCGAAAACGCATTGTTTGTCGTATATTTAAGGTGAGTTTCTTAGGTCAAGAAGTGAGGTTAGAATTATTTGAATTTTCAATCCAAGTTAATTTAAAATGTACAGTGCAGATAAGCCTCACATGGAAGAAATCGCAAACCACAGGCATGAAGTTATGAGGACATATACTTTTCATAATTTATTATGTTATATTATGTTATATTAAAATATTTTCAAGAGATTTTGCTCATTACCAAAATTTCTCAAGTATGTCTCCTCATTCGGTATTAAGTACGCTACAGTGTAACACTGAGTAAATCTTTCTTAAAGTTGTAATATTTAAATTAACTGGATTGAAAGTTTTACTTCCGAAAACAGCGCGTAAACGTGACAAAAAGTTCACGGAGTTTATATAAGATGGCGCGCGTCTAATGAGAGGTTGGCGCCACATTTGAATTAAAGTCCCTTTATATAGTTTTTCTTACACTTAGGCCCGGTTCCATAATCAATTTAACAGTGACTTTAAAGTTAAAGCCCGCTAATTACTGTGCCAACTAATTGTTATAATAATACCTAAAAGCCACTTCGTTAGTTAAAGAACCATTAGGCGTTAGATTATGGAACCGGCGGTAATATCCCTTACTGTTTCTATGGTACATTTGAGCTCGCTTGTTATGTTTCCCTTAATAGTATATTGCGACACAAGTTCGATAAGTGCCTGTTTAACTAATCGAGAGAATGTTTGAAAACGAGATTCGAATTATTCCAATTTTCGAGGTTTCCCAAAGCACTTTTCACTTATCGCAAACAAAACGCGGGTTTTAAATGTAATGTTGTTAAATTTGCGAACGCAAAACGGTAATCCTGATGCATCAAGTATGTTTGGGGTAAATGAATATTCCGTACGCGAATGGAGGAAGAATGAATTTGTCATAGCTAACATGCTAAAAATAAAATGCGCTTTACGTACAGGAATCATCAAGTTGCCTATTTTAGAAGAAAGTGTTCTAAAGTGGATACTAGAAAATCGTCAAGATGAACTAATAGTGACATAAAATACCATTTGCTTGTTTACATAATGGGCGAATAAGAACAAACGGAAAAATGAAAAATTTGTAGCAAGATTGGTGCAGTAGATTTATGGGTCGCAATAATTTAGAGCTTCGCGAAAAAACAAAACGACAAGATTTTAAGATTCTAAAAATTTATTATCGACAAAAGAAAACAGCATAATTATTTATTATCTCATATTGGAAATATAGATGAAACACCGGTTACGTTTGACATGATTGGAAATAAAACGATGGATGTAAAAGGGATCAAAACTATTACTGTAAAAACAACTGGAAACGAAAAAAATGTCTTCTTAAATTTCTAATTTTTGCTGTTGTGGTATTTTTTAATTGTTTTTTATTTATTTCCTATAAGTACTTAAAAATAGTACAAAATAAACTACTAATGCATAAATGTATTTTAATTAATCAAACACGAACACACGCACCTACGAAGGCGTAGTTAGGACATGCAACAAATAAAAAACAAACTTGAAATTTCAACATTTTTCTTGAAATTTCACCTTCTTAAAAAAGTTGAAATTTCACCTTTTTTAAAAAAAGTTGAAATTTCACCTTTTTTTAAGAAGGTAAAATTTCACCTTTTTTTAAAAAAAATTGAAATTTCAACTTTTTTAATCCCACTGATAAATGAATGACTTTTGCCCATGGAACTGCACACAGCGTAGGCACCTTTGACAACACTGAGGGGATTCCCCGAGCATGTGTATAGTCTGATTTTTCATTATAGAATTAAAAGTTGTGGTTTTAAATATTTTTATTATTGTGATATTTAATGTCACAATAAGTAATCTTTCTAAAGAAGTTCATAACATGAATCTTCTACGCACTGCTAAAATGATTTCAAACAACTTCCTACTCGATTTCTACAATATAGACTTAGACTACAGCTGTATGTTATAAATCTGCAAATCTTGCAGAAACACCGACTGCTTTCCAGAGTGACTTCCCATCAAGGTTAAATGATGAAAAAAAAAACTTGAAATTTCAACTTTTTTAAAAAAGGTGAAATTTCAACTTTTTTAAAAAGGTGAAATTTCAACTTTTTTAAAAAGGTGAAATTTCAAGAAAAATGTTGAAATTTCAAGTTTTTATTTTATTTTTCGCATGTTCTAACTACGCTTTCGTACGCACCAATAGTATAAAAATGATAATTCTTTTTTGATTAGGGGAATAAAATTTTTTCCTAAAAACATTCAATACTAAATTTAATTCATATAATACTCCCCCACAACCGAACCGAACGACCGAAGGCGTACGATAATATGCGGTTCGACCCCACTACTTATTATTTTTCGTAAAGATTTCAGTGTTATTTTTCGCATTAAATTCACTACTGGTGTCGCCACCTGAACAAGCATTTTGTCAAATCTGACCTATAAAATCGTCCTCAAGAGGTATGATAACAAAGTGACCCACTAAGAACACATAATTTAATATTTAAATAAAACAAAGCTTTTTTGAGTTTGAGATGATATTTCTATTTCAATTGCAATAAATAACTGTAATTGGTTGCTACTTTGTTTTTGTCTCTCTTGAACAACAAAGTTCAATGTACTTATGGGGTTTGTGAAATATGTGATTCAATTAGGCTTACAAATGGATCTAAAATTGAAACGTGTACCCACCTACGGCCAACAATTATCTACTACACAAAACACGATTAAGTAACTATAATACTGACAATATAAATGGTATCGTGCAGGTCATAACAACAAAATCAGGGGGCAAAATATTATAAAAAAATGTACGTTTTTTGCAATATGCTAGAATAAAAAGTTGTTTAACTTTGTTAGTTCCTCCACAGATTAAAATTAACATACCTGTTTCCGAAACAATCTCTATTACTTATATACATTTATTTGGAACTATTGGATTCATAGTTTTTATTTATTTCAGTAGTTTATTCAGATAGAATTTGTTGTGGTTTATAAAATTGGTGTTGTTTAAAACTAGTGACTTTTTACACATTAAAGAATATGCACAATCTCATATTTTCTTATTTTTTACTCCTACCCAAGTAAACTGTCTATTACAACAGTAGGCATACTTTGTAAATGTCAATTGATAAACACAGTTACGTTATGAAAACAAAAGGGGACGCTACAACGTAACATAACGTTAGAAGCTTGGTCATTGCTTATAATTTGCCATGACAAGCAAGACTTGATCAAGCAATATTTTCTTCTTTCAATCCTATTCATTGACACACTGTATAATGAACATGATTTATTGTCAAAAAATAATATGGTAAACGATCGCGGCCGTTGAAAACTAGGAAATTTTGACATATCTAAAAATACCAGGCATTGACAAATAGACCAGTTATTACGGAACAATCAATTTCTAGAAGGATCTTTAGATCCGAGTTCAGCTAAGCCTCATGAAGAGTCTTTAGACTTGAATTTACCAGACTTATACTCAATAAATCATCCAAAATTTGTATATACAGTCGAATTTTCATATAACGAAGCGTCGCGGTGACTTAAAAAAAATTCGTTATAGAGAAACTTTGTTATACAGTGAGGACGAGTGGGTTGGAATAAATTCATTTAAAATTCATGGGTTTCGTTTTTGAAAAAACGCTCGGACACGTCGAATTTTTGTTTTTAAAACTGCATCTTTTTTATATTTATAATTTTACGATTGCTTTTTTGTTTTTGCAATATGACGCCATCAATAATTTTTTAAAATTGCACCCCATATTTTTGTTCACGAATTTGGATGCAGCACATTTTTCTGAGTACAGAAATGGCAAACTCGTATGACCTTGAAGAGGAAAGTTTTCGAAATAATCAGTTCGAAAGTTTAAAAAATTTATGATAAAATTATTAGAGTAGACCACTAATAATATCATTAAGGAAGCGCTGGATATCAATCAAAACATTCAATTGTGTGTTTATTTTGTTTTTTTTTTTTTGATTGTTGACACTTGTCAAGTACAGTTGCAAAGTTTGAAGAATGGCGCGTTTAACTGAGAAACAACGAGGAAGGCCTACAATATAATCATCACTGTATAGAAATTCATATTGGAAAAAAAATCAGTTTAACCATTTCAGGTCCACAAGAATTTTTGAAGTAATTCGATTTTAGGCATTAAAATGACTATTTAACATAAAACAACGTACTTTCAAAATTTATGTGAGGACACATTATGTCGCAAGGTTGCAAAAGGATTAATGTGCAGTGACCACCCCAACGTTACGAAACAATTTTTAAAGGACAAGGACAAGTATGGTAATAAAATAAAAAAATTTGACGCAGTAAAACTTTGACGGTTCCATTTAAAATTGTAAACTTTTTGCACACTTAAATCAGTGCCACTTTCTTTTTCGGCTAATCCCTCATAAAATGTTGAACCCTGGATACATCTAGGAATATTACTACAACAACAAAAAGAAATCGTTTTAAATCTTGAAAATTTATAAAGTTGGGAAAAAATTCGTTATACGGAAATTTTTACTGCGTTATAAGGGGTATAAAATGCATTAAAACCGTCTCCAGGGCGAAGGTTCCCCAAAAAATTCTCTATATAGAGAAATTCGTTAAATAAATGTTCATTATAGAGGTTTGACTGTATTTCACAAAAAATGGGTATGGATAATAAATATAAATAACAAATGATTTAAAAGATCCAAAATTAATATCTGAATATTTACCGTTTTCAAAACAAATTTGTCACATTTATCAAAGATCTTCTGGAAAAGTTGTAATTATAGATGAAAGTAAATATTATTTCATTGATTTTCCTAGTTCCCAAATAAAGCGGCCTGAATAAACGTACGTTTATATTTTACTAGTTGAAATACCCGGCTTCGCTCGGTGTACAAAATTTGCTGGCTGTAGGACACTTCTTTCTATCCGAAAATCTGTTTGGGCGATAGCCCCCCTTACTACTAAGATGCCGTTGTGTACAAAATTTGGTGGCTGTAGAACACTTCTTTCTACGCGAAAATCTGTTTAGACGATCCCCCCCCCCATAAGATTCACTTGTGTTCAAAATTTGATAGTTGTAGGACATTTTTTCTATGCGAAAATATGCTTGGGTGATAAGCCCCCCCCCACTAAAATGCACTTGTGTACAAAATGTAGTAGCTGCAGGACACGTCTTTATATGCGAAAATATGTTTCGGTGATATCCCCCCCCCACTAAGGTGCACTTGGGTACAAAATTTGGTGGCTTTAGGACACTTGTTTCTATGCGAATAAGTTTCAGTGATAACCCTGTGCGATTTTTGGTTGCCCCCCCCACGATCGGCATCAAACTAAGTCCCCCCTACGAAGATGCACTTGTGTACAAAATTTGTTGGCTGTAGGACACTTCTTTCTATGCGAAAATAAGTTTCAGTGATCCCCGCGTGCGATTTTTGTTTGGACCCCCCCCCGATCGGCATTAAATTAAGTCCCCCTTACTAAGATGCACTTGTGTACAAAATGTAGTAGCTGCAGGACACGTCTTTTTATGCGAAAATATGTTTCGGTGATAACCCCCCCCCACTAAGGTGCACTTGGGTACAAAATTTGCTGGCTTTAGGACACTTGTTGCTATGCGAAAATAAGTTTCAGTGATCACCCCGTGCGATTTTTGTTTGCCCCCCCACGATCGGCATCAAACTAAGTCTCCCCTACGAAGATGCGCTTGTGTACAAAATTTGTCGACTTTTATGACACTTCGACCCCCCCCCCTCCCGATCGGCACCAAACTTCACAGGAACACTCTCCAGGTTATGTTAGAGTATTTCTGAAAATTTCATCAAAATCGGTTCCGCGGTTTCCCAGTCTATAAGCTACATACACACATACATACATCCAATTTTATATATGTATACATAGATAGATGATAATTTTTATTATGAAATCAAAACAACACGGAATTATTAATGAACTATTTCCTGGCGTTCCATCTGATATAAATGGCGTCTCGTTATAAAAATGAAAAGTTGTACTTTTTTGAAAAGAAGGATAACAGCGATTTCATATGAATATGATAAATTTTCAAATATGCTAATAAACGCTGGTGAATTTGATTTTAGTATTTTCAATATTCCTTGTCCAAATTAAGTAGGTATATTGGAACAACTGAAAACTTTAAAAAACAAACTGTCTTTATACAGTGCGGACCAGCCAAATGGAATAAATTCAGTATCTCAATTATTGTGCGTATGTAAAGTGAAAATTTTATCCCTAACTTCAACCCCCTTTGAGTGACAGTCGCAACCTTCAAATTTTTAAGTAGAAAGTAGGGGTTTGTGATACCTCATTTGAGAGGTCTCTTCATGCTCTATTTAAAAATGATATGGTTTAAAAACTTATAAAAAAACAATAATCTGTTTAACGGAATTTACCTAGGTACTACAACAAACTAAAAAATCAAAAACTAATACAGGATATGTCATAGACTAAAAATGACGTAAGTACCTAGTCAG
Organism: Dascillus cervinus; assembly: GCA_949768715.1. Taxonomy (NCBI): domain Eukaryota; kingdom Metazoa; phylum Arthropoda; class Insecta; order Coleoptera; family Dascillidae; genus Dascillus; species Dascillus cervinus. The sequence goes on along the minus strand of OX458318.1, from coordinate 17,224,565 downwards.
TATACTGACTTGTTTCGGGATTTTTGAAGTGAAAACTTCTTTATGCGCGTTAGACGATTTTTGGATGGGGTAAATCTTACGAGTTCGCACCTAGTTACGTCACGCAGTTACCGCGTCACGGAGCCACTAATTTGATTAATTTATCGACAGATCAATCCTCAAAAACAATTGTAAAGCATGTTTCTAAATGTCAGAATTTTCATAATTTACAAATTGGAGGCCCATACTCGTACTGGAGGCCTATCAACACGGAATGAACCATACATTTCAGAGTCACATTCAGATTATGATGACGAAATTCACAATGATATTCCTTCACAAGTTCAAATTAATTATGTTCCACAATTACTTGAGCCAATATAACAAATTATGAACTAAATACTCAAAATTTTCCTTATCAAAATATTATTCTACTGTTATTTCATAGTTTTAAGTCTTCATTTCTGTCGGCAGTCCCCAATAACTGCCAATTTTTTTCGAAGTATGCACAATAATTTAGATACTGAATTTATTCCATTTGGCTGATCCGCACTGTATACAGGGTGTCCCAGAACTCGCGCCCCAGAGAAAACAGGAAAATGCCGACGAAAATTACAATTCTAAAAATGCAAACGAAAAACAATTAATGGCTTGCATAAGAGAGTTGTGAGACATCTAAGTTCCACCAATTCCAGAAAGGGAACTCTGAGGTGTTAATGTGAATAAAATCGGTTGCTAAGGTTATAAATTGTCACAATTAAATAATGTCAGAATGACGTGCCCGCTAAAGTGTCAACATCAACATGTTAGGTTAAGGCAGATGTCATTCAAGATGTCACACTCGCCATCATCTTAATCAAGTTTTAGTTTGTTAAATAAAACAGCAAATGGCGGTTCTGAAAAGAACCTTTATTATAACGCGTGAACTTATGTTAAAAAACAGGAGAAATGGTATAACATAATAATAACAACAGAAACAACATAGCTAAGAGGAATCACGAAACGAAAAATAAATACAATCAAAGCCAGTGATCAAAGTGGCCCCCATTCATTTGCAAGCATAACCGTGCCCGCCACAACAGACTCCGTTTAGAAACAAGTCGTTAATACGGAAAACAAGTGGAATGTCTTCAAGCAAATTTGGAAGTTCTGTGTCCAAAAAATTTGCATAAATGGCTCCCGTTAACCGTGCAGGAAATTCAAAAGATCCTACCTAAAGAGGGAAGTTCGATGGCATGTAAACTAATTTCTATTGCAAACATACCACACGATTCCCTAATAGACCAGCCCACAAATTTATGGAAAATCTTTCTTGAAATGCTCTTGGAAATAGAGCACGTGGATTTTCTTCCGCCCAGATGTGTCAATTATGCGCATTGAAGCATCCTTGTCTCCCGAAAGTTGATTCATCAGAAAACAAAATCCGAGAAACAAAATTTGGGGTGTTTTCTTCTGGATTTAAAAGCCATGTACAGAATTCCCGGCTGGCAAGGTAATCTTGTGGCTGCAAATGTTGCACACGCGTATAATGATACAGTCGTTCAGTCTTCATAACTCGATGTACAGAAGTTTTCGAAATATTCAATTCCTGTGCAACTTCTCTAATGTTATCGGTACCTTCTTCAAAGGCATCTAAAATAGCCTCTTCATTTTCAACAGTGCGTACAGTCCTGGGAGCCCCACCAATTTCCTTCCTAATCGGTAAAATGTGGCCTGTCTCGATGGTTCGTGCGATAGCACTGATAATCACTTTGTGATTGGGATGATTGGTGTTAGGAAAGCGTTGGGCATAAATCCTTGCCGCTTCTCTAGCATTTCGTCCACATTCGTCGTAAATTAACAACATTTCCACATAATCCGCGGCAGAATACATAATTGAAGGAATTTAAACGAAATCTTGATGTTTTTCAAAAGTTACATAGCCGACCAGTTTATTGAAAACGTAATAAAACCAATCACTTAGCAACAATGTTGGGAATTACACCTGGATGGCTTACAACGCTCTGATTTGTCAAATAAAAATGTTCTTATTTTGAATACCGTTCAAGCTACAAATTTTTTTCTTGGGGAATTTTTATTTGTCTTTTGATGAGGATTTATCCTTTTTTCTCTGGGGCGCGAGTATAGTATATTATATGTATATTATAATGCTGGAATAGAATTTTGAATAGCTACTGAAATTTTCCAGTTGCAGAAAAATTTCGTTTGAGAGATTTTTATGACCGTCGGGTCTCACAGACTTGGTGCCCCGCCTTCAGGGTTAAACGTATTTGTTCAATCCAACTCTTGAAACACGTTGTTTCTTACTAGGATACAGTACTTGAAACTTTCTGTTTTTTCACGCAAATTGTTTTCTCTATGGCAACAGGTAAGCAAAAGCATCAGTTGTCATAGAAATTGCAGAAAATAGAAATAAACAACAATTACCATTGGGGGTGAGGAGTCAAAACCTCGTATCTTAAAATTACTTATGGCGTATTTTTGTATTGTGCCAGTAATTTTTTTACCATTTCAAGAGCAGGATTGAACAAGACGCTATATAACACTGGTGAAGAACCGATTTTACTTACTTGTGTTCCTTGCACCCGTGAGCAAAATTCTTTGCTTCTTCACATCTACTACTTACTGTATAAAATTTATAATATTTCGCTAACTATTTCTTGATCATGAGATATATGTGTTGATTAGTTAATTAGGCACAACTTAATTTTCTGAATAAGTATTCCAATTACAACGTAATTAGTATAGGCGGCGATAAAACTTTGATGTGTATGAAGCATTCCTGCATAATTTTTGGCAAAAGTAAAACGGTTAATTGTGCGACTATAACTAGTTTCTTGTGTAAGAAGCTTATTATATATTTGGGTAGGTGCCAACATGTCAGACAAGTATACATTTTCGCTCTTTAAAACAATTTTGTATATTTACTACAATAATATTTGTATAACTTCAAACTAATTCAGAGTTTCGAGTAAAGTAGTCGTTTTAGTGTTCGTATCCATCAGTTTCGAAAATGCAACGTATTTTAAGTGTTGAAGCAAGCCGGTGTGGTAATACGAGTAGTGAAGTTGTATCTAAAAAATTGTGTTGCAGTTTTTTATTTACAATAGCATTTTTTGCACTTTTAGGAGGTAAGCAAAATTATTTAAAAACATACTTTAAAAGCAAAAACTATCATTTAACAATATGAAAACAAAATTACCTACTTTTTTTTAATTATAAATTCTTTCTAAGCATTAAATTATCACATATACGCTTTTTTGAGTCGCAGAAAAACAAATTTATAAATTTGCTTTCTACTTCGTGACAGCCGTAGGTATATATTTATTTATGATTTGGTTACATTTTTTTTTAGGATTCCTTTTAGGAAGATATGCAACAGAACGAGCGATTTCACTTAAAAAAACACAGTTACTTTATAAACAGCAACAATATACTGAAAAATTTGCAACAGAAGAACTAAACAAATTATCCCAAGCGATAAAAAATGTTAACAATTTAACGAATTATTTGGAACATTCCTCTTTATTCGATTATCGTGAAATACAATTAAGATTAAAGTGTAATCGACATAATGCCTCATTAGTGCAATTGCCGAATGTAGAAGAGTTAAAAAATAATTTTTGTGTACAAATAAATCATATCATTAGTGGACAAATAGCCCAATTGAAAGATTGCTACGATGATATAAGTGACTATATAAAAGTTTTCGTGAATAGTACAAATGATACTGAACAAACTGGTACGTGATAATAATTTTCAGTGATACAACTGTTTAGCGCAAGTGTTGAAGTGGTTTACCATCAGTAAAACTGTTATGTGCAGCACAAACGTCTCAGATATAAATTTAAAACACCTAAACAAAATTTACAATTTTGATTATGAGCTATTATTAAAAATGTGTAAATACACTTATCAATATTTCTTAATGAAGGATTTTTTTAGGATATTATCAGTTTTGTTAACATATTTTTTTTATTATTAATTGTCAAAGGTCAAATCATTGCGAATTTTACGACTTTTACAAAATGCATATCAATGTATGTAATTAGATAAATATTTTTTATCAATATAATGCAATCCAAAACGATGTGCACGATTAAAACTTTGTTCATCTAAATGGATGTATTAACTGCTTTTGATTACAATTAAATTTGTAATTAAGACATTTTAAAAGTATTATAAATTACTTACGCTTTAACTTCTGTATTTGAAATGATATTAAAATTGACAGGGAAATCTAAATTGAATTCTATTAGTAGCATTTTCCATCCTTATTTTTTGCATTTTCATTACTAGCTGATTACTTGAATTTTTTTTCTTAAACTTTACCCTTTATTATAAAGAAAGATGAAATTGAGTACGAAAGTAGAGTGAGAATCTCTTGTAATGAACATGTCACGTGGTCACACTATGCGCCATTGGCGCATTGACATTACACAGTTTTTTTTTTATGGGTAATATCACAATTAAATACCATTTGCGCTTTTAAAAGGGAAATTTTACATTAAAATTGTAAATTGTAATGTTTATCTTTTGTTGATTTGAAAGATATGAAGTAACCAATCTTTTGTTGATTAAGATTTATTAGAAAGTCGAGCATAAACTTTTTATTTATTTTAACACCGTACCACTAAAAATCATACAGATACACATTATTCATTTCACATTATTGAGGATCTGTCCAATATTGTACAGAATTTTGAAGTGTTCACAGTAACGCGAGTTCATATAACCCTATAAATCAATAGCGCAAACTCGCGAACCACAAAGAACATCTGTCAATAGAAATCCTATATCCTATAATATCCTATAATACCTACTTATACCTTCATAATAGTAATAGTAATATAGTAATATATATAATATAGGGACTTAATGGATATTAGTTCCTACACTAGAGATATTGTTGTTTTTAGAATTCTCCTGTTCTTTTCTAAAATATTTAGAAAATATTTTGGATTCTGGAACATTCTGCGCACAACAACCTTCGAATTATTATTGTGCCAGAAAAGCTTATATGAACATTTTTCTACGCCCATACTTTAATCGAATTATTAGACATTTACAACTTGTACCTTAATGATACCCATTAAAGTACAAAATTTTCATTAAGTTACAAATTTATAACCAATGGAAATGCAACATCACTAATATTTGGTCAATATCAAATGTTGCCATGATGAAGGGCGGATCTGAAATTTGTCAATTTTGACAGTTCATAGTTACTGTTAACCTAGTAAATTCCTAAAATGAGTGCTTTCTACAAATAAAATCGGTGAAAATGTGCGATGGAGATAATGAAATTGTGAATTTAACTCCACCAGATATTGGAGAATGGCTTACAAGAGCCGAAAACAATTTACTGTCCGTAAAATCAGCTATGACAAACGAAAAATTTAACTCTCAGTTTATGAATTGGAAGGACAAAAATAAGGCTCAATACTTTTTAGAAAATGTCTTAATATTGCTTTCTTTGTTTTCTTTGAAATAAAGTTTTCATAATATTTCCTTATAACTTACAATTTCATTACAAGTTTAATATATTTTGAAAATAAGGTGGTTGGTTTTTAATATTATGGCTGGTCGCAGAAAAAATAATGTATGCAACTCACATTTAATGGCTATTAAGACACTCGCATTCATTACGACACTCACCTACGGCTCGTGTCGTAATTCTCATACTTATAGCTATCATTAAATGCTCATTGAATAATATATATATTTCAAGTTATAGAGTGTTAAAGTTGAAAAAGGGCGGTAGTAGAAAATGCGATTGACATCTTTTTTTGTAAATGAACATTCATTTCTCCTATTTTTGATCATTAATTACTTAAAAGCATTGGGAATTACTACGTCTGCAATTGAAGCGGTTGCAGGAAGAACAATCAATGTCCGAATTTATGTAAATCGTGATTTTGGTTGAATCTAGTTACTAATGTATCTACGTACATTTCCAGCCACCGAAATCCGCACGATTTTTTTTAGCAACTTGATTCTTATTTTATATCATAGGCGTCCTAAAAAACATCAGCCAAATGCCAATATTATTTTGTTTATGACAAATATTATTTGCAAAAAAACGTAAAATTTACCACGAAACTTTTCGCTAGAGCAAACAAGTAGAGTCGTTGCGAAATTAGAAGAGATCTGGTCGTTAGCTGCTGTAGCTGCAGATTTAAACGTAAGCAAAAGTTGCAGTTTTTAATTGAAAAAACGTTGGCATGAAAATCGACTGCAACGACTAGTTAGAATAGGAATTAGAAAAGTATCTGAACCTCATGAAGATAAAGATTTGGTAAATTTTATCACACAGAATTCATTTTCTACAGCAGTAAAAGCTCGTAAGGAAACTCATTTTCCGAGTTCCCTTAGAACGTCAAGGCGTCGAATTAAACAGAACGGTTTAAAGAATTACGCAGCTGCGAAGAAACCATGCTATACACCACAGAACTATACATTTAATTAGTTTCAAGTTTCAATATACACAGGATGTTCACGAAAAAACGCCCCAGCTCCTAGCGGTATTATTAGGAGTCCAATTGTAACAAACGATACGTCAAATTAAATAGTTTAAAAAGTACTACATAGTGTAGCTCAAACATAATTTTTTCCTGTTTCTTCATTCAAAGGCCAAAGGTCAACTATATTTTTTCAAATTACAACCTTATATTCTTCTTTAATAATTTGATAGAGATTTTTTTTCTGAATTCAACGATGTATCACAATCAATATTTCTGATTTATTTTAGGGTAATAAAAAAATTAAAATAATAACTGATATTATTAGCAGTAGGCTTTGAAAAATAACTTAAACGTAGTGGTGGCTATGGAAACGATGTGTCAATACGAAAACAACGTATTTTAAATGACAACAAAAGATACCATTTAATAACTAAACAATTAAATAAAGAAATGGCAAATTAACAATAGTATATTATTTAACGAGCACATAATGTAGGCTATTATTAACGAAGATGAAAGTTTGTAAATACGAGTCGAAGACGAGTATTTACAAACATCTGAGTTCATAATAGCCATTATGTGCGAGAAAAATACAGCTGTTTATCTACAATCAAAATTTTATTCGATAAAACTTTGAAATGCTGATAAGTTCCGAAGCAAAATTGACACCGAAATTAAACCGAAACCAAAACGTGATTTTCATCGAGAAGCCTTTGCTTCCAGTTGTCATGGGCGCGAAAAAAATAACAAGGATTTGTCAGTTAGCAAGAAAAATACGAACGTGTTTTTCTTTTCCTTATGGATAATAGTGTTTTACTCGTTCCTAATTTTCTTTTTCCCGCAAGGGCGTCGTGCATTGGCACCGTCCGATAATTGTTCCGTCCCGTAACAGTTAAGTGCAAATATTCCCTCAGTAATAGAAGAAGGAAGAAGAAGAAGAGATTAGGCAGAATACCTCGGTGTTTTACTATTCCCTCGTGAGGAGACATGGTTCTGATTTTAATACGGTGTTACTGTCGCCCAGAATTGAACCCGAGACATTTGTTTAGGTAGCCTCGTAAAAACTAAGGTACCAAAACTAATCATTCTACCGTGCGCATAGGCAACCAACATTACTCTCCGTTCATTAATGAAAATAAATAGGCAACCAACAATACGCTCCGTCTATTAATGAAAATGAAACTGAAGGGGCGTGACCTGTGGATAAGGTGCCTTGTTATGTATCCATGGCTAGCATATGAAATGAACGTATTACGTCATGATTGTAGATAAAAATGTTTAAATTGGGCACCGTTTGTTTGTCATTGACATTGTCGACATCTAGATCCTACACTTTGTGTAGCATTAATTAAAATTTCTGCTAGTGTTTCCTGACAAGCGTTGACCATTCTCTCTCTCAAAATTTCCTGTTTCCGGGCGCGTAGCATAAACAATATCTTGGATGTATCCCCAAAAGAAAAACTCTAGAGGTGTTAGGTCACAAGACCGGACGGGCCATGGTATAGGTCCATATGTTCCAATCCATTTGTCTTCAAATTCTATATTTAAATAGTCCCTAATCATAAGAGCGTTATGTGGTGCAGCGCCATCTTGTTGAAATACTAGTTCATTCCTTTCAATTATCGGCAAGTCATCTAAAATTTCTTCCAAGTCTTCAGTCAAAATTTGAAGATATTTTTCTTGGTTGAGATTTCCATCAATGAAAATTGGTCCTATTAGGTATCCTGGCGCCTAATATCCCGCACCAAACGTTCACCGAAAATCTTATCTGGGGATTTTGTTCGATGGCAATATGTGGGTTTTCTACACTCCAATAGCGGTGATTCAAACGATTAAAATGTCTGTTGTTTGTAAATTGACACTCATCAGACCACAAAATTTTTGTATAAAACAATGGATCTCGCATTAACTCGCTTAAAAAGAAATTACACAAATTTATTCTACGCTTTGGATCGTTTTGTTGGATTGTATGAATTTTTCGCGGTACAAATGGCTTGTATTTATTTTTTTTCAAAATTCTGTGAACGCTGCCGATTGAAACATCCAAATTCTGAAAAATTTGTCTCACAGACGTCCATCGGTTTTCTTCAGCACTTAGTAGAACATTCATCTCAAAATTTTCATCTTGATGGGTATGATTTGGCCTTTTTGGTCTTTGGAAACTTCCATGTTGTCGTAAATTGGATTCCAAAGGAACAAACTTGCGACGATTTGGGACCTGTCTATTAGGAAAGCGTTCTTGATAACGACGCAATGCTTATCCACTGTTTTTATTACACTCAAAATAAACTTGCAGCATGTCAACAAGCTCACTATTATTCATTTTTATTGCAAAAAATAGGTAAACAAACTAATAGCCAGTTTCTGACAGCGATGTTAACGTATTTCTCCAGTTAAATGTACCGGTTCCCTTTGTTACCACTGTTGCAACAATATTAATAGTAATAGTAATTTTTATTTGTGACACGTCGTTTCCATAGCCACCGCTACGTCTCAGTTATTTTTCAAAGCCTACTGCTAATAATATCAGTTCTTATTTTCATTTTTTTATTACCCCAAAATAAATCAAAAATATTGATTGTGATACATCGTTGAATTCAGAAAAAGAAATCTCTCTCAAATTGTCAAAGAAAAATATAAGATTGTAATTTGAATTAATGCAGTTGATCTTTGGCCTTTGAATAGAGAAACAGGTAAAAATTATGTTTGAGCTACACTTTGTAGTACTTTTTAAATCATTTAATTTGACGTATCGTTTGTTACAATTGGACTCCTAATAAACCGCTAGGAGCTGGGGCGTTTTTTCGTGAACACTCTGTAGTTTCAAAAATTTAAAACTTAAAAGAATGTTTGAACAATGCTGTCAACCGCGCAACCACATAACACAGCCATAATAATAACAATAACAAATATAGCGATTCAAACTACTGGACGAGCTGTCGCCGGCTTTCCACATCCTCTTTCGCCTTCAGTACGAAAATGATGAATTCAACGACGGGATTCCAATTGTTCTCCCTGGCAAGCATGCACGGGACCATCGTTGTTACTTCTAGGACAAGCTTCTCCGTCAGCACTACCCGCTTCCACGTCCAAGTTTCACATTGGAAAAGTACGTGCTCGGGATCATTCATCGGTTCGCCGCAGTGTTGACATGCCGTCGTTGGTCGTATTTTGAACCGACGGAGATATTGACCGAAACAATCATGACCGGTTAGAACCGGGATTAGGTGGTAGTAGAGCTCACCGTGTTTCTGCTCTACCCAGGGCTTGTCCTTCACCAGAGGTTTCTCAGCGCTGTTGCAACGTTTCCAGGGTTCTTTCCTTTGCAATGCTCTTAACCTTCTCCTTTGTATGCCTACTACGCCCCGTGCCGCTCTGGGGATGTGCTGCCTCTATTCCGCCACCAGATCGATTGGTGGTATCCTACCAGCGCCTAATGCGGTATTATAGAGCGAGCTTATAGTATACCAGTGAGAAACAATGCGAATACTATTGTTACCTGCAAAGCGCCAAGATTTTGTCAAAGGAGTTTCAAGTGCAAGCAATAAGAAATCAAAATGGTTTATTTAGTGGCACGCGAAACCTAGTGAATGAACATAGTAGTCCAGTAAAAATGTATTTTTACCCTGCGCGTATCTATACACACACGTGATTGTACGTTTCAACTTTCAGTAGTTTAGGAGAATTTTGACGTTTTCGTTATTTTTGAGTCCGCGCCTCGTTTGGAATAAAGTTGCACTGACCCAAGGGTGTCAGTAGCAAAAAAAATTTGCACTTCTGTGCCCCATAAGCTGTCACGTATTCATGGAATGTAAAATTTTTGAGATTGGTTATAATGGGCAGGTTTGAGAGCACACTGAAACCGTACTAAAAATAGGGAGTTTTTTCAATAATTTTCCAAGTTTGATTGCTCGCCGTGTGGTCATTTTTCATCCAATTGGATCAAACAAAAAACCATAGTAAAGAGCCTTTAATGCCCATTACAGTGCCATATTATTTGTTTCGATGTAACCAGTGAATCGGACAGGAGCGCACGAGACGTGAGATAACAGCAAAAACAGTTCATTTGCGGTTTAAGCAATCAAAGTGGTGAACTTCAAAAAATCGTAGCTCATAAACTATTGGTCCTAGAGTAGCGGTCTCGGTTCGATTTTGAATGCCCATATCGTCAGGTATTTAGATGAATAAAAAATTTTTTTTTCCAAATAGCCGTTTGCGCAGCGTACTCAAAAACGTGTTTTTCTTAAGTTCAAACCCCATTTTCAACACCTTCCGGAAAGGTCACGAGGTCAAAAACTGGACATTAACATTATGGGCATTTATGATAAAACATATTAAAAAACCAAACCTGACCGACCTTTTGCAGGGTAACCCCCCTTTTGGCGACATTTTGCTTGGACCATAGTTATTTAATAGCTATTAATTTGTATTAAATTAATTTTGTCGTTAATTTATGCGTGTCGAGTGTTGCACAGAGGTCCGTTCAGATTAGAATGCCCGGTAGATAAATGTTACCCGACTAATATTACCCGGCAACACACACGGCGTGAACCCGAATCTGAATGCAAAAACGTCGTTGGTAGTATACCATAACCTTTCGTTTCTTTTATAACATTACTAGCTTAAAGCCGCGGGCGTTCCGCACTCTATGAATTTTCTCATTGGTGTATTCAATACTTTTTTCAGTATCTTACGTTTTGACCACTTTACTATCAGAAAATCGACTTTTGCAAATGTTACTCATGCTTTCCAAAAGCTTCATACCTTTTAAGCTTTGTTAATTTTCAGTAAATATGTGAAATGTTTAATGTTAACCTTTTTTGCAACTTTTTTATTAATCGCGAGATCACACTAATGTGTTATACAGGGTTTTTCACAACTCGCGCCCTAGGGAAAATGAGGAAACGCGAGACGGCATTAAGATGTGTGTAAAGAAAATACAATCTAATTTGAAAGGTACCTATTAGAGAAAAGACAACTTAAAGTTAACCAATCATAGACAGGCGCCCTCAAGGTGTGTGTCGTAATTTTACGTTACTAGGTTATAATAAAAAAGCAAATCTTTAAAATTATGTGGGTGCCTGGGTTTTTTGAAAAATGTCACTGTCAAATTAATTTTGATAAAGTGAAGTCAAAACGTTTTAATGCGTCCATAATCATGTATTCAGCCGCTGATTATTTCGAAATGATTATAATTTTTGGAGAATGCGGTCGTAACGCCACGGAAGCAGCGAGGGTCTTTTCCAAACGTTTTCCGGACAGAAATCATCTTGATCACAAGGTAATTCTGCGAGCGATTGCAAGGACGCACGAGACAGGTCAAGTTCTACCAAATCGAAAAGAGTCTGGTGGTCCTCCCATGACTGCGCGTACGGTTGAGAATGAAGAAGCCATTCTAAATGCTGTTGTAGAAGATGGTGCCAGAAGCTTTGCCGAAGTTGCTCGCCCATTGTGTATTTCTAGTAGTTCGGTATAACGAGTTTTGAAAAATACCCGACAACATCCGTATCATTACATTCGTGTACCTCATTTACAGCCACATGATTACCTTGGTAGAAGGGAGTTCTGCACGTAGTTGCTAAACCAAGAAATGTTGGAACCAAATTTTGTTTCGCGAATTTTATTTTCGGATGAATCAACTTTTGACAGGCACGGGTATTATAACGCTCATAATTGGAATATGTTATCTACAGAGAGCCCGTTAACACGGAGCAGGAGCTCCGAGATCGAATTCAAGACTGATTTGCTACAATTACCCCACAAATGATCATGGACTCGAAATTAAGCCTCTTAAGAAGGGCACGTTTATGCTTAGGGACATTTTGAGCATTTACTCTAATTTGTTTCTTTCCATAGTTCCTTTTGACGAAGTTTTTTGACTGTTTTTATAATTTTGATTTGCAATAAAATCGTTTCTTTTCTGTGAACCGTCAATTGTTGTTTTAATTTTAAAGAATTCAAAGATGAAACCTTGCTAACCTAAAATTATTGACAGTAACAACTCTGACCTGTCAGACCAACAGGCGGACTAGTAATATTTTTGAAACCTAGCAACCAGTATTATTTTTAGTAACACTTGGTGCTGCCCTTCCGGGATTGGTGGATTTAGAATCCTATTGACTCTGTTATGCAAGCAGGAGTAATTAATTTTCTTGCATTTTCTTACAACCTATTGTCGTCGGCACATGTCAGTTTTCTCTAGGGCGCGAGTTGTGAAAGACCCTGTATACGGAATGCATAAAAGTCGACGACATTCCCAGAATATCAATATACAGTACAGGATGTTCGGTTTTGAATCCATGAAAATGAAATGTGACATAGAATTTTAAATTTTGGAACAAAAAGTTCATATAAACATACATCGAAAAATGCTTCCTAAGGGAATTACGTCCCATAAAATCAAATGTGACCACAGAAAATTGTTTGTTTGCCATCAGCACAATTCTTAGCAACCTGTCAAGTTTTCGTACAAATAAGTTTTGTTTTGCATTAAACATGCCAAGGACTTATTTCAATGTAGAATATGCCGAGATGCATTTTGCTTACGATCTTTGTAACGGCAACGCCATGGAAGCTGTGCGTGAATATTTCAGGTGCTATCCAAATCGCCGGCTACCGCATTACAGTACATTCAGTAATGTTCACGTAAACTGTCGCGAACGCGGATTAGGTGGTAGAAGAGGGTCTGCGCGTGGAATACACAGAAGAGAAAATGGTTTGCAACCACGTAGAATTTTAAATGCTTTTAAGTATTCGCAGAGCAGCTCGACAGGCAAACATAGTAAGTACTACTATTTTTAGAACTTTAGAACTCAACCTCTATTAGGGCATATCATGTATCCCGAGTACCAGCTTCACACCCAGGCGACGAGGAGAGAAGAATGAAATTTTGCAGATTTTTAAACCACCAGCTCGAGCAAGATCATGATTTTTTAAATAAAATTATTTGGACTGACAAGTTTTGCTTCACCAGAAGAGAAATTGTTAAGGCGATTCCACCCGGACAAATGAAACCGAATTTTTAGTTTTCGTTATTATTGTTCTGCACGTACTCGGACGTACAGATGGATGGATTCGATAACCAAGACGGTCGATTCGCAAGACAGAATCACGTATACAAGGATAGAGTTACATATTACTCACATTTCTCGGTTACAATTCGCTTTTACAAGAAATTTTTGCCTAGAAATTATGGCAGTTATAGCAAACCAAAAAATTTCAAATTTTAGCAACGTATTATGGGCATGTTGAAGAAAGGCTCTTATGAACTCCTGTCTTTAATTTAAAAAAATTAAAGCCAGAATAGCGTCATAAAGTAGAGCAAATAATTGCGCGATTTTCTGATTTTTTAAAGAAAGACCCAAGTGCGTGCAGAAAATTCTGAATATCACGCACTCTCAAACTAAACTAGTTTTATCATAATGTATTTTTTTTAGAAAAATTTATTTGTTATTTAAGCCATATTTTTTCAGCAAAAAACCGTTCAATTAATGCTTCATTTTTCTCTGCGAGAATCGCCTTAACTTTCACAATTTAAGTGTTTGGAATACTGAAAATTCGCATGCAGTGTGCCCTAGAAAGTTTCAGAGAGAATTTAGTGTTAATGTCTGAACGGACATAGTGAGCAACAATCTTTTGGGGCCATATCTTTTGCCACGCAAGTTAAATGGGCAATCTCTTTTAGAGTTTTTCCAAGAAAATCATACTGAATTCATGGAAAATGTACCCCTACATGTTAGAAATCACCTCTACTTCCAACTTGATGGGTGCCCAGCACACTTTTTTGGTCCCGTCCGAAATTGGTTAAACAGCAATTATGGAGAATGCTGGATCGGTGTGTGGCGGCACCGATCGACTCCTGGTGGTCCGGAGATCTTTTTCGACCACCAACGTTTTTAACTGATCCGGAACAAATCTTGACGCCAAACTACATCCCGCCCAGCACGGACACTTACACATGTCAGATGACATATGTTGAATGATATATGTAAGTTGACCACTCGCGCTGGACCTTCCCGAAAATCGACCCCTTTAGACGGTACAACCGACCTCCCTGAAGCTTGCATAAATACAAAATTTTCAGTGAGCTTCAGGGAGTCCGTCCGAATCTTTTAACTGAGCCAGTCGATTCTCACACATGTTAATTTGAGCCATGTTAATCTGTAAATACTTTTTCAATCAATTTCAATAAAAGTTCTAGTCAAAATTGGTGTGTTACTTAAACCCTATTAACACACTAAAGGTAGGAGTGATCCTGTGGTCTGGCCTTTTCGCTCTCCAGATATTACTCCTACGATATTTTTTATTTGGGGCTACATTAAAGACTTAGTGTATGCTACACCTGTTAATACTCGCGAGGAGTTAATACAGAGGACTTTAAATGCTGCACGGAATATTGTACCAGAACATTTGAGGAGCTTAAATTCAAAAGGAATATTATCAAAAAATTTCGTTTTTGTGTTAAAGATGGCATCATATACCTCATTCTGGTTCTGACTTGGGGTCCCCTCAAATAAGTTCAAAAAATATTTTATCCTAGTTGAAATTGCAATCATAATTGAAGCTTAGTTTCAAAGGGGATTTTATCCAAAATATATTAAATTCAAAAGGAATTTTATCCTAGTTACCTTTTACTTTAACGGTTTAGTTAAATGTCCCTGTTATCATGGTTACCAATGCTTGCAACAATCGTAACCATGATAATACAGTGAAATCTCTCTTGAGCGGGCACTTTCGGACTGTAAAAAATTGTTCGCTTAAAGGAGGTGCTCGTTTATGGGAGAACATTGAAACCAAATGTCTCATTTGTTGAATATGTAATTTATAGGTATACAAGACAATACCTCCATTGCTTTGGAATCACCTAGATTTTTAAAGAGGTTTTGTAATCTTTTACCATACCAACGGTTTGTTGATAATTTGCTACATTATTGATTTCTGATTTTTCGTCTGATTCATCAGAAACCTCCTCAGTTTCTACTTGCATTGTATAATCACCAGAAAAAGTGTCATCTACGGCCTCTATTATAAAATTGAAATCCATATTAACCCTAGAGTACTAACGATCGTCAATTTTACGACTTGCTTGCATACAATAAGCAACTATAGTTGATATGTTTTGAATCGTATTGGGTTATAGATAAGAAGCTGTTAACTCGCTGTAAACCAGTACCCATCAAACAATTTTTTACATCCTTCAATAGTCACCTATCTTCAGTAAATGGTCTGAATTTTTGTCGGAAAGCTTTGAAGCTATATTTATTTCAACAAAATTAAACATCTTTACGTTCAAATTTAGATAGCAGCATCGACGAACTTAACTAACAATATTAAATGCGACGTTTGGAATTGTTACTACTACTGTTTCGGATTTATAATATAAATAAATAAATGCAAAATGAGCAGGAACACTTAGCTCTTATCTGTAAACAGTCGAATTTTGCTTGACAGTAAACTATTAATTCCAGTAACGAGAGTATTCTACGGTTAAAAATAAAATTGGAAGTTGCGAGTGTGAGTAGTCAGGAAAGTAGGAAAAGGCAACGGGATGGAGGTGTGCGAATATAGAAGACTTAATATTTTTTTGTAATCAACAACTATTTTGGTTTATTTCTTACATTTATCAATGTTTTTCAATAAAGTCGCTCCACAAATTACCTATACCAACACTTTTTCCCGGTTTAATTTCTACTCAAATGGAGTTCTATCCTGATTTTTAGTTCAAAAAGAGTTTTATCCAATTCTCTTTTGCAAGAAGTTCGCCATTGGTAATTTCCAATTTCTGTTAAAAGTACTATTAAATCCTGAAATTCAATGGAGTAGTTCCTTACATGTATTTGTTTTTTATGATTTTCAGTATTGCCGCTATTGAAAAACCTTTGTTTTCTCCAATAAGTTAAAAATGGATATTATTCCTTTTGAATTTAAGCTCCTCATTTGTTTCACGTAAGACGTTCGCTGATGCGTAGAACCCAACTATGCATTAACCAAAATGGTTCTCACTCACAGCTTCTTTAGATTAAATTAATTTTAATTCAAATTTGATAAGGTATTAAAGTTATTTTTATTTTTAATAAAGTTATTTTCTCTCTTAAATTTGGACAAAATTTGAAATATTTAATATTCCAAACTGCAAACTTTTACGTCTAGGATTAAAAATGAATGTTGCATTAGGATCCGATTTAAAGGCAAAGTTGCGACGGTGTAAATCGGTTACCATGGGAATGGCGCATAACAATTTGCTACTAATCACATCTAATTTAGAAAATTAGGCCCGTTGGAAATTATTGTGCGCGGGTGCTTAAGGGTTAAACGATTGTATTGACATCATAAACTTTTCGAAATTTTGACGGAAGTAAATTTAAGACAATTTATTGTACAACTGTGACCACATCTGAAAGCAAGTCTTCTTCACATTTCATCTTTTTACTCGCATAAAATGCATACATTGGTGGAAGATCTTTTTAGTTGACAAATACTTGGATATCACTCTGCTTCTCAGTACTTTAAAATTTGTATATTTTGTACTTTGCCGTGTGTTGTGGGCTGGAAAAAATGACATGTTTCATTCGGCTCCGAAACCCTCCGCCCTGCAAATACAAAATTTGTTAATTAAAAAGTGACACATTTAACTCTAATAAAACAATATACTATTTATTATGCTACATTAAAAGCTCGGATATTCAAAAAAACCTCATTGCGTATCAGACTTTTTAGAATATCTGTTTCAAGTCTCTTTTTATTCAGTTTTTATCAAATTGAAAGTATGTATTTATAGAGATTATTTTCTATACATTAAGCAAGCCCATCAAAAAATAGGGTATTTCATTATAATTTTGTAAATAATAATAATAAAAAACACCAACTGTTGTAATTTTATTACGATTAATGTGACTTTACTCAATACTTTTCTACGGAATGGATGGGCATCTTATGGTTTTTCTGTTTTGCGCCATCTCTCTCTCTCTCACACACAGCGCGCTTTATGCAGACACGGGTCGAGCTAGACCCGAGATGCAAGTGCTCACTCCTAACTTGACTTATAATACCTACTCCGTGCTTAAAGCGAAGTATCACGTACGCATTTTATTTTTATTAAGTTTTAATCCGTTAAACCGCTTAATTTCAGTTATGTTAAATTGGAATTTGATTATCGACCTTTTTGTTGTAATTCAATTGACCCTGGTATTCCTGACATGTGATCTTCATAATAATGTTATCACATAATTTCGTACTTTAATGTTTTAATTTTTGATTTATTCGAACGGAATATGTATTAGATACACATTAATGTGCCAGACTTTCACTAGCAAAATTGCATACTTGTGTAAGTTTTAAACACAGTGTTGAACTAGTGACAATAATATTGTTTTGTATTTATAGTTAACTAAAGGTTTGTTGTGCTGATTTGTTTGAGGTATGCATATAACAAAAAAATGAAGTTAAAATTATTAAACATTATTATTTTATATTAATTTAGAAACGAAAATAATAAATAATTTGAAATAATTTTAATTAAGGATTTACTAACATAAGGCGTACAAATTTTGTCGGATAAAGTAAAATTTCACTTATTCATAATAGCACTTTTAGATCTAATTTTCCTGTTTCGGTGTTCACGCAATACTTTCTAAATGGGTAGATGAACTTCGATAATGAATATATCAATATCAGTCTTAAAAATAGAATTTAAACATCAATATTTTTGGTGACGATGATATTTGAAACAAATACATTTTTTAATAGGACAAGCTTGGATAAGCCGGCAACCTGGTCAAGACAATTTTCTTTTCGTTTCCAAGCAGTTTCGCCTTATGAAGGTTTTCAATTTATGTGATATCAAAAAAAATTTAGCAAAAAACCACTAATTTTTTTAAGCCAATTTGAATTTTTGCAATAATCATCTGAATAAGTGAAATTTTCAATGAATAATACTACGTAGTTAAAATCATAACGGTTTATTGACATTTCAACGTAAATCGTAACAGTTTACATAAGTTATAAACAATACATTGGAAAATAAGTAAATAATTACTACATTTTGTAAACTTGTTATTGCGTAACAAACAGCAATATGACATTGTATGTCCCAAAAGTATCGCACCACCTCTCACCTCTCAAGGAATATTGGGAATAAAAAAAATAATTTAAACAACATCCTTTATTTTTTGCGACATGGTACTTAAAATGGGGTACAATATTAGTAATAAATTTAATGGTAATCGCGAAAATTTCATAATAAAGGATTGTTTTGAAAGGTTTGCTTTTATTTTAATATTTAAAATTTCATTTTAACAATTAGAATAATACAGGAATATAGCCAGCGCACCTACAAAAACGTAACAATGAGTGCGTTCGGCGATTCAACATTTTAAAAAGTTTAGTAACGTTTAGCGCTGAACGCTACTGTTTACAGTAAACAGTTTACTAAACATGTCAATGGAAAATCAATGCGATAATCAATGATTACTTGTGACACAACCTTCCAATTATTTGGGAGTATGGGTAGTGTCAGACTTAAAGAGAAGTAACAAGTAGTCAGATTAACTTGAGACAACGATTAACAACAAAACGATGCTTCAATTTTGAAAGCTAAATGTGCTGCTCATAACTATTTTTAAAACATAAAACAAGCTTCGAGCGAAGCGCCGAACTCAACGACAGTTGAGTCCGCCGAACGCACCCATTCATTGTCATTAATACGTAGCATATTTATATTAGGATTGCTAAAGTGTGTGGAGCATTTATTAAACAGTGCTGTCTTTTTGAAATTTTACATTGCTTCTAGTTCCTTATTTCTTGAATCTACAAAGTGATGTGGGGCTTTTGTGACAGTACTATATCTAATAATTTTGTTTGAAATTTTGCCCACATTGCTTAAGCACTACTCGATAAAAATGTTTATTATTTTGAAATACATGGCACAAAAGTTCGCAACAACGTCATATACTAAAAACGTGCCAACTTTACTCTTAATTTTTTTAAAATTTATTTTAACAGAGCTGTTTGAGAACTCATCTGAATAATAATAAACGAAATTTGATTTTTATACTTAGGACTGATTCATTTAGTGTATTAATAGAACCATTCGTAAAAACCAGCAGTGATAGCGGGGAAAATGCAGAAAGCAATTTAATTTATGTATCCCCAAAATAAAAAATTCCATTTTAAACAATAATAAATCGTTTAGCATCGTATTACAGTTTTATTAGTTATCCAAACACGTTAATCTAATAGCAGTGATTTGAAAATTTGATAATAATACTTAAAAAGTCATTGTAAACAAATTTTATTAATGTAGGTAGTTAGCGAGTTCCTGTACGCTCATTATATACCAGTTGAGATATAAGAGATGTTCTATTTTGTACGATTTGCGTACGATATTATAACAAACACATTCAAAATTAGTAAAAGACTGTTTCATCCCCGTACATTTTTTCGATTAGAATAAAATGAATAAATTCAACGATGAAAAAGTACGTAAAGTGCTAGTGCTTTACACTGGAGGTACAATTGGAATGTTGAAAAATTCAAAAGGAGGTGAGTTATGCAGTTCATATGTGACAACAAGGTAAAAATTTTTGTTCTTTTATTAGCGTATGTACCGGAGGCTAATCGTTTTATCACTAAAATTAAAAACACCCCTCAAATGCACAATGAAGACTTTGCCAAGAAATATTTTGGCGAAACTACTGATGAAATGATCATTCCGTAAGTTTTTTTAGGATTCTAATTTTCTAATTTATTTATAATTTTTTATAATCATTACAATTTTTGATCTAACAATGTTTTGGTGCGGAATTATTAAATTAACGTTTATTTAGTAAATACATAACTTATAATTATTATTTAAACAATTTTTCACAAAAAAGCTTGTTACTGAAAAATTTCAAACACCGGATATAAAGCATCTGTTACAGTTGTGAACATAACTCTATCTGTACGTTAATGTTGACTTATTTGCAAACATCAGCATTCTTGGCCACGGTTGTTTTTGAACTCACGTTCATTCGAATCATTCTAATAACAGTATTAATTCTGGATTTGCATGAAATTACTAAAGTGTTTAATTGTACTGCGCAAAACAATTAGAGGAAAGATTTTTGAACACCTATAAGTTTTCTAGGAAGTGATGGAAACGGAATTTTTCTTGTTATATTATTTGCTAGATATTTATTGACAAAGTGCAATAAGAATTAGGGTAATTCCTTTGCTCGATTTCTTTAAAGCCACCAAAATATAAAGAAAGTCCTAAAACAAAGTGGTTTTTGGTAACATTCAAAGTATTCAAAACTCAATTGGTTATAAGAATCAGTAAACGTTAGTTTGAAATTGTTTATTACTTACATATGAGTTTGAAATGCTTTCTTTAGTGATGTTGAAGGTGATCGATCTATGCGATATAATATAGTGTTAGAGTTTTATCGAATTTTTCGAAAAAATAACAAAGGAGACGGATACAAAAAGGGCGTGGCACACAACAGTAACTAATTTCACACTTTACACCACTACATTTATTAATCAAATAATTCAAATTTACAGAGAAATGAAATTACGTTAATTCAACATTAAACATGTTCCTTGTTATAACTGATTGATCAAAATTCAAAAACAATAAAAAAAAGCTCTACAAATTAGGCGGGTGGTTTTCCAGCCCGTCTATAGTAAAGTCAAGGTTACTGCCATTTCACAATGATGTCAATGTTAGGATGGTAATGTTAGCGTAATGTTAATGTTACATCCAAAGCAGTACAAAATCATTTCTACGTTCACAATGATGTTAATGGCAATGGTAACGTTAGACTTTGACTTAACATCAATGTTAACATTTCTAACATCCGCCAATAAAAACACGTTATTTTGAAATTTTCAATTGATATTACAAAAAAGATTGTCATAATGACATTAGATTGTTAATCACTATGACGCCGGACTCGAAATCGTTTTTCTTTTAATTTTCCAAGCTTATTTTCTATCAAAATTCCTAAAAAAGGTACCTTTTAATAGATAAAGCGCTTTTTTCAAAATTTTTTGAAGGGCCCTCAAGAAAAATCTGAATTCAAAGAATTCAAAAAAACACGGATTTACTATAAATTTCGTAACACTCCACAACAATACAAATATTTTTTTGTGAATAATTTCTAGAAATAAGGTCACGAAATTAAAAATCAAAATCTATATATTCTGGTTACAAAACTAGAATCGTCGATCTTCTTTTAACATTGGCAAATTTAGCATACGTTTGTCGTAGTTTAAAGTTTTATACCGAAAACGCCCACTTGAATTAATAACTTAACGGATCTGTGCGATACGCCTTTAACATCATTGTGAACAACGAGACTTAACATTGCCATTAACATTAACATTACCACTAACATTAACATCATTGTGAAAGGGCTATTACCCCCTCGGTTCCATAGCCGAACAGGAACCGCCATGCGCAGCACACTGAAGGGCAACGACGCTATTAAGGACGAAGGACGGGCTCCACCGCGACGCTATCAGCGGCGGCGCTAAATATAGCATAGTTGTAAATGAATCCATCTGTTATCTGTGGAGCGTGGCATAGGTACCAGTATTTCGTCATTTCTTGTCTTCGTCTTCGAAGTAGTACTGCACGTAACCTACAAAATCTTCTTTGCAGTGCAACACGTGTTACAATTTCGGCTCAACAAGTTAGAAATCGACTCACATAAGTTAATCTGACTTCCTGCAGGCTCGTGCGAGTTCTTTACTTGACCAGCGATCACAATGTTATCCATATACACTTTGCTCGAAAACATGTGCAATGGCAACTTCGGCACTGGAGGTCTGTGTTTTTTACTGACGAGTCGAGGTTTCGTTAAACTGGTTGCGATGCTCGTATATGAGTGTACTACAAAAGTCTGGAAGGGCGCTTTACTGCCGCGTGTATACAGGCAGTGGACCGATTTGGTTGTGAATTGCTTGTGTGCGTGGTGGAATCAGCATAGATTTAGTTGTCGTTCCCCAGCGTCTCAACGCACAAGTCTACGTTGAAACTATTCTTCAAGAGCATGTTGTATCATTTGCAAACTATTTCAGCGATAGATTCACCCTGCAACAGGATCATTATAGGATTCATACCAAAAATTTGTAACAAACTTCCTACGAGAACATGAAATCCAACTGATGAGGTGGCCAATCATGGGGTTAGGTAAATCCAATCGGGCATGTTTGGTATTTACTCGATTGGCGTACAAGTATAAGTTGCACGACAGACTCTTCAGGAGTTGGCTGAGACACTTGTGGAAGAATGCCAAAATTTACTACAAGACATCTTAATCATACAATTCGCAGCATACGTCGACGATGCCAGGCTATTATTGCAGCTAAGCACACGTGTTACTAAATACTACTCCTGTCTATCAAGGCGCTAACAGAATTTTCATTACATTTAAGTAATAAAAAGCATATCATTTTTGGCAGTTTTCTCAATAGTTTAGTGTTCCCTAAGAAAACTGTTAGATGATAACACTTTTGTTATTTTGTTAAGTAATGCTGAAAGAACACTATACAAAAGTAAATATTTGCGGTCCTTTTAAATTTTAAAACTGATGGATGGCTACTAAAGAAGTGTTAATTGTTTTGTGGAGTGTATAATAAATATTTCAAATATTTTTATCCAGTTAATGATGATTCATTTAATCGTTCATTTCAAAAACATATTAAGTCAAGAAAACCAAATTTTTCAGAATGCGAAAAAAACTAAATAAAATGAACTGCTACAGTTGTTTTAGTACCTTTTATCTCAGGCATTTTCTCTTCTTATGAGGCAACTAGTGACATATCGTAACTACATCAAAGGAACAATTTCAAGGTAAATTTATATATCAAAGGTTGTTAATACTCCCAAGTTTATTTCCCCGTTTCACTGCTCAAGGGTTTTTCTTATTGCATTCTAAACTTTCAGCTTTTCGGTAATTGATGAAGCATGGGGATTTACACATTCTCCGTTTTTCTTTCACTTCGTTGGTGAATCTTTAAAATAGTTCTTCTGTTGGCGCTTTACCATTTTTTCTCAAGGAATTTGTCCAGTCGATGCATTATTCTCAGTAAATTGTAACTACTAATGCAATATTGTTTGCCAGGTATCGGCTAGTTCTATTTAATTTTAAAATAAAATTAATTAACGTTGTTATAATTGGAAAATATTGTGATCTTTAGAAACAATTTCTCAAAATATTTACCTTGATTTGCTTGTTAGGTGTTTTTCAAAATATTGATTCTTTATATTTATGTCTTAATTAAATCACAATCAATGGTCAATATCTATGATCGCCAGTAAAACATAAATTACTGTTGATAAAAACTTTTTCCATTATTAAATAGATTAAGTAATTTTTTTAAATTCAAATTAATACGATAGAAATTTTTTTGATAACAATCTGATAGAAATAGCTATATCATCGGGTTATTGCAAAAAGTCATTAACTACTTTTTTTTTCATTTGGTAGTTAAAAGTAATTAAGTGTTTGTTTTGATTGTCTGTACCATCGTAAAAACTCCTTCAGTGCATCTGAGGTCTGTGAAACCAACAAACTACAGTATTTTATCATTAAGTGCAAATTGGAGTGATTTTACAGGATTAAGTTACTTAGTAATTTCTAGTTTGTCAAATGTAACTTAATGAGTTTTTACAATAACCCGACGATATGTTGAATAATATAACCCCATGTGTTTGTAATTATAAAGTTCATGGTGATTTTTGATCAAAATTATCAAAATTAAAGTGCAAACAGTAAAGATGCTTTCTATAGAATTAGATATTAGAAAAACAAGGTCTTGAAATTAGTTATTTTTTACAGTTAGTTAATTATTACTATGAAACCCATATTCATGTTGTGAGCCTTATTCAATCGTTTGTCCTCTCTGCTTTGAGTTCTCATTAATTTAGATGCAACATGCTTTTTAGATCGTCTATACGCACCTCATCTGGTGTCTTCCTCTTTTATGTTTCCATGATCTCCAAGTTATGTCGAGTTTATTCCATAGTTCATCTTTTTGTTGGAAGTTTAATCACCCAAAACTTCAAGTACACAATTAAAAAATTCTGGTGATGTCGTGTCGTCCTGTATGTTAGTTATTAGATCTTCACGTCTATAATTAATTTTTCTAAAAAGTAGTCAAGTATTCGACACTATCAAAAACTTTTTCAAAGTCGATAAATATTTTGATATTAACGTGCTGTTTATTAATACACTAGAGACCGCTTAATTGGTTCGCTGCTTAATTGAAAGTGTAAGAACAAAAATTGGTATACTTATTGAAATCGCCGCTTAATTGGCTCAAAAACTGCTTGTCCTACTAGTACCAAAGAATAGATACATAAATGAACAAGAAGCGAAACGGGACGTTTTAAAGGTGCTATTATTTGAATGCGCAGGTCTGGCGAACCTTTCAAAGGCACATGGAAGTTTAAATACCGAACTTGTCAGTGGGACTTTAAAATTTGAAAAATTTCAGAGAAATTTAAATAAAATCAGAGAAATTTATTGAAAATTATGGAATTTTGGATTTTAAAGTTTTGTATTGTTTTTAAATGGCTGTTAGAAGTTTGTTGGGAGTGTTTATAAATTATTACTCGTCCTGTGTAGGTGGTTAATTACGTAAATAACAGATAAGTACACATTTCAGAAAACCAAAGAACCAAAGAATAAATAAATTAGGAAACAAATTTATGCATGCATTACAAAGACGTGATTGATAATTTTTTTTTGTAGCAGTGTTAATATTTTTCGCGATCTACGTGGTGCGTTAAATTTAATTAGTTCGCGCCTTTTTACACATTTGGTTCTTTGAGAACAAAAAAATTAAGTGAAACTGTGCAGTGTTTTAACATGAAAAAATGCAAAAACTAATTTCTTATTGTGCAGTTGCAAACTGTGGCACGAGAGACGATGGCAGACTAAGTGTTTATAAATTTCCTCGAGCGGATTTAAACAGGTAAATAAAATAAATAAATAAAGTTTACTAACAAAAACTTTTTCTAATTTTTAAATTTGCTATTATTACAGATGCATTGAATGGTTAAGTCAGTGTGGACGATTAGAGCTCCTTAATAAAAACTGTGATTATTTTCAAAAATTAAAAGTATGTGCCAAACACTTTGAAGCAACAATGTTTTTAAATATTCACAGGCGTAGATTACTTCCCCATGCTAAACCGAAATGTAAGTTAAAAATTAATTGTGATTTTATAATGTTGAAATGTCCTTCATGTTACTTTTTTTTAATATTAGTACTTATTCCTCAACAACAAATTGGTACTGTCCAAGAACCAGTCTCAGTGCCGGCTATTCTTCAATCGTCTACGAAGTCGTCTTCTTCCGCAACTCAAACACCCCAGGTTTGCACCGCAAATGCGCCGCGAAAAAACAAACTGCGGCGAAATATATTAAAATTACAACGAAAGAAGAATATTCTAGAATCCAAAACTTTGACAGTGAAAGAGAATGTAATATCAGTAGAAGAATTCAAAAGGCTGTGTGAAAATTTTTTTTATTTGTAAATAAATATTCGCGGCGTTGGTTGTTTGAAAATAACCTGTATCTTACATTCCTGTTACCTATTGGTCGTGAGCAGATTTTGACAGGTTGGCCAGACCTGCGCATTCAAAATCCATGACATCAAATAACAAAGGATTTCCATCTCGTTTCGCTTCTTGTTCATTTATGTATCTATTCTTTGCTAGTACGATCCATTTAACCGGCGTCTATTGCATAGAAATATTTATTCTTCTAAAATGTATGAAAACAATACAAATAAAAAGGACATGGGTAATGTGATACGAAAACTATGTTTAGGTTATTCCTGTAAAAGAGATAAAATTTTATTGAGTAATAAAATAAATCATTTGAGGCTTCTAGACACCATTTAAAAATGTTACACAATTGTTTATGTTTCTGATGTTTATTATCTATTAAAAATGTTACCTAATCATTTGCTTACATTCGTTTTGGAACAAACATTATTTTACAGAAATTTGCACAACAATTTCACAGTGATCTATCTTATCAAAGAATATGATCCTCTATTGGATTCGAGCAATATGTCAATATATGATTGGATGAGAATCGCTAAAGACGTCGAGGAAAACTATTCAAAGTATGACGGTTTTGTGATACTTCATGGAACTGACACTTTGACTTATACAGCATCAGCGCTATCATTTATGTTGGATGGACTGCAAAAACCAGTGATACTTACCGGCGCTCAAGTAAATAATCAATAATTATCGTTTAGACAGGTATTTATCTAAACCTGCTATTACAGATTCCTATTTTCGAATCTCGTAACGACGCTAAAGATAATTTTATGTCATCTTTAACGTTAGCTGCTTGCTACAACATTCCAGAAGTCTGCATATTTTTCGCAAATAAATTATTTCGTGGTAACAGAACGGCAAAAATTAGTTCAGATTTATTGGAAGCATTTAGCACGCCAAATTATCATATTCTGGCCAATATTGGGATTCAAGTTGCTAGTAAGGACTTTTGTGACGACGTAGAAAACATTTAAACATATTTTTTTTAGTATTTCCTCAATATATAAAAAAATATAGTTACATTACTCCATTCAAAGTGTATACAACTCTAAATCCTAATGTCGGATTATTGTATATTTTTCCAACAATTACGTACGAAATGGCAAGCCAACCATTCGAAGTGAAAAAAAAAACAAATTGTAATAAATAAATAATTACAGATTCAGGCATTTTTCCATCCATTAATAGAAGGGGTGGTTTTGGGAACTTATGGAAGTGGGAATATTCCATTAAATCGAAAAGACATAATTGATGTTTTCAAAGATGCAGTGAAACGAGGTGTTATAATTGTCAGTGTAACACAGTGTTCTCAAGGAGCTGTATCTCCTTCTTATGAAGGGGGATACGTAAGATTTATTTTAAAGTAATGGGAATAACAAGGCAACGAATTAATATTTTTAGATGCTTAACGAAATTGGAATTATTTCTGGACACGATATGACAACAGAAGCTGCACTCTCCAAATTATCTTTTATTTTGGGCTTACCTGGATTAACTCTGCAACAAAGAAAACAAGTATTTGGGTATTGTAGTTATAAGTTATATATATATTTAATATCTTTGTTTTCAGTTAATAGAAAGTAATATCCGGGGAGAATTGTCTAATCATGATGATAATTAAATTACTGCAGCCCAAAAAAACGATATGAAGAAATGTCGTCGTGTAATGAACACAGTCAAAAATGAATCTCGTGAATCAATGTTTTCCTAATAAGAAATTAATTCAGTTTATTTAGATATCCAACGACTTAAGCCATCCCTTAAATGATAATATATTATTATCAAGAACGCTTTTGTTTATAATACAGATAGGTATTAGTCTTCGACTTAGTTATTTATTACTATTATTATATGAGTATATACATAATACATAATATATATCTATAATACGGTTCCAATTGTTTGTAAGTTATATTTTATAGAAACTTATTTAGATGTCTAAAATTTCATTGTGAAATAAAATGAAAATAAATGTGCGTAGTGTCTGAAATGTTAAATATAGATTTTCTTTTGAAACAATTTCACCCAAATATCTTTATTTTTAGACATTAGTCTGAGTATGAGAAATTAAAAGGAATTTAATAGAATTATATAAATTAGTTTAAATCATTTTAGTATAGCTAATAAATGATATTAAAATTATCTTGAAAAAGAAAAATTAAAAAGCACATAGCTGCACATAGCATTACATTTCAGATTCCTATTTTAATATATTATTTACGTTGTTGGTATTTTATTTGTGAATTTCTTTTATGTAGATACTTTAAGAAATAAATTACCTATACTAAAAAACTACTGTTAATTGTTACAACTTTTCTAAAATTGACGTAGTATGTATTAAACATGATTATATCACCATTATCTTCTACACTTTTAAGGTATTTTGATACACTTAATTGTCCTGGTTTTTGTCTTGGCCATCTTAAGGAATCAAGGCTCATATATCATAGAATTATAAGCATATTACATTGACTTGTATTGTAAAAATTTGTCACTCGGTCAATGTTTTTGCAATCAATCATACTCTCACACGTCAACTTTTAAGTTATGTATTATTAAATTGTAATGGTCAGACGTTTAACGGTAATAATTATTTAACCAACATGTGCGTTAATGAGAGCGATTAATAATCGAGGCAGTTAAGATTGTTAAGATTATTAATCCCCGAGTAACGCCAAAGTTGGTTACAATATTTTTCCGTTGATCGAATCTTACGAAATTGAAATAAATGTACTTTTTTCCGTGATAAAAATTCCAATAGATTTTTGTATCAAGCGAACCATGCATTTTAAATCAATAAATATCCAAACCAATGGTGCCATGAATTACAGTAGAACCGTTACAAGGAACCGTCAAAATCGGTTCGTTATATCCGAAGTTCGTTATAAGCGTTATTGAAAGAATAAATGCAAGAGTGTTTTATAGGACCTTCATTGTCTAATATAAATATGCATATTTATAAAACTATTAAAAATATAAGGACTAAACTTAAGTGAAACAAATCAAAATGCAACAAGTAATTTTATTTGAATTTTTTTTTTATTTTCGACTGAACTGTCGCACTTTTAAAGTATAAATTGTCCACTCACGTTTCAACGTCACTAATTGTAAGATTTTCAATAATTGAGTTTGGCGCATCGTAAAACTGTAAATCACGAATGTTGTAAATACTTTTCACAGTTTCCTGTGTACATAAAATCTGTAATGCTGGTGCTCCCGGCTCATCCTCATTCCTCATTGGCTTCTTTTTGACCACTTCTGTCTACCACAAATACCCAAATATTTTGTTGTATCTAATAAATTGTCTACATTAATAGTCATTGATGTTTAAGTTTTCGAAAAAAATAGAATTTTCTAATTGAAGGGCTCTATGTAAGAAGTATCTAAGTCACTTTTCATATTCTGTGATATTTTAGATTTATATTTCTGTTTGATCTGGAAATCATATTGTTTTGATTTTGACTAATCTTTTTTCACTAAAGAATACAGTAGAGCGTCGATTATCCGAACGT
The DNA here is from genome assembly GCA_949768715.1 of Dascillus cervinus. Classification (NCBI taxonomy): domain Eukaryota; kingdom Metazoa; phylum Arthropoda; class Insecta; order Coleoptera; family Dascillidae; genus Dascillus; species Dascillus cervinus. The sequence goes on along the minus strand of OX458318.1, from coordinate 17,195,047 downwards.
CAATTATCCGAAACGTCAATCATCCGAATGACGATTTGATTTATTCGAACGTCAATCATCCGAATCGTCGTTAACTTTGCCATTACACTATATTATAATGTGATTGAAATATTATTTGTTGTTCAATATATGTTTATATTCTATCATTTTGAGCGTTTTAGTGCTCATAAACTATGACTGTTCGGTCATCCGAATTTTCGATTATACGAACGGTAGTCGGTACCAATTAGTTCGGATAATCGACGCTCTACTGTATTTGTTTTGCGAGGAACACGATGGTGCAATTAAAAATCGATTTGCTCTAAGATTGACAGAGATAGAAAACTATAAATCGAGAAAATGGCCGTAGCTCCGTTAATACTGGAGCAACTCAATTGATTCTTGTTCCATCGTTTCCGGCAGGAAAAGTTATCCTAGTAAGGAAAAAAAAAGAAAAAAAAGAAAAAGAAAAAGAGAAAAAAGCCAAACCAAGGAAAACACTTTTTTTTCTTTCTTGCTTAGAGCGTCATATAAACATGAAAACTTATGTATTTTTTTGCGTGCAATTAAAAATCGATTTACTCTAAGATTGACAGAGATAGAAATCTTAAACCTTTTTTTTTTTTTATAGAGGTGTTGAAATTCCTTAGTGGAAGACCAAGCTTAAGTTGAAATTTGCCCGGTACTGTGGGGTTCCCCTGAATGGGTCGCTACCCACTAAACGCACCCCTTCATAGCTCCACACAGCCCGGAACAGCACCGCATTACTTCGGGCTGTGCTGCTCTCGATGCCAAGTGCATCCCACAAACATTAACGCTCAGCATTCCCTCCTCTAGCCTATCTGCTCTTCCTCCATTTCTCTTTCTTTAGCTTCCTTTCCCTCCATTTTTATTTATCCTTTAATTTTACAATTTACAATTGTTGCTCCTCCTCCTTTTCTCTTTCTAGCAACTCTTTAGCTATCATGATCTCTGTTATAAACTGTGCTGTTGCATGCCAGTTATCCTCCGTCTTTAACATTTCTCCGATGATGGTCGCGCTTGTCATGGCGCATCCCAGTTTGGCTATAAGGGTAGTCCTCTGGTCTGTCCACGCTTGACATTCAAACAATACATGTTTCGCATCGTCTACCTCATCGCCACAATGCTGACATGCGGGCGTGTCTCGTTTCCCGATTTTATGAAGATACTCTCCGAGGCAACCGTGCCCCGTGAGTGCCTGTGTGACGTGGAAATTGAGATCACCGTGCTTCCTGTTTATCCAAGGAAGCACCTCCGGGATTAGCGTTCTCGTCCATCTGCCAGTTGTGCCTCTCTCCCATCTACTCTGCCATTCAGTGATGGTTTCTGCTCTGGCCACCATACTAATTGCCCTCTTTGCCTGCTTGTCAGCACCTCTGCCTCTCTCGTACACCTTGGTACGTTCATCCGCCATTAAGTCTAACGGAGGTAACCCTGTAAGAACGCCAACCGCCAAGTTCGAAACTGTTTGGTAGGCTCTGATAGCTCCTAAGAGTCCCGGCCTTTGAGCCTTGATGAGAACTCCCCTCACTCTCTCCCACCTTGTTGCTACACTCCAGACGGGCGCAGCATATAGTGCGATTGAGCTGACAACACTAAGCAATAGTTTTCTCTTTGCACCTTGAGGACCTCCTATGCGAGGCATTAACTTAACCAACGAGTTGGCCATGCTGGCCGCACGTGCTGACGCGTCTGTTACGTGTGACGTAAAATGTAACGATGGATCAAGCATGACGCCCAAGTATTTAGCTCGAGACACCCTGGCAATTTGGACATCCCTTATCTTTATGGAAGGGGGGATGTACGCCCTCCTGCCCGAAAGCACCATGCATTCGAACTTCTCTGGAGCTACCTCTAGACTGTGTTGTTCCAACCATCTGGCTATGGTCTCTAATGCCTGATTGAGGTTCACTTCCAGCTGCTTCATCTTTTTCTCCACCCCTAATACTATAAGATCATCAGCGAAAGCCACCATACTCACTCCTGTGGGCATTCTCTGGCGTAATAAATCATCATAAACCATGTTCCACAGCGTCGGTCCCAATACCGACCCCTGTGGAACGCCGCATGACAGCCACCAGTTCTTTTCCACATCTCCAACTTCCATTATTAATTTCCTTTCCGACAAGTAACTCGCTAGGAGCTTTCGTAAATACAACGGAAAATTCCATTCCGCTGCCGCCTGCAGCACCTCCCCCCAGGACAACGAGTTGAATGCATTCCGTATATCTAAGGTAACCATTACACAGTGTTGTTTGGTGCGCCACGTTCCTTTCCGCGCTTCTTCAACAATCCCCTGTACTGCTTTGATTGCATCTACAGTGGACCGCCCTTTCCTAAAACCGTACTGGCTGTTGGAAAGGTCGCCTGCGCACAGGATTGCCTGCTGAATCCTTGCTTGTAGAACTTTTTCAAGCAACTTCGCCCACGTGTTTATCATGCACAATGGACGGTACGAGGATGGATTTTCTAGAGGTTTCACTCCTTTCCTAAGGAGCACTAACCTCGCTTCTTTGGCGCATCGCGGGAAGGTGCTTTCTGTTACGCACCTGTTGAGGAGTTTTAATATCATGTCTGGCTGGTGTTGTATTACAATTATTAATGCCTCATTAGGCAGCCCATCTGGACCCGGCGCTTTGCCCTTGCCCAGGCTCTTGCCCGCCTCTGCCAGCTCCTCATTGGTGATCAACGGCGCAGGTTGATCTTCCGCTACTAAATCTTCTTCCCTTCTCAGTAACTCTCTTTCCGGAAACAAAACCTTTACCACTTGGTCGATTCTTTCGGATAACCCTGGGATTGAATTATTCCCAATCAGTTTTTTGGTTACAATTTTGTAACCGCGACCCCAGGTGTCATAGTCAACCTCCTCACACAGATTCGCCCAACAGCGCTTTTGACTGGCCCTGATCGCTGTGACCAGTGCCTTTTTGGCTGCCTTCGCTTCCTCCTTCAGAATCGCGAGGTTTACAGCGTCCATGCGACTCTGTTCCCTCTGATGTCGTCTTCTGGCTGCTAGACTGACCCTCCGTAGACTGGCGATCTCATCTGTCCACCAGTACATTGGTCTTCTTCCATTTTTCCCTCCTCTGCGTGGCATAGCCGCATCACATGCCCGAGTCATGGCTTCGGTGAACGTTGTAGCATGCTGCTCTAGTGTTTGATCTATTGTCGTGTTGACTTCCGACATTACCACCTCTATCTCTGCAGCCTCTGCAAGCTTCTGTACTGAGAGCTTGCTGACTGCCCAACCTCTTTGCGGCACATGAGTTGGTGGCGCCCTATTGGAGGTCAAATCATAGCTGAGATAGCAGTGGTCACTTAAAGTTTCAGCTTCAAGAACACGCCAGTTTGGTATGCGTGCAGCCAGATCACCGGATGCAAATGTAATATCTAGTATCGACTGACTCTGATCCCTCCTGAAGGTTGCAACACCGCCAGTGTTACAAACCGCCAGTCTTAGCCTATCTATCATTGCTTCCAGTTCCTCTCCTCTCCAATCGGTCCTGACAGAGTCCCATCTACTTGACTTAGCATTAAAGTCGCCCGTTAAAACGACTTGCCGTCCCCACCTTCTTATGTTCTCTTCCAGCTCTGTCAGAAACGTAAGGTATTCGTGTGCATCAATGTTGGGCGAGGAGTAGCAGCTGTACAGGCGAACCTGCCCCAGCCTGACCCATACAAAGCCGTCATGCTGTGAACTCACCTCGTCCACCTGTATTCCTGCTCGAACACATATGGCTGCGTCGCTCTTAGTATCTACAAACCACCCAGTAACTACGCGATTTCTGTTGGGCTCGCTTGCCATGACGACATCAATTTTCATTTCAACAATCGTTTGTAGCAGCAAATCATGCGCTGCTTTGCACCTGTTGAGATTTATTTGAAGGAATCTCATTTTTGCATTTTTAAGAACGCCTCCTTGTAATTATTACAGCTATAGCTGCCAGGTTTATGGGCTTTTCTACACATAAGACAGTGGGGCTCATTTGTACATTCTTTTATCTTGTGTCCTTCTCTGCCACATCTGTGACAGAGTGCCCTCCTATCGGGACCTGTACAATTACAAGCGAGGTGTCCGTACTCATGACATCTGAAACATTTCAAGATGTTCAACCTCACTCTAACCCTGCAGCTATTCCAACCAATTTTTATCCTTTCTTTTTCCAAAAGTAGGTTTGCAAATTTAGCAGGCATATCCACTACAGCCAGCATGGTGCCTGCACGCACTAATTTCTAAATTTTAACTTCAATGCTGCATGTTTCGGCACCTGCCGTGACCTTTTGAATGTCTGCTATTATCTCCTCTTTTGTAATATCTTCTTCCAGATCCCAAATTTCAACAGTTGCTGGGGTGGCCATGGTCCTTACTGTCGCATCTTTGCCCAGTATCTTTTCCAGCTCGCCCTTCAGTATTTCATTCTTCTGGTTCCCACCTTTTACTTCAATCAGTACTTCACCAGCTCTGGTGCGTCTGACCTTACTAATTTCTACCCCTATTTTCTGGGGATCTATTTCCAATCGTACTCTACGCATAATATCCGCGTAACTAGCACTACCTACCCCTTTAATAGCAACGGCATCTGGCATAGTTTTAATCTTTACAGTGTCAGGAACGGTCTTGATTTTTAACTTATTAGGAACAGTATCAATTTTCACTTTATCATAAGTGGGTTTTTTCCTCCCGATTACCTGCGACCATGGTATATCCTGCTCCTTAGAGGCTAACGCCACCTCTGCAGGTGGTATTTCTACTACTTTACAAGAAGACTTAACTATTGCAATTTCTACAGTCGATTTTGTTTCTTGTTCCTTAATGACTGACGCTAACGCTAACGCCACTTCTGCGGGTGTTATCTCTACTGTTTTCCCCTTCAATTTTAACTTATCCGGAGCTCGGACCACGTTATTGTTAGTATTTTCCTTTCCAATTTCCTCCATACTCTTTGTTCGCTCCTCTTTGAACATTCTAACCCTTTCACTACCAAAGGCATTAATCGCCTTATCCGTTGTCATCAGTAGACCTTCCAACTGATCAACCATCTCAGCGACCTCCTTCAAGGCTCCCTTGATGGTCTTATTAAGATTTCGGAACTCCCTCGCTGTCTTCTCCGTTTCCCTCAATTTTCTTAAAAGAACCCTGAGGACATCCCCTTCCTTTGTTCTCGCATCCTTCATTTGAATGCTCAGACGTTGAAGTTCCTTCACATCACTGATCATTTTGAGGAATACTTAAAGACCGCGTTTCACTTAACTGCTTTCAATATTTATTATCAAAAATCACTCTAATGTCACGCTAATGTCACGTTTCACAGTTTTAATGATAGCAATCAAAAGTCCGAAAAAGTCCAAAATTCTCAATTTCCCAAATACCTTTCGATCATCAGCAATAAAAAATAACTACACTTGCCGTCGATTAGTCCAGGCAAGAAATCACAAAAATTCAAAAAATCAAAAAATCAAGAACACTTAAGAAAAAATTTAGCAAAATGTCAACGGCAAATCCAAAAATACAATTTTCTCCCCAATTCCACGCCGTAGAGCAACGAAAACTAACAAATCACCCAACCAAAGCAACAATATAACACATTAAAACGTCTTCACACAATATTTCTTGGAAAAAAAAAAAAAAAATCTTAAACCTAAACTAACATAACCTAACCTATCTTAACCTGACCAAACTGGATTTATCTTTTCGTGTTTCTCTTTCGGGGATATTTTTAGAATTTTTACACTGTTGAGGTTATGTTGTGATTATTTACCTATTCTAAATAAACAATTGCACTGTTAAAAAAGAAAAAAAAAAACATTGACCTGAGCACATTACATTGTTCACTCACGTTTAACGTCACTAAGATTTTCAATTTGTAAATCACGAATGTTGTAAATACTTTTCACAGTGACATTTCAATTTAATGGTGTATTTTGTTGCCTAGATACCGAAATCGTGCATTTAGAAGAAGTCATTCATTTATAGGGGTCATTAATGCATGATTTCCTATTCATTAAATCGGCCCGTAAATCACTGGAAAAACAATTTATTTAAAAGAAAATAAATGAAAAATGGAAAATGGAAACAGAAGTGGAAAATTAAAATTGAAAATGTTCAATTTTCAATTTTCCATTTTTATTTATTTCTTTTCAATAAATCGTTTTACTGTTTTAACGTCTGGTCATTACAATTTAATAATACTACATAACCTAAAGTAAATTGACGTGTGGAGTATGTTTGATTGCAAAACATTGATTGTGTTCACCTCTTGGGGTACGGTGGAGTGGGGACAACGGCATCTGAGGGCTCGCCCCCTCTCCACCTCCAAAACTGCTAGATTAGTCTTGCAAATGTAGCGAACTCAATAAGTCAATAAAAATAACGCTAACATTTTGGTCCTTCGATCCACAAGCATAATCAACCGAACCACGATTCATTCAAAGCAACATTCATAATCGTCGAAATTACCCGTGTGTAAGAAAATCATCAAAGCATCACAAATCGTGCGAAATCATCGGAAGCGAGCCATCATCGCGAGGGAATCATCAAACGCAAAGGTGTTAAAGGTCAGACCTATAATATCCATTCATTACCTAACTTCGTCAATTCCTTTTAATTAATTCACTTCGAGAACCATGCCGAAAAGGGATGATCTTGTTGATTTGAAGCTGGATAGACGTAACGTAAAAAGTGCTATCACACGACTTCAAAACGGTTTAGATAGTTCGAAAGCAAATAATTTTCAATTGCAAACGAATTTAGAAACGGTAACGGACTTATTTAAACAATTTAACAAAATTCAGACAGACATTGAACGGTTTCAGTTGAACGATACATCGGCCGACGAGACGGCCTTGGAGGCCGAAGCCGACAAAGAACGCGGCAAAATAGAAACGCAATATCGGGCGATTGTAAGCAAAATAAAAACATTCTTGAGCGAAAATTTGCCAGCTGCTTCCGCTTCTAAAGAAGCAGACACTGCAGGTACTATAATTAATATTACAAATAACGAGCACGACAGAGAACCGTCAAATAGCGTAATATTAAAACCCTTACCTTTAGCAACGTTCTCCGGTAAACACAGCGATTGGTTTACGTTTTACGAGTCATTTTATTGTTTGGTAGGAAAGGATACGAGCATATCTAACATTCGCAAATTTCACTACCTTAAGGGTTGCTTAAAAGATGAAGCTCTTAGGGCGATAGAATCACTATCGGTGTCGAGTGATAATTATGACAACGCAATCGCATTATTAAAAAAGAGATTTGAAAATAAACGGCTAATTGTACAAGATCACGTCTCCAATATCTTGAATTTTGCTCCAATCTTAAAATCGTCACACACACAGCTACGCGAATTAATTGATAACGTAAATAACAACATCGCAGCATTAAAAGCATTAAAAATCGAAGTCCAATACTGGGACGCATTGTTAATACCAATTATTTTAGAGAAATTGGATTATTCTTCAAGAAAAGAGTGGCAGGCCACTTTGGAAAAAGAAGTTCCCACATATACAAAATTTGATGAATTTTTAGAAAAACGATATCAGTTATTGGAAGCATTGAGCAATATAAGGCCCAATGATAGTCCAGCAAATAATCAGTCAAAAGACAGTAAATTTCATTCAAAAAACGGAAATAATTATTCAAAACCAAATACCTTTGCGAAACCTAATAAATTCACTTCAAATGTTATTTCATCAAACAAGTGTTTTATATGTAAAAAAGAGCATAATGTCTTTCAGTGCGAAGAATTTCTAGCATTAAGTATAGCCGAAAGAATTCAACATGTAAATTCATTAAAACTGTGTAGAAATTGTTTGCGAAACAATCACGAAGCGAACAGATGCAGGTCAGCCAGTGTATGCAAAGAGTGTGGCAAAAGGCATCACACTTTATTGCACGTGTTTGAATTTGTACCTAACGCCAACCCTGGAACGTCCTCTAGTACTTTATTAGTAGCTCAAACCAATCAGGTACTTTTTTCAACGGTTGTACTTCTAATCAGAGATTATCAAGGAAATTATTGCAAATGTCGAGCGTTACTTGACCAATGTTCTGAGGTTTCGTTAATAACTGAAAAAATGTGTAGAAATTTGAAACTAGGCACATATTGTACTAGTACTTCAATTACGGGTGTTAATGTAACAGAGAGTCTGACAAATCAGGGTTGTAAAATCAATATCAAATCAAGAGTAGGTGAATTTGAGACTAAACTAGAATGCTTTGTTTTGTCAAAAATTACGCGGCCGACTCCTGCTATATCATTCGATAAAAGTCCGATCGAGATACCTTCGGGTGTTGTATTGGCGGATCCAAATTTTAACATCTCTGCAGACATCGATCTGTTAATAGGAGCGCGATTATATTGGCAATTATTAATTGGAGCTCCAGTTCAGATACAAAAGAATCAACCATACCTACAACAAACGCAACTGGGTTGGATTGTAAGCGGAAACTTTGATTTTAAAAATTCTATTTCAAAATTTAGTTGCAATTTGATTCGTAATCCCGAAACTTATTTGGAAAACCAGGTAGCAAAATTTTGGCAAATGGAAGATTTAGGCGAAGAAAACAATGTAGAGAAGGCAGAGGAACAAGCATGCGAAGAGCATTTTCGAAAAAACACGGTTAGAGCGGTATCGGGTAAATTCATTGTAAAACTACCTTTCCGAGAAACTGTCGATTTGGGAAAGTCCCGTGCATCAGCACTAAGCCGTTTTATCTTCCAGGAAAAAAGGTTCGAAAAGGACAATAAATTGAGAAATGAGTACAAAGACTTTATGGCGGAGTACCTGAAGCTCGGCCATATGCAGCTCGTTCCTCAATCGCAGTTAAATAACCAAAAATCATTTTACGTGCCCCATCTGGCTGTTTTTAAGCGAACGGCCGAAGGGCCTCAAATTCGTATTGTTTTCGACTGTGCAGCAAAATCCTCTAACGGATTAAGTCTAAACGATAATTTGTTAACGGGTAACAACCTTCAAAATGGGTTGTTTGACATACTTTGTAGATTCAGAACTTACAAATACGCTATTTCTGCGGATATAAAAAAAATGTACAGAATGATAGAAATCCATTCTGACGATACCGACTATTTGCGTATTTTATGGAGAGAATCTAAAAATGCTCCTATCCAAACTTATAAACTAAAAACGCTAACCTACGGGCTCACGTGTGCTCCCTTTTGTGCAATACGTTGTTTAAAGCAATTATCAATAGAAACGCGAGAAAGTCATCCTACAGCGAGTCAGATTATAAATCGAGATTTTTATATGGACGATTTGCTAACCGGAAGCAACTCTTTTAACGAAGCTTCATCGATTAAAAGCCAGGTTACAAACATTCTAGCGACCGCAGGTTTTAATTTATGCAAATGGAGCTCCAATAATTCTTTATTATTGAGCGACAATTCTAATTCAAACTCTACAATCGAATTATCAAAAGGCGAAGATGTCAAAGTACTGGGTTTTTTCTGGAATTGCAATAATGATGAGCTTAAGTATAAAGTCGAATTTCCGTCAGACTTGAAAACTATCACAAAACGTAATATCCTGGCAACAGTAGCAAAAATTTTTGATCCGTTAGGATTAATTAATCCAGTTGTCGTTAAAGCAAAGATTCTCATACAGTAAATGTGGATACTGAAACTAGGTTGGGATCAACGCGTACCCGATGAAATCGAAATCGTTTGGAAAAAATTATTAAATGAATTATCGTATTTGAACGAATTAAGTATTCCACGAAAGTTACTATTATCAAATCATTTGAAGTCCGTCGAGTTGCATGGCTTTGCGGACTCGTCATTAAAAGCGTACGGTGCGGCCCTGTACGTCAAAGCTAACTACGATTCTGGGACGTCTTCAGTAACGTTACTATGTGCCAAAAGTAAAATTACACCAATCAAAAATATTACGCTACCGCGATTAGAACTTAATGCGTGTTTATTACTTTGCAAATTAATGTCAAAGGTTGATGAGGTTTTCAAGTCAAGTCTAAAGGTTGAATCGAATTTCTTTTGGACTGATTCTACCGTAGTTCTGTGCTGGTTGTCTGAGGCACCGGAAACTTGGTCTCAATATGTAGCAAATAGGGTTAGACAGATTCAAGCGGCTAGTGACATATCTAAATGGCGTCATGTTAGATCACACGATAACGCTGCCGACATTGTTTCTAGGGGCATGCTCCCAAATCAATTAAAAAATTCAGAGCTCTGGTGGCATGGACCGCACTGGTTAAAACTAAACTCAGCCGAATGGCCGCCGATCTGGTGCAATTCTCAAAAAACCGAGAAAATATTAGAGGATAGGAGGCCAAAGGCAATTAATGTTATACAAGCAGAACCTGAGTTATCGGTATTTTCGAAATTCTCGTCTTGTATGAAATTACGAAGAGTCATCGCATATTGCTTGCGTATTGTTAACAAGAATAAAAGTAAAAATTTATCATCTACAGAACTCGAATACGCCGATTTAGTTATAATTAAACATATCCAAAGGCAATCCTTTGAAAACGAAATTCGGACTATTGGTAATAATGAAAAATGTAAATCCAACAAACTGTTACGTTTAGATCCATTTATTGACAAAAATGGAGTACTACGGGTAGGCGGACGGTTAAAGAACGCCCAAATCAATTTTGATAATAAATTTCCGATTTTATTACCTCAGAAACATCACGTAACTAAATTAATTATTCGTCAATTTCATGAGAATGAACTTCATGCGGGAAACGAAGCAACATTAGCTGCGATTAGAGAACGATTTTGGCCAATATCGGGCAGAAGTATGATACGAAAAATCATTCATTCGTGTGTGAAGTGTATGCGGGCTAATCCAAAACCTGTAATTCAAAAAATGGGTGATCTCCCTAAAGAGCGGTTGCAACCTTTACGACCGTTTTTAATTTGCGGTGTAGACTATGCCGGACCATTCCTTATAAAAACAAACAAATTGCGTAACGCAAAGAAAGTCAAAGCTTATATCGCTCTCTTTGTCTGTTTCTCGACTAAGGCCGTTCATGTTGAGTTAGTAGGAGATCTAACTACTGACAGTTTTTTAGGAGCTTTCAAACGGCTAATATCGCGTAGAGGACATGTAGTAGAAATGTTTTCCGACAACGGTTCCAATTTTGTAGGAGCTGAGCGCGAATTTTTCAAATCGGAAAAATTTCAAGACAAATTATTAACGCATTTTTCAAACGTAAACACTAAATTCAGCTTCATACCAGCAAGATCACCGCATTTTGGCGGACTTTGGGAACGTTCAATTCAAAGCGTTAAGCATCATCTAAAAAGAATATTAGGCGATGCTTACCTTACATACGAGGAATTTAATACTTTGATCATTCGGATTGAAGCTTGTTTAAATTCACGACCCTTAACCCCCTTGTCCCAAGATCCTAACGACCTTCAAGCATTGACACCTGGACATTTTATCATTGGAGCCTCTCTTACTGCACCTGTTGAAAGCGACGTTACCGGCATCCAGTTGAATCGCTTGTCTAGATGGCAACGAGTTCAGCAGCTCCAGCAGCATTTCTGGAAACGATGGCAACGGGAATACCTAACCCAACTACAGACACGTCCTCGAGGTGAACAATCGGCTCAACCCAACGTCACAGTTGGAACATTGGTGGTCTTGGTTGAGGAAAATACCTCACCTCTGCATTGGCGTCTCGGGCGAGTCATCGAGGTGCACCCTGGCAGTGATGGTCTCGTGCGGGTAGTGTCCGTTAAAACAGATACTGGTGTTTTTAAGCGCGCAGTTAGAAAGATTTGTATAATTCCAACAGAAAAGGAGTAACTGCACTTTAATTTTTTTTTTTTTTCTCTTCTTTTCGTCCTTTGTATTTCTTAGTTATTTTTTGTTGTGTATATGCCTAAACTTTAGAATCATTATGTTTTGAAGTACACTGTGTACATTGACTTCAAGGGGGGAGAATGTTCACCTCTTGGGGTACGGTGGAGTGGGGACAACGGCATCTGAGGGCTCGCCCCCTCTCCACCTCCAAAACTGCTAGATTAGTCTTGCAAATGTAGCGAACTCAATAAGTCAATAAAAATAACGCTAACAGATTGAGTAATAATTTTTAAAAAAAATTAAACATAGAAATATTTACATCGTATGTTCAATGCTAAAGTAAAAACCCGGTATGCATTCAGGTAGGGAATTTATTCTAGTTTATTTGCGAGAAAGATGATCTGGCTCACTAACACCCAAAAACTTAAAATAAGCGGATGAAGTAAATCGGCCACTTTACCACGCCTGCAGGCCACATTACCTACCATTTTTCTGAGTTAGGTAATGTGTAAAGATTGTAAAGGATTAATGAAAATTCAGCATTCCAGTAATTTTTGTTAATCACACCAAAGCTCCATGCAATAAAAGCACACAACATCAGAGTTTTCTTTGTCTTAATCTTAATCTTAATCATAACCAGGAGGAATTATTATTACCGCCTAAATGAAACTTCGATAACCACATAATTGGTTGTATCCGATCAAAAAACATTATCATTGCATTGAATTGTATACAAAATCTTCACAGCTTACCTTAGACCAGCAGTACAGGTAGCCCTCGGTTTACGCCGGCTCAATTTACGCCGATTCACAATAAGGCCGCTGTGCAATTCACCGTTTCGCCGTGTACATAATTTGGTAATTCACCGATTCTCCCTATGCTAGACTGATTTTCGTTTCAGTGTTGAAGTATTTACTGAGCCGCGACGTTGGGGATTCTTTTTTCAAAAAAATGTAAAGGAATGAATGAAAATGAAATTTCATTTGTTTTTCTTAATATTATTTAATAAAAACATTTCACTTTACTTTATCATAAAATACATTTAAAAATTAAGTTTATAATACAGTCAAACTACCCTCTAGCGAACTTCTATTTAATGAATTTCCCTATACAGTTGCTACGGGTTTTCGGCCGCGTAGTTATATTTGCCTGGCAAAACCCAAGTCGATGGAGGGGTGGATTGAAATTAGCCATCGGGGTTATCTGAGAAGTGTTCTCTCTTTCTGCTTCGGAAGCTGTTAGGGCGCCACTGCTTTTGGGTGGTCGATGTACCACGAGAGGAAGAAAGGGAGAACTCTCTCTCGACGATGCAGGTTACAGAAAAATATGACAAACGAGATAACAAACTGTGTTGACTAGTTTTAGATTCATATAAATTACTCTAAGATTATTAATTACTTCATAATTGAAATTAAACAATTATTAATTACTTCATAAATTGAAATTAAACAATTTTTAGTTACTTCATAAATTGAACTTAAAGAAAAAGGGAAGGCCAATAAATCGCAACAGTGCATTGGGCTGGTATACTGCATCATTATCTTATTAGTCCAGTTATTCTACCTGTAAGAGCGACTCATCATGATATTTTACATTTTTTAAACAATCAACTAGATGATTTATTGTACGACGTACCACTGGCAAGGTATCAGGACATGTGGATTCAACTAGATGGTGCTCCAGTTCACCACGCTGCTGCTGTTCATAATTTGTTGAACACTAACTTCCCGGGTCGGTGGATTGGTCGCGGTGGACCGGTGTTATGGCCCCCGCGTTGACCAGACCTTACACCACTGAATCTTTTTTTCTGGGGACACATGAAGGCTCAGGTGTACGACTTTCGACCACCACCACAAAAACGAGAAGAATTATTGGCCAGAATTAACGCCGCTGTTGAGACTGTGACGCGCGAAATGCTGGACAATATTCATCATAGCTTGCAAAGACGTATGGAGGCTTGTTTAGCACAAAATGGACGTGTTTTTGAACATTTGCCGTAAATGTTTCCCAGTTTTATAGTTTGGTACATTTTGCTTTTTTAATTTGAGTTTCTTTCAAGTCGATGTTTGTAATTAATTAAACAATTAGTTTTAAAATTATTAATTTTTTTATTTCGGTCTGTTATTGAATTAACTAAAATTAAATAAACCCTGACGTTTCTTGACACCTTATTGACAGAAATTAAACTTCATTTTTTTAACGTTGCCATGGTTTTGAGATGCAAATAAAAATTATTCATTTTCTAAATATTGTGGCAATGGTGCCAAATTGCACTTTTTTTGGACTTCAATAACTTACAAAAAAGAAGTGAAATATTTTTTTTCCTTTTTTATGGATTCTTTATCACTTTCCAAATCAGAAGGTTATTAGTTCGTTCGCTATTTTTGGGACACTCTGTATATATTAATTTTTCCATTAAATAAGTGGACGTCTCAGAGACGTCACGTCTCTGAGACGTGACGTCTGTTGGAGCGTGGTGCCAACGTTTAACGTTCTTTTTTCACGCTTTTAGCGCGTAAATCTAGGTATTACTGTATTTGCCTTAATTAGTACTATACTATGTAAGGTATTGCTGTATTACATTTGATGTAAAATACCAGTGTCTACAATTTTTGTGATTTGTTGTTTGCATTTTTTGCTTATTACGAGGAAAATGATACAATTTATTTATCATCAAATGTAGGCGAACATATCATATCCTAATTTTTGGCAACTAGAATGCACTGTTCTTTTAACATCAATCATAAATGGTTGTTAATTTTACGTTATCCTTCAAAAAGTTAGTAAATATTTCAGTGCAGTTGAACGGTAAGTAACATGAGGAGTTAAAATGAAAACCGTGTTAAGGGGTTAGGTCTAGTCAGACGCGTGAAAAAATGGGTATTTTAAACATTTTTTTTTGACAGTAATTAAACGTATCTAATAAAACTAATAATACAGTGTTACTATACTATGTTTTAACTTTAATTGACCAAAATGTCAAAAAAGAATATAGCTTATAGACCAAGTTATCGCCATCTCTGTTGACCTCGTTTCACAAATAGTGCTTTGCGGTGACCATCAGGATATTTCACTGGTTCATCTAAAATCAATCAAACAAAAAAATATCATTAGTTTAATAGTTAATCTAGTCCTTAATCGAAGCTTTTTGTTTTTTTTTTGAAAATAAACAAAATGGCGGCTTCTGAAAATTTTTTCGCCAATTTTCAAGAGAAAAAGGACTAATTTAATGTTAAAAAAAATAGAAGTTTTACATTAAAAAAAAAATCCTTCGATTAAGGACAAGTTTTTTATGTTTTCCATAAGCTGTGTAAATTGCATTCAAATCCGTCGAGTGGTTTTTTAATTACAGTGGTCACCGACTTTGAAAACATAGTTTCGAGAAAAACGCGTTCAAAGTTTTAGTTTTAGTTTTAGTCCGTATAATTTTGAAGTCAGTGGATGCAGAAAAGCTTATTTTATGTATTTTGATCCGCTGAATCCGAATATCGCATTAGTTTTTCCGAAAATCCGGACATTCAATTGTTTAAAGGCAATTGTTTAAACAAAAAAAAAAAATATTTTTTTGGGGATAATTTTTTTTTTTTTAATATTTTGGACAATTTTAAAATGAAAGTTATTCTTATAAAATTTAGCTTAAATTAATAGTTTTTGAACTATAAATTTTTGAAATTTTAGAGTTTTTCAATTTTCAAAAATTTATAACTCAAAAACTATTAACTTAAGCTAAATTTTATAAGAATAACTTTCGTTTTAAAATTACTCAAAATATTTAAAAACAATAATTCATTCCCAAAAAAATATTTTTTAAACAATTATTTAATTTATTTTTATTTTATTTTATTTTTTTATTTTCCGAACATTCAAATTTAAATTTGAATGTTCGGAAAAGCGAATGCGATATTCGGATTCAGCGGATCGAAATACATAAACTAAGTTTTTCTTCATCCACCGACCTCAAAATTATACGAAACGTTAATACCTAGTACACTATTTTCCATTCGATTTATGTACAGAAATAATAATTATTCAATTACTTACACTGACAATGAGTCGTCAATTCCTGGGTCATATAAAAAATTCTTCTGCCGATTTGGAAGCTTCCAGGATATCGATTTGCTGTTGTCTATACAGCATTCTGCCTTCCCGAGTGGTGCGTTTGTCTGCCACCTTTACACGTTCTGAATCAATTTTTTCAGTGTACCGATGAGCATTGGCTCCACAATTTATTCCAAGTGTATTCATGATAAGTAATAATGTATGTGTACCTTCATTAAATGCACAAGCAGCAACATATGCAGCAATTCCAACTATAATAGAAGTAATATTCAAATTTTTTGGACTTATTTGCCACACTAGTTGATTGAAGCTTTCGTTATTGTTTTGATTGAAACCACCGACACATCTTGATAGTATATTATCATTACTCAGGTCTTCATATATTGGCTTGATGGCACTCAAAACGTTAAGAGGTAAGGAGGGAAAATCTTGATTATAAGAAGCGAGCTCACCATTTGCTTCAGCACGCTAGTACGAGCACCAAGAATCATCGCCCTTTGGACACATTCTGTGAATTGGTTCTTGGTCGGTTGAGCTGTAGTGATAAAATGTTGCCCATATTGCAGTTTTCATATTTTTGAACGAATCGCAATGCTGATGTATTGCTAAGCCATAGTTAATTTGTCAACCATCTTTCCTGTAAGTTTACCTCTACCTCCAAGATCGCTTTGCTTGAGTTTCAGTGCGCGTAATCGAGTTCCCATTCGCTTCTGAACGTGTCCAATGCACTCCTTCTTATGGATGGTTGTATTATAGTAAGGTGAAGCTTTTAAAATTCCTGAATAAGTTTTGGAGTCATCTTCTCCAATATAATTGGTATATTTAACTCCATATTTTGTTTCTGACTGCTTAAACATTTTGGTAATTGCATCTACCTCCATCTTCCCAGATGACCCCTCGTGATTAGCAGCACACTAATCTTTGTGCGTTACATTCCATTCTTCGAATTCATCAGTTTTTTATTTTTTATTTCCAATATTCACAAAGTTTACCGTAAGCACTCTTAACATTTAAATCAAGAATTTTTTTACCAGTGAAATAACCAATAATATATGAAACTCCAAATAAAGATGTATACCCACGTTTTTGACATGTTCCATCTCCAGATACCGTCAATTCATTTGTTTCCTTATCTTCAGCTTTTGATGTTTCTTCCTTTCCTTCATTCACAGCTTTCTGAAATAAAGATTCTGTAACGGTTTTACTATTATCTAATATTGTTTTCAATAATATTGTATACGTACTCTTGTTTAAAAATTGCGACATGTCCATTAGACCACAAAACTTTCGCATCCCTTCAAATCCTATTCCTAATATTCTCATTACAAATATGAAGCGTTTATTTATTTCATACGAATGTCATATGAAAGAACACGAAGAAATATTTTCGTTTACACAATTGTCACATGAAACCACAATTTTAAATCACAGACCACGAGTGCTTGCTGTCTGAAATTTCACATTTCCATCACACTTTTTGCACTTGACAAGACTCGAGATTGCCGTAAATACCGAAATAAAGTTTATAATTCGAAATTCAGTACTACTTGTTTTGTTTTAATTGTTTAGATGATGTGCTACTAACACATATATCGCGTTCCGCTGTTTTCGGATTGAAAACATTTTTCCTTTTAACGGTACGCGATTTATGAACATTATCAGAACTCCGAAGTTCTCTTGAACCTTTGTCACGTGGCAAAACATACTATTACAGACTATTTCTGTTAATCAGTACGCATACATTTATATATGTAACGCGCATTTTACTAATTTATGTTAACAAATAACATTTAAAAAAAAAAGAAGTCTTTACATAATAATCCGCTTTTAACGAAATCCACGTATAACGAGCTAATTTCAAACTCCCGTGCGTTCTCACTATAAGCGGATTCTACTGTAATTAAATTATTTAAAAATATAATTATTTCTAAGCAATACTGTAGGTAATAAAAATGTGAAAATTACATTATAATGAATGCATAACAATAGATTGCAAAGAATCCACTATGCACTTTCAAGGGTCAGAGAGCAGCCGGTCAATAAATGTAGTATATCTCGAAAACTGTTCTTTGGATTGACTTGAAATGTTCAGGTAATATTTTTGAAACATCATACTTTAAGAAAATGCAAAAAAAGAAAAATCGATTTTTTGAAAATTCTGCTTTTTTCATACATTTTAAGATATTCAATTTTTTCTCTAATGCGTACGCAATTTAGTTCAATAATTTTGTAAAAAATTAAGAAAGTTCTTTGGCATCAATATAATGTGCCTGCGAAATATTTTTGCGTACACATTAGAAAAAAAATGGAATATCTTAAAATGTATGAAAAAGCATTTAACACGGTTTTCATTTTAACTCCTCACATGTTCTTTTCATAATTAATAACATATCTGTTTTTCTTTACTTCACACAGATAAGAAAAATTTTATTAGCTTGTGCACCGGACTCGATTGGATTGCGATGTTGATACATATGCAACAGAATGTACATATAGCAACAAAACATTGAAGGCGATATATCAAAACAGAATATTTTGAATTTAAGCACTGTATTGTAAAAACTGTTTACATTGGTTTATTGAACAGATTAGATATGAATCATATCTAATCTGTTTAATGGACTAGTTATTTGAAATAAACCAATGTAAACAGTTTTCATAATACAGTGCTTACAGTGGCGGCTCGTGCATAAGTGCTGCAGAGCTGCAGAACTGCCAAAAAATTAACGCCAAAAAAATTAACTTCGTTTATATTTAATTTATAAAACGTAATATTAAAAAAATGGAATTTCGTCACAGAATTTTATTTTCTTAATCGCAACAACTCCCACATCTCAATTCAAAATTCTAACAAACCAGTTAAGTTTTGTCGTGGTTTCAGCGGAGCGGGCCACTGTTTCTATACTGGGCTATTGAGTTCTGTGCTGGTTGAGACCCCCCTCCCCCCACATATCCAAATAATTTTTTCCCTATATGTGCTGTTTTTCAAACAGTTTTTGCAACGCTCGTAGAAATTTATCTTCAAATGCGTGGATTTTAATTTTCGTCAGTTCTGTTCCATAATTTCAAACGTGTGTTACGTGCGGTTTTTCGCTTTGTGGCTTTGTATTAGTGTTTTTTTGACAATGGATGTTGTTGACAATTTGATTAACTTTAAGCGATTTGTGAAGTATAGTTATGAAGAAAAAATAGATTTGAAAAATAAAGATCGATCGCTGGCAGACATTATTATTGAAACAAGCGGCATTAGTCGTGGAAAACCATATAAACGTCAGTTCAACAAAGAAATTTATGCAAGGAATAACTGGATTTGTGGCTGCAACAAGAAAAATAACTCGCCAGAGTTGACTCGAAATAAATTTTATTCACGACTAGCGCCCTGTTTTATAGGCACTAGCGCGTTATCAGCTACTTATTGGTAACTCAATATGATTGAAAATATATCAACTAAAGTCGCCGCTTATTGTATGCAAACAATGCGTAAACTTTACACATCGATACAATTTCAGTGTTAACAGCCTTGCCCATGCTTTCTATTGAAAAGAAATTTATGTTCGAAATTAAAAATTTTAATGAAAAGGTCATTGATAAATTTGCCACTAAGAAATACTGCAGGATCGATCTGATCTACAAAAAATAGGTATAAGTTTAAATAAAAACACGACTCTGATTATATGAGATGCAAATTGCAGAACACCTGCTGGACGCGCACATGTGCTTCGGGTTCTAAAAGTACCTGAAGTGTCCCTCTCCCAAAAATACCCTTAAGGTCCATAGAAAACATTTAAGTCAGTTACTTACAATAGCTCAAAGTTTCAACATCATAAAAACACTAGTGCATAATTTAGCTGTATTGTGTATATAGTATTAATAAATCATACAATCAGAAAAGGTGTCTCATTTGGAGAATCTAAGCAAAAAGAGAAACAGCCAGGCAATTCGGCCTATACATTTCACCTGCTTTATTGTACCACGAGCAGCCACTGGATATGATCAAAAATCAAATAGAATCGATAGATGTTGGAGCATTCAAGAATTTGATAGAATTAAATTGGCTCGATTTAGATAGCAATTACTTAATTAAAATAACAAAGGGAGTATTTAATTCGTTATCAAAATTAGAGGTTTTGTGGATAACCAACAATAAATTAACCTACATTGAAGACAAATCATTCATGGGATTGGTCTAATTAGTTGGTTTATATCTACATGGCAATCAAATAACAAATATTAACAAGGAATCATTTGCATCGTTAAAAGCTTTAAGTAAAGTTTCTTTATACAGTAACAATGCGGGAATTAACTTATCTCTATCTACAGAATAATCAACTGGGAAGTTTCGAACAGTTAGATAAAGATATTTTTGTGGGATTAACTAATCTTAAATATTTAAAATTAAATGGTAATTTTTTGAGGCAATTGCCTGTCGGTATATTTAAAGATTTGGTCAAGTTAGAATTGCTTGATTTATCACATAATCAAATAAGCGATTTAGAAACAGGTTTATTTATCGGACTGGATTGACTTGAAAGACTAAGGCTATGCTAATAAATTATAACATTTATACCAGCATTAGTTTACAAAAATTAAATGTGAGTAAAAATATTATTAGTAGCTTAAATACAAAAGATATATTAGATCATTTACCGCATTTGCAGAAAATAGATTTAAGATCTAATAATTTCAGAAATTGTATTGATTTGTCACAAACTTTTCAAACGTTCACTTTAATCACTTTAATTCGAGCAATGTTCACGGTATTTCTTGTATTGATGGGCCAAGTAGTAACACCGACATTAAATATAATGTTGAAAACTTTTCAATTCATTTAAATAGCAACGCTAAACATTTAGAAGAATTGAAAAATAATATAACTATTTTTTTCCAACATTTTAATCTAACAATAAGTTATGAAAAAATTTATGAAGGTCATCGTTTGTTAGTAAAAGAACTAAAGAAAATTACTGGCAATTGTAATATCACTTGCAGTAATCCTCGCAATATTAAATTTGTTCATAATGGTTAATTTAGCAGTTAGATAACAGATTAAACAGGAAAGCTAACACAACGGTGGCTTTTGTAATTATTGTCAGATTAAGCTGCATTACTTCAGGTCAGTAGTGAAATTTCCTTTGGAGCAAATTTTATTGTACAATGCGTTAGTCAAATGTAACCATTTAATGTTATTATGTAATTATCTACCGGGTGTTTATTGTATCGTTGAACATATTTATAGTCCCAGTCTTGGAAAATGAAAATACCAACTTTTGACACATTCTACTTGAATTTAGGAATTTGTACGGCGTAAATTAGACTTCATCAACGATGCTAAGGATGTTAGTAAAGAATTTTTGACAAATCAGAAAGGTGCATTTTACAAATCTAAAATTTTGAATGCCATGTCTTACCTTTTAAAGCCGCAACCGTTACATTCATTGGCTGATTGACAATTTTTTTAAAGATTGAACAGTAATATTTACAATGTACATTCAATATATGTTCAGTTATAAAAAATATACCTGGTATAGCAGTTTATTTTAATTATTTAAATATAGTAAATGTATTGTATTAGTATTGTAGTCGTTTGCATTAAATATTGTACTGTGTTTTTGGTACCTTAATAATAAAAAATTGACCAAGCAAGTTATAATGAGGTTTATTTAAGCATTCAGACTAACTAACTAACGAAAGTCGGGCCTCACTACTCCCCTTTATTTTTTATCTGAAATTTCTTGCTCACTATCGATGTTAACTTCACGTTTCTACCCAGCGTGCGCTCCATGGATGCGTGGATGAGGCGCATCCGCTAAAATTTTGAATCTTCATAGCGATTGAAGGGTGGTGTCCAGCACCCCTATTACGCAAAATGTAAAAAATTGCACCAAAAAATATGTTAAACAAATTGACCGATTTTGGGAATTTATTGAGAAAAGTTTTAGTTCCGTTTTACTAAATTTATTCCAGTTAAATACGATCTATAATTGGCGAAAACTCAACGGTACTTATTCAATTACAATTTTACATTATCTGGTATCTGAAGAGACGAGACGTTTATTTGTTGCATCACCGGAAGAACAGGATGTAGTATTTGTTACAATTGCGAGCATAACTTTACTTATAAATGGTGTGGCGTTACCGAGGTACTCGGATCACCGAAGAAGGATTCATTCCTATATCGACGCAAACTACATCCGGCCCAACGCGAATACTTGCATTGTGTTAGATAACATATGTAAGTGGACCGCCCGCGCAGGACCTTCTTGGAACCTACCCTGGCAAACAAAAGACGACCTCCCCAACGGGAATATAAAAGCAAATTTTCTAGTTTCCGCAAGGAGTCCGTCCGAATCCTTTAACTGAGCCAGTCGATTCACACATGTTAATTTGTGCCATGTACTATTACGGCCACCGAAATGTACACGATTTTTTTTAGCAACTTGATTTTTGCTTCATATCATAGACGTCCTAAAAAAAACACCCAAATGTCAATATTATTTTGTTTAAGACAAATATTATTTCACGAAAGTCACTGGATAAAGCCAGCTTTAATCTATGGAAAAATAGGGAAATTTGTGTCAGGTATCGTGCACAATTCGGTGGCCGCAATAGCACATTACCTTGTAAATACTTTTTCAATCAGTTTCAATAAAAATTTAAGTCAAAATTGGTGTGTTACTTAAACCCCAACACACAGGTGACAAATCCCGGACAAGGGATTTGCCTTCCTTCCAGGGAATAATGGTGATGGTGACGTTTGCCGTCATTTCTCAGAACCCCGTTGGGTTCAAGTAAACAAGGGATGTTGGCAGATACGAGCACGTGTGTCTTGGGATTCTTCTTGCACTTTTTATGCAAGGCAGTCCATGATGACTGTGCGTGTCTACTGAAGAACCACAATTCATATATGAGGATGACAAATACTGATGCTTAATCTTAGAGAAACAGCAATTTGCAAAGTGGTTTTTTCTAACAAAGTGCCTAATTTAGAAGAAGGTAAAGATTCAAGCCAAGCTCTAGATTCGGATTCAGACACTGCTAATAACATAGCTTTTTGAGTAACATTTGAGGAAGACAATAGCTTTTGAAAGTTATTTTCAATAATTGGCAAATTCCAATTTCGTTGAATGGAGGGAGATGTCGAGGATAAAGACGAGGAATTAGATATAATTTTCGATTCTTCAATGGCTTCACTGGAGTAAGATATCTCGAAGTTGGAAAAACGAAAAGGTAGAATAGATTTAATGAGCCGAGAATTAGCAAAGGTAGAAGATAAGAAGGTTGGAGTTGAAATATCTGCAACACATCGAATACCTAAACCACCAAAACGGATAGGAAACTTGGTTTCATTCCATGACCTGTTTGTAAATTTTATGTTCAGAATTTTTTCCAGAGTCGAATGAATATTATTATCCAATTCGTGACATAAATTTTTAAATTTCCAAACAGGGCAGCATCTAAGGAGGTAGATGAAATTTGGCATCCAAAAACAATGACGAAGCAAAAAGAGACTGATATGCGGGCTAACTTTATAAAGGTTTGTGGAAAGTAAAGAAAATGTTTCCACTTTTAAAAAAAAAGAAACTGGGATTGCTTCATCAAGAATGGGACAACCGAGTAGAACTAAATTTGTATTATTACAAATACGTTATTCCTGGGATTAAGGATTCAAATCTATCTAATAATATAGACCTATCAATTTGGGAAATGTTATCAAAAAAAGTAAAGTTCGCATTTATTATTAGAGTTGAGAGCTAAACCAATTTTTTTAAACTCTGAAATTATGACTTCTTTACCTCCTAAAGTACCATCATCCACATACCAAATATTTAATTCTGAAGTTAGGTCTTTAATAAATCGATGAATAGAGAGACTGAAAATGGCTGGTCCTAATGGATCACCTTGTTGACATCATACTAAAGATTCAATCACGTTACTATTATAGAATAAATTAGATTGAAAAACGTAACATTGCCAGAGGTATGGGTAAAGATCTGGGATGATATTCTTGACGATAGAAAGGAGTGGGTCTCTTTCAACAGAATTAAAAGCATTTTTGACGTCAATTTTAAGAATTACCTCAGCATCAGATTGGTTTTTAATATACGATCTAATTGAATGAATTTAAATTTACCCCTTGCACCGACGGCAACCCAACGCGCACGCAGACTTAAGTAATCTCAGCGGGAAGATAGCAGCCCTGGACCGGTTTGAACCAAGCGAAGCAGGGTGAAAAGGGGGAGGAGGGCGTACCTTGAAACGGAAAGGACGCTCTCGAGTAACTTCCAGCAAAAAGAGTAGTTTTTCTCTTAATTTTTGCATTTTTGAAAGTGTTTTTTTTCCTTTGTGGGTGTAATATTAATAATATTTTAATAACTGGATTTCTATGCTAATTCGATTTTTTTGTAGGTAGATAGCATCATTATACGTTAGATGGCAAGCTCATTTCCAAAATATCAATTTGGCGTTTGGTCGAGTCATGCATAACGCGGTCTAATTTTCTGTAAACAAAAAATTTGCCTTACGGGGTTAATCTTTTACTCATTTTGTTTTAATTTATTAATACATATTAGTTCTTTCGAATACGAAATTCAACACCTATTCCGACTTCTGAACAGAATTTTCTAGAATAAGTAATAAAATTTTATGACATTCGACAATACAATCTTTCTTCAGACAGGTTATTATTATTATTTATATTTATTATTATTTTAACTAGTCAGCTGCATCCCATTATCTGTTTGTTCGCATATCTAACAAATTGACAAAAAATACAGTAACCGCAAAATTATTAAAAGAACGCGTACATTTGAAAATAAAGATTCTGATTATGGTGATGTGGAAATAGATGATATTCCGGATATGTCATTAGTAGAATTTGAAACGGCTGAAAATGAATTTTTAAAAACGATTTACGATATAAATATAAATGACGTTGAAAAAAATATCAAGTAAATTAAATTGTTAAATTTAACAAATTCTTCTCGAACATTATGATTTTACTTCACAAAATATCTCTCGAAATTTATTAAAGAAAGAGAAATTTCGCATCTTTTGAACAGGTATATTGGAATGCAACCGCTCGAAAGCAGTTTTCATTATTACACATAGACCTATTGTCCACTGCACTTTACCGTACTTATGGTGATGTCTGGGTTATAAAAAAGTCTAAGGTGTTGCCTGTATTTAAGCGTATGCTAAAGCAATTAAAGCAAATTGCATTTGTCAACAAACTTTTGGGTAGAGAGGCCTTAAGTTGCACACTTAGCTTGACCTTGACAGGAGCTCGCTAGAGATGCCGGACGCCGGCCATCGTGCTATTACAGCAATACCAACGTAATACGTATAAAAAAAAAAAACAAAAACAATTTCACAAGAAGTTGCTTGTGACACTACTTTTAGTTTCACAAAGACTCCCTTATGACACCAAAAAAACAATATACAGGTGAAATTTGACTATCCTGTAAATTTTGCAGTAAAAACAAACATGCATTAACATTTTAACAATATTCGCAAAATCAATCCATTATAAATAATGTTTATTGTCTGTTAATATATGTTTTGTCTAGATATTAATATCATGCATATACAGGTGTGTGATTCCGTAGATGATAAAAACTTTTCAGAAACGATTTCGCTGTATTTTTGGGATTTGTTGTTTTCGCAGTTTACAAATTCTGCCATATAGCGAGGCTGTAATTCTTTTCCTTCGTTCCTCAAACCACAGACCAGATTCTCTTTGTTCCTATGTCTGCTCCATAATTTGCATAATTTCATGCACATTTTTTTTAATGATCCCAAAAATATAGTTTTCCTCATCATCAATAAGCTTTTCAACATCCCCATAATCCTCATCAGGATCTGCCACAGTGCGTCTCCTTTTTTGTGAAACTGGTATTTTAGGAAAAAAATTTTTTTTCTACATTGTAATTGAGACGAAATCTGCTTTTTACTTTTTGCAATTTTTTTGTAAAATGTCCCGGACTTTTACCTGTTATGGCTTTATGTAAATAGGGATAATATTCGGACCCCTTCTTGTATGTAATAGCGGCGGCTTGACATCACATTGTCTAACCACCTTTCTTTCCAAAGTCAATTCCCCCAACAAATTTGGCCATAACGCTATTATAGGCTTCGACATGGTTAATTGTCATGTTTTTTATTAAACTTCTACTATTGTAAATTAGCCTATGGAAAAAATGAAAATAGATGGAGAAGAGGTGGAGAGAGAAGAGAGGAAAGAAGGGAGAAAAATATACATCAGAATTTATTTAATGTGGTCCATAGTCGACCAAAATCGAAAAAAAATATGCAAAGCTTACAAATATTAAGAATTTAAAATGCTTGATGCTAAACGTTATTTAATGAAAGATGACTATTTGTTATTTATTTATTGAACGTACGTATTTATTACACAATTAACATAAACGATGTCATATATCCATTACTATTACTATAGGTTTGAAATACGTTAGGTGAAGAAAATTTGTAAAAAGTTGGTTGTTTAATTACTATTTCCGCGGCAAATACAGTATTTATTTAAATTTGATAATATGACAAAGCAATATATGGACAGCAATAATAATAGGTAATGTGAGCAAATAAAATTGAAAAGTGTGACCAAATCAATCTTTTTATGTGTGGTGCACCCCAAGAAATTAATCTGGTCGCATTATCATCGTCAATAATAATGGCAGCCTTTAAGGATTGATAGACTTTGTGAACTGCTGCATTAAAGTTTGTAAATATCTTCGGGTAATTTTGCATTTACTGTACTCGTTAGAACAACTAATCCCATTCAGTCCGCTTTGAACGGCAGCTTGAATCACAGTTCCATCCAATATTTGATTTAACCATTCGTTTGTGGCTAATCCATCTATAATTTTTTCTCGGCTAGAACCATGTCCATTTAATACTTTCAAAGAAGAATTTTTCGTTACAGTGCAAATGGCTCGTTGCATACAAGAAGTTGTATCAATGTTATTTTCAATTAAAGCTTGATCAATTAGTGTTAAAATTCTCCACCATTCCGAAAAGTTGCCGCTTTCATTATCTGAAAATAGAAGGCAATGAAATTAAAAAAAGTTGTTGTTTAGTGCAAAATTATGTGTCAAACGTCTTTAGATTAAAAATATTTGTTCGTAAATGTGTCGTTAAAAATTAATCGTGTGTTGTTTATTCATGGTCATTAAATTTTCGTTTAACTAAAAAAAAAAACATGGATCAGTTATTTTTAATCGAAGTATCAGTGGATAATATTGAATTTTTTCCGTCTGCTGGTAGTGTGCCACAGAAAAAGCAAATTAACATAGTCGTAACATTTGGTAATTTAGCAAGTTTAGAAATTAGGGCTGACAGTGTTATTGGCACAGAAGCACAGGAAAGTATGTTACATCTCATTTATGCATGCGCAAGATTCATATCTAATGGTTGTAGGTTCAAAACGTCGTGACGTAGATTTCAATGCTGGAAAATCATATCTTTTTCCTTGTAAATCAGATGACCTAATGAGTGCTTTAGAAGTATGCCCTTTAGAAGTAAGCGTTGGCACTAAATCGACACAGCTGCCAGTCGGAGTAGCTACGATTCCTTGGGCAGAAGAGTTCGTACAGATGGTCATGTCTTCTACAGAAAGTGCTGGTTATATAACGCCCGCCAGCATTAAAGATATATTTGAATTAAAAAATAAAGCTACTGGCGAAATCACAGGCGAAATGGAGCTATTTTTAAGGCTCTCGTGCTTTGGCAAAAGCATACAAACACAATACCAAGTCATGCAGTCAAAAGAAGCAAAGGATGGAGCACCTGGAGGTGCTCCAACTCAATATCTATTCAAAAGCACAAATGCTGCGACGACATTTTTATGCCAAAAGTATACAACCGAAAATTGACTGATCGCTTTCTGAAATCGCTTCTCTTTGTTAGGTATGGAATGGGAACGTCGGCGGAAGTAC
This sequence comes from Dascillus cervinus, assembly GCA_949768715.1. NCBI lineage: Eukaryota > Metazoa > Arthropoda > Insecta > Coleoptera > Dascillidae > Dascillus > Dascillus cervinus. The sequence goes on along the minus strand of OX458318.1, from coordinate 17,167,244 downwards.
TACCGGTGGCACCTCTCTATCATCCTATAGATCGACAAGGAGCAAAAGGAGTAGGACAGGCAGGAACAGCGACTTGGCAGCGATTATTCCGTTCAACAAATCAATCACAAGGTAGCATTGCACCATCAGCTTTTTTTACTGATTTTCTTCCACCGGAATCGGGATTTGATCAAAATGCAACAGTAGACAGTGCTTTTGATATTCCCTCAATAAAAATTAAACCAGAAGAAAAGAAATTTGCAAATTTATTCGGTTTAGATAATGAAAGTATAGGAAGTGCACCGGAAGATCCACAAATGGAATTGACCGCAGAAAAAATTAACAAATTGCTGTGCAAAAATCGTGATTGCCCGGCTGTCAAAAAATTTAAAGAATATGGTATTGGGCCATTAGCGACGGGAAAAGGTTTAGGAACAATTTATGGACCAACCGACGTCCCACTCTCATATGGTGTTAGCCATACTTACGGCAACTTAGACCATTACGGTCCGTATGGATTTTATACTAGACCGAAATGCTTAGATCAATCATTTCCTCCCAAAGAAGATCTTACTTGTTCCACTGTGTTTCCATGTTCTGATGAAACATGTAACAAAAATGAACATGCGACAGCTTGCAGTTGCGAACATTCTGAGAGTATTTCAAATCATTCAGCATGCGGCTGTGGTGGAAGTGATGGTGGCGATATTAAAAACGAGGGAACATGTGGATGTTGCGGTAGCAATCCCTTACGATTAACTGGAGGGGCTCCGATGGGTTCCGACGATGATGAGAATCCAACATGTGGGTGTTACGATAGCGATCCATTACGATTAACTGGAGGGGCTCCGATGGGTTCTGACGATGATAAGAATCCAACACCAATGACAGCATGCAAAGATTTAATGGCAGGGTTTGATCGTGTATTAAGCGAATATAAAAAGGCACTGGGTCCTTGCGGACAATTCACCTGCCCTTACGCTCCAAACATAATTAACGAATCTTGTAAACAAATGTGCAATAATCAATCCAAAAAGAAGGAAAGATCTAGCAGCGTGCAGTCTGGTACTTCTAAATCTGGTAGATCTGGTAGTATGAAATCAAATGAAGTAATAGAAGAAGTCGAAATACGACCGCCAGTCGAAACTCCGATAGATGATTTACAATTGGAAGACGTGGCAGTCGCAGTGACAACAAATTACGGAATGATATCTGCTTGCGGTACACCTTCTTGTCCATTTTCTCGCAAAAAGAGTTTAGCATCTGAAGACAGATTTGAAGCGAACCAAATAAAAAGTGCCTGTGGTTCTGCGAGCTGTCCTTATACTAGGAAGAAATCTGGAATTGATGATGAAGAAACAATAATGGTGGCAATGATGGAACGTCCTGCTTTTGGTAAACCTTGTGGTGCACCGAAATGTCCATTTCCTTTAAAACCAGATTTACCACCTTTGGAACCGATACATTGGGACTGCCCAGAACCGTTACCAAAAGGACCTTGTAAAAATCCAGACTGTCCACTGTTACCTAAAGAACTGGCATGCTTTCGGACTCCTAAGGGGCCTTGTGGTAGTCCAGCTTGTCCCTATGCTCCTCCAGCACCTTGTCCAAAACCTGGTTGTCCATTTACTCCTTATTCCCCATGTCCGTACGCAACACCACCAACATCGGAACCTTCATTTAATACAGAAGCAGACTCAATTTGCGACAATCCTGATTGTCCGTTTGCCTCTCCCAAGAAGGAAAGCAGTGGCTGTGGAAATCCGGATTGCCCATTTGCTCCTCTAAAACCTGCAAGTAATACTTGTGGAAGCCCAGATTGTCCGTTCGCTGCCCGTCAACCTAATAATTCTGGATGTTCAAAACCAAAAGTTCAAATGGATAACACCAGTGTTTGTGATAATCCAGATTGTCCGTTTGCTCCTCAAACATCGTCTGGTAGCATGTGCGATAATCCAATACGCCCATTTAAAAGTGCACGTAAAGACAAACAAAAAACAGGACCTTGCGGTGATCCAAGTTGTCCTTACGCTGAAGAAAATTCCCAGGAGTCTTCTAATTCCGATATATGTGATAATCCCGACTGTCTATTCGTGACAAAAAAATCCTCTCCTTGCTATGTGCCACAATCAAGTGCAACGGGTGATGTATGTGACAATCCTGCTTGCCCATATGCCCCGAAAAAGTCTGCATCGCCAAATCAAAATATATGCGCCAATCCAAATTGTCCGTATGCCCCTAAAGACAATTCAATATGTAACGATCCGTATTGTCCATACGCCCTTCCGTTATGCCCAATTTGTCCCCAACCACCACCTTGTTGTCAACGTCCTCCTTGTCCACCTCCGCCGTGTCCTTCACCGTCTCCTTGTTGTCAGCGTCCTCCTTGTCCACCTCCGCCGTGTCCTTCACCGTCTCCTTGTTGTCAACGTCCTCCTTGTCCACCTTCGCCGTGTCCTCCTCCACCTTCTTGCTGTCAACGTCCTCCTTGTCCACCTTCACCGTGTCCTCCTCCATCTTCTTGCTGTCAACGTCCTCCATGTCCACCTTCACCGTGTCCTCCTCCCCCTTGTCCACCTCGTTGTAAATCGGGTTCATCCCGTAGGCCTTCGGCTGAGTCAGACCAACCTTCCCGTACCGGCCCTTGCGGTAATCCTCGTTGCCCCTTTACAGGAGATGATGATGACGTGGGTTCGTTAACTGAAAAGAGAACAAAGTGTGGATATGACCCTGGAACTGGAATCTGTGGTGGTGGATTTGGTGATTCTACGCGAAAAAATAGCACCAGTCACGAGGGTTATAAAGATTATGCCGACGACGCACCGTGTACTACAGCATCGTGTGCGGCAGAAGGTGGTGATCTAACATGTGCTGAATGTCTTAATGATCAAGCATCTACAAGACGTTCATCAGAATATCGTTGCCCTTGTGAACTAGATGATACCGAAGTAAACTTTAATAGACGATATTCATCTCGTATTAATACTAAAGAAGAAGAAAAGGAACGTAATAGTCAAAGCGCTCCTGTAATTGGTAACGATATTGAAGAATTACCGAAAGGAGGAACTCAATCTGAGAAGGTAATAAACAGCAGCAAAAAGAAGAAGAAGAAGAAAAGGAAAAGCAAGTACGTTTTTGGACACGGTGATGAATATCCTGGAGTCCTAATAGGCCATCGGGAATGTAACCTTCCTGGAAGAAATGTACCCACAAGGCAAGGATGGTTATGGAACGTTCACGTGCCTTGTCTACAATTGAAGGTAAAAAATTCCTATTTCAGAATTTAAATTAATCTTTGTTTTCTTACAGCCAAGACGTGGATGGAGACCTGGCGCTATAGGACGCACAATAGCGGCGAGAATTCAAAAACACAGAGAAGCTCACGGTCTAAAAGTATTAAACACGCTGACACCAAAATCTTCAAAGAAAAAGATGAAGAAGAAAGGAGATGCTTATGAAAGTGATTCCGATGCTACTGTGGCGCCTAAACCTACCTTACAAATTAAGAAAAAGGATGGTTGTTATTGGATAACGATGAATCCGTTGAAAGATCCAAATACTTTAGATGACAATGAAAATCCTTATATGGATTGTACACCAATGCAATTTAAAATTACTAAAAATAAAGATAAACTAGCGCTTAAAGACGATGAATTAAAATCTTGCTATTGCGGTGATGACGAACCATCTACAGAAAGTTCTGATAGCGAATTAGATATAGAATTTACTCCACCGGCCGGAATTATCCATCCAGAACGTCTTAAACGAAAGAAAAATGTTGTTCACATCGATACGCAGTATAATCCAAATGATTTTGCTCTCAAGTTGAAGGGAAAAAAGAAAGGCAAAAAGGATAAAAAAGGAAAGAAAGGCAAGAAAGGAAAGAAAGGAAAGTAGAATTAAAATCATGGACATTGCTGATTAAATTTATTCAGTCTTGATTTTTGTTTTCGTGTAGTTGAAATACGTTTACATAAAAAAACAATTTAAAAATGAATAAAAAAATGTTACTTACTTCTGTAGCCTAAATTAATATCAGGCATTAATTTTTTAGTCGCAAAATTAATTATTCCTGGTAATATCACAACCATTCCAAGTACCATAGACCCGGCTAAAATTACTGCACCAATATTTAAATTAGCTACCGCCCCTGAAGCTGAACTTATGGCCTTTTTTACGGGTATCCGGATAAAGGGAACATTGAAGGCAAGTTCCACCTACATAAACAAATGTAGTTAATAATTAAATAGGTACAATATGATCGAAATCTTTGATACTCTAGCGCTGCTCTAGAGACTAAAAGGTTGCGGAAGGGGTCAGCAAGATACAGACAATTTCAAAAACAACAGAAAGATAATTTTATAGCGTTCTAGAGTATAAAATATATCGATAATGCAGTATGTATGTGTAGCAACAGAATCGTTAGACTAACAAATATGAGATTCTCAATTTATTATTGATGTTAAGATTTCCGTTCAATTTTATTAATACACAGTTAAATTAAGAGGTAGGTATATTAGTTTCAATATTTGCATTACGATGAAACATTGTTAACCCGATTTAAAATAAGTTAAAACTCGTAACGGGAATGATACTCGCATAAAATCTTCCTGAAATTGTCTGACTAAAATCGATAATTTAAAAGTCTTTTAACTACAGTGGAACACGGACCGTCAAAAAAAATTTGATTTAAGGAAACTTCAAAATACAGAAACTACAGTAAAACATTATTATTATTTTATAGTACAACGAAAGCTTTTATATTATTATATTGAGAGTACGAAAGTGAATGTAGCACAAGAAATAAAATAGGTAAGTAAGGTCAAATAATGTTTGTTTGTTTTTATTATACACACAGTTACCATTCCAAAATGTATTATTTCTTTTTGTCTATACCGTATTTTTTAATTTGAGACGACAGATCGCACCAAACGGTAGATCTATGATTGGCTGCCAGTATTTACCATCTATGGAAATGCCCATAAAAATGTTCCAGAATATGAAGAATTTTCCAAATTGCAGTTCTGATCAGTTAACGTTCAATAACAACATTGATTTTGCAGTGACAAAATTTATGTGACCTTTATTATCTCTGGCCCAATCTCCTTGTCCTTTTCTAATGGAAGGAGTTGTCATCATAGGCCTTTTAGTAAGTCCTAAGTTCTTCTGGTGTCTGAACGTTAATTTTTAGTTGGTTGTTGTTGAACTTACATTTTTCGGACTCAAGTTTACGTTTGAGATAATCATAATTCTTTAAGTTACTTACCACAATTGGCGGCGGTTAATGAACTTTAGTAACTTTGAGTTTGTTATTCTCTGGCCTGGTATTTTTTTCTGGTGATTCCATTGTTCTTCTTGTTTTATTTTTGGGAATAGCCAATCTGTTTCAGCTGGTACCAATTTTTCTTCCTCATCTGAATTAATTGGACTATAATTCCTTACTTTTGTCTACTGGGTTTCTGATAAATCGTTATTTTGTTTGTTATTGTTAGGTCATAACTTGACTTCGTAATATTTGAATTTCATTTAGTGCTTGCTGCAGTTGCGTCTGCAGATTCAAGATCAACTCACCCTCTGGTAGTTGATTCATTGATGAATTAATAACCGGAAACATATTTATTTATCGCGATAATTTGACCCTTGACCATGGGCCGCCTGACATCACCCGCAAACAATTATGATATCACTTAGAATGTGCAAAGTAAAAAACTTGATAAGCAGACCGAACACGTCTGTGCTCGGCCAAAGCCAATAAATCACTATTAACCGATTTTGAAACACTTTTATTTATTGCATTGAGCATAAAAAATGTTATCAAATGAGGTACCCTTGCTGTTTGAATTTTTACTAGTACAGTAAAATCTCGATATAACGGACCTCTATTTAACGGACTTCGGATATAACGGACAAAAAATCCGGTCAAATGTAAAAAAATTAAAAACGCCCTGTTAATATTATTCATGCTTAAATTCAAGTGTCGCCGCATGTAAACAATTTTTAGCGGCCATGATAATCACGTCATACGTGAAGCACCAAAATTTGAGACATAATGCTCGTGGACTGCAGCAACGTCACTTCACGACGAGTGTCCGAAGACAATTAAATAGAATTTTGTTTGTGTTTTGTATTTTTTATTTATATCTAAATACAGCGTATTTTAAAAAAAAGATTTTTGACTTCTTTTAAACCTACTTTTATATATAACGGACCTTTGGCTTTAACGGACACCCTCTCCCCCCAATTAGTCCGTTATATCGAGGTTTTACTGTACTTCAGAACGCTAGGTGGTGGACGCGCGTTGGACGCGTGATTATGGGCACCAGGCTTAAGCTTGGGGTTGCCAGCACGTAAAGGTTGAGCGGTGGGGTTCGATAATTGCATCGTTATATGACAATTATAAAATAAAAATCGACCAGTCCGAGTATTCTTCTCAATCATTTTATAGAATGTATCCATTATTTTCGGGAAACACCGTATTGATTGATTGACTTTATTTTTTTCAATATTGAACATAAGGGTAATCGGTTAACGAACAATTTGGACTGCGAACAAATCGGACAACGAACGCACGTTCATCTAACGAACACCTTCCAGTACATTTGTAGAATTGTATTATCCATCGGCGCTTATCAAAATCATGTTTTTTTTTTTACCAAACACGGATAAAATGAAATCCCGGTATACCTTCCCCGAGTATAAGTCCCCTGTCCTAAATTGTAAAGATTGTGTACTCATCGTTTAAGAAACACCTTCCGACGAACGCTATTCTCAATTCGGAAGTCAGTTTCCCAGTCGAGGTCACGCCCTCATCCCGGTTCTATTCATATATAATACGCTTCCCCTCAGCGCCCAGTTTCCCCCCACTACTCGATCATCATCGTGTGCTCGACCGTTTTTACTCATATTCACGACCATTTTTCACCTATTTCGCTGCATTTTATCGAAAAATCAAAATACACGTTTTGTTGCTGTGCACGTCTAATTTTCAATTCTCTTTTTTAAATTTAAATCTGACAATTACAGGAGCATCCAGCCCTCCGCGAAAATATCGCAAAGAAAAAAAAAGTGATTGTGCAAAACTTGTTAGTCCAACAGAGTCTGGATTTTGGACACATAAAGTACATCTAAATAGCTACCTTTATGCAAAGTTTTAATTGTTAAAATTACAAAATGGCGGAATTGTGAATTTTTAAAAAAACACTCAATTTTCCGGCTTTTCTGGCTTTTCTCCGGTTCTAATTATCCGATTCGACCTCTCATTCTCTTCGTAATTTAATTCTCTACAATTCGTCTATTGACATCATTAAGATTGCTTCATTAGTTTCCATTTTACAAGCAAGAAACGAAACAAAGCGTGATTTTTGTTGAAAATTGTTTATAACAAATTAAAAATTATGATTCTCGAGTCGAAAATTATGCAGAATTCACCTATTAACTGTCTTTGACAAAATCGCACAGTCGGTTTCCAGAACATATTTATGTTATGAAAAAATGCTTTATTACTTGGCCTAATTGGGGCAAAGTGAAATTATTTTGAGAGTTTACTAAAAATTGATTTTACAAAAATTGTTAATACCTACTGTGTGTGTTTGGTCTACACTATACATAAATGAATAAATATACTATCATTTCAGCACAGAACAAATTCAGTAAATTAATAAAAACTATTTTGGATGAGGTAGTATTCCTTAAGGTGTCCACTTTGCCCCGCTTTCCCCTACATTGTATATTTCTGGTTACAGTTTCACAAGAACGCTGAATTTTAAATTTTCTCTAGAAATTTTGTGTGAGCGCCGTCAATTACGGACTCAAGAAAATGCATATGTCAAAATACTGTCGGTTCGCATGAATTAAATGTGAATTCTAAATTAAACTGGCCTATTAAGTGAAAAAAATTAATGTACTTTTATTTATTAAAATTTTCGTATAAAAAACATTGTACAATCTTCATGCGTGAAGATATCTTCCGCGCATTCGCGCAAATAAAGCATTCGCTCCTAGTCGCCATGCTTTAAAAAATGCGCTCATAAGGGAACATCGTCTTCCCGCCCTTGGTTCGTAAATAACTACAGTGAAATTCCCCTTCGCGGACACCCCTCTTACACGGACACCTCCCTTGGACGGACAGTTTCTCATGGTCCCGACCAACTCTCATATAATGTGCATTGAGTTAACTCCCTCTTGGACGGACATTCTCTTGAACGGACGCGGACACAAGAAAATGTTCTCTTAAACGGACAAAAACCCAAATAAAAAATAAACGCCCTGTCTCATTTTTCTGTTGCGAGGGTCGCTGATGCATTATTTAAAATTTTATATTTATTTATTTATTTATATTTATTTCTTTATTTATTTATATGTTATTTTCGGATTAGTCACTATGCAAAACTGAAAGTTTAGTTCGTTTCGCTTAAATTCGTAAATTTACTAGTTAGCAAATATTTTAAAGTTACTGATTGTAAGTCCGGTACTGTTCTCGGTATTACCTGAGCAAGCTATATTTCAATCTTTTGTTACGATGACTAGCGTAAAGTAATTTATTTCTTCAATATTCAATATTAGTCTGACGTCTATGCGGAAGAGACAATAAAAAAGCTTGGATGACAGAATAAATTATGACAGAGTGGTTGCAAGACCTAGATTGGAATATGGCAAATGAAAAAAGAAACATTTTGTTATTTTTAGACAATGCGGGATCTCATCCAAAAGACCTCCAATTAAAAAATATAAAAATCTTGTTTCTGCCCCCTAATTGTACATCAGCTTGTCAACCACTAGACCAGGGGATTATAAAAAATTTCAAAACTTATTACCGAAGTCTAATACTAAAACACCTGCTAGTAAACATTGAAACTGCTGGTACAGCTTTTGAGTTAATTAAGAAAATTACGCCATTGGATGCAGCTTACTTTGCAAAAACCGCTTGGGACCAAGTGACCAAGGAAACAGTTAAAAAATGCTTCCGTAAAGCAGGATTTAAGCATGAAAATATGCAAAGTGAAGACCAGCCCACTGAGGCTGTTACATCTGATCCAGAAGATGACTTACCACTTAACGCACTTGCAGATATCCTCAAAAATAAAAATTTGTTGGAATTGACTGGCAATGAAAACCTTAATGATTTTTTGAACATATGGAAATACAAGAACTTTCCGAAAGTTCTGATGTCGATGAGGTTCCAGTACCAACAGAGGCTATCCCAAATTATGGTGAAGCTATTACCCTAACCCAGCGTTTCCCAAACTTTTTTGACCGCGACCCGGTACGAGGTTTTAAAATGTTTCGCGACCCACCTTATGAAAAAAAACATTTATTTAAAAAACAAATTTTATTTTTTAATAACTATTCCTAGTGACACCGATATAAAAGAAATAATAAGTAAAAGAATTTTTTTTGTGTTTTTACAATTTTTGCCGCGACCCAGCAGAATTTTTCTGTGACCCGGTGCCGGGCCACGACCCACACTTTGGGAAACGCTGCCCTAACCAATCAGCTTAAACGTTTTGCCGAAGAGCACGGAGATACAGAGTCTTTGGAGCTTTTTTCCAAATTAGAAGTACGATTTCTGGACGACATTTTAAAGAAAAAAAGGAGACAAACAACAATATATGAATTTTTGCGTCATTAAAGTGACATTTGATTTCATTTTATGCATTAGTATATTCTGTTATATTTTGTATGTATTTTGTAAGGTAACAAATCCTTATTTTTCCTCAAGTTTTAAGTTTTTTGTTTATTTTAAAAACATTTACATATACGTTTTAAATGTCGCAATTTGTTTAATTACAGTTTTCATTAAAAAACCGATTTATTTTTATATTTCTTTTAGGCGGACACCCCTCTTGAACGGACACTTTTAGTCGGTCCCGTTGGTGTCCGCCCAAGGGAGATTTCACTGTATTGTGTATAAGCCTCCCCTACTTTTTTAAAGGTTAAAATTAAAGAAAGAGGCGCCCGAATACCAGTAATTCTTTATGGGGTTACTTTCAACACGAATTAGAAAAGATGCGGTGATCAATAGTAACCTCAATCGCAATTTAAATTTACATACAACCGATATTCTGATTACTTTTGTTTATTTTTCTGCTCAAGAAAAAAATACAGAGCTTTGAATTTCAAAATTGATCAAATTAACCCCATTTGTTGTTTCATAAGTCGCGTTTTTTTAACACATTTTTTGTCCGATTTCGATTCGTTAATTAGTCAGAAATTTTGGAAGTTACTACAATTAAAATTGGTTTCCATAATTTTTTTTGCTGAAATTGAAACAGGTGGTAAGAAACGCATTTCCAGGCACTTTTTCGTACGTGAACAAGTGTCCGATTTTCACTCCTTAATAAATAAAAATAGTTTAAATTTAAAAAGTAGCTTAGTAAAAATGTTATTTATCTTTGGTGCGTGTTCCCTTTAACAACAAATTCTATTTCGATTTTGTTTTATAAAAGTCACACGGCACTTATTCTTGGCCGATCAGATTTTGCGGAACAGTCTATGTGGCTCATGGACCAAAAGTTTGGAAACCTTGGCATAATAATTTAAATACGTACGTGCACTTTTACTTACACTAACATCCCCATCTGTGTCGGTATTGAAACTTAACAATCGATGTTGTCGACTTTGAAATCCATCCGCTGTCATATATGTTTCAGTTGTATTAATACCATATATTTGAACCACATTTATTATAACGATAACTGTTTGTATTATAAAAACATTTAACCGTCCAATCATTTTCGCACGTTACAATGTCTGATGACAAACTGAAGAACTCGGGAGTGTTGTTGCAATTTTTTAATAATCCCGCTTTTGCATTACTTTATCAACGCATTTGAAAAGTTAGAAATTGTTATTATATAAAAATTAACGAACCACAGCCGTGACGGTAAACTAAAATATGATTCAGGTGTTACAGTACTTCTTGTTTCATGTCTAAAGCGAGTGAAAACAATAGCGAAAGTAGTGATAAAATAAGTCACATCTTCAGGAAGGGATGTGAGCAATGTATTTGCTCGATCCTGCTGAAAGTATTAATTGCTTCCGGTTATATTATGTTAATCTACTTATATGACAAGTTTAATTTCTGGAAACATAATTTTTTTCAAATGGTCGTGGATGGTGGAATAAACTGATGACTTTATTATGTTTCTTTATTTTGCAAATTAAATTAACTTCTGCAGTCATAGAAATATTTTTTGTCGCACACAGTGTTAAACTAACCATTTTTGTCATTATTCGCAACTTGTTTTGATTTTATAATTATGTTGAAAACCGTTAATTATATAAAACGTAGAAATTGAGTTTAAATATGTAGTTCATGTGGTAACTAACAACTAGTAAACTCACATATTATTTATTTATACTTAGTAAACGTATTTATTTATGTTTTTAATGAGTACGTCGTAAATTTTTAATTAATTTTTTTAGAACAGTTAGTAATAATATTTACATGTGTATTTACCTTATTTTAATTACTAACATAACTTCGTCAAACAATGTATATTATGAATTACCTTGAAAACCAGGTCATATACAACCCAAAATACAAAGGATTCTTATGTACTATATCACATAGGTATTTAATTTTATTGAATTAGTAATCAATGAGATTTGTTGGAATACCTCAAAATGGCAGTTTATTAAAAGCAGAAGGCGATCAATAGACCAAGTAACCGAGGATTAAAGATTTAATTTTCTTAAGTGAGGAAATTAGTCGCTCGCGTAAAATACATGTTGGGTTGCATATGCCCTAATTTACAAAGTAACCTTTCTGCGACTAGTGTTGTATTGGGAATTCAAGATAATTGAAATATCGGCTTACGTTTATGCAACTACACATGCCAGATGAGTCACGCTAAGGATAGAATTCACCCGAGCTTCGTTATAACGTTATGTTTTTCGGCGTACATTGTGTTAATCAATGATAACAGACATTTATATAAACATTTTGTTGATTTTAAGTTTAGTGCTATTGAGTGGTTGGTGTTACTGATATTTTATAATAGACGAAAAGTTTTTTAGATATTGAGGTTGTATTAGATGCATTGAAAGTCATCCCTTTATGCAGAAATTTTAAAGAAATGCAGGAATTTTTAAATGCTCGTCACACAGAAATCGACAAACGTAATCGTAACGTCATTATTAAAATGTAAGGAACACACTTTCGTCGAGGTTCTCACTTTTTTTCTCATCCTTAACTTCACAATCCAAAGTTTAAGTCGTTCTACATCTTCGGAATTTCAGCTGTACATCACATGCACTTTAATTTCACTTTTTGGAAAACTTGTACATTAAATGAGGAAGATTTCTTCTCACAGGCCTACATCCAGGAACAGAACAATTTACGTTGCTTGTTAAACCCGGAGATGTCATCGTCGTTGTAGTTTAATGTTAATTAACCATAAAATCACAGATAATACAAAATACACCACAAAACTATCGCACATGCATGCACAAAACATTCGTGTAAACAAATTGTATCCTTTCCATGACTCATCGTCTAGTGCTTTATCTACTCACCACTAGAGGCGTCTCGCTTAGCTTAAATTCCCAATATACCGTATTTTTTAATTTGAAGAGAAGATTCAAACAGATCGTGCCAAAAGATAGATCTATAATTGGCTGCCAGCAGTTTGCAGTTTGCTGGCAACCAATCATATATCTACTTTTTGGGGCGATCTGTTTGAATCTTCTTTTCAAATTAAAAAATACGGTATAGTAGGTTTAAATTTAATTTTGTATAGAGCATTGTACTAACAATAAGAGTTGTCATTTTAAGTATCTCACAATTTTTAAACTGTTCATCAACTAAAGATATGGTCAACTGTTATACAATTGAAATTTCGCTTCATATGGTCACTTCATTCCACAAAATGCATGTACGACGGAAACCATCTATAATATTGCTTTCAATGAAAGAACCCTACAGACATCTGATAATTTTAAAAGTTAAATAATGGTCCATTAAACTTTTTCGATTTGAAACTTGACTGTAAAATGAACTTATGCAAATTTTAAAATTGTTCGTCGAATATACAAAAATAAAAAGCTCCTTTATTTGGAGTTTAAATTTAAACCTAAAAAAGGTTATTTTTTACATCATCATTTTTAAAACGTTGCAATCATTTCAACCACGTGTTTGGATTTACTATCAATAACGCATACTATGATATAGTTTCACTGCTTTCTGTACATTTTTTTATATCTTGAAAAATATACAGCGTGTAGAAAAAGTATGGAAACCCCTAGAAATCTCGAGGGATTAGTAAGAAAAGAAATAACCAAAGTCCATGCCCTAAGTAATTTTCAACGAGGAATTTCCTTTAAAATCTGTCATTTAATACAGCAAAGATCGATTAATAGTGAGGTATTTCGTTAAAATGCCTATTTCACTTTCACTTAGAGATTTTTAGGCTCTAAATGTCGAATAATTTGAGTATGCAACGCTATCTCTTACATGATTGAAGCCCAGTCTCTCTCTTAAAAGTAATTTATAAATTAAATTGATTGATGACATTTATTTTATAGACTCCCATGATCAAGTTTATTTTTGATATCACTATATCACAAACTTTCCAAAATGAATTATGTATACTAAACATGTGAGCAAACGCCTATTGGGTGTGTTACAAGTTCTCGGCTCAAAAATAATGCTTTTGAGAAAATTAAATCATTAAATTTCGCACCCATGACAATGGTAAGAATGCTTATTGCCTTCGCAAGCTCAGACAATAATCTTTCATCTTTGCAATAAACTAACTTCTGTCTCTTAATACATAATATATTATTATTAGTTGACTTTATAACAATCAATGTCATTTTGTAAGTTCAATTAGCGAAAAAAAAACACTAGCTGGTTAACAATAATAATCAAAATACATATTTTAATAAACGTTGTAATTATAGCAGTTACAAATTTAAAAAGATCCATTGTTTAAAATAAATAATAGACGATTATCATGTACAATTTATTTTTAATTTGACAAAATCAACAACCGTTTCTTAAGAAATTGTTTTTAATAATAGTTATTTTTGTATCAAGGCCGAAAGTGCAGTTCATAGGTAAATACCGGTACATTGTTTAACATTTTATTTCTTTAGCGTTTTGTTCAAAAGGGGATTTTCATCGGATCTGTAAAAATTGTTTTGCACATTAATAACTCCATTATTGGTGAATTTTGATTCGTCTGTCAATAAAATAGTGTCTAAAATGATAAGTTGCCATGAAGCTCTTACAACTACATACCAAGCAATAAAAGTTAATCTGCGATCGGAATCTTGTGGATGTAATAAATTGTTGCATTAAGTAGGTAAATCGATTTTGTCAGGAACTATTTCGTATTTTTTTAATATTTTGTGAACTAATCCAGCTGATACTTTCACTTCTCGAGCTACATGCTTATTAGAAAATCGTGGATTAAGTTCAAAATTGCCGCCCTTTCTTCATTCAAAACAATTTGCCGTGGGACGAACCGTGTATAAAAAGTTTGCTCTAGGAAATAATTCTCGATTTCTTAAGCGGGCTACACATGCTACGGTATACCTGTGCGGTTTGTCGCTCCGGTGCGCCTGTGCAGGTAAACCGGAACGTGTGGACGATTAAACGGTGACGATCCGGCCGCCTGCACAGGTCGCCTCAGCAAATAGATATTTTCATTCGATAAATAAAACCGTACAGGCATATCGGACCGTGTATAAGAAACAATTCGGTCGTCTCAGTTTTTTTAAATTTGCCGCAGACAAGGTCTCTCGCCCGCACGTCTCGTTTCTTTAAGAAATTGGTTGCACGTGTCCAAAACTGAAAAACATTCTTTTCTTCAACATTTTATGGAGGGTCAAAGCCACTTTCTGTTTAAATTGTTTGTGTATTTTAACAACACTATTATCATTGAGATTTTGTTTTTTCAAGTCACAATAAATGAACCCTTCACAGAAATTGAAAGTCGCTTTCTCGAGTTTCTCCTAAAAAATGTGTTTATCATTGACAATTGACGTTGTGTCATCGAGATTTAGTTTATTCGAAAGTCACCCTGCAATAAATTAACCCTTAAAAAACACGACATGGTGAATGATCTTTAATTCTTTCCTTTTAACATTTTATGAGGGACCGAAATCACTTTCTCCAGTAAACCCTAAATTGCTCGTTTATCAATTGTCACCGAAATTTCGTTTTTTCAAAAGCGACATTTTTACAACACAGACAAAAATCCTCAATAGGTCTCAACAACGCAAATGTGTAAAGTTAAATAATCTACATAAACAATACGCTGCCGTACCTTCACTGAATTGAATTTATTGGTTAAATTATAATAATTAGTTGTATGTATTAAAAATACGACACGCAGCTGAAGTGATTTTATTGTTAAATTTGTACAATTGAATGTAATGTAATTAATTTTAAAAAAGTATCAAAATTTGAATGGTATTATCAGAATAATATTGTGTTCATTTTTGAAATAAAATAATCGCCGATATTTCTGAAAGTGGTATTCAATGGCCTTTGAAAAAAATCGAATGGGGGTTAACTGTTTAAATTGCTAGGGTAGTTTAAAAACTCCATTATCACTCAGATTTCACTTTTTCGAAAGTGATAGAATGGACCATTTCGGCGCAAGTCTTAACCGCTGCATCAAATTTACATGTGAATAACGCTCTCTTTCTTTCAACCAATCTTTACACCACTGTTTACGATTTATTTTGCGTGTAGGGCGCTTTTTCATACATAATAGTAATGCTACTACCGCTAAAGCATCGTGTGTTGACGCCATCGCTTTTACACAGAACTGACAAAAAAACCGTAATCGTGTGGATGCGCTTCTGTATCCGGTAAATCGTATTCGACAGACCGGAACGACAAACCGCACAGGTATACCGTAGCATGTGTAGCCCGCTTTACGCGTACATTCAGCAATTTGTTGTAAATTCATAACATCAACTTATCACTATTATCCATGTTGATAAATCAATTGAAATTGTTAAATTGTCGCCAAACTTTGAATGAGCAATTATTACTTTGTTTACCACATTATCTGAAGATATTAATTGACCGGTGCTTACTTTTCTGTTGTCATTTCTATAACACTCGTGTTTTGAACCACAGTGGTGTAAGTCAAAAATTGTCGATTTTTAGTTATAGCACTTTTCCAGTGCTTTAAGTTGAAAACTATTAACTGACTGATTTAAGTGTGGCTCAACTATTTTTCGGAAGAGAACATCGTCAGTGCGGAGTCAAAACCTCGTAATTTATGACAAACTGAAACGTAAAACTCAACTTTTCTCCAAAAAAAAACTTACACCACTTTGGTTCTCAACGGCTCATATGCAGTGAGCACTAGCCAAATAGAATAATAGTTATTTAACCAACATGAGCGTTAATGTGAGCGATTAATAATGGAAACAGTTTAATCGCTGATTAACGCAAAAGATGGTTACAATATTTTTCCGTTGATCGAATCTTACGAAATTGAAGAAAATGTAACTTTTTTCTGTGACAAAAATTCCAATAGATATTCGAATCAAGCATGCCAAACATTTTAAATCAATATATATTTAAACCAACGGTGCCATGACTTACAAAAGGTGTCAAAAGTTTGAGAATAATTGATTAATAATCCAGGCAGTTAAGATTGTTATAGTATTTTATGTATCAAGGGCATAATGAAGGTGTTTATATTCGAGGGCAATAGTTTACAAAACCGAGGGCCTCCGGCCCGAGGTTTTGTAATTTGCCCGAGATTTATAAACATCCTTTATGCCCGTGGTTCATATAACGTTTTATTTTCCACTTGAAATATGAATATTAATTGATAAAAAGCCTGAAAAAAGTTCATATGAACCAAACAAGGCTGCTGTGCATATGTACTTTGTTTTGTAACTATGACAATTCACAAAATTTCAAACAAACTTGTTATTGGTAGTACAAATTTGCGGGCGTTATCATTATGCCCGCTTATTATGGCCCTAAGGCGTAATGAACACGTTTATATAGCGCGTATCACAGACGAAAACAATCAATTATACACAAGTGGAAAATAAAGATTATTAATCCCCGAGTAACGCCAAAGTTGGTTACAATATTTTTCCGTTGATTGAATCTTACGAAATTGAAACAAATGTAATTTTTTCCGTGATAAAAATTCCCATAAATTTTTGTATCAAGCGAACCATGCATTTTAAATAAATAGATATTCAAACCAATGGTGTCATGAATTACAAATAATGTCAAAAGTTTGACAATCCATCTGCACTTCTTATCAATTTTACTGGCTGTACCTACTGTTGCTAACTTCTATATAAATAGTATTACTATAAACATAACGTAAGTAATTAATTAAATTTGTATTTCTCATTGGTATATTTTGCATTCATTTTGTCATCTTAAATTTAAATAAAGTGCCATTTCAATTTAATGGCATGTTTTGTTGCCTAGATACCGAAATCATGCATTTATAAGAAATCATTCCTTAAAAGGGGTCATAAATGAATGATTTCCTATTCATTAAATCGACCCGTAAATCAACGACCACCGGAAAATTAATTATCTCAATTATTGTGCATATTGAGAAAAAATCCCGAAACACGTCAATTTTACTATATCACATGATATCCTGTAAAGTGAAATTTCGTCCCTAACCTCAACCCCCTTCGAGTGACAGTTGCAACCCCTAAATTTTTAAATAGGAAGGGGGGGCTTGTAATACCTTATTTGAAAGGTCTCTTCATACTCTATTCAAAAATGCTATGGTTTAAAAATTTATTGCAAAAATGAACCGTAAAAAAATTAATCTGTTTAACGAAATTCGTTACGACACACTAAAAAAATCAAAAACTAATAGCGTTTGGTTCTTGATACTGAGAAAGCAGGCAAAAACAATTGAAATGTTCAGAAAGTGACATAAAAATTTATCAACATTTTTCGTTAGTTGACAGTGTTGATTTAGTTTAAAGCGCCGATTGATATATTTTTTATAGTATTACATTACTAAGAACGAAACGCTATTCATTTTTGTTTTGTTAGTGTGATGTAGCGAATTTCGTTAAACAGATTAATTTTTTTTTACTCTTCATTTTCGCAATTAATTTTTAAATCTTAGCATTTTTGAATAGATCCTGAAGGGACCTTTCAAATGAGGTATCACAAGCCCCCCTTCCTATTTAAAAATTTGGGGGTTGCAACTATCACTCGAAGGGGGTTGAGGTTAGGGATGAAATTTTCACTTTATAGGATATCATGTGATATAGTAAAATTGACGTGTTTCGGGATTTTTTCTCAATATGCACCATAATTGAGATAATTAATTTATTCCAATTGGCGAAATCCTGTAGCGTAAACACATGTAATTCGCTTTAAATGTGTTTTAGAACAGGTTCGCCAACAACATAAATTTAAAATTTTACAAAAACGTGACGGAACTAATGGACCTAAAATTCTTGTTGCATTTTATTGCACTCACAGGTGCATGGAACAATAAAATTACCAAGCCGATAGAGTTTCTAATATTTGCGTCAGGGGGGCTGAGACCATTATCTACTTGACAGTTTTGTATAATTTGCATTTGTCACGAAATGCATTTCAATTGTGTCTTTGTTTTGATAAATTTTATGATATTTAAATAAATCTTAATTAAAATTCAATCGTTACATTTTCAAAGATCTCCAAAATTCCCCGTAATTGCATAGAAATTGCGTAAGACCGGCGCTTTGCGATTTTTTCACCGTACGGATAATTACCGGCTGTTTACTCTAAAAACTAAATAAATTGTTGAGTTGGCAAACCTGAAAACTGGATTTACTTAAAGCGCATTAGAACGAAGTGTATAACCAGGCCCACCCAAGTCACTTTACCTTAATTCGAGTGTTACTAAAGCGAATTACCCAATACGTATTGGAATTGTATAAACGCAGCAAATGTAAACATTTTGCACATGGGTTTTGGTCGAATCTGCCCGTAAATGCTCTAACGTTATTTACTTGGTTTTCAGTCGAAATTTGTGCACTTCTAAACGGAGTCGATTGTGATAGTAATATTAAGTAGAAACTATTCCGTTGCCACAATGGCCAAATATACCATTAAATGAAATCTCACTTTATAAAACATAAATAATTACTGTCTAAACGTATACGTAAATATTTCCGTTTATTTCCGGAAATAAACTTAAAGTTTTAATATTTTGATGATCTAATCCTTTTGCAGGTCAATGTAAAATTGTCAATGTTCATTTTATTTGATAATATTTGTCTGGTAATAATAAAAAGTAATACTTAACTTTGGATTATAAGACACTGTCACATTGACATTTTGAAAGCTTTATATTTTTACCGATATAAAATATTTTAAAATTACCATGGTAATGGTTTTTGTAATAATTGACAGCTTTCATAACTGTAGTAGGTTATAGTAGTCGGGCTTGTGTTTGTCTTGAATTGGTCTTGAATTTTGTTTACGAAACTTGAACTTTCTGATCCAAAAAGTTACAGTAATTGATAAAATACAGACGATTTCAGGAAAAAGTATATTATTACATGAGCAAGTAAAGAAGGTTATTATCCATGAAAATGTAATCATTTGAGTGGATAAAAACCTTTACTTGCGAGTATAATACTATACTTTATCTACGATCATCCATACAAAATAATAAAACAAATTCTTAGTTCAATATTTTTCATTTTTGAACATGACACTACGACAGTTAGTTTACATTGTCCAAAAAAAAACATGAATATTTTCTGCAAGCATCACAAATTAACTTAATACAATATTTTCAGAAAAGGAAATACATAGTATTTTTCTCTGCTCGCCATTTTAAGAAAAGTTTCATAAACACATTCATATTTGTGCCGTGATTTTTGTGATAAAAGATTTTCTATTGCAGTCGTTGCGATACTGCGTACAGGACATTTCATTTTCTTCTTCCAACATTTAAAAATTTTCGGTTACGAAAAATTGCTTCACAAATCACGAATTTCACTATTAATACACTTTGGTACGATTTGTTGTCAATTACTTTAGTTTTGTTTGGTTATGTTGTTGCAATTAATGCAAACTGTTACCAACGTAGCAATGTTGTAAAATAAAAATCCCAATATTTTTAATTTTCATTGGTCGAAATCCCGATGGATAAAATTTCTGTCAATTTTACCCATGGCTGGGAACCAATAAGAAGCTCTCTTTAATTTATCGATGGATAAAATGACAATTTAGATTAGAGGTTTCACATCAATAATGGTTATATTATATCATGATCGTAGATAAACGTATTAAACATGTGACGTCACGCTTATTCGATGACGTAATGGCCAAATATTTATCAAGATTTTTTAGAAAATGAACTGGTAAATCTTTTGTTACATTAAAAATTATGGTTATCCATTTTATTACGCACGAGGATTGAAAAATATTTGACCCAACTTTATCCACAGAAATGGATCGACCATCTTGGTCCCATTTTGTCTTCGGATTTAAATCCCCTAGATTTTTTTACTAGGGTTGGATAAAGAAGAAAGTCTATGTAAAACGAATAAATAACGTAAATGAATTGAAACACAATATTAATGAAGCCGTACAACGAATAAATATCAGAGGAAGTTCAAGAAGATTAAAAAGATCTTTTCTAAAAACATGCTGCGCTCACGTTTCACTTGGTGGCAGGCAATCTGAACATATCGAATTCCTCATTATAAATAATTTCACAATAAACTTCTACGAAAAAATAGGAATATCTTTTTTCTAAAGTAAAGCAGCAAATGTTATATCATTTTAGAAACTATACTGAATGAGGATTTTTTTACAATAAATTCCCTGGTTAGGGTGGTACATTTTTTTACAGTAT
This sequence comes from Dascillus cervinus, assembly GCA_949768715.1. Lineage (NCBI taxonomy): Eukaryota > Metazoa > Arthropoda > Insecta > Coleoptera > Dascillidae > Dascillus > Dascillus cervinus. The sequence continues at coordinate 17,146,440 of OX458318.1, read as the reverse complement.
GAAGGATCGGAAAAAAATAACTCACGAATCGGGTAAATATGTTTCTATTTTTCAAATATACAGGTTGTATTATATAAGTGTTCACCATTGGTAACATTGTTATTATTGGAGTTGCAAAGTCGGTTAAATTAGCAAAGAATTAGTGTTTTTTCCGCTGATTACCATTATGAAACCAAAAAAACAATCGAACGTCAACTGTTCGAGATATTCACGAAAATAACATTTTTTTAAATGGAATGCCCTATCCTTTTTTGCATATTTTGAAAGAATGTTTAATTTTGAGTGAAAAAGTCTTGATGCACTATTACGATTAAATTAACTACTGAGAAGTTACAAGCAATTGAATTTTTTATTTCAATTAATTACAAAAATCACGTAGGCACTGAAACAATTGAAAATTGTATTTATTGAAACATTTCTTCCACGACAAACTGAGAATAGAAATTTAGAAAAACATATTGCATGACCAAGACATTATAATAAATGTTCGAAAATGTCACCGTCTTGTTCAACACATTTTTGGGCTCTTTTTTGAACACACCGCGCTGCTTTCAAAATTTTTCTACCATCCAATACATTAATTATTGTTAAAATTTTATTCTCCAATTCATTAACTGTTGCATATCTCTCCCTGTAAACTAAATTTTTCACATACCCCCACAGAAAAAAATCCATGGGGGTTAAATCTGGCGAACGTGGTGGCCAACGCACGGGCCCATTAGTTCCTATCCATTTATCAATGAATAATCTGTTTAACAAATTGGTTGTTCCGTGATAATTATGGGCCGGTGCTCCATCCTGTTGGAAATGGATGTATTGTCTTGAAATTAAATCCATTTCATCCAAACAGTTATGCAGGACAGTGTTCATAAATTCTACGTATCTCACTCCAGTCAAATTACCACGGTAAAAAAATGGTCCAATAATTTTTGAACCTACAATTCCACACCACACATTTAGACTGAACCGCATTTGTGGATTTATAGGGTGTACTTGCAATGGATTTTCGCGGGCCCAATAACGATTCGTTTTTCTGTTGTACATTCCAGAATTTGAGAAGTTCGATTCATCGGTCCACAGAAAATGAAACTCGCTATTGAAGTGTCGTTGGCAGTAACTTAAATACCAGTTGCAAAAAGTTAATCTTCGATTTAAATCGCCTGGAAGTAACGTTTGCACCGGGTGATAATGATAAGGAACCATCTTATGTTTCTTTAAAATCCTTTCAATGCTGTTCAAACTTAAATTTAACTCCCTTGAAATATCTCGTATTGAATTTCTAGGATATGCCTCAAAATACGCAATTACATTAATTTCGACTTGTTCAGAAATTACAAATTTTTTCTTCTCTCTTCCCTTTTGAAACACTGTTTCGTTACTCCTAAACTTTCTATACAGTCTCAGAAAATACTGTTGAATTGGTTGCAATCGAAGCGGGTACTGCTGCTGGTAATAATCTCGAGCTCTCGCCGAGTTCTTGCCGCACATAAGATATGCTTCTAACATGTCACATTTTTCTAAATGTGAAAATGCCATGTCGGGAACCAAAATTGAACACAGCTGTTACTAAATCACACCAAAAGTAATAAATGTTGAATATACCACGTTAATATTTGATGAAAATATTAACTAACACATTCATTCAATTGTTTTTGACGTTTTAATAATTACAATTTTCAATTGTTTCAGTGCCTACGTGATTTTTGTAATTAATTGAAATAAAAAATTCAATTGCTTGTAACTTCTCGGTAGTTAATTTAATCGTAATAGTGCATTAAGACTTTTTCACTCAAAATTAAACATTCATTCAAAATATGCAAAAAAGGATAGGGCATTCCATTTAAAAAAATGTTATTTTCGTGAATATCTCGAACAGTTGACGTTCGATTGTTTTTTTGGTTTCATAATGGTAATCAGCGGAAAAAACACTAATTCTTTGCTAATTTAACCGACTTTGCAACTCCAATAATAACAAAGTTACCAATGGTGAACACTTAATATAATACAACCTGTATAGAACTATTGGTTTCATTTTTGGACTATGATCGATAGTAGGGCTTTTCAGGGTTGCGTAACCAAAATTCTAATGATCGATGAATTGATCTAAGGTGTTGATTTTCATCATAATTATATTGATATTCTGGAAATGTCGTTGACTTTCGGGCATACCGTATAAGAGTGATCTCGCGATTAATAAAAAAGTTGCAAAATGAACAAAACTTAAAATTGATGATCATTTTGGAGCGCATGAATAACATTTGCAAAACTCGATTTTCTGATAGTAAAGTGGTCAAAAAGTAAGATACTAAAAAAAGTTTTGAATACATCAATGAGAAAATTCAAAGAGGGCGGAACGCCCGCGGGTTCAAGCTAGTTTTGTGTTATCACAGTTTTAAATAAAATATATCACACTAATAGTGTTTGTCACACATACATATTACATATTAAAATTAAAATTAAAATTAAACATTATTTAGGTATTTTAAACACACTTATACAATTAAACTTGATTTTATGTGTGTTTTGTTTTACATGTTCAAGTTTATTAAATAAGTGTGTTTAAAATACCTAAATAATGTTTAAACTTAATTTTAATTTTAATAACAATAATAAATCTACAATAAGATGGTGTAAAATATGTAATAATTAGATGTGTAAAGACCATTTGTTAGACATTTGTGAGAGTTGTATCGAAAATACAGGTTGAAACGTTTTTTTATAGGTAGGGGTATTTTGCTATTTAATTTTGGTACGAAAACTTATTTGTAATAGTTATAGAAATCTTGTTTCATAAATAAAGTAATCATATATTTTTTGTAAGTATGTTATTATTTATATTTTCCATCGCTGCTACGTAAGCGTTCCCATTTTGGAGAGTTCTAATTTTATTTATGTTAAACGGTTATAAATTTACTTCAAGGTAACATTTCTTTTACACGTTATAAAAGTTATTAAAGTATCATTAAAGTATCTCTAAAAAAATAATAACAAAATATTTTGTTAACACAATAATAAATAATGAAACTGCATTACATAATTATGTAATCGACGCGCCTACTTGTGAAACAAAATAACAGGCGCTACTAAAGGGTTAAAGACGACGCTCGGTAAAATACCACATGACCCAACAAGAAAAAAGTCCGAACCGATGCCACCTTGGCAGGTTTCACTGCAATAATAATAGATTAGTTACAATAGATTGATCCCTCATTAATTTCGTTTATTGTTATTTTAAAGTTAAGCTTGTCCTTGTCCTGTTGAGAGATTTCTAGCTTTACGTCAACTTTCCTGAAGGTATTTAATGCGCCTACCGTTTGAATTGCGCAATTAATTTTTTTATTTTTGGAGGATCCCTCACAATTATATTGAGTACTGGCTTCAAATATGTAGGCAACGCCTACGAGCGTTCCAACGCCGTACCTCATTTAATTTGTTCAAAATCTTGTTTTTACAGGACATACACATTCTCGAAGAATGCGTGTAAAAGTAATTCGTCTAACCAAATGGGTACATTGTATACAGGTGTCCCACAAGTGGTGCATAAACCTTAGAAGGGTTGTAGAGGGTGTTACCGGAACGGCCCTTCTCTACATGCAAGCGGCCGCCTAACTGAGCACGGTACATGGCAGTAGGCCATGTTTTGGTTGCCTTGGCAGAACTTAATAAATAGAAAAGTCATTCTTTTTTACAAAGAATGATCAGACGTGTTTTACATTTTATTCCGTATTTTATTTATGTTTACATGTGAGTTTTTATTATTTAATGTTTCAATGAGTTTGTAACATTTGTCGCCACAACGTGGGGCACGAGGGAAAGGATTTTTCCTCCGGACTTTCACCAACGACCCCGATGCCGCGATGCCGCGATGCCCTTCTGGAGGGGGGTCAAATCCTAACATTAGGAACCTCCAGTGGCGCCCGCAACCGATGATCGCTACACGATACGACAACAGCTGCAACAGGCGACTCCACTTCCCGGAGCTCTGACGCCCAGCGTCGAACTACAAGGGGATCGTCAGCGACCGAACAGCGCCGCGAAGAGCTGCATTCCGCCGCCTTCCCCGCTTTCGGCATGACACGAAAGATGCCTGCGTACTAGACCCGCGTCACTCCAAGGGACTATGGATGCCTCCAGCAAAGTCTGAACCATTAGCAAGCAACCACGCAACCGACCACCGCTGTACCGACCCGGTAACAGAGTGCAACTACGCAGCACTGCAACAGGCGACTCCACTTCCCGGAGCTCTGACGCCCAGCGTCGAACTACAAGGGGATCGTCAACGACCGAACAGCGCCGCGAAGAGCTGCATTCCGCCGCCTTCCCCGCTTTCGGCTTGACACGAAAGATGCCTGCGTACTAGACCCGCGTCACTCCAAGGAACTATGGATGCCTGCAGCAAAGTCTGAACCAGTAGCAAGCAACCACGCAACCGACCACCGCTGTACCGATCCGGTAACAGAGTGCAACTACGCAGCACTGCAAGAACCATTATGTCGCCAGGACCCGCTTTGAGAAGCTACGTTCTGACGTTTTGGTCAAACTGGAATTAGTACTTGAAAGCAAACACGTGCAATATCTCGGTGGGCATTTATCCCAAATTGATAAAAGGCCTCGCAAAATTGCACGAAACACTCTTGGACTGCTGTCAGTACCTCCGCTATTAATTTGTAACCTGGATGTTTCGGATGACGCCGAACCAGTTGAAACTGAGTCATTGATACCCGATTTCGGAACTATCCAATTAGAACCTGATTATAGTGTTATGGATAATCTTATTCTTTTGACGACCCTGCTTCCCTGAGTCCTGACGCACAGCGTCGAACTACAAAGGGATCGTCAGCGACCGAACAGCGCCGCGAAGAGCCGCATTCCGCCGCCTTCCCCGCTTTCGGCATGACACGAAAGATGCCGGCGTACTAGACCCGCGTCACTCCGAGGAACAGATAGTCAACTGCAGCTAAGAGCGAACCATAAACTGTATAATATAAATAACCCAAGGCAACAGCTACTTCCAACACCGTGCTCAGCCTTTAGGGGGGGCGTGTTACCGGAACGGCCCTTCTCTACATGCAAGCGGCCGCCTAACTGAGCACGGTACATGGCAGTAGGCCATGTTTTGGTTGCCTTGGCAGAACTTAATAAATAGAAAAGTCATTCTTTTTTACAAAGAATGATCAGACGTGTTTTACATTTTATTCCGTATTTTATTTATGTTTACATGTGAGTTTTTATTATTTAATGTTTCAATGAGTTTGTAACAAGGGCAACAAAACAAATCATTTTGGTTAATTAACTTCTGCCAAAAAATGTATCGTTTAGGCAGTACAGTGAATAAAAGTTTCGCCGTTTATTGGACATAATCAGTCATTTTGCATCAAACGCGATCCCTAGATTTGACTCCACTAGACTTTCTCCTATGGAGCCTGGTATACGAGACACAGGTTGATGGCCGGAAATATTCCAGAGGGTTTCGTACGTCTATGCATCAACCTGTCAACTTGTGTATTGAGCAACATGGACGTTATTTTGAACAGTTATTTGGAATGTTTGCAATAAATGATGTAATCCTTATTTTGCCTTTATTCACTGTACTGCCAAAACGACACATTTTTTGCCAGAGTTCTATTAGTCCAAGCAAAATGTCACAAAAAGGGGGGTTACCCTGCAAACAATCGGTCAGGTTTGGTTTTTTGATATGTTTTATCATAAATGCCCCTAATGTTAATGTCGAGTTTTTGACCTCGTGACTGTTCCGGAAGGTGTTGAAAATGGGGTTTGAACTTAAGAAAAACACGTTTTTGAGTACGCTGCCCAAACGGCTATTTGAAAAAAAAAATTTTTTGATTTATTTAAATACCTGACGATATGGGCATTCAGAATCGAAGCGAGACCGCTACTCTAGGACCAATAGTTTATGAGCTACGATTTTTTGAAGTTCCCCACTTTGATTACTTAAACCGCAAATGAACTGTTTTTGCTGTTATCTCACGTCTCGTGCGCTCCTGTCCGATTCACTGGTTACATCGAAACAAATAATATGGCACTGTAATGGGCATTAAAGGCTCTTTACTATGGTTTTTTGTTTGATCCAATTGGATGAAAAATGACCACACGGCGAGCAATCAAACTTGGAAAATTATTGAAAAAACTCCCTATTTTTAGTACGGTTTCAGTGTGCTCTCAAACCTGCCCGTTATAACCAATCTCAAAAATTTTACATTCCATGAATACGTGACAGCTTATGGGGTACAGAAGTGCAATTTTTTTTTTTTTTTTTGCTACTGACACTCTTAGGCCAGTGCAAGTTTATTCCAAACGGGGCGCGGACTCAAAAATAACGAAAACGTCAAAATTCTCCTAAACTCCTGAAAGTTGACACGTACAATCACGTGTATGTGTAGATACGCGTGATTGCACGTGCCAACTTTCAGGAATCTAGGATAATTTTAACGTTTTCGTTATTTTTGAGTCCGCGCCCCATTTGGAATAAAGCTGCACTGGTCCAAGGGTGTCAGTAGTAAAAAAAAATAATTTTTGCACTTCTGTGCACCATAAGCTGTCACGTATTCATGGAATGTAAAATTTTTGAGATTGGTTATAATGGATAGGTTTGAGAGCCCACTGAAACCGTACTAAAAATAGGGAGTTTTTTCAAAAATTTTCCAAGTTTGATTGCTCGCCGTGTGGTCATTTTTCATCCAATTGGATCAAACAAAAAACCATAGTAAAGAGCCTTTAATGCCAATTACAGTGCCATATTACTTGTTTCGATGTAACCAGCGAATCAGCCAGGAGCGCACGAGACGTGAGATAACAGCAAAAACAGTTCATTTGCGGTTTAAGCAATCAAAGTGGTGAACTTCAAAAAATCGTAGCTCATAAACTATTGGTCCTAGAGTAGCGGTCTCGCTTCGATTCTGAATGCCCATATCGTCAGGTATTTAAATGAATCAAAAATGTTTTTTTTTCAAATAGCCGTTTGGGCAGCGTACTCAAAAACGTGTTTTTCTTAAGTTCAAACCCCATTTTCAACACCTTCCGGAACAGTCACGAGGTCAAAAACTCGACATTAACATTAGGGGCATTTATGATAAAACATATCAAAAAACCAAACCTGACCGATTGCTTGCAGGGTAAAAATACATTTTTACTGGGCTATATTAACCAAAATGACACACAGAGCTGTATTGAGAAACTTACAGCACAGCACAGCACACCATATGACGACATAAAAGCAGCACTAAAACAGCATGTGTGGAACATATTATGACTGTACTAAATTAAGAAACAAAAACACCTAAAAAATTATTTTTCATCGATTTAAAAAGAAAAAGTAACATTGGGAAAATTTACAATATTACAACCCTTCTGCATGCAGTTGTCCGTTTTGAAACACCTAATAATAAACAAATAATAGTTCAATGTAAAAGATGTCAACAATATGGCCATACAAGGAATCGATGCAATCAACAATTTCGATGTGTCAAATGTGCAGGGCTACACGACTATAGAAAATGTAGCAAAAACAAAACAGATGGTAAACCGGCAAAATGTTTTCTTTGCGGAGGCCCCCATCCAGCGAACTATAAAGGATGTCAAGTATATTTGGACATCGTAAAAAGCCGTTTTCCAACACGAAATGGAATAGGTCTTCCGCAAAATAACATTCAAAGAAATAGAGCAACACCGGTACAAACAGCAAGAAATACACAGAACATAAATATTTACAAAGTTCCCCAAGCCACGGACTACGCCCAATTAGTAGCAGGAAAACCTCAACAAGAAAAAAATCCTCACATACATCAACCCCAACAAATTATGATATCATAGTCTTATTACAGCAGCAAAGTGCACACTTACAACAACAAAATGTACAACTTTAACAACAACTATATTTGAATTAGTTACAGAAATCAGACAGCTGAGAGAAGATATAGACCAAGTCAAATTATAGTCAAATTAAAATGACAGAACTATACAAAATTGCCTTGTGGGGGTGACAGCCCGTGAGAGGAAGCGCAGCCCGGTTCTATTCCTATATAAAAAATTTCTCCTCAGCGGCCGGTCTTCCCCCACTACTCGACCACTTTCGCGGGGTCGGCCGTTTGTACTCATATTCACGACCGTTTTTTACCTATTTCGCTACATTTTGTGGACAATCCAAGATGAACGTTTTGTTGCCCTGTACGTCTAGTTTCTAATTCTGTTTTTAAAATTTAAATCGGACAACCACAGGAACAAGAAGCCCTCCTGGGAAATATCGCAGAAAAAAATTGAAATGGTGATTGTGCAATAAGCGTTAGTCTGACAGAATCTGAGTTTTGCACACACAAAATACATATAAATAGCTCTCTGTGTGCAAGGTTTCAGTTCTTAAAATTAAAAAATGTCGGAATTGTGAATTTTTAAAGAAAACACTGAAATTTCCGGGTTTTCTGGATTTTCTCCGGTTCTAATTATTCGATCGGGACATTCGACCTCTCATTCTCTTCGTAATTTAATTCTCTACAATTAGTCTATTGACAACATTAAGATTGCTTCATTAGTTTCCATTTTACAAGCAAAAAACTAAAAAAAATACGATTTTTTTTTCTAAATTGTTCATAACAAATTAAAAATTATGGTCCTCGAGTCTAAAATTATGCCAAATTGATCTACTAACTGTCCTTTATGTAATCGCACAGTCGGTTTCCGAGTAGTATTTATCCCAAATTATGACATTTTTTTTGCTCTGTTGCTTGGCCTAGATAGATACAGCTCCGTTATATTTAACCGATGAAATCACACAACAATTCTTAATAATTAATTTACACTTAATAATAGACAATTCAATAACCATTCCTTCCGATTATTTGATGTTACAGAAATTGAATTATATCTGTATCTGGTAATCCATTAAAAATGTGCGGTATTCATAAAAAGCAAAGTTATTTACATTTTTTGGGCTGTGAATTTTACAGTTAATTTGTTGTAAATTACAATATCATTATCAATTACTAAAATTTAAAAATTTACAACTCACGAGCACACCTATTAAAACCTCCAAAAATTTCCGTTTTTCATTATTTGAGTTTTGTAATTTTTCCTAACGACTAATTTTAATGACCAAAACTTTAAAAAAGAACATCCTACAATTTTTAAGAGAAAACAAAGTCTTTCGTGTCAACATTTTCATACGCAACAAGGGAAAATAGATGAATTTTTAAGAAAGTGATGAATTACATCTGTTGAAATCTCTATATTGTCGTTATTACATTGTTTATTGTCTTACGGTAAGCAAGTGTGACAAACATTTTATATAAATACAAATAATTTTTGTTTTCTCTTGTAGTTTTGCTTTGATTCTTGCAACGTGCTAACGATTTGAAAAATATGAATTTTTCTAATATCATTGTAGTATTTTTCATTTTCGTCGTTTTCGTTCAATGTAATCCAAAAAAATATACTCCGAACGAAAAGTAAAAGTTTGCTGTGCAATTTTATAAATAATCAGTTTAAATTTTTAGCGAATTCCAGCCGAGCAATATTCGTTATTATGAACAAAATCTTCCAAGAAACGTCCACAATACCACCCAAGAAAAAGATCAAAAAGAATCCGGCGATCGAATTCAGCGTTTCGGGATGCTACCAGTAACAAATTATGGAAATACTGGAAGTGGAATAAATAGTTATCCCCATAATGGTGTAGGTTACATGAGTCCAGTAAAAATCGACATCGGTGGGATTGCTTTGGGTGCCCTTATTGGACTTGGAGCTATTTTAGTTTTACCAAAGTTAGCTACTATTTTTTCGGGAGGATATGGTTATCGAAGTAAGTTATATATTTCATTTTTTTATCATTATGTTTATTCTGAGTGTCTAGAAACGCCTGTGAACCGACAGTAGTTTGAACTAGTTAACTTCAAATTTCAAACGTCAGTTTTATAATCTGGACATTTTTAATTAAAGTATCGCTTTCAACGCAGTGGAAATAGTAATTATTATAGTTAAGTGTCTTAGTAGACACTCAATGATTTCAAATAGACACATACGTCATTAGTGACGTCACCTGCGCAGAGCATTAAGTTGAGTTTATTAGTCGACTTAACTCGAGTGCCCGTTTTATATAACATGTGAGATTTAACTGAACTAAGCTAAGGTAAGCTGAACTAAATAATTTCAGTGTTAAGTCGAACAACGCGTCAACATTCTAACCTCAAATTTGATAGTTAAATAATTTGTCAATAGACCTTCTGTCTCCACGATTTTTGTTAATTTTAACTCTTTTGAGGTCATTCAGTTATTTAGCAAGCAATGTGCAGAAATTTTAACTTAACAGAATTTTCTTTAACCCTTAAGCAGGCGCGTCAATTTGTTAACGTTAGTGGGCGCACAACTGTGTTTGGACCGCACTTCAAAAACTTTCAAAATATCTCGATTTTTCTCTCACTACTTTCTTTAAGGAATTTCAGAGTATTATTGAGGAAAAGAAACCGCGGTCTAAACAATTTTTGTCAGTTTAAGATTATATTAGTAATGCAGCTTCATAATTAGAAAATATAGTGCAAAACGGTTTTGTCGAAAAAAGCAAGATGACTATTTTGAAAGAAATTCCGATGCGAAAAACTTAATCTTCAATATTCTGAAACACTTAAGTGATTCTGTCAAATTGGTATAAGTTATGGTATTAAATACTGATTACTATCAACATAGAGTTAAAAAAATATTTTTTCACAGCCTTCTTACCGCGCTTGGAATTAAAAAACGAGGTATAGTCATTTCCGATTTTTTTGTGACAATATCCAATTCAGCACCTTCTTCAGAAAGTTCTCAACTTCTTATCATTTTTATTGTCGATAGTATAAAGTTGAACGGTTGACGTTTATGTAGCTCATTTTCAAATTTCGATTGTCACATCGATCAGTGTTTGAGCCATCTGGTAAAGTGTTTTCGCACTTCTAACGAGTTAATAATCAGTTAGTAATACGTTCATTACTGATTTTGTTTTGAATTAGTATATTATGCAATGAGCATTTAATGATAGCTATTAAGAAATGAGAATGAGAATTACTATACGGGCCGTAGGTAAGTGTCGTAATTCTCATACTCGTGTCTTAATATCCATTAAATGTGAGTTGCATACACTATTTTTTCTACGACCGGTCATAATATTAAAAACCAAGCACTTTATTTTCAAAATGTATTAAACTTGCAATGAAATTATAAGTTAGAAAACAATTAAGACATTTTCTGAAAAGTTTTGAGTCTTAGTTTTGTCCTTCTAATTCACAAAATTGTGAGTAAAATTTTTCGTATGTCATTGCTGATTTTACCGACAATAAATCATTTTCGACTCTTCTAAGCCGTTCTACAATTTCTGGTGGAGTTACATTCACAATTTCACTATCACCATCGCACATTTTCACCGATTTTATTTGTAAAAATTTTAGGAACTTATTAGGTTAACAGTAACTATGAACTTCAAAATTGACAAATTTTCGATCCGCCATGCTCATGGCAACATTGATATTGACCGAATATTAGTGATGTTGCTTTTCCACTAGTTATAAATGTGTAACTTATTGAAAATTTTGTACCTTAATGGGTATCATTAAGGTAAAAGTAGTAAATGACTAATAAATAGATTAAAGTATGGACGTAGAAAAAAGAATTTAAATCATTCGATACAATGTGTGTCTAATGCGAGCCTTACACGGTCAATCTGGAATTACAGTCTGAATGAACAGTCAGACTGGCATTCCTAACTCCAATCACGATGACCCTACACTTATCAGTTAAGCTGACAATCTATACAACGTTTTTTTAGCTCAGTTGACATTGAGACACCAAAAAGTGCAGATCTGGTGCAATATCTTTAAAAGAAAGGGCATTGAGTAGCATATTTATAAAAAAATCCCTAAACAGGTAATTTTTAGTTTATTACATGATATCTTGCAAAGTATTCATAAAGTGACATAATTTATTTTTTTGCATTGAAATCGATCTCCTTCTCGAATCAAATCTTGGGTAGCTTTGGCGTATTCCGGTTTTAACTTCTTGCAATGTCCACACCTGGAGAAAAAACATGTACATGAGACTGAACAGAAGCATGATAGTTGCCACTGCACCATCATTCAAACTGCCAGTCTCTCCCCCACTCCCGTGATTTATCGGATTTGAAAATATCTAGAAATCCGTCAGTCAATTCATCAGTTCATCAGTACTGACCTTATACCGTCAATCAGAATGCCAATCTTCGGCCTGAATGTCATTCCGACTGACCGTCTAAAGCTCGCATAACCCCCTTCTATCTTTTAAACCAACTGAATTATATTGAATGCACTTTTTTTGTCAGTAAATTTCATTTTAAAAATTTAAAGAAGGCGCTAAATGCACCTCATTTTCGGCACAAAAATAGTACTTTCCTATATTGTTTATTATAAATTAAAACTAAATACCTGCCCTAGGTTTAGAAAACGATATGTCATCAGTTACTGACATCCTCTCGAGAATCGACAATACTTTAGAAAAACATAATATCGATAGCAGTTCCTGTATGCAGCGACTTATTTGTTCATATGTACACGAATCACAAAAAAATATGCAAGGCAGTGACGGAAACACGATTGACCAAGTTGTATATTCCTTAACAAAGTAAGTATTTTGATTGAGACGGAAATGATTCACTAATTTTTAAAACGTTTTAGCAACTCCCTTTTTACTTATCTACTAGATGGAACGGCAGTAAAACAGGCCATTGACATGGGAAAACAAAGGGATTTAAACAAATGTGCCGCTTTGCACATGAAATGTCCCATTAGTAAAGAAAACGTGATGCAAATTATTACCACTTTGATTAGTAATTACAATTTTTAATGTTAGATGGCCGAAAATTGAATTCGCTAGTGAACTGTCAAATACGTGGCCTGTAAGTCAGAAATTGTTAATAAAGATTTTTTAAAGGATAGTTTGTATTTTATTTAATTATTATTTTATTTACAAATTAATGAAGATTCGGGGTAAATTAACATGGGATTGTGTAAATGTCCAAAACGCCGCGTAACAAATCAGTTTTGCTTTGAACATCGAGTTAATGTTTGTGAACATTGTATGGTTACAAATCATCCTAAAGTAAGTAATTTTTTTATAATTTGCCATGTTATTCATAACATATTTATTTGCAGTGTATAATACAATCATACTTACAATGGTTACAAGACAGCGATTATAATCCAATTTGTGAACTGTGCACGAAAGAATTAAATATCGAAGACTGCATACGTTTGACCTGTTATCGTAAGTTTCACACTAAATAATCACCCCATTTTAATTAATGCAATCACAGATGTCTACCATTGGTCCTGTCTGGACCATTTCTCGAGACAACTGCCATCAACAACGGCTCCTGCGGGTTACACATGTCCATCATGTAAAACTGCTTTATTTCCACCAAGTAATTTAGTGAGTCCTGTAGCTGATGTTCTTCGGGAAAAATTGGCAGGAGTTAATTGGGCTCGTGCAGGGTTAGGTTTGCCATTGGTATGTGTTAAAATAATTCACACAATCATTATTTAATCTTTTTAAATTACAGTTATCAGAAGAAAGGGAAATTAAACCATTAATTGTAAATAACAATGCTGCACCAAATTCAAGTCCGAGTGTGTCGCCTGGTCCTCCATATTCAGTAGTTCATGTAGATGATCAAGGAGCGTTTAGCAGGGGACCTGGAGATAATAGTCTTGCTCCGGCTCGAAGAGTTTTTCAGGATATAAGAGAGGCTCGTGAAATTTGTTTTGATCATGATGAGGATAAATACAAAAGAAGACCTCCATCTGAATGGGTGAAACGTTGGTGGAAGTAAGTATTTTTGTTTTAGTAAAATATACATGCGGAATGGCAAACAATTTGAATTGGACTGTTGATAAACGTAAGCAGTAGTGTGGCAAGGGCTGGGCAAGTGGTCACCACACAGGCACTATCAGGTCACTTTTTTTAATATTTTTTGTAGTTATTGGATTGAAGGTATCATAGAACAGTATTAAAAGGCACCACTGAAATTTTTTTACAACGCACCAAGTTTATTAAGTTGTCACAACGTTGAATATAATTAACAATTATAATTATGCAAACAAATTATTTTACTTAGATTAGTGGACCTTCTCTTTATATCGATGGGTTAAAACTCAAATTTAACAGTTTAGCGTTTATGATAAAGCATAGCAATAATGGAATTTTAGTTAAATAAAAACTGAGGCCTACGATGATGATTTCGGCTAGTTTCAACAAAGATGGGGTTAAAATAATAACGGTATATTAATTGTCTGAAACAATAGTTTTGTTGAAAATCCAATTTTTGGAAAATTTGTCGCTTGTGATGTTTTGTCAAAGGACCATCGACATAATTTCTTATCATTTCCTTATTACTTTAATATTTTAATCTAGTACTTATGTTCAGCCACCAGTAACTTTTCACTTTAAAAACATACAATCTTATATATGGTAAATGCCATAACTAATATATTTTAATTTTATGCTACAACTAAAGCTGAGACTAATGTCGTGGTTACTTATTACCATTGCCATGAACTGCTAGCCAATAATAAAATTAAGACATTTCGCACCTCGGCTGCAAGATTGGCACAACTGAAAATTTTTCAAATACTTTGGTTCCTAACAATATGTTAAAATAAAATTGCTCACACTCTTATAATTTCAAGAAGTAGCACATATGGTAACCTAAACAATTTTGTACCGAATTATAAATTTTAACAGGAAAATTGTGAATTTTGATATAAGAAAATAGATTACTCTTTCAATTTACTCTAACTTGTGATTATGAGTTGCAACTGAGATGCGATTTGATTTATCTTTTATAACTGATTTATTGCTACTTGTACTAGCACTATTTAATTCAAAATACTTTCAATTCCAGTGTAATAAACATTCTTTAATTTAGAATTCTTGAATGCACTCAGATTAGTTTTTCTTGAAGAATATAACATTATCTTTTGAACAATTTGAGCTAAAAAGTTTGTTTTCTTTGCAGGAATATGTGGGGCATGCATCCAAGAAGCAGAAATAGTGTATCATTATACAAAAGATACTGCATGTTGGCAATTATTTTGGTTCTAGCAATAGTAGGAATTTTCTTAATTTTATCAAGACTTGGTCATTACGCAGCAGATGATGATCCAAACTGGGATCCCAACAATAATCCTCAAATTCGTGTTGAACATATGCCGCGAAATCCATAATTTAAATGTTTTAAAGGAAATAAAAATTGATTTAAATAATATTAAATTGTTATTAAACTACTATTTTCAATAATTATATTATTATTTATTCAGTTTTCCATATTCTATAAAAATAAATTTATTTCAAAAACTCAAATCGCTTGTATGAGTACAGGATGCTCCAAGTTTTGCCTTCACCCCACTATTTGACTTTAAATATTATAGAAGAAAAAAAACGAACCTTATACAGCATGCATATTAGAGAGGGAATATTAGTTTCTTAAAATTGTTTATAGAAGGCCCTACAATTAAAAAAAAACTCATTTACATTAGATGTGCGCATTTTATTCTCCACATTATGATGTTTATTTCAACTTCTAGAACTGAAGACTCAAATCAGAATTGAAAAATATTAATTAGGTTTCAAGTAAATCGCAGTTTTACACAACGAGTATTAAATATTGTTTTATTTTATAGCCTCTTGGCTTCACAATGATAAATTATGAGGATAATAAACTGTGGACAACGAAAACCGAGGCTTTTATGACTGACCTCGCAAACAGAGCACCTAGTGCTGTAGCAGGTAAAACTTTCCAGGGCCGCTACGATATTTTTACAATTCGAATATCAGGAAGCCCACTGGTTAACTTCAAACAATTACATTGATTATAATTAACTGTTTTACTATCTGGTAAATCAGTATTACAAATTGTATCGCTATAAATAATTTGAACAGTTATGATATGATGATTAATAAAATGTGAAGAAAATACTAATCCGGCCCTGTGAAACTTGTCTGCATTTGTGATGGATTCGTTCTATAGAACATCATAAATAACCAACTGGAAATGGTCCAACCACAACTACCCGCTTCCATTGTTGAGAAATTGTCAAAAATTCATCAAATATTCAGTGTTGAAAGTTTAACTGGATTTTCTTGAGAAATTAAAATATATTTTGAAATTTGAATTTAATGGTGTGGTGCTAAATGACATAATGAATATTGTAGCCAAAAATAAATATATAAAAGTATTAACTGCTCCTATAAAGCAAAAAGAACTCGTAATGACCCTAAAAATTATTAAAAATAAATAGAATATCAAAATAAGAAGCCTCATTAATATTCAATTGATTATGTGAAATTTGGGTACCATCACATAATTAGAAGTTTCGATTTTCGGGGTGGAGCTAAAACTTTGATTAAATATTGTGACAAAGAAGTCGAGGGTCGTCCACAAACAGAGTTTCCTTGGGGCGGTTTATAGAAACAAAACAATTTGGTGACCATCAGTGTTTTGAGAATGACAGATAGGCGGAATGGTTGTCACACGGTGGTTCCAATCCCAGATGGCAGACTGATGGCACAGGTATTCAAAAGTTGGTCCCACGATATGACAAATGTCTCAATTCTGATGGTGAATATGTTGAAAATAGGTGAACACTTACTCTATCTGTTGCAATAAATATTTCCATAAAATTGTGTTTTGTTTCTATAAACCGCCCCAGGGAAACTTAGTTTGTGGACGATCCTCCTATATCTTGTAATTACCAAAAACGTTTTTCCATCAGTACCTATCCAAAAATGAAATATTGTAATGTCTATGGTAACAATGCAAATTTGTCATTTGTAAATTTGATAGACAACATGTTGACACTTAAAAGTAATTCTAACACATCAACATAAAATTATGGTAAAACATTAAAAATTCATAGGGAATGGCAGTTTGGCAATCTTTGTATAAATCATACATTTAAAGTACATTTCCAGAGTAATCATCACATAATGGATTGTATTTAATGGCAATGCAATCAATTTAATACAAGTTAATTGGGAATTTAATTTACAGAAAGGGAGTTTTTGCTTTGCTAAAATACCTACAATATGGGTTCAAAAACAAATATTAAGACATCAACATCTCAAGAGAAAATAAAAAAATCGAAAACCAAAGCAAAACCAGATAAGAGGAAAAAATTTAGTAAAAGTGAATCCGATTTTGGTAATAGTTTAAATGAAGACAAGCTAAACAGTGAGCAAAGTCTAGTGCATCCAAGAAAACATTCGAATAATGTTGAGGAAAGCAATCATACTTTGAGACCACGACAATGTTCTACTCAAACACAACCAGAATCGAAAGATACTGCCGTTAATACAGAGTTACCATCCAGGCCATGCCATTGTAGATCCTTCTCACCACCTACGAGACTAACTTGCCATCGCAATGACTTTCGACAACCTACAAAAGTTAATTACACTAATGCAATGCGACAACCATGCTCTTGTTATGATATGTACCCAACACCCACAGCACCTCCACTAGCTCAAGAAGACCTGTGGGATTTGCAATTTTGTCGTTGGTGGGGTTGGAACTGGGTCAGAAAACGTGATGAAATGATGAATCAGCAAAAAAGAAGGTAACTTTATGAACATTTCAATTTTCCAATTTAATAGTTAATTTGGGATTAATTTTTGAAATATGTGTACAATAATAATAATGAATAATAATAATTACACATATGATAATAAAAATTTTAAAAGAAGTGTGCACAACCTAATACAATTTTGATTTTTTTTAAAAGCCGGTAATTCACAAGTGATAAATATATTTGAAACTTCTAATGGTCTATAGGTTCCTAAAAATTAGAACTTTAGTTAAAGTACCTAACTTCATTTTTTATTTTTGTAGGAAAAATGTACCTATCTATGTCAAATCTCTTTAACTCGAATTGGTAATTGCCTTTTTTATATGGGAAAAAGGTTGAAAAATTGACTATTTTTCACAACTTGTGAAAATTATAAAATCATTTTTAATACTTACTTCACTTTCTTGACAAAGGTTGCTAATATCCTGTGTTTATTCTGCGTGGTGTCAATTACTGTTCAGTTCCAACTTTTTGCATAGTAATTATTAGGTCTAAACATTGGATAAAGTGAAGAATAAAATTATTTACTTCATGCAAATTATTTTAATCAAAAAATATCCCAAATTAACTGTACCGTTTTGACTAATCTTTGCAAGAATCATAAATTGGGTTTCAAAATTAGGAGTTTAGAAACTGATAAAAAGGAACCAGAATTGTCGCCATATACCGCAACAAATCCAACAAAGCCTCCTGCAAGGAAGCAAAAAACTTTTTGTGCATGGTGTAATCATATTTTCAAAGGGAAAGGACAAGAAAACTATAAGCATAAACTAGAACCTGAAAAAAAGAAAGAATTGCAAAATCTCTACAGAACCCCTTGTTCTAGTATTATATTCGATCAGAATCAGAATTGTCCTTGTCCTGTAAATAATTGGGATTCCAAATCGTTTAATTTTGAAGGCGAATATGAGTGTTGCGACCGTTTAGAACAAAAATCTGTTTCAACTATTGTTGTTCAAAAAGAAACAAGAAAGCAGTCAGGCAAATGTAATCAGAGGAAAATGGAATGTTGGATTCGAGAAAAAACAGATAGTAGTTCAAGCGATGAATGTTGTTCCTGTGTATCGCCGAAATTACAACCACAGTGCAGCACTCAAGAAAGCATTAAGTATTTAGCCTTTAAAATGAACTGTGTAAAATCTGACGATGAGTGTGAATGTTGTCCTTGCCAAGAAAAGCAAAAATGTAGATGTGAATGTTGTCCCTGTCAGGAAATTCAAAAATGTAGATGTGAATGTTGTCCTTGCCAAGAAAACGAAAAATGTAAATGTGAGTGCTGTCCTTGTCAAGAAAAACAAAAATGTAGATGTGAATGTTGTCCTTGCCAGGAAAAAGAAAAATGTAAATGTGAATGTTGCCCCTGCCAAGAAAAACAAAAATCTAAATGTTGTAAAACAGAAAAACATGAATGTTGTCTATGTCGAAATGCCCAGGAAAATTTATGTAACAAACAAGAATGTTGCGCATGTCACGAAATTCAACAGAATCCTTGTTGCTCGTGTTACGAAGTTAAACAAAGTGTTTGCGGCACTTGTCAAAATCAACGGCAGAAAAAATGTTGCAATTGCGAAACGGAATGCATAAGGTTAGCAAAATGTAAAGTTCAATGCCAACCGGTTATTTTAGGTCCGTGCGAAATCTTAAAATGTAAAACAAAAAAGTTAAGCAAAGAAGAACCAAAGCAAATATGTTGCAATTGTAAAACAAGGAATAAATCCCCACAAAATCAAAAACTAAAACAACATAAAAAACGAGGCAAATGTTCGTGCCAGAAGCAGGAAACCAAAAATGAATGTTGCCCATGCATGAAACAAGATACAAGACATTGTTGCTGTAATTGCATAAAGCCAGAAAATAGAAATGTTTGTTGTCCATGCGGAAATGGAGAAATTAAAAAATGTTCATGTAAGCATAATATAGCGAACACCAAAATGTTATCTGATACTAACGTTCGAATTACTGATTTAAAGCAAAATGCTGAAGATCACAAACCATTGTTCAAAACAAAATCGAAGGAGAGAGTTGATAAAACGGACGCTGCCTGCGGATCCAATATTTTGGATGCAAAGAACTTAAAAAATGCAGTTAATGATGCTACTTGTTGCAGTGATTCATTGCATGCTCATGTTTCAAATAACAACAGATATTTGACGAATATTTTCGCCGTAGCGAACACTCCAAAAAAGACGTCTATTCAAAAATATCCCGATCCACTTGATATCAATTTTCCTATTTTTGATAACGGTTTAATTCAGCCTTCTCATAGCGCAAATGACAATGAACATCGAAAACTTTTGGAGGCGGTTTGTGCAGCAATCTTAGCATCTCGCCAACATAATGAAATGTACCACGTACAGTACATGGAAACGTGCAATGAAAATTTCAGTAAACAAAATAATTGTCATGAATCGGTACAAACTGCTGCAAGGTGTTGTGAGCAGCGTAAACCACGTCCTACTTTAGAAATTTACTCGAATTCGTATTCGTTGGAAGATTCTGCTTTTATATCACCCGATGTTCCAGGAGGGATCAAAAATCAAGAAAAAATACAATATATATCAAGAAAAGAACAGCATGTATTGCCTGCAGTTCCAGAAGAATCGGTACTAATCACTGAAGCAAAATCTTCCAAAATATCCCCGAATCATTCAGGATTTAATAGAGTAACTCCAGTTGGCGGTAATCTGCTGTACGATCAATGCAACAAAACATTGGAAAAACAAAGCACTCAAAGCATAAATGACAGCGGTCCGAAAGCTTCAACTCATAACAGAGAAGCAAGAAACTCTACCACCAACACTGCAGAACCATACACCGCTGCATACGCATTTACAAGTACCCCCATACAATCGCCAGAGAATTCTCAAGGCATATTCGATTTGTCTGGTGTGTTTTCGACACCCTCACTCAAAAATAGAGCAAAACAAGATGAAAACAAAACGAATCAAACTAATTTGGAAAAAACAATCTATCAAGATTCGACAAACCCTTCGTCAAAAGTTTATGACGTAATGTTTTCATCCACAAGAACTAATTTTGACAAAGGTTTTTCGCTATCCAAAACCCTTCCGTATTATTTTAGACCGATTCCACCACCTCCCATTGCCATAAAAACGTTACCTAATTTTCCGACACTGACATGGCAGCAACTTTCGTACACTGATATGACCGAAGAGACGCAAACAAGTGATGAATTTTATATGAGTAAGAAAGATCTAAAACGCAAATCGACAGAAGTTATAAGTAATCAAATTTCGGAAAAACTTTTGAAAACGGTGAATTATTATGAGAACTCTGCACAAACTTGCAACTGTTCAGAATTTGTTGTCCCGAACCATACGGAAAGAGTTTTATCTCACATCAATTTAGATCCTCCAAAGGTTGACGTTGAAGTTAATACTAGCTTTATCCGGCCATTAAATGCAGAAAATATTTTAGCGTGCATTAAATTCCCCCAGTTAAAAACAAATAAATCGGCCAGCTCCTTGAGTCTTGATATGAGTACACGAAGTCTACCTGATCCATGTTACATAAAAAATAATTTATGCGGTTTTACAACGTCGATTTCTGATAGCGGTAGTCTTTTGCCGATTTTGAATGCAATGAGGAGCGAATCAATTCAATGTGCGATGCCTCCTTTACTAAGTACAAAACAAGAATTGATTGTTAACAGTCCAGCGAAACAAAGAGCAGTTATTGAACAAACTCCGTCACCTTCGAATGTTCAATATTACAAATACGAGAAAGCACGAAATAAAGAAAAATTGAAAAGAAACAGTTTAATAAGAAAAAAAGCCGAAAGAAGGGATTCAATGTTTACAATGTTTTGTACACCCGTTGTTGATAAAACTGTACCTAAAAATCCGAATCTTGTTAGGAAAGCATCGATTTCTAGACCAGAACGAAAATTGATTTTAGATAAACATGAAAAATTAAAGGTTAGAGATAAACGCTGGCGCTTCTAAATTCTTTGTTTTTTATTTTGTAATGTTTACTTCACCAACGTATTATAAAATTTGTAGTCAATTTTATGTATTATTTTGTAATAAACAATATGATGTACCAAGTGGCTTTCACAAATAAAATTGCAATATTTATTGTGTTATAGCGAAATTTTGTGCATATAGATAGAAGTAGGTTTGGAAGTGGGCCGTAATATAGTTTTGGTTAAAAAATAATGTCGATTTATTATAAAAAATGTGTTTCAGAAACCATTTATTTAAAAAAAAATCACGTATTTTTCCATGAAAGTTCTTTATGGCCGAGGTTAGATTATTTGTAGACTACATCCAAGCGTTTAAAGATCTTATTTTCTATTATAAGGCAGTTGTTCGTTAAATGCGAAACGTTGTGGCTTTTGAGGTTATACCGGGTTTTTACTTTAAAATTGAACCTACGATGTAAATATCCCTATATTCAATTTAAAAAAAACATTGATCACTCGGTTAATGTACGCATTCAAACATACTTTTACACGTCAACTTAGGTTATACGTTTTTAAATAGTGTAGCGGCCAGACGTTAATAGTTATTTAACCAACAAGTGCGTTAATGAGAGCGATTAATAATCGAGACAGTTTAACGTGTGAGCGGAGCGACAACAGAAAAGATTTGACAACACTACATAGAAAATTAAAGCATTTGAAAAATAAAGATCTTAAAGCCCAAAAGCATCTTTTACAAACAGAAGTTAGAAAAGTTCTATCTGGAATATTTACCCAGGATCAAATTAAATTATTGTTATGAAAACAAAAAAGAGTAAAATGGAACGAAAAAGATATTTCGTTGGCTTTTACAATAAGATACCTACTACAGCAAACGTTGCTACATTTTCTTACGAAACAAACTTAATTACTCATTACCAGGTGAATCTTTAAATTTTGCACTTACTTATTATTAATTACTAGCTGAAGTGCCCGGCTTCTCTCGGTGTACAAAATTTGGTGGCTGTAGGATACTTCTTTTCATGCGAAAATCTGGTTGGGCGATTGCCCCCCCCCTACTTAGATGAACCTGTGTACAAAATTTGATAGCTGTAGGACATTTCTTTCTATGCGAGAATCTGTTTCGGTGATACCCTCCTACCAAAATGTACTTGTATACAAAATTTGGTGGCTGGAGGACACTTCTTTCTATGCGAAAAAATGATTGGGTGATAAGCCCCATCCCCACTACGTTGCACTTGTGTACAAAATTTGGTGGCTCTAGGATATTTCTCTGTGCTGATTTCCCCCCTCCCCTCCCCCGGTCATCAAACTAAGGCCCCCCCACTAACATGCACTTGTATACAAAATTTGGTAGCTGTGGGACACTTGTTTCTGTGCGAAATTCTTTTTGGGGTAATCTCCCTCCGACCGGCATCAAACTAAGACCCCCCTACTAAGATGCACTTGTGTACAAAATTTGGTAGCTGTGGGACACTTGTTTCTGTGCGAAATTCTTTTTGGGGTAATCTCCCTCCGACCGGCATCAAACTAAGACCCCCCTACTAAGATGCACTTCTGTACAAAATTTGATGCCTTTAGGACACTATTTTCTATGCAAAAATCTTGTTTTGCGATAACCCCCACCCCCTTCCGATCGGCACCAAACTTAGAGTTTTCCTGAAAGCCCCCTACTAAGATGTACTTGTGTACAAAATTTGGTGGCTTTCGGACACTGTTTTCTATGCGAAAATAAGTTTCAGTAATCGCCCCGTGCGATTTTTGTTTCCCCTCCCCCGATCGGCATTAAATTAAGTCCCCTCTACTAAGATGCGCTTGTGTACAAAATTTGTTGGCTGTAGGACACTGTTTTCTATGCGGAAATAAGTTTCAGTGATCCCCCCCGTGCGATTTTTGTATGGACCCCCCCACTCCACGTTCGGCATCAAACTAAGTCCCCCCTACTAAGATGCACTTGTGTACAAAATTTGGTGACTTTGGGACACTCCCCCCCCCATCGGCACCAAACTTTACAGGAACACTCTCCAAGTTATGTTAGAGTATTCCTGAAAATTTCATCAAAATCGGTTCAGCGGTTTCCGAATCTATAAGCTACATCCATAAATACATACACACAGAAAGAAATAGTCAGTCTAATAGTAAAAAAACGTGTATTTGCAGCTGATTTATTTATGTTTAAGTATTTAAATTGTCGAAAAGTACACTTTATTAACTATAGCTGACCCGACAGACATTGTCCTGTCCAAATTTCAATAAAAAGCACTTTAAGTTTTTCGAAAATTTCCATTTTTTAAATTTAAATAGATAATTGTACATTCAACGTTTCCAACTTAAACGGTATGAGCTGTGCGTTGATCATCAGTCAGTCAACTTTTCTTTTATATAGATTTAATAATTACATAGACCACCTTCGGTGTTATGAGAGTCTTGCTGAAATGCCCGTAGATAATTTAGAAGAGCTTGAAGAGGTGTAGACAACTTTGAAGCCTCAATGAGTATTGTGTGCTGTTAGCAACAAAGCAGATAGATATGCTGCGATTAAAAAGAAGTGCGGTGTCCCACTCAAGTGATTCTCGCCAAGAATTTGTACTCCAAGAACGCCATATCTATTGCAACAAAAGCCGCCATCCAAATGAATCTAAATAAAAGCCGAGTGTTTTCTCTTTTTTTACTGAAGACGATAGTGGAACCAAAACTTCTTTTTTTTTTTAATATTTTAAATCCAACTGTACAGCGCAGTGGTTCATTTTTTTTACTTTCAAGTTTTCTGTTCTTGTGAACATGAAGAAATGTTTTTTCTCATTACTTATTTTTCTTCTTTCGTGCAAATACGGTCTGGAACATCAACATCATGCCAGTGAATCAGTAGCTAGTGTAAATGCGTTTCTTCCACATAATAGTTTTATTTTTCAAAGTTCAACTGTTACTTATCACCATTTTGTTTTTGGTTTAAGTTAACGTTGCCGGCGCTGATATAGATTACTCATGACCACCATTGAAATAACTTTTAGTATCGTTAATATTTAGGTATGTAAATAATAAATTGTGTTAACCGAGCAACATCGTGTTTTGTGCTCGTTTAATGCAATGCCAGACAATATAATATGCTAGAAAATGATTTCTGCTACAGAGACGCAACACATCGCTTTACGTAGAGGGGCCAGCCATTTCGTTAACCAAATATTAAGTTTAAAAAGTTGAAAATGTCTCGGAAATTAATAATCTTATAAAATTAATTTGGAAATGAACAAAATACGAAAAGATTATAACTCGTTCTGAAATTACGTACTGTCAATGAAAATATAGGATTCAGAAAACAAACTTAAATTGACCATTTCCAGACACCTCGAACATATTGCCAAATTGAAAATTAACAAAAAGTTCTCGAACTTATAATTTCGCAAGTAAAAGTTTGAACACAACTGAACATAAAAACAATTAAAATAACTGATTGATGTTATGAGGCTCTCAAAAAATAACTAACGCTTAACAAAAGAAAGAAAGAAACACTACGACCTTACAATTATTTTGAATGGCGATTTTTATTACAATCGACATGCGTTCTTCCCGTTTGTTTGCGAGAATCACTTCAGTGGGACACAGCACCTCTTTTTAATCGTAGTTTATCTATCCGCTTTCATGTTGCTAATAGCGCACGATATTAATTGAGGTTTCATCTCTTCAAGCTATTTTAAATAATCTGCACGCATGTCATCATGAATTTCATAAATTGTCGAGTTTCCCAAGCGCCACATATCTATCGAATTGAGAAAAATTAGTCTGAACCGCCGACAGCTTGTCTCAGTTGCCATTTATCGATGGTGGGTGTTCGAAGCTGTTCAGTGCGATCGGATGTTGTTGAAGTGATCCTAAATTAGTTTTGTTTAACACTAAACTATTAAATCCAGTAATGTTGGATTTCTAAAAAAAAATTGAAGTTTCAAATAAACTGATTGAGTACTTCCTTGTAAACTGCATTAGTGGTACCACCCAGCGGTTGTCCAGTTGCTACAGCTGGCGTCTTTCATGCAAGGCCAATTGTG
The DNA here is from genome assembly GCA_949768715.1 of Dascillus cervinus. Taxonomy (NCBI): domain Eukaryota; kingdom Metazoa; phylum Arthropoda; class Insecta; order Coleoptera; family Dascillidae; genus Dascillus; species Dascillus cervinus. The sequence goes on along the minus strand of OX458318.1, from coordinate 17,120,821 downwards.
ATTTACTGTTCCGCAGGGCCCATGTATCATGTTTGACCTGACTATATCGTAAAGCTAGCTGACCCGACAGACGTCCTGTCCAAATTTCAATCACCATTTTGTTTATTGTAATGCTTTCTGATACACGCCATTTTTAGTTGCGTAAATAAACAAAACTGATGATTTTCCGCCCCGTGAACAGGCGAAATACAATTGACAATGCACGAAGCTTTGGATTTTGAAGGTTAATTCCGCAAACACTCAATGACTGCCCTTGTAATTTGTTTATTGTCATTGCGAATGCAAGCCGCACTGGAAACTGCAAGCATTTAAATTCGAATATCACAACAGAATCACAATATTGAACTGAATTACTCCACTAAAACCGCATGGTTTATTTACAATTGAGAATGACAGTTGTCAAATGTCGAACTTTATTTAGCCTCGTTCCCAGTTTCATGTTTACAAATTCTTAAAATTTTAAAGGCAACTTTTAAAAAATATCTTTCCGTCATAACCTGGTTCGAAGTATTACTAAAATTTTAATAAAAGAATTAGCCAAATATGTCGCGCCGTTCTGAAGTTATCGAGTCACCAACGAACGGTATTTCATTTTTATTTATATAGATTGGGCTTCTAAAATAAATATGACAAGTGGCGTTTTAGATGGGGTTTTAAATTTATTGCAAGTAGCAGGTATTGCCATGTCCCAAGTTGAAAAGCTTGTGATTTTACAATACGACGAAGTAAAAGTAGCGGAAAAGTATAAATATGATCGAACAAATGATGCAATTATAGGTCCTCATAGATATTTACAAATAGTGAATGCAAGAAGTCTATGTAGTAAATGGAAACAACTAACTCAAGAAATTTTATTTAATTTATGTACAAAATTATGTAACATTGGATTTCGTGTAGTTGCGTGCGTCAACGATTGCGGTTCAACAAATACAGGTCTTTGGACAAAATTAGGAATTTCGTGTATTCATGTATGGATACCAAAATTTTCTTCATTGCCGATGCACCTCATATGCTGAAGCTAGTAAGAAATTGGCTACTAGATACGGGATTTGTGTTGAAAAATGGACTACAAATAACTAAGAAACTTTTGATTGATCTAATAGCTACTAATCAGACCGAAGTGAGCGGCCTTTACAAACTCACTACAGAACACTTAGACTGTCAGGGTCCACTAAGCAAAAGTGTCTCTTGCAGCTCAGTTGTTATCACATAGTGTTTCATCTGTTTTGCCTTTTTATAATGATGATATTGAATGTAGTGCTTTGGCAGAATTCATAGAAACTGTTAATAACTGGTTCGATATCATGAATTCATACTCACCATCAGCTTCTTTACCTACCAAATGTGGGTATGGTAGATCAGATATAACAGCACAGCAAGATGATTGTCTACTCAAAGCATTTGAAACAATTTTTTATATGAGGCGTATCAACAAATCACGTCGGTTGTTGAATTTTCAAAATGGAATTCTTTTGAGCATCAAATCTTTTCAACAAATGTTCATCGAATTAAAAGCTGATTTCAATTTAAGTTACATATTAACGCATAAATTAAATCAGGATGCGTCGGAAAACTTATTTTCACAGATCAGGACTTGAGGAAGATTAAATGGCCATTCTACACCTCTTGATGCACTGAATCGGTTGCGAATAATTATTTTGAACAAAACAGATATTGCTCAAACAAACACTATTGAAAGAACTGATGACGAACATTATATTGTTGGTAAGGTGTTAAGACACAGTGAAATTGAACTGGCAATTCCCAACTCTGAACGTCCAGAAAGTGACACAGACTCAAGTTCAAAATCTTCGTCGAGTTATTCAAGTGCACAACTTAATCAAGTCTAAGCAGATGAACTGGAATACTTGGTTCGTTGGATTGCCAAGAAATTAAAATCCACCAATCCAGAATTAGGATTGTACACTTATGTAGAGGAACAAAATAAAAAAATTGATCATTCTAACTGTTCCTTTAAAAATAATGCACCTAGCTGAATTCGCCAATTATCTTTTGGTGGATTATTCAATGATAGATATGTCATCGTCCTTAAGAGACAAACAGGACCTCCGTCCCATTTCGCAATATACGCACTCCAAGCTTTAACTTCGTATTATAAACAACCAGAAGATTAGAGTAAGGATCAAGAAATTTTTAACATGTTCAACGATAATGGCCCAATCAATATTTTATTTAACATTATTAATCATCAATTTATGATACGCGACTACAACAACAATTTTAACTTATGTACGTACAAATTATACAATACAGTCACTCGTGATTTCAATGTTTTCATGTAAACAAACATGAAGACATGAAGACATTGAAATCACGAAAGACTGTATTGGACAATTTTTACGTACATAAGTTACAGGTAAAAATATATAGTTAACGAACGCAATTTATTTTCTTCCTCTTGGTCTATCTGCCACCACAGTGCGGCCTTCTGGCTTTAGTTCCGGACCTCTTTTTTTGCCACAATGAGACTTTTTCGACCTTGATCTGAGCGTTTTTTCCTTACGTCTTTTCAAGGAGTGTCCTCTTCTCCCCTGGTGTTTTTTCGTGGACGATTTGTGCCAGGAGCCCGCTCTATGTCCTCCTTTTTCCCTTTACCGCGACTTCTCAAACGTCTAATCTCTCCGTGCTTTAGGGACCTCAACTTTGATCTAGAGCGTCTCAAGCAGTTTTTGGACTTATATCTGCCGGAACTTTTGTGATTCTGGGAGCGTCTTCTGAACCTTTTCCCCCGACTGTGGCTTCTGGAACGATTCTTACGACAGGAATTGTGACGCCGTGTCCTTTTTCTGGAACTGTGATGGTTTTTTCTACTACACGCTACTACGGCCCGAGCTGATTCGATGTAAGACTGTTTTGCCTGTGCCTGCATTGCTCGTCATTCTTGGGCGGCTCTTCTTGTTAACTCGGACACGGAAATGCCGCAGTGCTGTGTTCGATAGTCACGGAGAAAATTAAGGAAAAGATTTCGCGTCACCCTCCCTGGACGAAGGCAGTAGCATAGCAGTGGGCATTCGGGGATATCAAATTGATATCAGTTTAATCGATCAGTGATTCATGTGTTAATGAGGTCATTAGCCTAATGAGTAATTAGCTTAATGAGTAATTAATGACCCTCAGGCTCATATGACGTCACCAGGTAATTAACTTAATGAGTAATTAATGACCGTTTGGCTTCAAGGTCACCAGGTGCATTCTTACATGATGACGTTACTATGTAATTATTTTAATGGGTTCTTAACGATCATTCGGTTTCAAGGTCACCGGGTGCATTCTTGCGTGATGACGTCCCCATGTCATTAACTTAATGGATTCTTAATGACCCTCAAGGTCACCAGGTGCATTCTTGCGTGATGTAGTCACTACGTAATTAGCTTAATGGGTTCCTAATGAACTCTCAGCTTCAAGGTCACCGGGTGCACTCTTGTGTGATTTAGTCACTAGGTAATTAGCTTAATGAGTATTTAATGACCTCTCAGATTCAAGGTCACCGGGTTCATTCATGATGTAATTAGAAAGACGGTGGATAATGTAATTGATTCCGCGAGATGCGCGCGCAGGAGTTGGTGAAAAAGAACAACGATAATATTAAACAAATTTTTATTGAGATATTAATGCTAAATACATTACTAAATACGGTTGTTTGATAATGTTTGAAGCATAACCAACAATCGGTTACATATGTATCTAATTAAAACTTCAGAGGTAAGTTATTTCGAACTAGAACCTTCGTGATACTGCAGAGCATCGTTACCAGGCCGCTTTGCACCTATCAGCCATCCTTGTAACAATCGTGTGATATCGGAAAATGTTAGTTATCAAAATAACTCAAACTTGCTGTATGTTAATAATGATGATGCCGAATTTCAGCTACATTAGTAATATCACTAATTATAAATATGCTCCTTAACCTCATTAACTCGATATCGAAAATATTACATTTATTAAAATAACTCAAACAATATCCATTATTCTTGTATGTTAATAGTTAAAAATAATAATTACTGGTGATGATAACAAATTGGAAAATTTTCCACTCAATTTAATTGTACTGCACAATACATATAAATCATTTTCTCTGGTCAAACAAACATGACGAGTTAGGTCCGGTCCCGAAAAATTATCAAATTTCGATTAATTTTGGCATGTTTTTTGTTATGAAGTGTTCAATTCTGTTAAACTAGTGTTCGGGTTGTGTTATTGACTGGTTCGTTTCGTTCGTTTCATAATTTTCATGCTTAAATGCATTTTGAAAATTTTCTTTGACATTTCGTTAATGTCAATTAATTAATTATGCGTGTCAAGTGGGCGGTCAACTTTAACGACGAGCTCTGGTCGTAGAGTGTGGCTCTGGAAACTGTCACTGACATTGACATTGACAGGAGAGTATTCTGTCGGAACCAATTTTGAAGAGTAGTTGGACTCAAACTGGAACGGTCTTTGAGGCTCATGATAATGATCACACGTTCACAGTCAACCTCCAATGGCGATTCGAAAAGTGAAGAAATTGTACCATCCTCAATTCCAAAGAAACTACATTCTTCAGATATTAATTTTGAATTGCAATTGCCAAAATTTGACAGCTGTCTAATTCAGTGTCACATTTGTCCTGTACCCAGATATTTTAAGAATATTAATGGTTTAAAGATGCCACAAACATACATTGATTCCTACTTCAAATCCGGATCAGTCACAAAGTTTTACAGATAAAATTGGTTACCTCAAATCCAATGTTTGCATCCTGAGAAGAGTTCCTCGTGGTGCAAGAATATCTGTGGTTAACAAACTTACAAAAGTTATAAGTGACTGTGTCTCTATCAATTCTCTTTTGGCATGGGAAGACGTTTTCTTTTTCGCTCTTCGAGTTTTTCATATTCCATCAAAGAATGTGAATAAAAACGATTCTTTGACTTGAAGAAAAATGCCGAAGGAAATGAGGATTCACTACATTACTCCAAAACAGATTTCTCTAAATTCTCTCGCTTCAAATCAGCTGAAAACAAAGTAGCTGATGGCGATATTAAGGGTGCTGTCCGTATTTTGTCATCTGATAATATACGGCGTTCCTGGACATCAAGCAAGCCTTTGATAAGGTGTGGCACCAAGGTCTAAACTATAAACTGAAGATGACTTTACCGTACCACTACTATGAAATCCTCAACTCCTATCTGAAAGGCAGATGGTTTATGGTCAAAATTAACGAAGAACTAACGTAACTCTACCCCATTACTTCTGGAGTGCCTCAGGGCAGCGTACTGGGCCCAGTGTTATATACAATATACACAGCTGATCTACCAACAACGAATGTACAACCATCGCAACCTACGCCGATGACACAACAATACTAGCTTTAGATAGCAACCCGAATGTAGCATCTGAAAACCTCCAAAACACCCTACGCCTAATAGAGGATTGGATGAGGAAATGGAAAATTCAACCTAACACGTCAAAATCATCGCATGTCACGTTTACAACGAGAAGAGGGACATGCCCGCCGGTAATACTTAATAATATCCCGATTCCGCAATCCGAAGAAGTTAAATATCTGGGCATGCATCTAGATCGGCGGCTCACATGGCGTAAATACATATTTACAAAGAGAAAGCAACTTGGCATTAAATTCAGTCAGATGTACTGGCTACTTGGTAGACAATCTCAACTGAAACTAGAAAGTAAACTCCTACTTTATAAAACTATTCTCCGACCCATCTGGACGTATGGTGTACAACTATGGGGTACTGCAAGTACCTCGAACATAGAAATCCTACAACGATTTCAAAACAGGCGCTTAGGTGCATCGTCAACGCTCCCCGGTATGTGCCAAATTACATTATTCAAAAAGACCTCAACATCGAATCAGTGCGTGAGGTAATCAAAAACTACAGTGCTAAATACAGTGATTGGCTTACAGAACACACCAACGAGCTAGTTACTCAGCTAGCACGCATTGATTACACTCTACGATTGAAGAGGTTCAAGCCCTCGGACCTGCCCATCAGGTTTGATTAACCATGCACAATTAGTCGGATAATTTTCGATTCGAATGATCATTGGATCATTCGAAGCAAGCCTATGATTGTTAGTTTGTAAGTTAGTTAAAAGTTATACAATTTACTTATTGTTCAAGCGCAACAGATTGTAAATAAATCATTATTATAAAAAAATAAATAAATCTGATAATATCTTTGCAAGCGATAACGCCGATACTTTTGAGTTACTGAAATCGAAACATCCAATTCCTTCTAGATTAAACCAGTTCCCTCATCAATTTGAAGAAAATGCTAAACATCTAGTTGTTTCTGAAGTCCAGGTTTCTAAAGCTATTTTATCTTTCCCTAATGGTTCGCCTGCGGATATGGACGGACTGAGAGCTCAACATCTTAAAGATTTGTTAAACAAATGCACTGGTGACTCTGGACAACGTTTATTACATGCTATTTCCAATCTTTGCAACCTAATGCTTTCAGGTAAAGTAAATTCAGAAATAAGACCTTTTCTTTATGGCGCCTCTCTTTGTGCACTTTCAAAAAAAGATGGAAGTATTCGTCCAATCGCTATTGGTTCAATATTAAGACGCCTAACATCTAAATTATGTAGTTTCCATGTAAAAGATACGTTATCTACCCTTTTCCATCCTATCCAATTATGATTTGGAATAAAAGGCGGTTGTGAGGCAGCAGTTGATTCAATTAGATCGTATATTAAAAACCAATCTGATGCTGAGGTAATTCTTAAAATTGACGTCAAAAATGCTTTTAATTCTTTTGAAAGAGACTAACTCCTTTCTATCGTCAAGGATATCATCCCAGATCTTTACCCATACCTCTGGCAATGTTACGCTTTTCAATCTAATTTATTCTATAATAGTAACGTGATTGAATCTTTAGTAGGATGTCAGCAAGGTGATCCATTAGGACCAGCCATTTTCAGTCTCTCTATTCATCGATTTACTAAAGAGCTAACTTCAGAATTAAATATTTGGTATGTGGATGATGGTACTTTAGGACGTAAAGCATCAGATGTTTTACATTATTAACTAAGTAATTGTCCACACATGAGTTAAATTTATTCAAAAATTATTTACCTTGTTCCTTTTTTATACTCATAGTCACTTTTGTTATAAATTTAAAATATTTAAAAAAACATTTTAATAGCACATTTATTCACAAACCATTGTTATGTGTGACTAAACAATGGTTTGTGTATAAATGTGCTTTTAAAATGTTTTTTTAAATATTTTAAATTTATAACAAAAGTGACCATGAGTATAAAAAAGGAACAAGGTAAATAATTTTTGAATAGATGTTTTAAATGACTTAGAAGTCATAATTTCAGAGTTTAAAAAAATTGGTTTATCTCTCAACTCTAATAAATGCGAACTTTACTTTTTGATAACATTTCCCAAATTGATAGGTCTATATTATTAGATAGATTTGAACCCTTAACTCCAGGAATACGTATTTGTGATAATGCAAATTTAGTTCTACTCGGTTGTCCCATTCTTGATGAAGCAATCCCTGTTTCTTTTTTTAAAAAAGTGAAGACATTTTCTTTACTTTCCACAAACCTTTATAAAGTTAGCCCGCACATCAGTCTCTTTTTACTTCATCATTGTTTTTGGATGCCAAATTTCATCTACCTCCTTAGATGCTGCCCTGTTTGGAAATTTTAAAATTTATGTCAAGAATTGGATAATAATATTCATTCGACTCTGAAATAAATTTTAAACAAAAAATTTACAAACAGGTCGGGATCAAACCAAGTTACCTGTCCGTTTTGGTGGTCGAGGTATTCGATCTGTTGCAGATATTTCAACTCCAGCCTTCTTATCTTCTATCTTTGCTAATTCTCGGCTCATTAAGTCTATTCTTCCTTCTCGTTTTTCCAACTTCGAGACATCTTACTCCAGTGAAGCCATTGAAGAATGGAAAATTATATCTAATTCCTCGTCTTTACCCTGGACATGTCCCTCCATTCAACGAAATTGGGATTTGCCAATTATTGAAAATAATTTTTAAAAGCTATTGTCTTCCTCAAATGTTACTCAAAAAGTTATTTTATTAGCAGTGTCTGAATCCTAATCTAGAGCTTGGCTTGAATCTTTACGTTCTTCTAAATTAGGCACTATGTTAGAAAAAACCACTTTGAAAGCGTTTAAATTTAATGATAAAAACGCTCCAGCTACGCTGTTGCGTTTTTAATACTCATCAAATTTACACTCTTTTAAGTTGCTACGCAACAAGTTATCGTAAATTAATCGATAAATTCAAAGTTCTTATGGTATTGCTACCCAGCTATAGCAACTAAATTTTGACGTTTAATCGCTTCTGAATTTTTTTTGCAATCATTATCAAAGATTCTTCGACAAGTAAATAAATAATTTGTTGTAAAATCTATTTATTCATATTAATAATCAGAAAATAATCATGCCGAATACCCCGCGTGCATGAAAACAGCCAGATTAAATTTTTAAGTTTTTTGTCGCAATGTTTTGCCATAAAGAAATATTTCTCGTAAATTTTCCACGTGGCATATTTACTCGGCACATTTTTAATTCTAAGCAAAAAATTTAATCGGCTATTTTTATGCACTTGGAATATTACTGTTGAAAAAATGCTTTATTGCTTGGCCTACTAAATACAAGTAGGTAGTTGAAAAACTTTAAAAATCGAGGTATATTGGGTTGCCTGGCCACTAAGTGACTCGATGTAATATTATCTGTGTCGATCAACCAATCAGAAAGCGTCATTTAAAAGTAGGAATGAAACGACGGTTAAGAGTTTTTATTGTCAACTCACATGTGACTGACACGAGTTTTATAGTTTAGAATTAAGTTTTAATTAAGATCATTGTTAGAATTAGTTGGTTAGTAATCCAATAATCTTGTGGCGATTTAATAATGGAAGTAGAAAGATCTCCAGTTGCAAGGCATAATAGATCATTACGACGATCAGCATTGTTCAATAGAGCCATAGTATCACCTACGACACGAAGTAATGATTCAAATTCCATCAAGGCAGTTGAAGTAATGTTAAGGCTTTGTTTTAAATTCTTGGAAATTCTTTTTGTGTACTTTCAGGACGCCATCGATGATGAATTGGAAAGAAGCGAACGTCGAGCCGCTGCTGAACAGCAGAGGCGGCTCTCCAGTCTTCCTTCTCCTGCACCGGGATCGCCCAGATTGGAAGGCAAAGATGGAATAACCGGCCACATTGCACTATGCCAAAAGATGTTTTATGAAAATGTAAGTGGGTTGTAGGTCCAATCTCCACCTAACTCTTGATTTGTAGAAAATTAACTCTAAAAATGCTTGGAAGTTGCGAATGATCGATTACTTACGACTGTCGGTGAGTTCACACGAAATCCAGAATCCTGTTCAAGCTGGTGGCGCTTTGGATGTGAGTGCAAAAATTTACGCGATAAGAGTCGATGATATCCATGCTGACGGGCTAAAGCTTGCAAGCAATATTGGAAGAACAGCACATAAATCAAATGATGATGGGGATGGTAAATATTACGGTTTTGATTGTTTTATTTGCGTGATTTTGTTCATTTGTAGATGACGAGGCACTTGATGGTGAACAACAGAGTGCTAAAAAGAAAAGGGCACGGCGGTTATCAGCAAGTGCGAAAAGTAAAATTGTAAAAGATCCAATGTCATTAGTGGGAGATATAGTAAAACTTGATACTGGCATTTTCCAAACTCACACTGCCAATGATATCAGTTCGATTTCAAACTTATTCAGTTATAGAATGCCCTTGAATCATGAAGGCTATAAATTTATGCCGTTGTAAGTATCTATTCAGTTCAGTTACTTTTCATTTTTATATATGCTTGGTGTCTTTGTAGTAATAATAATTATATTCAAGATTATGATAAATTTTCTAGTAAGATATGACAGCCAAATAAGACTTGACAACATTCACCTTGATGTATAGTGCAAACAATAAATTTGGTATGCCAAATGCTAAAAATGCTTGTTTTAAATTTTTTATTTAAATGCGTTAATTTCAAAAACTATTAAAATATTATTTCATTCCTTACAAAATTCATGTTCAAAAATTTAAAATAAAAACTTCAAAATGGAAAAATCCTTTGGTCTTGCCATATGATCTGATTTTCTTCAATGAAGAAGACCTTATTCTTAAGGACAGTATTGTGATCAATTAAAACGTTTCATTTGTTTTAGTTCTGATGAGAAAGATTTCCTCAATTCTGATGATGAAGAAGATGAAAAGCAAGAAGATCCTCAGTTGTGCCCATTTAAAATCCCAACCCTGACCAATTTTCAAATAAATGTTTCACTCCCCAATTTCAAAGTTGATGAATGGGATCCAAATGAAGATTTGTAAGACCATTTAATTTCTCATACCGAAAGTATAATTTAAATGCTTTAGAATTGAGGAGAAACCAGCAAACTTTAATAACGAAGTTGTTTATGATGAAGAAGGAATACCTGTCGCTGAATTAGATGGTTCTCTTCACAATATTTTTGAGGACGCTGCTGCTGATGTATCCTCAGGTGACGAGTTGGAGCATCAAAATATATATGCAGGTCGAAATGAAAAAGTTGCACAACTTCAAAATTTCCAACCGGGACAGCATAACGTTCGACTTACAGAATATTCCTTTGCCATCGAGCCAAAAACAAACGACAATAAATTTATAACCCAAGTGTGGGCAGGACCTAGCCATTGGAAACTTAAATGTGTCAGGCCGGCTTGTAATTCAGTTTAATTTGATTAAAACGAATGTGTTAACAGGTTTTGTTTTCAGTTACTCGATTTTCTGGACGGCAAGAGAAGCAGTTTCCAGATGCAAAATCGGCTCGCAAACCAAAATTTCAACCTGAAATGATTGACTTTGAAGCTGATTTACCTGATTTGTCGCAATTAAAAAAGGTTAAAAGAAATTCTGCCTTTCCACATACGAAGAAGTAAGTTGTATTCTGTCACTTGAGTTATAGTAATTCTTGAAAAATAGATACACACTACCACTAACATTACTGGAAGAAACGGTCCACAAAGACGAACTATTGCAAAAACATGTTCGTGTGCCATTCAAAAATTACCTTGAAGAATTTATCGATGGAGGGAAAATTAGTCCATATCAATATGACAATGTCAATGACTCTAATTATTGCCCTTCTAATTATTGTCCGGAGCTTCAAGAAGTTAACAATAGCAGCAACGACTCCGATGAATTCGTAGATGAACACATCCAAGAAGGAGTAGTGCAACAAAATTTTCTTCAAAATAACTTGATGGACTGTCCTGAATTGGTATGTGCTCATCTTATTTTATTATAGTTTTTTAAGTTTTTTCATTCTAGGTTCCAAAAAGTCACATTGCATATGCATTACATGCAAAAAGAGTGGATATGAAGAAACTGAAATCAAACATGTGGACTTGTTTATGCAAAGATAAAGATGTAAATTGTATTCATGAATTGATTTTTTTTTAATCGATTTTGATTGTAGAAAAATAAAATTGAGAAGACTATGTTTTCTACAGTCTATCAGCAGTTGGACAAAATTTTACCTCAAAAAATGAGAGATGACATGTCTTGCCCAATGATATTCTTCACACTCTTGCATCTCGCTAATGAACACAACTTAAGACTTACGGGACAACCTGATCTAAAAGATATTATCATTGAACAGGAGGATGAAAGAAAGGGACATGATTAAATTGTTAATTATCTGTAAAATTCGTTGTTTTTTAAAATGTATTTATTTGTTCACTCTATTTTATGACTTCATTGCAGATTTGTTTGTAATTTAAATGTGCAATTCAATTAAACTAACGAAATTTGATCTTGTATATCTACAACGTATCCCAAAAGTCGCGGAACACCTCGATGGATCATGATTATGTAAGATCTAAGTATTATGAGAAAAATATAGAAAAAATTCCATCGTTATTAATTTTGAAAATCTAATTATCTAAAGTTTGTACATTTGATGTCGTTTAACTAGATTACCGGAAAATATTTTTTAAAGATTGGTGTTTATAATCACTTGCATAATAATTTTGAATAACTATAACCAAGTTTGTAGTCGATCACTCTTTAAAATATACTATTTCCAGAAAAGCATTTTACGCCAGTTTTACCTGAAAAAACATGGCAACATTGCTCAGAATTTACTTTTAAGGCTGGGAAACCAACCTCAAAAAATGCAGAGTTTTAAGAAACAGTATCGCTTAGAAAGTACTTATCAATATATAATTTGCGAAGCAACAGTTGTAAACCTAATGTTACCGCATCTAATGATATATTTGCTTTGGTGAAAAAGTGCCTAGTTTTCAAAAATTAACCTCCGAAAGTGCAATTCTCGCAAAAATGTAGTAGTGAGGGTTTTTTACTGAAATCTTTAGAGTTACGAAATATTTTGCAATGCACTGTACAGCACTTATAGAGAATATATTGCCTTGTAAGAAAATATTTTTTTTATTGCGAGAAAGTTGATAACTTAAGAAGAAAAAAATTCCCACTAAACACAAAAACGTATCACGGATGTCCGAGCAACGTCGCGTAGCGCTATGCGACGTCAGTCAAAAACGTAGCTCGGACATCGAAAAACGTATATAGGACGGCTAACGCCTGTCGTAAAAACATCGCCAGGCGACGTACCAGCGCGACATCGCGCGACGTTCGGGCTCTACATGCGGGTGACGTCGCCTTGATACGTTTTTCGACATTTTTAGTTAATCAATGAATTAAATTGATTTCTAAATTATTTTAATTAATTAATTTAATTAATTATTTTTTAATAGACGTAATTAATTCATTTTTTGATTAAATTATTTTATTTCATTTTTACGTAATTGCTTCAATTCAGAAATACACCAGTTAAAATCATAAATTTATTTATTTCAATGATTACATAAATAAAACAAAGATAACAAACGTTTTAAAAAAAATTGTATTAACAATTTATTAAAAAAATTAACGTATTGATAATAATGTTAACAATTTATAACTGCATAGCATATACAAGATATAAATGACATTTAGAAAATGAACTCCTAATATTAACAATTCACAACTATATCAACAACAAATATTATTTAAATAATTATATTAACAATTCATTATTACAAAAACGAAATTTTTAAAATCTACGTCTACATAATATTAATAATTTACAATTTTATAACATACACAAAATATAAACGTAATTTAGAAAATTAACTCGCAATATTAACAATATCAACCATATCAAAGATAAAAACGTCACTTAAAAAATTAACGCATAGACAATATTAACAATTTATAACTGCATAACATAAATTACAAGATATAAACGAAGAATTGCAATTTATTCTTATGATAATGATAATAAACTTAAAATACTCGCGATTCTTGGCATGGAGGCAGGTCCAACTTCTCTTCCCTTAAATTGATGCTACGTTTTAGCGCCACGTCTGTGAATTAAAAAATGTAAAATAAATAATTTTATTAAAAATTATCATTAAAATCGATTACCTTCGATGATTTCTATAATTTTCAAATCTTTGATTTTAATATTTTTCTTCGCACCCGACTTTTTCAGCTCTTCGGATACTTTTTTCATTTCAATTTTCTAAATTGGTTTTACAAACACTGAAAAATAACAATAAATATAAAAACTGTGATTTTATATCAAGGATTGATAATTTACTTACTTGCTGTTTATTTTCTTCCATTTTTTCAGCTAATATACAACTTATCAATGCCACTAGAAACGGTGGAATGTCTTCTTTCGAAAATTGAAAGTTAAAATATTTGCCAAAGCAGAATCTTTTCCGATACAGATGTGACCGGTTTTATGTCACCAATTTAGTTAATTGCACCGCCTTTGTGTAAAAACTATTTGTACCGTCCTTTTATATTTCAAGGTTTCATTCAGGGACGGCTAGAAGTTTTGCAGGGGTTTGAAATTAAATAAAGTATTTTTTCATCAACAGCACATCGAACCGTTTATCAAATTATTTCAATTCCAACATTAAGTCGTTGTATTATAATTTTTTTTAGAAATTTGAAAGTGAGGAGTCTCTTTCAGTGCTGCACTTCTGTTTAGGGTTCCAAAAAGTCAGCTCCTGAGTCGGCCCTGTTCAAAACATGTTTTTCTTTTTAAATTTAAATTGTGTAAATAAGTTTCACAGAACCTAAAGCATGCTATTCGAACAATAAAAACGCGTTATCATAAAATTGAGACGATTCCAGCAAAAGAGTGAAAACATATTTTCAAGGAACGCAGTCAACTTAGAGGCCATCCATAATTTACGTAACGCAGAATTTGAACAATATTTACCCCCTGCCCCCTTCATTGTCCTCTTTATGGTCATTTACTTACATAAATTTAAAATATGACTTTTGCTATAATTAATTGCTATAATTAATGACTTGTTGGTTAAATTCTCTATTCAAAAATTCAACTGGTGCTATGAACAATGCCGTATTATTATTCTTCCAAATTTTAAGAAATAAAGGTAAATTTGTAAATTTGATATGAATTAACCCCTTAATGCACTGCGACATTTAAGTATGTCAAGTCTAACGTTTTCGTATGGAAATTCAATTCTAATGTTATATTAATTAAAAAATTGCCCGTGAAGGGGTTATTAACCTGTAAAAATATTGTTTTCAACTAAATAAATGATAAGCTTCAATTGTAATTTTTTTTTCGAAAAAAAAAATTATTTGATTTTGTTATCACATATTAATAAAGAAAATCGTTTATTAAATTAAATTAAATTTTGGTACTGGGACTTGGTTAAATTAGAATTATGGATGTGCTTTTTTTCATGGCCGTTTGTTATAACGTAATATTATAAGAAATTCTGAATGAATACAATAAACACATACATATTATAAATAGAAGTGTTTTAGGAAATTATATAAGCATACAATTTTTAATTCATTTATTAAAAAGCAAGACAACAACAACAAAACAACAAAAGGCGCCCAACAGCGCATATATTCCACAGACCAGCGTCAAATTGAACGCAATATTACAGAATAAAAAATTAATTACAGTTACAATAGCGAAAATATTTAAAAATTAAGGAAAAACTGTTTAAAACAATAGGGGCAGAACTGCCTAGGACGAGGACGCATTAGGGAACCAGTTAAGTGCAGGAAAGGTAACAGCACCATGGCGTCAAAGCATATAGGGAAGGCATAGGAGCAGGTGGCATGTGGGTCATTCTATTGCCACCGTAAAAGGAATGATCCACGCAGGATCCCAAAAACGCGCAGACTCTAGAGGCGGGGGCCAGACTAGCAACTGGGCCTGCAAGGCAGTCCGAGCTTCATTAAAAAGTGGACAAGCAACAACAACAACAACAACAACAAAAGGCGCCAAGCGGCGCATGTATTTGCAAAAATTGTAGCATCAAATTGGACGCTCAAAGACAGAAAATAAGGATTACAAAAATGAGAAGAAACTTAAATATATAGATGTAAAGCTAGTAAAAAGTATTATAATAAATTATGGCTGGGTTGCCCATCAAAAACGGAAAGGGCAGTCCTCTGGGTAGGAGAGTAGTAGTATGATGGCACCAGGGCTTCTTAAAGGTGCAATGAGTGTGTTGCAGGTCAAGTCATCTTTAAAGTGGTACCATCAGCGTTTCCAGGTAGTAGGCAATGTCGCAAGTGGCCGGCAAGTCATTCAATGGCCACCGTAAATGGTCGAAGTAAGGCCGGGTCCACCAGGAACAGGCGTTCCGCTGGCGGGGGCCAAGGTTGGAGTACAACCTGCAGATCAATTCGGGCTTCATTGAAAAGAGGGCATGTAAAAAGGCGATGGGCAGGGTCGTCCACTTCCGTAGGACACACAGAGCAATTCGGGTGCTCCCATTTTCCAATTCTGTGAAGGTGGACGGCAAAGTTACCATGACCGGAGAGTAGCTGCGTTGTAATAAAGGATAGGTAACGAGCAGCATTTGGTACCAGTGGAAGGAAGCGCTGGGTAATCCGCCCCTTGGTAGAGACATCCCATCGCTCCTGCCACCGGTCTTGAATCCGTAACGTTAAATATTCACTAGCATGAGCGCAGCTAGGGAAGTCGACGCTAAGAAGGACATCGTCCTCAAACGGAGCAGATCCAAATCTGCAAAGACTTCGGAGACAAGTCCTCTTTTGGATCTCCAGGTCCAACGGAGGAATCCCGGCCAAGACACCCGCAGCATCATTGGATAGGGAGCTGTAGCCTTTACATATAGCTCTACAGCAAAGTCCGTAGATGGAATCAATCTTTCGCCGTACCTTCACCATCCGAAGTCTGTGCTGCCACATCTCAGCACCATGACTGGCAATCGGTATAATGGCACATCGATAGATAGTGTGGAGGGAAGCAGAGACGTCCAGATCCCACGAGGTTCTGCACTTACGTTTCAGAGCGCCAATAAACACCCGAATTTTCCTTTGAAGATATCCAGCATGTATTTCGAAAGTTAAGCCACGATCAACCATAACGCCCAGGTACTTTACGCACATAGATTGCCGGATCCGAGAGTTACCAATCATTAGAACCAGGTCACGATGATGAACACGCGGTGGAGAGCGGTTAACCATGAATGTAGATTTAGCAGTCGAAATAGTCAACTTTTGAGACTCAGCCCAGCATTGCAGAATGTCCAGACACTGCTTAGAGCGGAGCCGCAGACCAGCTCTGGTATCAGACGTCACAACAAAGGTGAGGTCGTCTGCATATGCAATAACATCACAGCCATCGGGAAGACGCTCCGCAAGTAAGATATCCACAATACAATTCCAAAGAGTCGGGCCCAATACCGACCCTTGAGGACAGCCTTTAGAACAGGTCTTCATCACAGTGGTATTGGTTGAAGACAGTTCCACCTTCCGGCCATTTAGGTAACTCACAATAATAGCAATGATTGCCCCAGAGACTCCCTTGTCCCTGAAAGCCTGGACAAGTCCAGGCCACCATAGATCATTGAAAGCACCTGAAATATCTATAAAAATAGTTAAAATATACAACGGACCAGCAGCAGTAATTAGCGCCTTATACGCCATCAAGGCGTCAGTAGTCGATCTTCCTTTCACAAAACCGTATTGATTCAATGCATGGAAGGGCTCAGCAGTGTCAACCAGTCGGTTACGAATAATTTTCTCCAAGACTTTTCCATACTCCGGAAGAAGAGTGATTGGTCTATAATTCTTCACAGTAGATGGATCCGCACTTGAATCCTTCAATAGGGCTTTCAGATTACCATGCTTCCACCTGGTGGGAAAATATCGAGCCTTCAGGCAGGCAGACATCAAGCGAGTCAGAAGGGGTCCAATCTCCGGGTGAATCATTTTAACAAAGCAACCTCTAACGTTATCCAGCCCGGGCGCCTTCTTACAATGAATGTGCTGTATAATAGCCTCCAGCTCTTCCTCAGGGAAATCTGCTTCATCATAGTTAGGGACAGGGGCGACAGCTCTAAAATTGCCATAAAGCATTTTTTGGTGTGCATTGTTAGTAGCAGGGTCATCATCAGGCAAAAGAGAATGGAGGATGGACATAAGGGTGTTGCGAACAGTAATGGTGTGGTCCAGATCCGGGGTTCGGACAGAACCCAGGATTCCTCGCGAATGAAACTTATCTGTAGCCAGGCGATAGACAACACCCCAAGGATTTTTGGCAAGGTCGTTCTCAACAAAGCTTTTCCATGAGTCCTCCTTAGCTTTGTTAAAAAGTGGACAAGCAAGAAGGGGCAAAGTTACCATGGCCTGACAAAAACTGGGTAGCATAGAAAGAGAGAAAGCGAGGCATCTCCGGAATCCGGGGCGAGAAGCAGTAGGTAATCCGACCTTTAATGGAGTAATCCCATCGATCCTGCCAGCGGTCAAAGATGCGGAGTGCCAGGTACTCCTTGGCATGGGTGAGACTGGGGAAATCAGCCAAAAGGAGGATATCACCCTCAAATGGGGCAGAGCCAAATTTGCGTAATCCCTTGAGGCAAGTCCTCTTCTGTATCTCAAGGTCCAGGGGAGGGATGCCAGCCAGGATGCCCGCGGCGTCATTAGAGAGGGAGCTGTACCCTTTGCAAACAGCACGGCAACACGTTCCATAAATGGAATCAAATTTCCTTTTCATATTAACGATGCAGAGCCTGTGCTGCCACAATTCTGCACCATGTGACACAATAGGGACAATAACAGACTTATAGATACTATGGAGGGAGGCAGTAACGTCCATATCCCAGGACGCCCTACATTTACATCGGAGAGCATTTATCAGAGCGCGCACCTTCTTCTGCACATGGTCTGCATGCTTTTCAAAAGTAAGTCGCCGGTCTAGCACAACACCTAAGTACCTTACGCTTGTGGACTGGCTCAATCTCGTATTGCCTATATAGAACATGAGGTCCCGGTGGTGAATGCGCGGGGGCGAACGGTTTACCATGAAGGTGGACTTAGTGGACGATATAACAAGCTTCTGTGAAGCGGCCCATTGCTGTAGCATATCAAGACACTGCTGGGAGCGCAGGCGCAAGTCAGCCCTGGTGGTGGACGTCACCACAAAGGTAAGGTCGTCCGCATACGCAATGATATCACAGCCCTCAGGAAGCTGTTCCTCCAACAGGACATCTACAATGCAGTTCCAAAGGGTCGGACCAAGCACCGAACCTTGGGGGCAACCTTTCGTGCAAACCTTTCCAACGGTGATGTTGTTCGCAGAGAGTTCCACCATCCGCCCATCCAGGTAGCTGACGATGGTAGCAATGAGGGCTCCCGATACTCCCTTGTTCCTCAGGGCTTGGATAAGCCCAGGCCACCAAAGGTCATTGAAGGCTCCAGAAATATCAATGAAGATAGACAAAATGTACTTGGGACCAACAACAGAGATCAGACGCTGGTAAGCAAGCAGAGCATCAGTAGTTGATTTCCCCGCAACAAAGCCATACTGATTCAACGCATGGAAGGGGGTGACAGCATCCAGCAGGCGACAGCGAATAATCTTCTCCAAAATCTTGCCATATTCCGGAAGAAGTGTGATTGGCCTATAGCTTTTTGTTAGTGCCGGGTCAGCACTTGGATCTTTCAGCAATACTTTTAGATTACCATGCTTCCAGATGGTTGGAAAATAGCGGATTCGCAGACAAGAAGACATTAGGCGGGTTAGGAGAGGGCCTATCACCGGGTGTATCATTTTGATGAAACAACCTCTGATGTTGTCTAGGCCAGGCGCCTTTTTGCTTTGGAGGCAGAAGACAATAGCCGCAAGTTCCTCCTCACGAACATCATATTCAGAGTAGTTAGGGATAGCAACAATAGCTCTCAGGTTGCCATGGAGCATTCTCTGGTGAGCTGTGTTAATCTCAGGAATGTCATCAGGGAGTAGGGAGTGTAAGATGTAAGTTAGGGTATCCCTTATAGTAAGAGTATAGCCATGGTCCAGGATCCGAATCGAAGCAAGAACTCCACGAGCATGGATCTTATTTGTGGCCAAACGATAGGCCACACCCCAGGGGTTTTTGGCAAGATCCTCCTCAACAAACTTCCTCCATGAAGTCTCCTTAGCCTGCACAAGCACCCTGTTATAATCAAGCTTGGCAGACGCCATCGCAGCAGCAAGTCTCTCTCGTTGATTTTGTTGATTTCAATAAAACAAATGCGTTCCACGTCTCAATTTTACATCGCCGAACGATCCACGAACGTTGCTCAGATACGTCGCAGCGCGACATTATTCCAACGTCGCTCAACGTTTTTTAAACGTTATGTGTTTAGTGGGTTGGCACAATATTTTTTTGAAAATTTAGTGTGCCAGTAAAGTCAGTTCAGCTCAAGAAGTAAGTTATATCCCAGTAAACACAAAAACGTATCACGGACGTCTCAGCAACGTCGCGTAGCGCTATGCGACGTCGATCGAAAACGTAGCTCGGACATCGAAAAACGTATATAGGACGGCTAACGCCTGTCGTAAAAACATCGCCAGGCGACGTACCAGCGCGACATCGCGCGACGTTCGCGCTCTACGTGCGTGTGACGTCGCCTTGACCCGTTTTTCGACATTTTTAATTAATCAATGAATTAAATTTATTTCCAAATTATTTTAATTAATTAATTTAATTAATTTAATTAATTAATTAAATTATTTTTTTAATAGACGTAATTAATCCTTTTTTTAATTAAATCATTTGATTTTATTTTTTACGTAATTGCTTCAATTAAGAAATAAACCAGTTAAAATCATAAATTTATTTATTTTAATGATTACATAAATAAAACAAAGATAACAAACTTTTTTTTTAAATTGTATTAACAATTTATAAAAAATGACATTTAAAAAATTAACGTATTGATAATAATATTAACAATTTATAACTGCGTAGCATATACAAGATATAAATGACATTTAGAAAATGAACTCCTAATATTAACAATTCACAACTATATCAACAACAAATATTATTTAAATAATTATACTAACAATTCATTATTATAAATATGTAATTGAAAAAATCTACGTCTAGATAATATTAATAATTTACAACTTCACAACATACACAAAATATAAACGAAATTTAGCAAATTAACTCGCAATATTAACAATATCAACCACATCAAAGATAAAAACGTCATGTAAAAAATTAACGCATAGATAATATTAACAATTTATAACTGCATAACATATACAAGATATAAACGAAATTTAGAAAATTTACTCGCAGTACAACTATATCAAAGATAACAACCGTTATTTAAAAATTAACACAGATAATATTAAGAATTTATAATTGCATAATATATGAGATATAAATGAAGTAGAAATTTTGATAATTGTTTGATTACAAATACTTAAAATATTTCTTGTAAAAAAAGCCGTTGTGTAAGTGTGAAGTGGAACTGTGAGTTGATTTTCAATTCTATTCTTGGGATGGAGGCAGATCTTGTTGATACCGTTTGTGTTCTGTTGCCGGAACCACTCCATCCCAACTTTTTCCAGTTCCCGCAAAGTAATTTTACGTTTTAGCGCCACATCTGTGAACAAAAAAATGCAAAATAATTTTATTAAAAATTATCATTATAAACAATTACCTTCCAAGATTTTTATCATTTTTAAATCTTTTATTTTCAAATTTTTTTTTGGCGCCTGTCCATGAGCATTGTTTAGCGAGGAGAACATGAAAAAGTTTCGTTAAGCACCGTTTAACGAAATCTTTCGCATGTTCTCCTCCTTGTTGTTCCAAAATGCAACCCTGAAAAATTAATATTATTAATTCTGTTATTTCTTTACAAAGATGTAAAACTTACCAACGCAATTTGATGGCCGTCTTCTGCCAACAAACCTTCAAAATTATTAAGTGTGTCTACAGTTTGTAAGGGGAGGTGAGTAATTAGGGTATCAAGATGCCCTTTATCTTCGGCGACATTGTTACGTCCCACCCAATGAGTACGTAGCAATGTAATCTGCTCCCTCAATGCTGCCACCTCCTCTCTCACCTCCCCTAATTCCTTCTTCATTTTGATTTGGAATTTTGCCAACGTATTTAAAATTGACTTTATAAACACTAAAAATAACAATAAATATACAACATTACTTTCAGAATTAACAAAATTACCTTCTATCTCTGGGCCTAATGTTTTATTCGCCGAATCGTCGGGCACGTCGGCAACCAAGCATTCTTTTGTAGTACACTATTGGACAAATTAAATGAGACACGGCGTTCGAGCGCTCGCAGGCGGTTTTGCAAGGGTGTTTGGATGGTTGTCTACAAATTTGAAGGCATTACTCAGTAAAATTGTCAGGGCCCCATCAAAAATAAAAAAATTAAGGAAACAATTCAAACGGTGGGCGCGTTCAGGAAAGTTGACGTATATTGGAGAAAATCGTTCGTCTCCGAAATAAAAGTTTGGAAATTTGTTAAAATGTTTACGGAAACGACTTTATATAATTAGTTCTTATGCATAGTTTATGAATTAAAATGTTTTAAACAAATTTTCATCAACTTTAAAAAATAATTTTTAACTTCGTAAATTTTTGTTGGTGAGATAGCAAACACACTGTTTTAAACAGATATCGATGGCGTTAATAATGTTTTCATTTGTTGTGAGAATATCTTGGAACTGGTCCGAATTTGAATACGAAATATGTTGAATTTAAATTTATTAAATTCGAAAATTAATTCGCCGTTCAACGAAATTATTTAATTTAATTTAATTATTAATTAGTAAAATGCAATTAAAAAGTTCATTGAAATTTAATTGCCACACAAACCTAAATTTTACTTTCCCTAAAAATCAAACTTTACAAAATTTTGGGGACAACTCTAAAAATTAACAATTTTGTAAAATCCGTCGCTACAAATAAATAATCAAAATACACGTTATCAACCTGATTATTTTTTAATGATTTCATTCACCAATCGTTTAGCAGTATTTGGGCACACATGTTTAATTCTGTCCAATCACAACATTATTATAGTGAGAATTTTCTACTGTACATTATTCCCGCGAGCATAATTTCTAGTATTTTGTTTACATATGTTACTTGACAGCACATTTTCTAGTTTTGACATCTGTCGCCAGTTTGATTTTAGTTTATAATGAATTAAACTGTATTTTTATGCTGTATTTTTTATTTAAACGTTAAAAAATAATCTTCCGAATACCACTCGAGAGTGCGAATTAATTAGAAAATAATTCTCCAGTTATTTTTTCAAACTTGTTGCCATTTGGGAATAGCCACTCGAGCCCTACGGGCTCTCGTGTCTATTCCCTGGCAACAAGTTTTCGAAAATCTGTCGAATTATTTTCAATTTATTCCCACTCTCTTGTGATATTACTTATGAAAATATTTGACGGCAACATTAGCCAAAAATAAATATCTACTTGAAAACCGGTTGTTTTGTAGGTAGGGCGATGCACCCTTAGCAGTTACGAGGAAATGGATTTGTGTGACCGGTTGAAAATACTATCGTTGAAATGAAAAATTGTTGAGTTTTGAAAAAAATCCAAAAACGGGTTAATTTTTAAATTTAATTTCACATCTTTATTTTGTAGACAATTTCTATGTATGAAGATAAATGAACAGCGCAAGATTTCTTACAATTTAGTAACAGGTTTTTTTAGATTTTGCAGAAAAAATTGTAGGTATTGATGACTTTTGAAAACAATTGATGCTTTTAAATTTTAACTGACGTTTTCAAAACTGCAATTAACTAATTTGAATTACAATTGATGATTTTTTGCTGCGACACATATTTTTGGGATTTTCCTCTACCCATCCATCATGTTATGTGAATTTTTATAAATATGCACAATAATTATTGAAATACTGAATTTGTTTCATTTGGCTAGTGCGCACTGTACTAACATGTCTTCTTTCTTTCTTTTTCAAATCCAGATCCAAAATCCTTTACAATCTTTCTGCCCAGTATCGGGCTACGTCCACGGCTTCAGTATTAGCATGCCATAAGTCATCAAGGGTGGATTTGGATGGACAGTGCATACATATTCTTAGGTGGTCGGTGGTCTGTACCTCTCCACAGTCGCAGATTGCCTCGTTAGCACTTCCTATGTTCCATTTTACCAGGTTAGCTTTGACGGGGGCAACACCAGTCCTGATGCGATTAGGTTCGCCATGTCTTCCATTCTAGATTTATCCCTCGGGCCGGTTCTTGTTGGAAGTGGAAATTCGCTGGTGGTTCTATTCCTGTGTTGCGCATACATGTTTTTCTAGATTTTAAGCGGCTGCCCAGCTAGCAGACGTACGTCATTTTGACGTCATTTTTTGGTCAGGCACTACGTCAATATGACCAAGAAAATGACGTCAAATTTACGTCTTTAGTACGTCCTTATGTCACAGCCTCACGACGTCATCTTAGGACGTAAATATGACGTCATTTTAGGACGTAAATATGACGTCATTTTAGGACGTAAATATGACCAAAAAATGACGTCATATTTACGTCATTTTAGGACCATTAAGGGACGTATTGATATTGGGGAATAATGAAAAGAAATCTATTTATTACAAAACGATTTTATTGTATTTTGCGATTTGGTTCAAATCAGGAAGTGTGCAACAACGGAAATGACACACACTCCCTCAAGTTTGAATAAAATGCATTTGCATTTTACATCACTAAGACTATAACATTTATGTACATTACTTAAATTATTTACAATATAAATATGCAGCGCAGTGGATTCAATTGGGTAACTATATAAGGATTTATATTTAAATTCTTTGCCTATAATTGCAGTAGTACCATTACTTTGTAACACAAAATTGAATATTCGAATCAATTTACCATTAATAAGGCAATGGCTGTCCGATTTGGAATAATTATATGACATTAAAACAAAATTTTGATATAGAATTTTTCTGAATTGAGCAGTATTATTTGAAACGCATTCTACGAGTGGTCCTAAGCTATGATTTAAATGATGTGAAACAATATTTTGATTACACGTAGTTATTGATATAGTATTTTCCATTTCACAAACTCTACGATAAATTTGTGCTAGTGGCTTAGTACTTGATTTTAGTAAACGTTTTCAGAATGTAACGAGGCAGACGATTGATACTGCTACTGCTGCTGGGATACTGCTAGCTGCAACTGGAGTAATTAATTTTATCATTTGTAATTCCATATTCTCTATAACTATTCATATTTAAATAATTAACGCTAACCCTATCTGATGAATCTAGAGATGGTGGCCTAAGGAGAGTTTCTTTCTGTTTACGTTTTTTTTTTAGGAATGTCTGATGAGTCTGAATCCACTTCGTCACTGGAATATTGAAGTACTTTTCTTACTGTCTTTCGAGGTAAAGGACACTTGTTTAAATCATCGGTGTCTAAATTGGAGGTGTCCTCAGCCCTTTTAATTTTCTTGTTGCCCTTTTCATAATCATCTTTAAATAATACACAAAAATATGATTTTATTATTCCTTGCAATATTGAAATAGACAAAAATTATGTCCCAAGTTGTATAAAAAAACCGTGAAACAATTTCTCTGTTGAATAATACAACTACAAACCTGTTGTAAATAATATGCGATGCACTTTATATATTTGCCAGCTTCCGTCTTCAGGAGGCTCTTCACCAGATCGTAGCAATTTGTTGAAATTCGTTTTATTTTTAATCGGGGCCCAATAAACTTCTTTTCTTAAAGGTGTAAGCCACGTGTTGTGGACTAAGGAAATGCCTTGGTCGTTCTCGAATTCAATACCAAAATAAGTCATCTGAAAATTATTTATTCGAATATCGAGCAGTGCATTTTCTACCAAAGCAATGAAGTTGGTCAATTTTAACTTATCTTCGCAATTATAATCACACTACCTCTGAATTACATGAAGGTTTGTTGGTTTTAACGGATAGGTTAGATTAGGTTTCGTGATAGTTCGGGACAGAGGTTCGGGAACGATTTCAATACCTCGTTGCGAGGCGCCTAATTCAAATTGTGTGTGTGAATTGTTGTACTTATTATTGTCTATTTTGTTAAAATCACGAATTTAAATAAATCAAACTACCAAAAATGAATCAACACAAAATTTTATAAAGCTATAGTAGTGTGTACACAATATTCGGTTCCTCATGTAAATAATAAAATATTTTAAATTGTAATAAGGATCTGTTATAAATACCGGAATAATTAGAGTACTCCACGATTATTTATAAATTAGGAATATATAACGTCATTATGACGTCATATTGACGAACTGTCTGACGTCATTATATGACGTCATAATTAGGACAAAAAATCACGTCATTATGACGTCCTTTTTGGACGTAAAGACGTCAATGACCAAAGATGACCAAAAAATGACGTCAAAATGACGTACGTCTGCTAGCTGGGTGGTTCCATGGGGTTCCTCTAGGTTGTGTCTTTCATCAAACACTTGTTTGAATCTTTCGACATATTGAGCTGCCTCGCGTCGATTTTCTGGGTAGGCAAAACCTGCAGCCTGGTATAGTAAGGGTACAGGGGCAGGTTTCATACAGCCAGTTACAAAAAGTACATACCTGGGTTTTAGCAGGGTTCGGTTTTAGGGAGTTTTTTTATAGTATTTGCCCATTATGTTCAGGGCTTCCTCTAGTTTTCTCTCGATCTCTTCGGAGGTTTTTCCTTTCACCCCGATACCAAGATCGTCAGCATAAATAAAATGTTCAGCTTCGGGGTGAGTAGGTTGGTCATTGGTGTAGACATTGAAGAGTAACGGGGCTAAGACACTACCTTGGGGTAAGCCGTTTTTCTGCGTTCGCCACCTGACCTTCTTCCCATCCAACGTCACATAGAACCTTCTATTAGTTAAGAGCGACTCAAAGATTTTTACTAGCTTATAGTCCATCATGGTGCTGTAGGATTTACATAGTAGAGCCTTATGGTTTATGGTATCGTATGCCGCTGTGAGATCAACCAGAGCTACTCCCGTTATTTCTCTCTGTTCGAATCCCTCCTCTATGAACTCCGTGAGGTTTAGCACTTGTCCTGTGCAGGATTTTCCTGGTCTAAAGCCAGCTTGTTGGGGAATGAGTTTTGAGTCCAAATGACTTTGAATCCGGTTGAGTATGAGGCTCATAGAGCTTGAACATGTGGCACAGCAGGGATATAGGGCGGTAGCTACTTGGGAGTTCCGGGTTTTTTCCAGGTTTGAGTCAGGCTATCACTTTTGACTTTCGCCATGCTTTTGGGATCTGGTAGGTAGACTTACAGTGATTAAATAGGGCCAATAGCCACTGCCTCATGTTTTGCCCAAAATGTTTTATCTGCTCTGTCAGGATGTCATCTACCCCTGGCGACTTTCCGGCCTTCATAGTCTCTATGCCTTTTTGAAGTTCTTTGAGTGTAAACGGGTCCCCCATCAGGTTAATCTCATCTTTCCGTCGTCTTTTAATTTTTGAGGCTTTACTGCGGTGGTTGATTTTACCGTTGGAAAGAAATTGATGCGCAACTTGGTGTGCTGTAACTGCACATGGCTGTTTTATCTCTGTTGGGTCTCCGTTCAGCTTCTCAATCATATTCCATGCCTGCTTGCTGCTATGGGTCATGCCCATCTTCTCCAGCGTTTCCACCCACCGCCTCTTTCTTGACTCACCAAGTATTACTTGTAGTTGTTCACCCAGCTCCATTGTTGTTTCGCTGAACGGATCTTCATTGTAGCGCTAAGTATATTGGCTCATTTTGCCTTTAGCTTCATTGTTTAGCCCAGACACATAGTACTGTTGGCATCCTCTGGGTATGTGTTTTCGCGAGATATTCTTTATGAGTTCAACAGCCGAGTCGTAGTGTTCCGGGGTGGGCGAAATATGTTCTATTTTTGCGTCTAGCTCGTCTGAATAGTTTACCCATTTGGCTTTTTTGAAGTTAAATTTCCTCCTGAAGGGTATGTTGGGGGCTTTCAGGGCACTGTATACGCTTATCCCTATAGGTCTATGTTGCGTTTTTGGTATAGAGTTATATATTTTTGATACACCGATCTTCCTGTGTTGTGCTGATGAAATTGAGGTCTGGGTTGTACCCCTTCTTCCAGGTTTTGCTTTGGAAAGGGTGAGGGAGCTTCGGATCATGCAAGAGAGTTAGGTTACTCTGCTGAGCCCATTGCTCCACTAGGTCTCCGTTGTTGTCGGTAGATTCGTAACTCCACGTTATACTGTGGCTGTTAAAGTCACCAAGCACAAATTTTGTTTGTTGCGATGTAAAGTTTTGAGGGGGAGTGAATACAAAATCTTTCCCAGGCGGTTTATAGATAGAGGCCACTGTGAATGTACCAACTTCAACGGTCAATATTTCTATATCGTCATGGCATGTTTTGTATGCCGATGTTACAGCAACATCGTTTCTAACCAATATAGCACTCCCATGCTTAGCGCTAGGTTGCTCTATTATGAGTTTCATTCCCTCTACTTTTGGTCTATGTGCTTGTGTATCTCGATGGGTCTCTTGGATGCACATTATATCGAGTTTATGTGTCTTACTGAGACCGGCAAGAATTTCTTGTGTATAGTACGTTATGCCCTCGATGTTTATGGCTATTATTGTCAGTGTTGGCTCTGAAAAGAGCCTTTCATTTGCTTTGCCATCGTTCATGGTTTTGGATCTGGTGGTGGAAGGATTGGCCGTCCAATAGAGGGCGTTTCCAGGGGACGCCGGCAGTGAAATAATAAATTATTGTGGTTCACTGCTCACGTGGAGGCTCCTTCCGTGTCCCCCACTAACATGTCGTCCGATGATGATGTAGAAATTTCCTGATATGCACATTATCATATCATTTGAACCAAAATAAGATTTTTGCTGCTTTACTTTGCCAAATACTGACGCTTAAGTGGGAATAGTAAGTAAAAAGTGCTGCTACGTGCTGCGCCGCACCGCGGCGCGAAGCGCTTCTCGATGCTGCTTAGATGGGAATCGTCCTTTAAAGTGCTCTAGAGCACGTGACTCATCCGGCGTTCCCACCATTCAAATTGACTCAGCCGGAGTTTCCACCAATCAGATCAGATCAAATGAAATTCTAAAAATCCTTCAGATTTAAATATTGTTTAAATTAGAGTTTGCTTCTGTTTACGTTTCATCATAGAATTTTATGCCCAAGTGGGAAACTATTAATTTTTTTTTTAAATAATCAATGTTTTTTGTTCCTTTTTGTTATTACGATTATTCTTTTAGCATCCCATGGTCTTTTAACCTTTGGAAATCAATTGGCTAAAACTGTTTTAATTTTTAATTCGTCTTTTTTAAATTAGAGGTAATTTACTCCACATAAAACTGTGAAGGCCTCTTAATAAAAACAAAAATAACAAACATTTTTTTATAACGTGCATAGTATGTACAGTTAATACAAGCATCTAATGTAAAAAAATGCGAAACAAAGCTAGAAATTCGTTTTCAAAATTTGCATGTTTCACTGAATTTGTCATTTAAAATTAATTAAACAACTAAATTAAACAATGACAGTTTCTACAAATTATACTGTCATTTATGTAAAATCGTAATCAGTAAGATATATTTTCTATATTTTTTAATTTTTTTTACATTTCTGTTGTTTCTATTAAAAACATAATTCGTACAATTTAAAATGGATGTGAAAGATGAAAATGCAGATAGTATTGACCTAGATAAAGAATTTAACAGCATATTACGTATAATTAAATCGTACGTTGAAATCATGGTAGATGACACA
Organism: Dascillus cervinus; assembly: GCA_949768715.1. NCBI lineage: Eukaryota > Metazoa > Arthropoda > Insecta > Coleoptera > Dascillidae > Dascillus > Dascillus cervinus. The sequence goes on along the minus strand of OX458318.1, from coordinate 17,091,676 downwards.
CATATGTTCTTATACCGGTTGTGGATCCAACGATTAAATCTTGCAACTTCTGCAGAGAAGATAGAACGAAATGAATACTTAAGAGAACTGTGCCAACAAATACAAAAAGGAGTTGTAGAATATCCTTTTACTGAATTACCACCTTGCGGTACATTACCTTTATTTATTTACAAACTTTGGAGCACCCAAGTAAGTTCCATTTTTGTTAACAATATTGTTTCTGTACCAATATTTTAGAAAATATACGCAGAGTCTGATAACAGTTTTGAAGCACAAAACGCACAAGAAACAGAAAGTTCTCAATGTTTTGACGAAAGTCAAAACAGAACAGAAGATGAGGATACGGATATTAATACACAGCAATCGTTGCACGGAAACAACGCGATGAGCCTTATACCACAAAAAATTCAACAAGCGTATTATGCATTATGCAATAATTGCACAAAACCTTCAATGAATCAAGAATCAGCAACACATCTTCCGCACAAGCAGAAACAAAATTTTAAAAAGAAAAGAAAACCAATTCGTATTTACGCTTTGGAAGAGAACAGGCACTCACAACGAAACTTCGATCAAAGACGTTTACAAAATCAACAACATACGATTTGCATACCTCAACAATTTTTTGTGGATGACATTGACAATTCACAGTTTATGAATGTCCCACCGCTTGATTTCAATGGATTGTCAATCGATTCCGACAAGTCTAGAAATTTTGAAACGGGAGAGACACAAAACGAACATGATGCTTTCTTAGGTTATTTTCCTCCCGGCAACAGACTACCTGAATATACAGATCTGGTAAATGAAATAAAAGAAGACAGTGCTAAAAAATCTGTGTCTCTTCCTATAGAAAATGTACCGACGCAAGATGCACCAAAGAAAAATTCTCCATATCCTTCCGAAACCGTGGATAGTTCATGGTACGATCTAACAGATTACAGTGCTACAACCGTTTATGAATCTCCTCATTCCGAAATGGCGCAAACGAGAGCTTATGCACCGACGTCTTTTGAGATTGGAGATAATATTAAAATTAATAATCTGCACGATAAATGCGAAACCAAAATTAATAACATGTTAGAAATTATTGAAAAACTGCAATACGAAAATTCAGTTTTAAATGATCACATGAATAATTGTGACAAAAATTTGAGTTTAAGTAAGTATAATCTACATTTGAATTAATCATAATTTAAACGCGGTTTAATATTTAAAAAACGGTGCCATAATTAAATGTTCTAGGGTGCAATCACCATACTTTCTTTTTTCATAACTTAGAGAAGAAATATTTTTTACATTTCATACAAAAGCCACCCAGTGATTGGCTTTCTATTCTAATAAGTAGATTTAATAGCTAATTATGTTTCACCAACTATCATAGTTTCGGTGACTCCTGATGCTTCTGATAGGTAATAGATCTAAATTTAAAATATTTATTTGTATCACTAGGCCAGAAACTGATTTCTTGCAAGGGCGAGCACTCGCAAAAACAATTTCTGGTCGAGTGATACACACTATTTTTTGTGCCGACGAATGTTTAAATCACGAATATTTATCAAAAATTAAATTAAATTGAATTTTTAAATATCCTATTTGAAATTAAAAATTAAGTAGGTGTCATGTTGTGACATTACCTAATTTGCAGAATTCTGTGTATTCATAAATTAAATTATACTTACATGGAACGAGGCACAACTTCTTACAAATCTCTTCCACCTAATTTTTGTAGCTCAATTTCGTTCTAACTTGCAAAAAAAAGCTAGGCTAACTTTTCTTGCTTGCACAAATGCTACTGGTGAACACAAAGTTAAATCACTTGTAATAGGCGAAGTAAAAAAAACAAGGTGTTTTAAAAACTTTCATCTTCCTGTGGATTACGATTATTCTAAGAATGCTTGAATCACTTCGTCAATTTTTGAAAATTGGTTTCATAATTGTTTTATTCCTCAAGTTAGGCGATATTTAAAAGAAAAACACCTACCCATGAAATCCATTCTTCTATTAGATAATGCCTCAAATCATCCACCTGCATTAAATTTACGTTCAGATGAAAATATTTTTATTCACAATTAGTTAGTAACATACAACTTTTCTAACCCCGTAAAAGTTGAAAAGTGAGCAATTTCATGAATACACTTCAGCCGGTCAGAAATAGTAAAAAAGGAGTCAGTAATGAGGCGTAATCGGTCAGAAATGAAACCATTTCCAACATGTGAGGGCGTTACTATCGATTTGAACTATAAATGTCAAATTAAAGTATCTAGAGTATGCAGCCAACTTCTCTCACGCGCATGGACGGTGAACGCAATCAATTATTTATTAATTATTAAACTTAGGTAAAGGCAACAGAACATGTTTTATTTAATAATTGATTGCAAATAAAATAGTATACAAACCTCAGCAAAAGCATCATTCCTGTGTCTCGAGATCTAGTTCACTTCAAGGCTACGCCTTTCGGTAAACTATACTTCTCTCGACAGGAATGGAATACTTTCTGCCTCGGTATGCAATATACTATTGTTGTATGTCTCCAAATGTAACACCCTTGATTCAACAAATGGATGAGAACGTTATCCGCATTACATACCTATGCCATTAGATCAAGCTTGTTGTCATCAACTGTATCTTCCAAATCTGGAGATGTCAAAACTTTTAAACGAATTAACAATAAAAGATGCTGTAATAAACCTTTCTTTGGCATGAAATAAGCTTCAAGTTGAAACAATACAGAAGTGCTGGCAAAATATTTTGAACTTTACGGAAATTGATGAAACGCGTGATTCTGATCCGGAAGACGATATTCCTCTTAGCGTTGTGCAGGAAATGTGTAAAAGTGAAATAAAAAATATAAACTAAGTCGCAAACATATTAAAAGAAGTGGATAGTCAGTCTGAATATTCATAAGAGGATATTGGAAAGTAGAATCAAGACCTGATAAATGAACAAACAGTTAGTGATGACGGTGATACTATAAATGAAGATGAAAATGTTGCTTCAAACACTGAAATAAGTTTATCAGAGGTCTTTGATAAGGTTATTATCTGTAGCGATAAACATATTTTTAATATTGATGACTTATTAGTATAGCGAAAATGTAGAGAGAAAGCATTGTAGAAATTTTTGGCTGCCAAAAAAGTTTAAAAACAAATAACACAATATTTTAATATAATGTAGCGACCGTTTAATGTCAAAAATATGCAATATGTTTGTATGTTTAATTTTATTTCCGTTTATATGAACAATTCGATTTTATGAACACCGTCGGTTTCTATTAGTTCACGTAACCGAGCGCCTACTGTACTTACAATAACCATTGTGCGTCATTTAAAAATATATTTGTCATTTTCACAGACGTTTAAACAATAACACAATTTTATTGGACTGTTCATAGTACGTACAGTATGTTAAGGTCATTTCACACTTCACCAGTCGCTTAGCAATTTTTGGTGCCTTTACACCATAGGATTCTTATGAAAGTAGCGCGGCGCGTACTTCTGTACGACAAATCCTAGGATTTTTCAGCTCGGCGCATGCGCATATGGGTATGCTCGTCCATGTCATCGGTTGTAACTCGTAATTTCTTTTGATAATTGAGGTCCCAGTTTTCCCAATGATGAATGCGTAATAGCCCTTTCACAATGATGATAATGTTAATGGTAATGTTAGTGGTAATGTTAAAGGAGCACAATACACAAAAAATAAGTTTCTTTAATTTAAAAGTACGTTTAATTGTAAAAAAAATTGTGTATGTGTTATGTTTCTACTCAGGTTATTTGATGAGTTATAATAAATTTAAAATAGGCGCGTGACGTCACTGGTGCCTGTTCATCGCAACGGCCTATATTACACGTGTAAAAATGCCCCCTTCACACGATAATTTACCTACCTTTAAACTATATTTCCGAAATTTTGTTACGAGTATTCAGACTTTTTTTGTACAGAAGACGATAGTGCAACCAAAATTTTAATGTAGTGTCTAGTTTTTTTTAAAAATATATTAAATTCGATGACGCGGCGCGGTGGTTCGTATCACTTTTACGCGACTCTAAAGTTTATTTCTACCGCATTAGATAGTTTTTTTGAGTTACGTAAATGAACGACACTTTTTTTATCTAGACGTTTATTAAGTTACCGAATGTAGATTAATGTACCTACTGATGGTACAACACTTTTCTTCAAACAAGGTTCTTTTGAATTTGGCAGAAAATTTGTCGAAATCACTTTCTAAAAAATGTTTATTGCAAATTCTTGCATTTTGTCCTGGTTGAAATGATTTCCTTTTACAAAATCCTGACCAAGATGCTAATTTCTATTACGAAACCAACCAACCAACCAAAACCACTGCACTTCGGCATTTTCGACACTGGTCGGCGATGCTCTTGTGGCTACTGTTGCAAATAACTCGGAGCTACGACGTTTTATAAAGTTTGACTACATTTACGACTTTAAACCGCAATCAACTTTTACTGATAATAATAAGAGTTCATTGCAGGGGGATGCGGTCAATTCGTCCCCGGCGATTCGTACCCGGCGATTCGTCTCCGGCGATTCGTCCCCAGGCAATTCGTCCCCAGGCAATTCGTACCCCGGATAATTTGTCCCCGGACAATTTGTCCCCAGACAATTTATCCCCAGCAAGCTGTATTTTTAAGAATGCATTTGCAAATATTTAACAAGCATTTCGATTTCTTGTATTGAAAACCTTTACAGATATGCACCTTGTAAAAAAATATAGATAAGTGGAAATAATCGCATGTGTGTAAGTAAATAGTATAATTATGATGTTAGTGATAAAATGCACATATATTGATGCCGGGAAACCATCGCGTGTTACTATATGCATATTGTTTTGAGTTAACCCGTTATTTTTCGTTTTTAGACTGATTTTGAGTGGAACAAAAATAATGTAAATAATAATGTTTATAATCTCAATGTAATCAAATTTGTTACATAGATGTTTTTGCATAGTTTTGATAATATTCATTAATTCATTATATTTATTTTTCCATCGTTGTAAGGCGTTCAACGAAATTACACAATGCATGTACAAGTTTTAACTTATTAAATTTTAATTTATTAAATGGAAATTTCAACCTCACGCGGTATTTTGAAAGTATTTTGTAAATGAACTTGTTATACATCATTTTAAGCAGAATTTAAAACTGCCAGAACTAAAACGTTTCTTTTTTAGTTTAAAAAATTTTAACAACATAAGTGGAATTATTGTTTCAAGTAACAAGTGACTTATAATATTTAATACCAACCTACAAACCCCGTTGCTTTAAAAAATATTTTCGTAGATACTTCAGGACCGTACGACGTGAATAAAAGTCATACAAAATGCACTTATACAGAATTCATCAAGTACCTAAGTTAATCAATAACTCCACATACCTACCTAATTATTCGAAGAGGTTTAATGTTTAAACGTTTATATCATATGTATATCTAAGCTTCAAGATAAAAATTTACCAAATACAGCTCTGGTCATTTTTGCCTATGTTGATTATTACGGCTTACCTACTTTTATTGGCGGATCACTTATAGTATTGTAATAGGCACAGTCATAAATGCAGAATATCTTCAGCCAAACTTTACGCACAATTAGATAAAATAGGAACGGAACGCTCAATCGGTGCTGCTCTTGTTTAAATTAAAAAAAAAAACTAAACACTGTATCGAAATTCTGATTATTTTATCGTCTTTAGCGCAAACATTCACACAGTTCCATATAGATTAAACATATTATTTTTAGGTACATAAATCATTGTGCGAAGCGAGTAGCTTTTACTCGTAAAAGATATGACGGTTATTTGCGTGAGAACCAGTGATGTCACATGGCAATTTTAAATGTCTTAATATCCCAATAATTTTCATATAAATTTTGTACGAAAATAAGCTTACAAAATTAAAACAAAACGATTTCTATTCTGCCGTCTAGCCAGTTAAAACATAGTGATTGACAATCTTATGTTATTATGACAATCTTTTTGTAATGCCAATTGAAAATTTCAAAATAACGTGTTTTCATTGGCGTATGTTAGAAGTGTTAACATTGCTCTTAAGTCAAAGTTAAATGGCTGTAATTAAAGTGTATTAGAGTGGACCTGGCGAAACTGAAAATGTAATTGGGAGACTTTTATCTGCCAAAAGAAAAAAATTGAAAATCTTACAAAAAAATTTGTCCTTAAAGGCCTGTTATCACTTCATTACCCACCATTACAGTCTGATTTCCATTATATTACAAGACATTAATTTTGGTATTTTGGGTCATTATTGTAATTTTCCATAAGTATCTGATTGAAAATCTTTAGTTATTTTACTATGCAAAACATATTCTTCATTAAAACATACGAATGGCACACGGGAAAAACAGTACAAATCCATTTTTCTTGAAATTCAACTTTTAATACTATTTGATAGAGAAATTTGTAAGCTTTTATGAGAGAACGCTTGCAGTCCATCAAAACAGCAAGTAAAGTTTCGAACTTGTCAAGTCAAATATCTCGAATTGATTAATATGTGACTTATATGGTTCTTCCAATGTACCCTTTATTTTTAATTACTGTTCAACATTATTTTTTTCAGGGAATACTAAAGCAGAAATGAGCATACATAACCTTGCAGGTGAAGTAGAAACCTTAAAGTGCAGATTGCAAGCAAGTGGCTATCAATATATTTTGTTTGTGTGGTATCGAGCATTTATTTTAGGAATTAGGAGAAATTAAATCTGTTCTTCAAACTAGCCATGAAAGCATAGCATCCCAATGGCAAGATGCAGCTGATGTATTAAAAAATACACTTCGTATTGCACAAAGTAAAAATGTCGAACTGTTGACTGTAATTGAAAATCTTGAAAACAAATTAAATGAACTAGAAAAGCAAAAACATTCGGTAAGATAAATTGTACTAATACGTATACACTTTTAAACACATATATTTGAGTTAAACGAACATTTAGTTAACTAATTTTTAAAATGTACCATTACATAGTAACTAATTGCAGGAAAATTCACAAATAAAAAAACAATTACAAGATGTACATCTTAAAGAAATCGAAATGTTAAAGCAAAGTCATTTAAACAATTTAAAGGAAATCGACAATAAATTTTCGACGAAGCTAGCAGAGAAACAGAACGAATTTAATCAAAAATTGTACGAACTAAAAGAAGATTATGAACGTAAAATTTTGCGACTTGTAAACGAATACCAGAGAAGTTTGACGCTCAAAGATGCAGAAGTTGAACGTCTTGAAAATTTACTTCAAGAACGATGTTCTAGGTAATATTTGCAATTTGTTTGTCAGAATATTATTGTCAATGCTTTCTCGTAGGATGCAGAAAGAAATGCAATTAATTCGGGTACAAATGGAAAAGAACGCAACCTCGTCACCAGATCCTAATGAAGAGAAAGTACATTTTCTGCAGAAGTGTGTTATGAAAATGGAAAAATTGTTTAATAAAGCGGAAAAGGCACATCAAAAACAAATTTCACAATTAAAGCAGGAAATTGAAACACGTGATAAAGCAATTCAAGTAAGTTTACAGATTATGTTGTGGCGCGTGAATGTGCGCTTAAAGTTGCCATTACTACTAGTTAGATGATTTTGATATACTCTAGTAAAATAAGGATTCAACCTCGGGATGAAAGTGAGAAAGCTGTATTTTTTGCATAAACATTTGTTTTGACGGCCTGAAGACTGGCTGAAAAGTCTCATATAATCTCGTGTTCGCGTCACAAGATATTGAAGGTCAAAGGTCACGAAAATCGGCATTTCGCAATTATTTCATTGTTTATGCGTTATACGTCATTTTAAGTAATTATAAAACTTGGAGATCATAAAATTATCTACAATTTTTATTTCATGCATTTTTCCGTTCTCGTTCTCAAGATATAGCGCGGAGAATGGTACGCGCGTATCGGTATAATTATAGGATTAAGCTATGTTAGCTGCGGAGCCATGAATACAGTGCGTTTTTTTGAACTGTTGCCATATAAATGTTCTGTCTTCAAGAAGCTAATTTAATCATAGCCTCCTCGAGGAGCTTTCGCTATTTATTTTTTAAAACAAAGTGACAAAAGTCAACTGACATACAGTCTGCTAGAAATTATAGTGACAAGAAAACGCTTTTACAAAAATATTTTTTTGAAAACTTTTTCGACAGTTCAGGATATTGAATTGTAATCTATCCGATGGTTTAAAGAATCTTCCAATTTTGTTCCAAAAAATGGTTTAAATATTTTCATCAGAACAAAAGTTAACACGGTGTACAATTTTTACCATGCAATTCCCTATGGCAACAGTTAAAAGAAAACGCACTGTATAGTTCTCTATGCAAAGTTAATTATTATGTTGCCCCGGTTTACGTTGATTCGCTATAACACTTTTTAAAAAATCAATTATCGCACAGGCGCACGATGCAGTGCCATGAGCGGTAATTTTCTTCAGTCGCTCTTGCGCTCTTATTGCAATTTAATTTATTTTTCGTTCATATTTTTATATAATACAAAATTAAAACAGTATGTTACTGTTAAATACTGTTTTTAACCTTATGGTATTTGTATTCTCTTTTTATTTAAAATACTTCATATGACAATTTAAAAAACGTAATTGACCCCGTTTTACGCTTGATTCGCTTAACGATCTTTTCTTGCTACACATTAATAGCGTAAACTGAGGTATTACTGTGTACAGTTACTAAACGCTCCATCAATACCAAATGATTTCGATGAAAAAAGTGAATTTATCCCTGAAGTTCTTGAGGTTTTTGAATCAATTGTGAACAACGACGACAATGATGATAATGATCTGGAAATTGAATTTGGGTAACCAGAAGATGACGAATTTATTTGCTGAGACAACGATGAAATATGCTGGGTCTTTTTTTTAAACATTGAACATATGATGTATATCGACGTTGTCATGTTGAAACGACTTAGGTAAGCGACAATTGCCAAGTTTTAAGAAATACGCAAAAACGTAAAGAAAAATCCGTGTCAATTTTAGAGTTTCAATTATTAAATTAGTGCATTGGGCTTTTCAATTTAAACGTAAATATGATTTTTTATGCTATTTCATTAGCAGGTTTTAGAAAAAATTACAAAGCAAAATCGTGGAGTGATCAACCAAGCAGGTATCTGGTAAAATTTTTGTTTTAAACGGGCCTTTCAGTTTAATTGTCGAGTTCCAGAATAACCCATTCTCTATCTTATTGTACGTTTCCCAAATGAAATGTTATTATATTTGAAAATAATGTTAGAAATGTTTCATGCCCTAGAAGATTGTGACAAAATACATGCAACCGAGAGAGCAAGAGAGATACAGATAATTTTTAATAGCCTTCGATCGTATGTTATGATTCTATGCAATTATTTAATTTTTCTTATAGATTGAACACACCAAGCAAAAAATGTCGCTCGTAACTAACAAAAAAATCAATTCAGATATTGATCTTGACAAAATCATTTTCGAATTATCAGAACGTTATCGAATTTTGTTAGAGCACGAACAACAGCAAGCACTTATTGACAAACAAAACGATATGAAATTAATTCTACAACTGAAGGATGCCCTGAAACGAAATAACATTGACCATGACTGTTAACGAATATTAAATTAATACATTTTTTGGTGGCATTGGGTATTTTTTTATGAACTACTTTATGAAATTAGACTAGTAAACAAGTAGTATGTAAAACCTGACTGTACAATCTGTACAATTTGATTTATGGATTAGGTTTAAATTACATATTATTTTTGCATATTTGTGTAGCTTATTAGATTGCGTTAAATTGTAGTTAATTTAACTGCCAACTAATTTTCCGATAGGTCGTCTAGATTTTTATAGACAGTAAAAAAGTGAAAGAAGACGTAATTTTGACGCTGCTTTGCAATTTGCCAACTTAGCAGCACTTCTTTCGAGTTAGTTTTTTTATATTATCATTCTACATACCCTTTCCAGTCATCAAGCGCAAAAAAGTTTCAGATAATAATTTTTTATCTTCAAACTGTAATTCGACTGGACTATACCGGTTTAAGTGTATCGTAGCTTCAGAGATATTTTCTGTCCTACGAGTTTGTTAACATCGAAACCTTTCCTTAAATTTTATGGTGCTTAACGTGTTAATGATCTTCGTTAATTTTTTTGCTTGGCGGCGACGCAAAATTAGTTACTTACATATGTTTAACTTAGCTTAGTTGTTAAGACTAAAAAGATATATTTTATTTTTCGCTTTTCAGTTTCTGTTTTCGTCGGTTTAATTTTTTGTTAAAATTTTTTATTAATTATTTCAATGTTTGTTAATCTTGTCGAGAAAAATTCTTGCCCGAATCAAACATCAGGATAGTTTATGACTGCACGGCGGGACAGTAATGGGCTCCACACACTCTCGATGTTGTACGACGTGCTTGTACGTACGTACAAAATCGTGCGATTTTGTACGTACGTTCCGCTTGCCCACACACCTTCGGTTTTGCTCGTACGTTCAATTTTCAACGATGTTTTAAAGGGATTCACTTTTTTTGTGATTTTGTTAGTATTCGGGAAGATGTCGAAGCGTAATCTTCAATTATTAGCCGTTACAGTCGCGGTCATAAGAAAAAATAGCAAAAATAAACGTTCGAAGTGGTGTAAAGAGTGGTTTTTAAGACGCAACGAGTTTTCGCACATAAATTTATTAGAGCATTTGAAACTTGAACCGCATGATTGGCGGAATTATTTGCGAATGGACGAAAGCAGTTATGTCGAATTGTTAAATTTAGTAACTCCTTTAATTGAAAAACAAAACACTAGACTGAGACAATCAATATCCGCACATGAGCGTTTGTCGGCAACTCTTCGGTTTTTGGCAAGTGGAGCAAGCTTTGAGGAATTGAAATATTCTACAATTGTTTCACCTCAGGCACTAGGAAAAATAATTCCGCAAACATGCCGTGCAATAATACATGCACTGAAAAATTATATCAAGGTAAGCTCTGTGTTTATTTTTCTCGAATTTATTAACAAATTAAATGCGTATTATTTTTTAAACCCTACAACCTCAATATTTATTTATTTATTATTAACTTCAGATTGTATACTTACATTTTTAACAAAACAACATTTTTAAAGAAAATATTTATTTATCCAATACAAAATTACAGCAATACGCAGCATACACAGCAATACACATCAATACGCAAATATGTCATTTTTTGTCACTCATTTAGTTATTTAATTAAACTGGGAAACAAAAGATGACAAATTTGTGTATTGCTGCTGCTCAATATTATATAAATTCAATCGGGTGCCATTACCGATATTGCCGCATTGTGCTTCGAATATCAGGTCAGTGATCAGCTTTTCTACCACAGGCAGTACTGCGACTGGTAACTTCCTTAATTTATAAGTAATGTTTTCCCCGATCACATTGTACTCATCCCTTTGTGGCAGATCTAACTGACCACTGACCTTCTTCAAAATAGCATCGCAGGTGTTATCTCGTTGCCTCTTTCTGGTACGCGGTGTTCCTATAACAGGTGATTCGGCACCGTTTAATGAATTGGTAGCTGGCGATGCAGCAACAGCATCATCGGGAATTTCAATAAAAATGTCGTTTTCTTGCGATGATTCATTCTAAAAGAAAATTAATACGCCTTATATTTGTGAAATAAATTAATACTCCAATAAGTTTAAATTAATAATTAATTAATTATGTGTTTTCAGTTTCCAGAATCAGAGGAGTCATGGCAAGACATCGCGAAGGATTTCGAACAAAAATGGCAGTTTCCGCACTGCTTAGGTGCTGTAGACGGAAAACACATTAGAATTGTAGCACCTGCTAACAGTGGTTCATTCTTTTTTAATTACAAAGGCTATCATAGCATAGTATTGATGGCCGTCGTTAATTCAAATTATGAATTCATCATGTGTGACGTAGGTTGCAACGGTAGAGTTTCAGATGGGGGCGTTATAGAGAACACTGACTTCTACTATAAATTAAAAAATAATTTGATTCGAATACCGAAACCTGAGAAAGTGTCCAACAGCGAGAAGGAACTGCCCTATGTATTTATAGGCGATGAAGCCTTTGCTCTGCGATCTGATTTTTTAAAACCGTTTAGTCAGGCCGAACTGACCAGGGAACGCAGGATATTTAATTACAGGTTCTGTCGTGCGCGACGAGTTGTAGAAAATGCCTTCGGAATTCTAGTATCGCGTTTTCGAATATTTCTTGCTCCGATTAATTTACAAGTGCAAAATACAGAATTGGTAGTTTTAGCATCTTGCTATCTACACAACTTTTTGCGACGGAAGTGTTCAGGTACCTATTCTCCATCCGAAAGTTTAGATATTGAAAATATCGAAACCGGAAAAACGACGCTAAGAAAAAGGTTATCGACAGAACCATTTAGGTTGCAAATGGGGCGAAGCAGAATAGCGACTACTGTTAACAAAGAGACAAGGCAATTATTTGCCGATTATTGCAATAACGAAGGGGCTGTGCCATGGCAGAACAGATTTATTTAAATCTGTATAAATAGTTTATATAAAAAAAAATTAAAATTAGTGACTAGTGATTATACTATTATGTATTGTAAATAATTATATTTTATTCAATATCAATAAACTGATTACTTACTGTATATTTCATTTTTTATTATACTGATCTTAAAGTGGTGTCTGAGAATCAATTGTTTTTGCTAACGTTAAAAAAAATTATGGTTAATTTCGGTGGGAATTTAGAGCATTCAACCCAAAGACAACAAGCGACACACGCGCGATTAAGCAGGAAATCTTAAAATTTCGTAATTACACTGAGAGAAATAGATGGTCAAAATTAATATAATTATGATTAACTTAAATATAATTTATATTTCATATATGGACAGCAATCTGAAATGCTAAAGGTGCAATATTTATATATTTGGAAATATATTGTCGTTTTAAATATATTGATATTGTAATAATCATATATTTAATTTAACAACAACAAAGCGGCGCATGTATGTGCAAAAATTGTAGCATCAAATTGGACGCTCAAAGACAGAAAATAAGGATTACAAAAATGAGAAGAAACTTAAATATATAGATGTAAAGCTAGTAAAAAGTATTATAATAAATTATGGCTGGGTTGCCCATCAAAAACGGAAAGGGCAGTCCTCTGGGTAGGAGAGTAGTAGTATGATGGCACCAGGGCTTCTTAAAGGTGCAATGAGTGTGTTGCAGGTCAAGTCATCTTTAAAGTGGTACCATCAGCGTTTCCAGGTAGTAGGCAATGTCGCAAGTGGCCGGCAAGTCATTCAATGGCCACCGTAAATGGTCGAAGTAAGGCCGGGTCCACCAGGAACAGGCGTTCCGCTGGCGGGGGCCAAGGTTGGAGTACAACCTGCAGATCAATTCGGGCTTCATTGAAAAGAGGGCATGTAAAAAGGCGATGGGCTGGGTCGTCCACTTCCGTAGGACACACAGAGCAATTCGGGTGCTCCCATTTTCCAATTCTGTGAAGGTGGACGGCAAAGTTACCATGACCGGAGAGTAGCTGCGTTGTAATAAAGGATAGGTAACGAGCAGCATTTGGTACCAGTGGAAGGAAGCGCTGGGTAATCCGCCCCTTGGTAGAGACATCCCATCGCTCCTGCCACCGGTCTTGAATCCGTAACGTTAAATATTCACTAGCATGAGCGCAGCTAGGGAAGTCGACGCTAAGAAGGACATCGTCCTCAAACGGAGCAGATCCAAATCTGCAAAGACTTCGGAGACAAGTCCTCTTTTGGATCTCCAGGTCCAACGGAGGAATCCCGGCCAAGACACCCGCAGCATCATTGGATAGGGAGCTGTAGCCTTTACATATAGCTCTACAGCAAAGTCCGTAGATGGAATCAATCTTTCGCCGTACCTTCACCATCCGAAGTCTGTGCTGCCACATCTCAGCACCATGACTGGCAATCGGTATAATGGCACATCGATAGATAGTGTGGAGGGAAGCAGAGACGTCCAGATCCCACGAGGTTCTGCACTTACGTTTCAGAGCGCCAATAAACACCCGAATTTTCCTTTGAAGATATCCAGCATGTATTTCGAAAGTTAAGCCACGATCAACCATAACGCCCAGGTACTTTACGCACATAGATTGCCGGATCCGAGAGTTACCAATCATTAGAACCAGGTCACGATGATGAACACGCGGTGGAGAGCGGTTAACCATGAATGTAGATTTAGCAGTCGAAATAGTCAACTTTTGAGACTCAGCCCAGCATTGCAGAATGTCCAGACACTGCTTAGAGCGGAGCCGCAGACCAGCTCTGGTATCAGACGTCACAACAAAGGTGAGGTCGTCTGCATATGCAATAACATCACAGCCATCGGGAAGACGCTCCGCAAGTAAGATATCCACAATACAATTCCAAAGAGTCGGGCCCAATACCGACCCTTGAGGACAGCCTTTAGAACAGGTCTTCATCACAGTGGTATTGGTTGAAGACAGTTCCACCTTCCGGCCATTTAGGTAACTCACAATAATAGCAATGATTGCCCCAGAGACTCCCTTGTCCCTGAAAGCCTGGACAAGTCCAGGCCACCATAGATCATTGAAAGCACCTGAAATATCTATAAAAATAGTTAAAATATACAACGGGCCAGCAGCAGTAATTAGCGCCTTATACGCCATCAAGGCGTCAGTAGTCGATCTTCCTTTCACAAAACCGTATTGATTCAATGCATGGAAGGGCTCAGCAGTGTCAACCAGTCGGTTACGAATAATTTTCTCCAAGACTTTTCCATACTCCGGAAGAAGAGTGATTGGCCTATAATTCTTCACAGTAGATGGATCCGCACTTGAATCCTTCAATAGGGCTTTCAGATTACCATGCTTCCACCTGGTGGGAAAATATCGAGCCTTCAGGCAGGCAGACATCAAGCGAGTCAGAAGGGGTCCAATCTCCGGGTGAATCATTTTAACAAAGCAACCTCTAACGTTATCCAGCCCGGGCGCCTTCTTACAATGAATGTGCTGTATAATGGCCTCCAGCTCTTCCTCAGGGAAATCTGCTTCATCATAGTTAGGGACAGGGGCGACAGCTCTAAAATTGCCATAAAGCATTTTTTGGTGTGCATTGTTAGTAGCAGGGTCATCATCAGGCAAAAGAGAATGGAGGATGGACATAAGGGTGTTGCGAACAGTTATGGTGTGGTCCAGATCCGGGGTTCGGACAGAACCCAGGATTCCTCGCGAATGAAACTTATCTGTAGCCAGGCGATAGACAACACCCCAAGGATTTTTGGCAAGGTCGTTCTCAACAAAGCTTTTCCATGAGTCCTCCTTAGCTTTGTTAAGCACCAGATTATACTTCTCCTTAGCTGTAGCCATAAGGGCAGCGAGTCGGTTACTTTCAACTTCAATACGATTTCTGTATAAACATTTTTTCCGGTACAAATAAATGAGGCGGAAACGATCCACCTTATTAGTCCACCAATCCGGGCGAAAAGGGAACCTCTTTCTTCGTCGAGCATGGTCCTTGATGATAGCATTGAGGCCACTGTACAAAGCATCAAGGCTCGAATCAATAGCAGCCGGTGATGATAAAACAGGCCAGTCACGGTTAACATTATACACAAGGGACCGAAGTGGAACTACAATATCCTCCAGTAGGATAGAAGACTGATCCAAATAGTAGGACGGCATAGAGGCAATCTGAGGAGCAGTTCTGCTTGAATTATGACTAAAAGTGATAGCCCGATGGTCAGCACAATTAACGCTATCAATCACGCTCCAGTCAAAGGTAAAGCTAGTCAGGTCCGGACTACAAAGCGATAGGTCAATGTAGCTGCTGCCATTTCTCGACTCAAACGTAGGCAGGGTTCCAGGTTCATTGAGGACACAGAGGCCATTCGTCAGGATGAACTCTTCAACATATACAGAGCGGCAGTTACAAAGATGATCATGCCAGATGGTAGATCTAGCCTTGAAATCCCCGCATAGATAAATAGATGCGGGGATTAATTTAGCAATCTCAAGAATGTCAACTGAATAATGAAATTTTACTGAGCGTAATATATCACATTTTAAGCAGTAGTATGCAGAACTGCTGAACCATATAGCATAGATTGTTAATTTAAATATCTTGCAAGGTCGACTTAACAATAGATTATAGCTGGTTGTAACAGAACATATTTTAATGTTTATTATCTAACATTGCTGAACCAAATACTACAGGTTGTTAAAAATATATTTGAGATGTAATTTTTAAATATCTTTATTTTGTTAAGATTAGTTACAAATTACAGTTGCATAATATAATTTATATCGTATAAATTTCCTTAAATATAAAAACACAAATTTTAAAAATAACAAGATCATTAAACTAAAATAACATTTATAAAATACAAACTAAAACGAAACACGGAAGTCTTAAAAATTTGAACTTTATACTATAATAACATTACATAAAAAATTATACATACTTTTTTGGGAGGTTTCAAAAATACATCATTTAAAACTTCATCTACTTCACTGTCTTCGTAGGTCACCGTAGAAGCTGTTGATGTGAAACTACTCCCTGATGAAGTATTACACTGCGTTTGTGACAAAAAATCAAAATTAGATAATTATAGGTAATAGATTATAGCAACAATATAATTATTTTAGTACGAAACAAATAGCTACACATACATAGAAAAGTTGTTTTTTAAGTATGAATAAAATTTCGAAATAAATTTAACAACAATTGGGAAACCCGTCAATTGGAGATCAAGGCACCTTAAAACGTGTATCTAATAATTAAGTAATTTAAAATGGAAGCACTGGGCTCTGATATAGTTTTTAATTTTAAATTTTTTAATCAATAGTAATAACAAAAATGTACAACCTACCTGAGCTGCTTTATAGGCGTTGAACTTGTTCACAAATTTTAACCGATCTCCAATTTTAGGAATTAGCTCTTTCAGAGCGTCGTTGTTCAACAGTGTAAAGGCTTCGTCATCTATTCCATTATCTAGAATTTGTAAATGTAACTAAGAAATATACGTGGGTGGTGGAGGGAAATTAATAACGAACCGTTAAAATATGATAACCAGCTTACCTTCAAATGTTTGCACGTAATGTGCAAATCCCCATTCTTCTAGCAAGTCCTTTACCACCGCCATTTCACTTTAAGCACCCTTAACAGAATCACTGATTTTTCCCTAATTTCGGCGCTATACACAAAACGAACCGCGTGTACAAATGGTATCAAGCGTGGGCTAATATGAGTCACGAACTCACTTATGAGTTCATAAAATGCCGATAAAATTTTGTTTAGTTGCAAAAAACACACATCTGGAATATTACCAAAAGTAATCTTGAATTGTTGCGTTTCATTATGAAGTTTTTGTTGACAGACGAAAATGCAAGCGCTAATATAACAGATATTTTGTACAGCCAACCTGTCGGAACAAATATTCGTAATAGCGAATACGTGTTATTTTAAAACTAATCATTTTTAAGACAGCAATCTTCCATGTTTAAATTCACAATAATATCTAAATAAAATAATATATTAATGCTAGCAAAGCACGGTTGATTAAGATAAATGTATTTATATTAGTGATTGCAATAATAATCACTAATATCTATTTGTAGCAATCTATTTCTCTCAGTGTAGATACTTACCTCCAGTAATGATTCTTCGTCAAATAATGTACTGCCCATGGTAGAAGTACTGTTTCGAGGCATTTCTTGGTCTCGAAGAAATGACAACCGGTCGAAATACCACAATTTTGGTTTATAAATATCATCTTCACCTGCCTCGGATCTCTTCGAATCTTCAATTTTTTTTTGATTCTCTTCGGAATGACCCCCTTAATGAATCTATTTTCTTCACTACCATTTCCTTTGTAGCTGTAGCGTCCACTTCTGTTAATTTTTCGGTGAGGAGTTTATATGCCTCCTGCCTTTTATCGCGGTTCGAATATTCCTTACTTTTTATTTTCCATAAGCATGACTGTGTCCGGTAAAGTTCCAAGAATTCACAAACAAATTCTTTGGAAAAGAGACGAGAATCCATAGTTTGTTATAATATAGGGTTTTCCAATAAGAGGTGTTATTTTGAATAGCCCGTTATTTCGGTAGATGTCACTTTTGGAGCTGTAATTTTTTGACATTTGACAAGTAGAAACTACGCCATTAATAAAAATGGAACGATACACGCTTCAACAACGCATTGAAATTATTAAAAAATAGCGCAATCCATTAACCGTAACTGGTGCTCCAGCCTCATTTTCGAAAAAGTAAGGTCCAATGACCCCGCCGGACCATAAACCGCACCAAACAGTCACACGTTGAGGATAGAGAGGCTTTTCAACAATAACTCTTGGGTTTTCTGAGCCCCAGATGCGACAATTTTGCTTGTTGACGAAGCCATCCAGGTGGAAATGGGCCTCATCACTCAAGATGATTTTTCGATGGAATTCCGGATCATTTTCATGCATTTCAAGGACCCAATCGGCAAAGATACGACGTTGTTGATGATCGGCCGGCTTGAGTTCTTGTGTTAACTGAACTTTATAAGCCTTAAGACCCAAATCTTTATGCAAAATACGGTGTAATGACGTTTTTGGAATGTCTAATTCCAAAGAACGACGAGGAATGGACAAACCTGGGTTTTCTTCAACACTTTCGGCTACAGCAGCAATATTCTCGGCTGTTCTTGAGCGACGTGCACGGGTTTTATTCTTCACATCACTAACTTGTCCCAACAGCTCGAATTTTTCCACCAATTTCTGTATTGCGGTCCGACAAGGTGCTTCACGACGACCCAAAAATGTTCGAGTTTTACGAACCGTCTCTGCCAAATTTTCACCATTTTTATAGTGAATTTTAATAATTTCAATGCTTTGTTGAAGCGTGTATCGTTCCATTTTTATTAATGGCGTAGTTTCTACTTGTCAAATGTCAAAAAATTACAGCTCCAAAAGTTACATCTACCGAAATAACGGGCTATTCAAAATAACACCTCTTATTGGAAAACCCTTTACATGATTATAAAGAAAGTGATTTAGTATATATAATTAACAATCAAACTAAAGCAGGATTAAGTAAAAAACTAAGTCCAAATTATAAAGGTCCTTATAAAATAATTAAAGTATTTCCAAATCAAACAGTTCAACTACAGTTAAAAAATAAATTAGTAACATATCATGTAAATCAAATAAAACCTTTTGTTTTATAAAATTATATATTTTATTTCAGGAAATGGATATAAAAAATTTCGGAAGTTTGATCTTCATATTCTTTTCCTCTATTAATTCAACCATGACTTTCCAAAACAATCCTAACTATAATATTAATTATTTGAATAATCATGTAGGACTTTATTATAATCAATTAGGAGTTGCAAAATTATCAAACTCTAAGTTTACTCTTTTAACTCATTTCAATTTAGCAATTTCTGATCTTAAATACCAACAGTTATTACGATCTTATGTTAAATCTCAACATTCATGTTCATTTCAAAAGAAATCTGGTACATTGAATCACATCTCACAATGTTGTGAAAATTCTCTTGAGATCTTAAATTTCAAAATTTCTAATCTAAAAATTAAAATGGAAACGGTTAATCATTTAACTGGTCATACCTTAGAATCATCTGATATTCGTTCAAAACGAGGAATTTTCAATGGAGCATCATATGCGTTCCGTTGGCTTTTTGGCTTACCAGATGCTGAAGACCCAAAATACTATGATGATTCTATCAAAACATTGTTCGAAGACAATCGCAATGTAAAATTATTAATGAAACAACACTATTCAAAATTTTAATGCATCTGTTCGAAGTTGTAAAATAAATGAAGAAAAATTAAATAATAATATAAAACAGTTTAATAATCTTTCTCAAACTGTTACTAAAGGACTAAATGAAATTCGTCTACAACAATTGATAGCCAACCAAATAACATTACTTACACAAATGGTCTTTGAATTAAATGATCAGTGTAATTTACTTATCTTTGCGATAACATTGGCAAAACATAATATTTTACATCCACAAGTTATAACCCCTTTAAATTTATTCAAGGAATTATCTCAAATAATTCTACAAAATGGTCAATAATTACCAATACCCCTAAATTATGCTACTATTCATAGATATTTAGAAATCAGTAAAATAGAAGTAGTATATATATTATGGTATATACCAACACGGCGATCAAGTTCACGGTAGCAAAATATGAACCGATATCATCAAGCGTGCAAAAATTTTACAATGGTAAATAGGACCGACGAAGTTTTATTGAGTCTAAAAATTCTTAGAATTTTATAACCATACTTTTCCCTGTCTTTTAAAACTTTTTTCATAACACTGGGGTGGTCTTATGGAAAAAAAATTTTGAAAAAATACTGTGCTGACGAGACCGGCTTATTTTTTAAATGTTTATTACCCACAAAGCTCTTTCATTTGAAGAACAAATTACATTTTGACTTTTTGCAAATGGAAATGCCAAAAAGACACACCGAAAGTAGAACCTTATAAACCAAAAAGAAAAATAAGGAAAACGCTGTTTTTGTTCGCAATTATCGATAGGTCAATCAATACACATTATTCAACTTCTTGTTTATTTGAATGACAAAGAGTATGCATACAAACTTTATTTAAATCACAAGCTATTAGCGCTACATACCAAATAGATAGTATTATATTGAATTTTAGAATTTATTGCAGCAAATGTCCTTTTTCGGTGTATCAGAAGAATGGTCAAATGGGCAAGCAATAAAGTAATTTCACTATATTGTATTTTAACCAAATAATCGCCTCAGCAAGGTTGTCCGCATTATCATTTTATGATCAGTTCTGGAATTCGGTCCCTGTAATTTGTTTCACCTGGCTTTAATGACACACTTTAGAAGTAAAAGAATATTTTCAATGACGAATTCTAAAGTGCATAAATTGTTTTACAAAGGAACTGCATAAATATTGCATTTATTGATTTTTGAGTTCAATAAGATATTGTAACCAACTTTTGCGTTAATCGGCGATTAACGCACTTCTTGATGAAATAACTATAAATTTAAATAAATAATTTTTTTTTCAAATACAACAGATTCATAAAGGTAAAATCATTCAAAATGTTTACTTTTATTTTAAATTTTAGCTTAAAAATCTCCCTCTAGCTGCAATATTTAATAAAAATAAAGTAAATGAAGTTTACGAATATGGATAGCTTCGAGTTCAAAATCGGCATGCAAAAGTCGTCGAAAACTGATTTCGTACGATGTTGCTGGTACGATTTTGTTCGTCGTGGTTGACACCATACACTCTCGTGTTTGAACGTACGATTTTGTACGTACGTACAAGCACGTCGTACAACATCGAGAGTGTGTGGAGCCCATAATGCCATGCTACGTGGTCCGACTCCAAGGAAGTAAACTGAAGTTGGCATGGAAGATTGGTAATGGTAAAAAATGTTGATTTATTTCGCACCTCGGCTGTAAGAGTGGCACAACTCAAAATAACAAGTTTAGAGTAAATTCAAAAAGTATTTTTTTCTGCCATAATTCACAATGTTGCACAAAATTGTTGAGGTTAGCATACAGTAGAACCCCGATTATCCGAGCTAATGTGGACCGAGCCCTGCTCGGATAAGCAAAAACTCGAATGACGCGGAGAATTTTTAGTAAGAAGTTTTCAGTGCTTCAACTTTGTAAAATCCAAAACAACTATATTCTATTGCGGCTACCGAAATGTGCACGATACCTGACACAAATTTCCCTATTTTCCATAGATTAAGGCTGACTTTATCCAGTGACAAAGTAATATTGACATTTGGCTGATTTTTTTAGAACGCCTATGATATGAAGCAAAAATCAAGTTGCTAAAAAAAAAAGTGTACATTTCGGTGGCCGTAATAGTACATACGTACAATGAACTAAATACTGAATCAAGTAAGAAAGCAATTTTGTTTAGGCCTAGCGGGAGTTTCCAAGAACCTGGAAGTGCACCAGACACAAGATTTATTGCCTGCCGTATTTACGACACCACTTAAGGCGATTCTTACATTTTGGAGCTGGCTCGATTTTTAATTTTAGTTTTAATTTGTCTATATTTTACTCCGCGTATGGGAATTTTTATGCGAAATAAAGTTGAATAGGTAACCGATTTGTTACTCATACTGATTTAGCTACAAGGGGTACTACATTTGTAGTGGCCGACTATAACTATCTAAGGTTGAGTTTAAGGGCCGGTGCCGATTAACGCGCGTCCATCCCGCGGTTATGTGCACCAAACGAGCGTCAAACGCGCGGTTGGGCACGTGGCTTCTGATAAGCGTAGAAACAGTACGTTGTTTCTGCCATCAAAAATGGATGTAGTAGGTACTGCTTAAAAAATCGTGTTGTTCTTGCTTATTTAGGGGCCGATTTCAAGTCAGAGTTGTAACGGTGCAAATCAAGGTTATCAATTTGCTACAAGTCACATTATAATTTCAAGATGAATTACCAGGGGGTCGATTCTCGAATTCTATGGAATTTTATTTTCTTATGAAAGTGGCGAATTGTGTTGTTAGAATTTTTCCACCGCAAAACATTCACATGATGCGTTCTCAGTGGAATAGTTTTCGCCACTGTGTGTATTTGGTAACAGTAGTGACTGTTCTATATTTGAAAATAAATTTTCTCTTTAATGACAATAATTAATTATTTTCGGTAAGTAACTAAGGTTAACTTGTTTCGAGCTGCATTTTGGAATATTTTTTATTACTAACACATGAAATTTTGATAAAGTTTTGAGTGTTTTTGAGAATTTTGCAATAGGTAGGCCATATTTAAATTTAAACGTAAACATCGGATTGGCTAATTCGGTAAATTCATGTGAATCTATGAACAACTGAATGTATTCCACTGAAAACTGTTCCTACAACATTCGAAAATGCAATTCCGCTGTTCTGTAGGAAAATATCTCAGTGGAATCACTCTCATTGGAAAATATTCCAGCGAATTCGAGAAACGACTCGCTGGTAAACATTTTGTAAAAAAAGCAATAGGCGAAATCGTCGGTTAAGAAGATTATTTAAAATATATCGATATTCGTCAAACGAAACTTATCAATCAGTGTTATAAACTGTTTTATCATAAATTATTAGTAGAAATCAACTTACAATTACTCGTTAATTGATTCCTTCATCCAGGTGTTTTCACTTTCCACAAATTCTTTTATATTTCTTATTTATTTAACATTTTATTTTACATTAGGATTTTTTATGTAATGTAAAATAAAATGTTAAATAAATAAGAAATATAAAAGAATTTGTGGAAAAGGGAAAACACCTGGATGAAGGAATCAATTAACGAGTAATTGTAAGTTGATTTCTACTAATAATTTATGATAAGCCCACAAAAGGAAAAGAATTTATAAGTTAATGTTTTATCATAAGCCAGAATGCTTGAATTACCTTCATGCAAATTCGCAAATGCTCAAATTGCATCTGTAAATAGAGTCACAAGAGGAGCCTGAATTATTTTTTTAAATAAAACCACCTGTTAGAACATCTAACAGTACGTAATCCCTACGAGTACGCCATCCCACGAATCTAAAAATGTAATATTGGGGTAGTCGGGTACATTATTCTTATAAAATTCTGCGTCAACGCAGCGGTTATGTGCACCAACTCATTTGATTCAATGTACTATGAAAACGCGCGGCCACTTGCGTTGGACGCGCGTTTTCCACGGGAAGAGCGTTGCAAAAGGGACGCAGCGTCACCGCCGCGTCGACGCAGCGGTGACGCAAGTTATGTGCACCGACCGATTTGATTCCTAGTACTTCAGAACGCTAGGCGTTGGACGCGCGGTGGACGCGCGTTGGACGCGCGTTAATCGGCACCGGCACTTATGGTTTATGTTTACTGATTAGCAACTGCAATAATATAAACGAACACAGAGTCGATACAATAATTTATTTACTTAATCAAAACATATTAATTCCTTCATAAAATATTTTAATAAAAACAATTATTTCCACAATTCTTAATTTCTACAAATTGTCTATTTATCCATCAAAAGATTAGAAATAATTAGCAATCTTGTTGCAGGGATCAAAGGTAAAATAAATAAATATGTAAAATACTGTGGTGAATAATATCGAGAGAAAATGATTATCAGCATAATTATTGGAAGGGATTACAATTCTTATGGTCTCACTTTTGACCTAACCTTTCAAAATCATGTCAAAAAAATAAAAGTTGCTATATCAAAAAAAAAAAAAACAAAACAATACACCTATCCCCCGATTTACACGGAAGATTGGTACCTCAGAAAACCGTGTAAAACGGAATTTTAGATTTTTATAGGCAAAACCGTGTAAATCGAAAACGACTTAAAATGTGCATAATTCAGTCATTTATTTAACGTAATTTTGTTTAATAAGATATTTTGAAAAATTAAAATAACAGTTCATTCATAAAATAACAAATATACAGTGCGAACGAAGTCAAATGGAATAAATTCAGTATATCAATTATTGTGCATATCTATAAAAAATCCCGCTTATGACATGATATCCTGCAAAGTAAAAATTTCAACCCTAACCTCAACCCCCTTCGAGTGACAGTCGCAAACTGATCTTCACGGTCGCTGCTTTCAATGAAAATTGAAGTATCCTGCACTGTTTGTTCCAAAAACCTGTAATTTTATCATGATGTGAATATTACGCGCCATTTACAA
Organism: Dascillus cervinus; assembly: GCA_949768715.1. Taxonomy (NCBI): domain Eukaryota; kingdom Metazoa; phylum Arthropoda; class Insecta; order Coleoptera; family Dascillidae; genus Dascillus; species Dascillus cervinus. The sequence goes on along the minus strand of OX458318.1, from coordinate 17,067,001 downwards.
TACAACATCCTGTATATATTTTTTTAAAATAGTACAACGATTGTTAGATACCTAGACGTCAAATTTTTAGAGGTTGAAGGAACAGGCTGCAAAATCTTATCTTCACGATCGCTGTTTTCAATGAAAATTGAAGCATCTTTCTGCGCTTCTTGTACCAAGAACCTGCAATTTTATCATTATGCGAATATTACGCGTTATTTACAATACAATATCCTGTATATGGTATAAAATGATTCTTAGATACCTAGACGTCAAATTTTTAGAAGTTAAAGGAAGAGGCTGCAAGATCTCTGAATCAGATGTAATCGCTAACTCATTTTCAGGGTCGCTACTTTTAACGAAAATTGAAGTATCCTTTTTCGCTTTTTGTTTCAAATATCTGCAATTTTACAAAAACTGTATATTCAAGTACAGAGGAATTTTAAACTATTTGTTGTTTAATATGTATTTATTGTGTCTTACCTCCTCTTCGCCAATAATCTCTTACTTTTCCTATGATCAGATAAGCTCATTCTTCGTTTATTTCCCATTTTTCTAACACTCAATGCACAATAAGTAAATCACTACAATTCAGTCAGCGTCAGGACTTTCACTTTGAACGATATGAACATTTATGTTCCCCAACCCCGTAGGGTCGTAGGTCAACAAATACTAGACAAAATAAATCTTGCCTATAAACGTAAAACACAACCACGTCTTAAATAAATATTTTTTCAAATTTCAAAAGAAATTTATTGGTCTTAAAAATGTGAAACTTTAATATTAAAAGCAGACTCTTCTAATTATGACTGAACAATGCACAAATTTGGACCAGTGTAACACTTTTGTTGAACATTCAAATTCTTTGAAAACGATAAGGAAAAAATAAATATTCGATAACAACACGGTCGATTGTCAAGACAGAGTCACGTATACAAGGATACAGTTACATATCACACTGATTTCTCGGTTAATTCGCTTTTACAAGAAAACTTTGCCAAGAAATTACGGCAGTTATAGAGAACCAAAAAATTTCAAATTTTAGCAACGTATTATGGGCATGTTGAAGAAACTCACCACTCAACTCCTGTCTTTAAATTAAAAATAATAAAGTCAGAATAGCGTCATAAAGTAAGCAAATAATTTCGCGATTTTCTGATTTTTTTAAGAAAGACCCAAGGGCATTCCCAACATTCTGAATGCAACCTGAGCTTAAACTAAACTAGTTTTATCATAATATATTTATTTTAGAAAAATTTATTTGTTATTTTAGCCACATTTTTTCAGCAAAGAACCGTTCAATTAATGCTTCTTTGCTCTCTGCGCAAATCCCCTTAATGGCTCGAATTAGTTATTGTAATATTTTCTTGATCGCAAGTATAAGAAGCTTATTATTTTAGTTCTAAAAAGACAAACAATGCAGTCAAACGTGCAAGTGATGCTGGTGATAAAAAATCGTTTGGACTGCAAGATGTGTAAGATTTTCTTTAAAGTAATGATTTGCTTATGACAACTATATATTGTTCTGTTTTAAAGGAATACGGCTCGCTTCAAGAATTTTGCAAGAAATGTTCGTTTAGCTACTGGAAAAAGAAATCTCATACACCGGTATGAATAAGGTATGAAGGTATGAGGTAAGGTATGAATAAAGCAATTATATGGTCAAATAATGCGTTGCTTTCAGTCGTAGGTCCCCTGAAAGATTACCTAATACATCTCAGTCGACAGCAGCATTAGAAACTACAAGTGATCAACTTAATGATAAAATCATAAAAAGTCATTCTGCCAGTTTACCAGCATTCAGCATGTAAGTTTTGATCAAAATTTTTAATCTTTATTGCTGTTTAGTGATGTTATTGCCACAAATTCTAGGAACCATAAAAGCAAACATTTAGAAATGTTAACATTGGAACAGGGAACCATGACCGACGTTACCCAACAGAATGATGTACCACCACGAAATGCAATAAGCAATTACGAAACTGCAATTATGGAATTGAAGTTTACTCCAAGATCAGATGAGTAGTACGTTTCTTAATTCTTTGTTATATACTTACGTATTTAAATTAATTTATATACAGGACTTGTTCCATTAACAGTTATAGATTTTGATATGAGGAGTTGAAATGAAAACCGTGTTCAATGCTTTTTCATACATTTTGAAATATTCAATTTTTTCTCTAATGCGTACGCACAAATATTTCGCAGGCACATTATATTGATGTCAAAGAACTTTCTTAATTTTTTGCAAAATTATGGAACTAAAATTGCGTACGCATTAGAGAAAAAATTGAATATCTTAAAATGTATGAAAAGGTACTTAACACGGTTTTCATTACAACTCCTCATATGCGGAAATATAAACAAATAAAAGAATTTCTGTAAAACGTGTTCTTTAATTTAGTTGTATTTGTTTAGAAGTCCTTATGGGAATGATCCAAGACTTAGGGAGAAGTACTGTGATGTGTTGAAACCAGTGCCAGTACTACAAACCAGAAAATCGTTGACTCTACCAATACCACCACTTCCGACAAAAGCTGCCAAAAATAGGTTTACATGTCCAAAATGCTTTTGTGAGCGTGAGCAAACTGTGTACTGTGAAAGCTACAAAAATGATGATTGTACTGTAACTGATGATGGTGGATTAAATGAGAAAACCATAAATACAGAATTTTAGTGTTAAACATTTTAATGATTTCACATTTTTCTTTTTTGTTTTGTTTTTAGTTGAGAAGAATCCAGATTTGTTAACTTCTTTTATATTAGGATCTGTTTGTGGATTAATTATACTGTCACTGTTAATTTGGTTAGCTAATCCAACTGAAATATGGCGATACTATAGAACAAATCGTGTAGAAAAAGATACTTCAACGGGAATTGCACACGTAGCTAAAAGTATTGCTGAGGTGGTACTGCATGGTTGAGATTGTATTGTTACAACAGTTCTACGTTTGCTGGATTTACCGGTATTTATTCGATAACAAAACTTGCATATATAAAATTTTATTTCATTACCACAGCACAATAACGTCTACTCCCATTATAACAATAATGAAAAGAATGATGAACATTCTTACTGGCCTTTTTTCAATTGATTTGTAAATTTAGTGAATGTGAAAAAATTAATAAAATTACACTTCAACATTGTTTCTACTTTGATAACCATTATATATGTAGAGAAAAGAGAAAATACCTATTATCCATTAACTTGAACCGTTACGTATTATTTTTATCAAATTTTCAATGCTGTTTGTTTTTATTGCTCTTCGGCAGGAACTAATCATATCAATTGTTTTTCCCCTACTGCAAGCAAAAACCTGATCAGAATCAAAAATACAAATTGAAGACAATTTTTAAGTTACATTTCACCAATCAATTGAGAATAAAAAAATCGGTCAAGAGCGAGTCAGGCTCGCACAATTAGAGTTCCGTGCTGAAACAACAATTTTCCCGCAACTATTACATTGTCAAAAAAATACGCAGTTTTCCTGTAATCTATGGCTTAATATCTACCAACCCCATGAAAATCAAAATTGAAGCTTTAGAAACCTAGGAGAACAGGGGGAGGGGGATCATTTCTTGCACATTTTAGCTCTATAATTAAGACCACTGAATTTAAAATTGTGAAAAAATATTTTTAGAATCCTTACAGTTAGCTCTTTCAAATGATACCCCACACGATATGTTAATTTAATTTTTTATGGGTCCAAACTGACCCCCCCGTATTAAACTAAAATTTTTTTTATGTGCGTGTCATCAAGATGTATCATTATGCCAAATTTCAACTTTTCACGTTACTTAGTTTTCGAGAAAAACCTCCGTGACAGACGGACGCACACCGGAGTAATCTTATAAAGATTGCGTTTTTTCCTTTTAAGGGTCTCGATCGTTCCGGAAAAAAAATAGCTATTTTTTCTGTGTAAATAACATCTTCAATTCTACCTGGAGATCGATAGTTCTACCTGTATCCTGATAACAAAGTTGTTTTCTAGGGAACACTGCACTTATTATTTCTAAATTTTGATCCAAACACCTTAAAAAACTAATTAATTGAAAATTTTCATGCAGGTTTTTCTCCGAGACTATACATCTGGTAATCTCCAGACTTTCACCAAAATGCCGACCATGTTACGACAGAGGCGGTAGTATGCTTACTTTTTTAACAAATGGGATGTAATTCTTTGTATTTAAAAAAACACATGCAACCAACATCACTTATGCATGATTTATTGCCCCTCGTAAATATTATAAAAGGCTTCTGCAGAAAGAACGCACCGAAAATTTTTTAACAAGGTACACCTGCCTTCAAATTCATTTTGTTGGTTTTATTTACAAATACTTCAACTTCTTATATAATAGCAGGTACGTTTGTCCGTTCTGAGTGAACAAACCCCCAAGTTATTATAGTTTTAGGTAAAATCTTGTATTTCTCATAGTTTTGTCACTAAATAAACATTCAATATTAGTGATAATTGGTAAACAACGCATTTAGCACAGCAGAAATAACATTTCAATGTAGTTTATATAATTCACAAATACTTATCAGTAACTATGATCAAGTCCGCAAGTTCAATTTACGGCTATTTGCGTGTTCTTCGAAAAGTCTCTCACATACCTGGTTGATTTCGCATATTTTTGAAATATTGAAAGAGTTCGGAAATGAATTTATTGCAGGCAGCTTCGTCTGTACAATTATTAAATGACTTACAACAAAGGTTCGAAGACCTATTGACTTGTGAAATTCCACTGTTTTGTGTTTCACCAGATGTTATACCATTGTATAATTTAAATTTCACCAAAACGTCAGTCAGTCGATATCAGCGATACAAGTGAGCTAGTTGATTTTAAAAGTGAAGAAAGAAAAGTATGAAGCATAGTGGTGAAATTATCATTAGAATCTTTGAAGAGAATGAGAGGTCGAATGACCCGATCGGATAATTAGAATTGGAGAAAAGTAGACGTTTCGTTTTGAATGGTCACTCCTCATTTGATATGTACTAATTATTCCAGTAAATTAATTAATTGCATTTGTTTCGTATCAGATTAAACATTTAAGTATCGATTAACGCTGTTAAAGAAATAACTGGCGAAAATCTTCCATAAAGGAAGCACCAAGAATGTCAATTACGGTTTTTGAAGAGTTAAAATAACATTTTATTAAATGCGTGTATATTTCTTATCTATTTAATAACAACAAATTAATGATTTATTACTTTTGTTAATAATAAATACTGTTTAGTAACAAATTTGAGCTTGTTTTCTTGAAACTGTTCGACGGCTACACGAACGTATTTTATTCGTTGTTTCTCTCGATTAACTTATTTCTTTCGATTTTGGACTTCATAACTCTGATCGCCAATATCAAATCTAGCATACGGACCTGATAATTTGTATACAACCATGCAAACATCCTTATAACATGGCCTGCAAGGGCCTGAACGTCGTGTGACATTTAATTTGCGGCAGAGTGTACTTACGGATAGTTGCATTGACACCGGTATTGCACGCATCGGCGGGTAATACCAATCAGAGTCATAATCTGAGCATCCTGCCTGAGCCTATCGAGCACACAAAACACACCTGGTAGCATAACTCATTAACTTTACCATTATCACCAAAAATAATGGCAATATTTGTTGGATTTGGATAAAAATTTTCAGCAAGTTACAATTTAATATACTAAACAATCGAACATAATATGATAAATATCCGGTAATAGCGCATTTGTGAATTTGTTTTCTAAATTAGTAATCATTTTCGTCGAAAATATGGTGAAGCTTGTTGCAAACAAATTATATGGCATTATGTAATACCGATACCAGAACCAGAAAAGAACTTTTCTGAAAATCTTAAGCACGTGTAAAATGCGTTTAAAAATTCAAACTGTTAGAATATAAGTCGATAAGATGGCAGATATAAGTATGTAGATGGTCACTTGGAGCGAGTCCAATTATATAGAACACATGACAGATATTTACAATCAATTTACCACAGTGGTTGTCTATAATTTAGGGGAACGCCGAATCTCACACTTCAACAACTTATGAAAAAAGCCCAAGCTGCCGAGACGCCTTAATCAAACGGCCCGCAATTGACATCACGGCTTTAATTGGACGCAGACGGGTAGGTTAACGTCCTGAGGATAGGACGTGAGTGATCTTGCTTGCAATCAAGATAAACTCCAAAATAATCACCTAATTATTAAAAACTCATCTCTACTTTATGCAACCACGCTTGCACTACTTAATGTGTGAAATCTAACATTGATCATTCAGACATTTCATTACTATATTAGTCTAATTTTTTATGTTATTGTTTACATTTATAGTCCCACTGACTATTTATATATTTATCAGTAGCAAAGTGTGATAAGAAGCAGTATTCATTTCTTTACAACTTTGAAGAGCTTGGTTGAGTAATCTACATTATACGTTTTTCAACATTGAAAATAATGGATAACCACAATGAACTAATTTTTATTGGAAATATTATTCATTGCACTAAGCCTTTTACAGTGCACACATTAGAAAAGGGATTTCTCGCCGTCAAAGGGACTAAGGTAAGTCTTAAGCATTATTGATTGTGGATTTTTATTCACACCTTAGCGACACCAATTTTGCTCACGTGACAATGGCGCGCAAATTAAAAACTTAAAGGTAGGCCTGGTGTATTGGCATACAGTAAATTTTATTTGAATTTATGAACCTTTGGGATTCATTTCGCATTAACGATTTTTTTGTTTACTTATTTAATTTTTTTAAATTCGGATAATTTTTCAAATGTAACACATATTTGAAATTGTTGGATAACAATGGATAATTTTTTATTTAAAATTAATAGGCTGTGAATGAAACAAATTATCAACAGTAATTGGTGATAATTTTTTGATAATTTTAACTTGATTCACGAATCTTTGTTGGTATAAAAATCTCACGAGTGGACGAAGTCCTCAAGTGGGATTTCTTAATAGGAACAAAGATGAGTGCTAATCTAGCTAAAATTATAAAAAAAATTATCATCACGAATGTAATTTGGCGTGATTATTTTTTAATTTCAAATCGACCAATAGCATCAAATTGCTAGTAGCATACAGTCAGTGCAATTTTGATGCTATTGGTCAATTTGAAATTTTTTCATTACGATTGGCCGACAGGACTGTTTAAAAACTAATCAAAATTATAAATTATTATTTGATGTTAATAATAAATTCTCGCTAAAGCTTTTCTTCTGCTTAATGCAGTTGGTTGAAATTTACGTATTTGTTTAAATTAATTCTACCAGTACCTGAATTAAAATACAGTGAAACCCCGTTTTTACGTTTTTGAAAGGACTGACAAAACCAAACGTAAATGGAGGGAAAACGTAAATTAAGGGCAATGAAAATTTTTCTTTAAAAAATCATACAAATTAGTTTGGTGTAAATTTATTTCTTGTATTTATAGGTTTCTTGCAATACTATAATTTCTTCGTACTTTGAAATTCATTTGTGGATGCGTTTTTTTTGCCATGGGACGACATTGTATGGCATTTGTTTAATTGATTCACGATTTTTTATTATTGTAGCTAAAGTGACATATCAAAATTACGCGCGAGCGAAACGCGTGAGCTCACGTGTTCTTTCATTTTTTCGAAAATCAATACCGAATGAAATAAAAAATTGTCCACGTAATCACGATCACGAAACTTTGCAAAGTGCAGACATGTCTACAAACATATTAATTTCAATGCTTTCCATAGATTTAATCGAACGTGTTAAAATAAATTGAATTCTTAATTTTAATAAATTTAATAACTGCATTTTAAATATTTCCAACGTAAATTGCGGGAAAAATAAACGTAAAACCGGGTATTATCCACATTAAAATGAAAGGGGACTGCAAAAATTAGACGTAAATAACGGGAAAACGTGAAATGCGGGGACGTAAAAACGGGGTTCTACTGTACATAGGACAATTTACAATTAAATTAAAACCAGATATTTATTATATATAACATCATCATTTCTATATGAAAAACTGTAAGAAGCAAAAGTTAAAATTTTCTCTTTAGTTTGGTACAATCTTAACCCGGCAGAGCTGGCGCCATACGTCTCAGAAACCTACTCTTTTGTAAACGCTGAAGAACTTATTAATCTTTCAATAAATTTGGCCGATTCTTCGGGTAGCTGCCTCATTTGGTCAGCGCTATCTTTAGTCTTTCGTATGATATCGGCGTGTGCAGACAATATATTGTTTTTGTGCTTTTGCGTCGTCATCGTCTATTGTTCCCGACGCTAGTCGGTATCTAAAATAAGCTGAATACAATTTTCCTAAAAAAGTTTTTTCATTTATTTTTTTCATTTTATTTAATAGCTTATTATGCTAAAACTTAGCACGAAACTTATTTTTGAAAGAAAGTATAATGATTTGTTGTTTTTTTAGAGGTGCTGCAAAAAAGTTTAAGTTTAATAAAAATAATGTTATATTAAATCTAGTTGTGTTTTATTGTAGAGAAAGGACACAGTTTTCAATATATAAATTTAGATTTAACATAAAATAATATTTTTCAATAATAATTAAATTATAGAAACTGTCGGTCTCTGAAACGGTCTATTTTGCGTCACCTCTGGCGGGTTAATATGTTTGGATATGTTAGATACACTTGCGCATACACTTCAAAAATCAAGTAGAGTAGACAGTCTGAAAACAACATGGTGGATTATCAAAATCTGTCACCAGTGGCGTATCATGTACATTCTAAAATGGGGACATCGAAAATTTACTTTCATTCGAATTACGTATTAAATATATTATTCAGCTTTGAAGAATATTTTCTTTTTATTTTTGAGTGAGATGTTTTTTCGCGGAGTTTAAATTAAAAAAAAGTGCTCTATTAACTAAATATTTATTTTATTTATAAAAATTGTTTCAAATAATTACAATGTGCAACAAGGGTTTTGTTTATGTATATTTTTCTGCACTATAGGTAATTAGTAGAACATGCATCCGAACGATCCTATGTTATCTGTTTTGCCCTGCTGTCAAAAATATTGCACTGCTGAAAATACTCTTTTATTTCTTGGATGGTAGTCTTCGATTGCCTTTAATTTTTGGACCTATTTGATTTGATGTTATTAGTCACTATCTGACCTAGCCGATAAATGTCGGACACAGTATTTGGAACTCATTAATTTGTAAAAAACGTCCTACACAATCAGTAATATTGTCAGTATTCTAAAATACTGACAGTATTATTGATCATGTAAGGGCAATACTGCTGGAATGGTGAGAATACTGAAGGATATTCGGATATTTTGATATCGTGACATCAGTATTACACCACGCCTCCAAAATGGTAGGATTGAGGAGATACCGACAGTATTACTGATCGTCTAAGGTGCCCTTCGTCAGTATTTTCGTCAGTATTTAGAAAACATCACATATTTCAGATCTTGTGTTTTTGTGCCCAGATTTTTCTGCTTTGTAATATAATTTTTAATTTAAAAACCTGTATTTACTTTAGGAATCCTTATGAATAACTTAATGACTATTGAATTAATGAATTATGAATAAATAGGTAAAATTTCAAGTAAAACTAAAAGTTTGATAGGATGTTTTTATTCATTTTTTACATGCAACTTTAATTTTTGTACAGGTGCATTTTTTATGAAACGTTTAGTAACATCTTCAACGACAAGGAGAGTATTCTTCATACTTTTCTGACCAATCTTTTGCCCATCGGTTGCGTTTGACAGTACGTTTTGTAGCACAAGCCAAAACTATTGCCACACACGTTTTCCAAGTATACATAGTACTCATAGTGCACTTGTCAGCTGCTAGTACGATACTGAAAGAAATACTGACGATTTAAAATGACCGTGCAAGGTTGAGGTTGAGGTTGAGGTTGTTAGAGAATTAAGAAAATACTGACAGTCCAGGATGCTCTTAAGTGTTTACTAATTGTCGATTAGGTCGTAGGTCTAGATAATGCTTCGTTATTGGAAGAATTTAAGAAGAAATGGAATTTCGTTAATGCCACCGAAATTAATTTAAATAATTCGCAAATATTAATACCCGGTTTGATTGATACCCACATACATGCGCCACAATACCCTAATATTGGTTTAGGGTACGATAAACCACTATTGGAATGGTTGAGCTCTTATACCTATCCATTGGAAAAAAAATACAAAGATATTGATTTTGCAAAAAAGATTTATGATGCAGTTGTTGTGAGTACTTGTCTTTTTGCAATACTAAGCAATATTAATATTATTTTGTTAATATTTTTTAGAATAGAACACTCTTGAATGGTACAACGACCGCTTGCTATTTTGCAACTCTTTATGAGCACACGAGTCTGACTTTAGTGGATGCGGTTATTACCCATGGACAACGTGCCTTAGTTGGAAAAGTTAATATGATCAAATCGGCCCCTCCCGATTATTTGGAAACCGCACAACATTCTATATCTTCTACGCGAAAATTTATAAAAGATGTATTAAGCAGAAAGGTAAGATTGAGAACGTGCAGAGGAGGCCAAATTTTAAGATCGAATTCTAAATTTTATTACAGTAGAGCGTCGATTATCCGAACGTCAGTTATCCGAAACGTCAATCATCCGAATGACAATTTGATTTATCCGAACGTCAATCATCCGAATCGTCGTTAACTTTGCCATTACATTACATTATAATGTAATTGAAATATTATTTGTTGTTCAATATATGTTTATATTCTATCATTTTGAGCGTTTTAATGCCCATGAACTATGACTGTTCGGTCATCCGAATTTTCGATTATACGTACGGTAGTCAGTCCCAATTAGTTCGGATAATCGACGCTCTACTGTATATTATTTACATTTATAATCGAAACAAAATTATAATTAAGATATTACCTTAGAACAGAGAGTGGTAGGAAGGAGCATTATGCAAGGTTGCAGGGGAACGGGAAGGTTGATGCAAATGGCGGATCCTTGTCAGTGGCGTATCGAATAGGATTTCCATCGCATATTTTACGCCTGCAAGTAAAACTTTTTTCTCTCGTCTTGGGGAAAACTGAAAATTTAAATTTTTTATTATAGGCCAAATTAAGTTAAAACTAGTTTATTTTCACTCACAAAACAAAAAAAATCAATATTAAAACTTTGTAATTTTGTTCAAGAATTACCCACGCACGCCAATGAACCGGCTTGTCAATGTCAATGTCAACATAGACTCAAAATAATATTTTTGTCTGAATTTGAACCTAATTGAATTTTAAATAAAATAATAAACATTTACCGATGAAACGTGATCCCTTGAGAAGTAGTCTTGGGCGTTTTGGTGCAGCCACACGCAGCACAACTCACCATGTTACACAAATGTTTTAGTTCTAAGTTTCTTTCAACTATCAACTATTAACTATCACTAAAGTCTTAAAAACTATAAATACACTATACTCTACTCGATCCACCACAAAAATTACAAACTAAGGTCTTTAAATCACAAAAAAACACTCAAAAACCACTTGGCATAGAAAACATAACAAACGATGTGTCAAAACGAGGTTGATACAAATGGCCGACTTTGTTCCCCACTTGCCGTCCATAATCGGTAGCAAATGCTCCTTCCTCCCACTCTCTGTTCTAAGGATATTACTAAACACACACAAAATCTTGTTTTTAATGAAATCTGTAATTACTTTCAGAATCCATTAGTACAACCTGTAATTACTCCAAGATTTGCAATCAGTGTTGACATGGAGTTAATGAAAGCTTTGGGGCATTTAGCGAAAGAATTTGACGTTCATATACAGGTGTACAAAACGACAATATTTTACGGGTGTATTAAAAATGCTACATAATGACTACTACAGAAAACTGTAATATCAATTTTAATTACTAATAATACACACAAATCCACTAGCAGGTATGGATTAAATCTGCAACCCGTATGCTGGCCAAGTTGTGCAATTATAAACCAAAACTGGCTGCGACACACGAATAATGTGTAATTTTAAAGCTATTCGTCGAATACCAATTTCTAGTTATAATTTTATAAAATATGCGCTATTTTTAATACACTTTGTATACATGGGTACCTACTCGATTTTAACATGTTATATTTTAGACGCATATATCAGAAAATAAAGAAGAAGTTGAACAAGTAGAAAAGGATTACGGACTATGTTATGCTGAAGTTTATGACGAAGCTAAGTTGCTAACAGAAAAGGTTAGTTATCATGATCTCATTGATACAATTCACCACTTTCTGAAAGTTTGTACATTTTTGTCGGTGGCTTTACTTGGGGGTCGAATACTATTCTAAACTTATACGGAGTGTCCCGTTAATCAATGTCATCCCTTGGAGGGATGATAGACCAGCTCATGACTGATTAGAATATCAAAATAAGATCTTAGTAACAAGTCGCTAGTTTTTTAAGAAATTGCCATTTTTGCAAATTTTATAAAAATCGATACCTTTTCGAGTGCCACAGCTGCAAAATTCCATATTCTAAAATTCTAATTTTTGCTACACAACCCCGAATAGTTCTTCTATTGATTACAGTTCAAAAATAAAATCAAGATAGGTATATCTTTGAAGAAAAAGAACATTTATATCCGATTTATGAGGTAATATATTTTTATTAGCTGACTTCGACGCTTGATTCTGTAGAAAGATATACCAAGCTAAACTGGCAAGTTATTTTAAACAATTGCTCATTTAGTGTAGTTTATAAAATGGGGATAACATTTGCTATGTTTTATTTCATTGTGGAAGTAATTCAATAATTAGAACTTCGTATGCAGCATCTTTTCAGAAATTTATCAGAATTTTATAGAAAATGAACTGCCAAATCTTTTGGAATATGTGCCTTTAGCCACACGTAGGGCAATTTGGCTTCAAAATGATGGCTGTCCAGCTCATTACGCATGAGGAGTAAGAAACTATTTGGGCCATTTTGTTACCTCCCCAATCTCCGGATTTGAATCCTCTGGATTTTCTCTATTGGGGTTGCATAAAGGAGAAAGTCTACGCAAAACAGATAAATAGCGTAAATAAATCGAGACAGAGTATAATTGAAGTCGCACAACAAATAAATATCGTAGAAAGCGCAAAAAATGTATTTTCTGAAAAAAATGCTGCACTTGCATTCGACTTGGTGGTAGGAAGTTTGAACACAATCTTTAATTTTTATTTGTGTTTTGTTTAGTTTTCAATAAATACCTGTCACTTTCATTTAACAAGTGCTTTCGTACGAACTTCTAATTACTGAATTAATTCCGCAATGCAGTAAAATAGGTAGCAATATCTTTTTTTCTGAAGTAAAACATAGCAAATGTTATAACCATTTAAAAACTACACTAAATGAGTAATTGTTTAACATAACTTGCCAGTTTAACTTGGTATATTTTTTTACAGTATGAAGCGTCAAAGTTAGCTAATAAAGAAATATTAACTCATGAATCGGGCGTAAATGCTTTTTTTCTTCGAAAGTCTACCCCTCTTGATTTTATTTTTGAACTGTAATAAATAGAAGAACTATTTAGGGTTGTATAGCATAAATTTGAATTTTAGAATATAGAATTTTGTAGTTGTGGCACTCGAAAAACTGATCTAAGGTAAGGTCAGTTGGGGTAACTGGGCCTCTGGGCAGCCCCTTTGAATTTTCCTTCCTATAGTCAGTAGCGAGTTTTAAAAATTGTCTTGGTACCACTGGTAACCAAACCTTCTAACTCAATTGAAAGTGAAACTCAAAATTGTATAGAATAGCCCATGACACGTTTTAATTTTGTTAAACGTTTTGCATGAAACATCGTTGTTTCCCATGGTAGAAATAATTTTCTGGTAAGTATATTTGTGATATAATATGACAATTAAATATTACTAACATTTCATTTACATCTTGAATGAGTTTTGAAGTTATGTTCACTGTCTAAATTTTGTACACTTGCGGCCATGTTATTTGCATCTTGCATATTTCTCATATTTTTCAAAATATCCACACCAAACTTGTCGACAGTGTTAAGCAATAAACAATGGCATATCCTATTAATGCAAATTCTAAACAATGCATTCTAATGGGAAAATATGATTTTTATAAAACTCGCAAAAATGCCATTTCCTATTTACTAAGATCATATTTTGATATTCTGGTCAGTCATGATCTGGTCTATCATCCCTCCAAGGGATGACGTTGACTAACGGGACACCTATATATGTGTCCCAAAATTATCGCACTACAATGTATATGAGATTACCTTAAACCCGAGAAAAATATTATTGGGTTAGGAACATTATTAGACCTCGCTCAGATATGTTATTTCTTATGCTGCAAGTGCTTTTGCACTCTCAATATTCCTGTATTTCAAAGTCTCCCTAACTCGAACCTTTTTGGCGATCTTTTGGAGATCCGACTTAGAGAAGTTTCACGCTATTTACAAAGATTAATATAATTAGTTTCAGGATTGTTGGTTGGATTGTTAGTGAAAGTATAAAGCAAAACTAATGTATTTGCCCTCATATAGTGGCTATATTACCCTCGAATCCCCTTCGACAAGTTGTTACACAGATATTATGTTCGCGCATATCGTTGCACCGGCCAACTTAGACGTGAGGGTGAGGTTCTTGCAATTGTTCTCCGGGTTGGTAGGTCCAATAGGGCACCACTTACACAATTTTTACTAATAATAATACATTTACAAGTCCACTAAACCCGGGCTCCAATATGCCCACTCAAGTAGCAATGTGCAATCCTCACTCTCCAAATCTGTCAAAAACTGTTTAAAATTCAAAAAGCTGTCAAAAACTATCCAAACTGTTAAAACATCTCCAAAACTCTATTCAAGACTGTAACAAACTGTCCAAAAACTATCAAAAAGTATTGGCGTGGCCGGTCACTGAGGCTTTACAAAACCTTACCAGCACTTGCGCAACTCGACGGAAGGTAATGTAATGTAAGGTAGATCTACAAGTTACCGTTATGTGATATACCTTACATTATAAATTCATTAACTAAACTACTAATATAATTATTTGTAATAATGATCAAAATACTTACTACGCTATACATTCCTTACAACTTTATTATAATTTAATCCTACCTCTTCCAACCAAAATATAATATTTTTTATATTGTTGTAGACAATTTTAGCCCATGGAATTTATTTAAGTGATGAAGAATTGAATTTATTGGCTGCAAGAGGAACATCATTAGCGCATTGCCCTGCCTCAAATACATGCTTACAATCAGGATTATTTGATCTTAGGCGGGTTAATCACGCTGGGGTAAATGTTGGTTTAGGTACAGGTTAGTAGGCAGATTGTATGGCTTTATTTGTTATTTTTGTAATAATTTACCATCTGCATCGCGGCAAATGTGACGTGGTATTCAATGTGCGTATAGTCTAACGAAAAATTTATTTTGAAAATTAAAATGGTAGCAAGTTGCATCTCATTAGAAAAATTCTTTTATTCACAATCGATTAGTTTTTTTCTTCTTTCTTTCTAATATGGATAGGTAGGCTAGTAATGTGGTTAATAATACTTCACTTTTTGACTTTTAAACAGCCGGAAACTTCGCTATTGTTAACTTTATCATTTCGAATTGCTTCGTTCTCACTTCAGACACAGACTTACGATGAACCACTTGTGTACTATAATAATAATAATTATTATTTTCTTACTAAATTCTCATTTTTGAAATACAAGACCTCTATCTATGGCTTTTTTTTAGTTCGATAATATACAGTGAGGACGCGTGGGTTGGAATAAATTTATTTAAAATTGATGGATTTGATTTTTGGAAAAACGTTCGGATACGTCGATATTTGTTTTTAAAACTGCATCTTTCTTGATATTTATAATTTTACGATTGTCTTTTGTTTTCGCACCATGAGGTCATCAATAATTTGTTTAAATTGCACCCCATATTTTTGTTCACCAATTTGGATGCTGCACATTTTTCTGAGTACAGAAATGTCAAATTCGTATGGCCTTGAAGAGGAAAGTTTTCGAAATAATCAGTCCTAAAGCTTCAAAAATTTTAATAAAATTATTAGAGTAGACCAGTCATAATATCATCAAGGAAGCACTGGAAATCGAGCAAAAGATTCAATTGTGTGTTTATTTTGTTTTTTTGATTATTGACTTGTCAAGTACAGTTTCAAAGTTTGAAGAATGGCGCGTTTAACTGAGAAACAACAACAACGAATGTTGATGATGGTAGGATATGGCGATAATACTCGAACACAAGCTGAAGTTTGCGAATTGTTCAATGATAAGTACCCGGAGAGGCCTATTACACAATCAGTAGTTAGTAAGATAGAGAAAAAATTTAGAGACTTTGGCCACGTGAGAGACAATTATAAAACCAACCATGTTACATTTTCAGAAAACACACAATTGAATATTTTGCTCGATTCACAAGAAAATCCTCACAAATCAAGTCGACAAGTAGCTGCAGAACAGTCAGTAAGTAAATCTTCTGTTCTAAGATATTTACACAAGAACAAATGGCACCCATAGAAAGTACATTTTGTTCAGGAACTTATTGAAGACGATCTCGACCGCAGATTATAATTTTGCGAAATAATGATGGATAGATGCAATGCCAACTCGGAATTTTTACGTAAGATAGTTTTTTTTCGACGAGGCAACATTTTATTTGAATGGTTCGGTAAACGGGCAAAATTTTCGATATTGGGCACCAGAAAACCCACATTGAAGAATGGAAAGTCATACACAATTCCCTCAGAAAGTAAACTTTTGGGCCGGAATTGTGGGTACCTCAATTGTGGGTCCCCTTTTTATTATTGAAGGAACACTTAATTATGAAAAATATTTAGACTTACTACAAAATGACATAATACCCAGTGTAAGTGCACTTTACCTGAATAATGAGAACCCAAATATACCGGCAGATTCGATGTGGTTCCAATAAGACAGAGCGCCCCCACACTATTCGAGAACAGTACGAGAATACCTTCATAATATTTTTCCTAATAGATGGATCGGAAAGAGAGGTTTTATCGAATGGCCACCTAGGTCTCCAGATTTAACCCCTTTAGATTTTTATCTATGGGGTTAGCTGAAATCTAAAGTCTATTTCAATAAACCGGAAAATATTGTTGAATTGAAGAATAGCCGAAATACAACAAATCCAGCCACAAACGTTAATTGAAGTGTTAGGAGAAATTAAATTTCGACTTGCCTATTGTCAGGAAGTTAATGGTCAACAGTTTGAACATTTAATTTGATTTGTTGTTCTGTTTTTTTAATAAATCGGTCCTTTTCAGACCACAGAGTGAAATAAATTTTGCAGGATACAATCTCAGTTATTGATATTATATTCAATCGTAAATTTTTCGATAACTGTTGAGTTTGGGTATAGGACATGGTACATAAAAACACTTCGAATTCGATGCAGAATTTAAAAATGAAATAAAAAATAGGTGTTTCCATTTGAAAAAATAAAGTTGATAGTTGATAGCCTTTGAACATGAATTTAGCATCGACGTTTCCGAGCGTTTTTCCAAAAACCAAACCCATAAATTTTAAATGAATTTGTTCCAACCCACGCGTCCTCACTGTATGTGCTTCGAACAGCGATTTGCGGAGCTCATGTCTATTCCTATAATTCAACAAAACTATATTGTAGGCCTTTTTCGTCGTTTCTCAGTTAAACGCGCCATTCTTCAAACTTTGCAACTGTACTTGACAAGTGTCAACAATCAACAAATGTTTGAATGTTTTGCTCAATTTCCAGCGCTTCCTTGATGATATTATTAGTGGTCTACTCTAATAATTTTATAATAAAATTTTGAAACTTTAGAACTGATTATTTCGAAAACTTTCCTCTTTAAGGTCATATGAATTTGATATTTCTATACTCACGATCAGAAAAATGTGCTGCATCCAAATTCGTGAACAAAAATATGGGGTCCAATTTAAAAAATTATTGATGACGTTATAGTGCGAAAATAAAAGACGATCGTAAAATTATAAATATCCAAAAAGATGTAGTTTTAAAAACAAAAATCGACGTATCCGAGCGTTTTTCCTAAAAGCAAACCCATAAATTTTAAATGAATTTGTTCCAACCCACGCGTCCTCACTGTATATTAGCATCTGTATAAGAATGAAAAATATGATCGTTCTTAATTTTTAGATGTAGCTGGTGGTTGTTCATTATCTATATTAGACGCTATGAAGCATGCAATCACAACGTCTGTCCATATATCTTACGAAAAAGACAACTACGATCCTATCAACTGCTACGATGCATTTTATTTGGGTACTCTGGGTGGTGCTAAAGGTTGAGTAAATTATTCATTGTAAAACAATTTAATAAATGTAATTCATGCTTTATTAGCATTAGCAATGGATGACAAAATCGGTAATTTCGAAACTGGAAAAGAATTCGATGCTTTGCTGATAAACATGGATGTTGAAAATTCATCCGTCGATTATTTACATCACTGTACACCTCTTGAAATTTTACAGAAGTTCATTTATATTGGCGACGACAGAAATATTCAACATATTTACGTATCTGGTAAACAAATCAAATGAGAATTTTTTAAATACCTATTACACTTTTATATTAACCATATCTTTGTTTAAATGAAATGTAATATTATTCTTTATCGAATAAATGCTCAGCAATTATGTACAGTAGTTGTGTCTTAATTGATCACTGGTTAATTGAATCAATTGCTAAATTGAATCAAAGAGTAATTACCAATCGTTGCTTAATTGGTTCAAAAACTGAAGTAATTCACGTGATCTAATTAAGCAGCATCTACTATAATCTCTCTATAGATATACAGTCGATTTCATTTAATGGCGACGCCGATTAAGAGAGGCAGCCATTTATTTGGGACAAATGTTTACAAACGAAAAAACGAACTATTAAACTAATACATAATTTGAACGCTTGATTAATAGAGATACCAGCAGACGTGTGGTTGCTTACAGGTGGCCCGTCGAATACAGTTTTGTTTTCCTGTTACTTTTTGCAATAAATCTTTGAACCATAGCATTTTTGAGTAGAGCATGAAAAACCCTTTCAAATGAGGTATCACAAACCCCTACTTCCTATTTAAAAATTTGGGGGTTGCAATTGTCATTATAAGGGGTTTGAGTTTAGGGATAAAATTATCACTTTGCAAGAAACTAAAAATTACCCTCCGTATCGAAATGATTGTCCCAATTGAAAATTTAAGTTAGAATATTGAAACGCAATTCATTTTTTTTTTGTTCTATATTACGTTACGTTTGGAGTCGTGCGGCAACGTGAATAACGCAGGCAAAGAAAGTGAAGATAAGTAGTTTTAGTGACCGAATATTGGAGAGAGGTTTGGTAAAGAAAGTAATTGAACAGTGTGTGAGTGAGGACCAGTAGTGGTGTGGGTTAGAAACCCGAAATAGAGGAGATTTTCGGGTGATTGTCATCTCGAACGTTGAACTGTAAAGTGAGCAGCAGTACGAGAGAGAGCGGGCGTGAAATTTTATCGCGGCGAGTAAACGGGTTAAACGGAGTGGGAATTATAAGCGTGAGTGAGATAGGGAGTGCGTGAAAGTAGAACGCGGCGAGTGCATTTTGTTGAAAAGTCATTTTAATGCTTCGAGGACGTTCAACTAAACACTTTAGCGACGAAGTAATTAGGAAGAGGGAAAGAGAAGATGTATTAAGATTCTTCGAAAGGAACAAAATAGTAGTCAGGTCCCCAGAATCTCAAAAACAAATAGAGTTAGCAGAAATGGAAGAGCTAAAGTAGCAGGTTAAAAAATTGGGTTGCGGAAATCAAAGAAGAAATGAAGACCAATAAGGAGAAAATGGTAGAAGAGATTCAAAAACTGAGGGAGGAATTTAAGTGCAAGAATTTTTGAAAACAAGAATAGGAGTGACGGCGCAAATAATGGATACGCAAGCGATTAAGACAACGAGGAGGGTAACTGTGATCATCGCAAAAGTGCAAAAATGGGAAGAGAAGATAGAAGTAATGAAAAATAAAGTAAAGTTGAGAGGTACAAAATTATTTATTTATGATGATATGAGCCTGAAGGAAAGGAAGATGCAGGCAAACCTGCGGAAAATTGCGTAAGAGCATAGGGAAAGCGGAAAGGAGGTTAAGGTGGGATATGGGAAAATATTTATTGACAGGGTGCAATGGGATTGGGATCAGGGAACGGAAGGTGTAAGAAAGAAAACGGACCAACTACGGTTAAAAAACTATGTGAGGAAGATGAACGGGAAGAAAATACGACGCCATGGGCGCGATTAATGTTAAACGAGACGGTAAATAAAACGAATGTCATAAGGAAAAAATAGAGGGAGAAGCAAGTAGGAAAAAGGAAAGTGAGAAACGTAGCGGTGCAAAGCATAATGTTAATTTAAGAATAGGGTCATGGAATGTAAGAGGGACGTTTGTGGAAGCAAAGCTAAAGCAGATTGTCAGTGAAGTTAAAAAGTATAAGTTTGATATAGTTGCACTACAAGAAACAAAGCAAACCGGGAATATTACAATGGAAATTGAGGATTATGTGCTTTTTAACAGAGGAGGGAATAATAGAAGGCTAGGTACGGGATTCATAATAAATAAAAGGATAAAGTCACTTGTGGCAGATTTAAAGCCGAAATCAGATAGACTTTGTGTTTTAAGAATAAGGAGGAAGTACCAAAAGATAACATTAATTAATTTTCATGCACACACTGAAGAAAAGGGAATAGAGGAAAAGGAAGATTTCTACAATGAGTTGAATGAGACATACGATGAAATACTAAAATATGACATGAAAATAGTGATGGGAAATGCAAATGCTAAAGTAGGGAGAGAGGAGGTATATGTATAGGTCGACCATAGGAAAATACAGTAAACATGAAATAACAAATGTGAATGGTATGTTACTATTTGATTTTGCTTAAGAACAATTAAAAAATTTGAGATCATTCAGAGGCCCAGACGCAGATACAGATCATTTTATAGTAGGAGCAAACATGAATGAAATAATACCGGCCATTAGAAATCAAATGGGCAGGAAAAGGAGGAGGAAAAAAAATAAAATTGAAGAGTATTGAAGAACAACGAGAGTATGAGGAAGTAATAAAGAAGGAACTGTAGGGTGTAACATGCTGACAAAGCAAAAACCAATACCAGAGGAAATAGAAGAAAACATTTTCCTGTTAGAAACATGCAACCGAGTTACGAAAAAATAGAGCATCGTCAAAAATTCATGAGTAAAACAAAAGGTCTGCAAGGATTTCTTTTAACTAAGGCAACAAATTCACTTAAGAGTCGGTTGCCTAGGTGAAAGCTTCGTTACTAGGATAAATTTTGCTGCCGAACGCGATGGAAGAACAATCATTTGAGTTGCTGCAGTATTAACGGAGCTACGGCCATTTCCATTTTCTAGATTTATAGTTTTCTATCTCTGTCAATCTTAGAGCAAATCGATTTTTAATTGCACCATCGTGTTTCTCGCAAAAAAATACATGTTTTCTTTTTTATATGACTCTTTACCCAAAACAGAAAGGGTGGAAATACCTCAAAAATGTCTTACGTCGCGGTTGCATAGAGAGCGTACAAAGATAAATTTCGAGAATCCAATACTAGAGGGAACAGCAGAAAACATTTTCCTGTTAGAAGCATGCAACCGAGTTACGAAAAAATAGAGCATCGTCAGGACATCATTTTCCGTTTTTTCCACCATATCTCTTAATCGTTTCTTCCGGCCCTCAATTATTTGTCTCAATCGTTTCAATTCTACAGCATTAGATCTAGTTGTTATTACTAAAATGAATTATACACTAAATGACTTACCGTCCATAGTTGTTGATATGTTAGGAACTTTTCCGTATAAGATTTTAATTAATTAAAAATAAGGCACTATATTCAGGACATCATTTTCCGTTTTTTCCACCATATCTCTTAATCGTTCCATCCGGCCCTCAATCCTTTGTCTCAATCGTTTCAATTCTACAGCATTAGATCTAGTTGTTATTAATAAAATGAATTATACACTTAATGACTTGCCGTCCATATTTGTTGATATCTTAGGAACTTGTGCGTGTAAGATTTTAATTAATTAAAATTCAGGACAATATATTCAGGACATCATTTTCCGTTTTTTCCACCATATCCCTTAATCGTTCCTTCCGTCCTCAATCCTTTGTCTCAATCGTTTCAATTCTAGAACATTAGATCTAGTTGTTATTATTAAAATAAATTATACACTTAATGACTTGCCATCCATAGTTGTTGATATGTTAGGAACTTGTGCGTGTAAGATTTTAATTAATTAAAATTCAGGACAATATACAGGGTGATGAAAAAAAGGTGCCCGTGATTGATATCGGGACAATGCTTTCTGTTGAAGCATTGTGGAAATCGCAACAAAAGTGGTCCAAGTAGATTCTGTTTAAAATTAAAACAGTTTGTCTAAGAGCACAACGTGGCAATACTGCACATATTTCTTTTTCTAAAGAATTACCTTCAGGTAGGCCCACTTCTTGTATCTAAGCAACCAACACTGCGTAAGACAAACAACTGTCACGTTGACATAACTTTTTTTATTTCAAAAGAATTTAATGTAATTAAATAATAATACACAACAAACAGGTAATTGAAGGGCTGTATGCAAAAGCCCTTAGGTGACGTAGAGATTTTCTATTTTCTATTTGCGCCATTTTTGATAATGGATGAACTTTCGGTCGCACTTACTGATTCCCGTTTAAAAGGCCCCTAACCATGTTATTTAGTAAAAACAGATCAGTCAAAAACGAAATAATGTAATTTCCAGATCCAATTGAAACATAAAATCTCAAATATCTCAGAATAGGAAAGAATGACTTAGAGTGACTGTCGCGTTAATCCTTGCATGCTTCGTCCTGATCCAGTTTCAATCGCATCCACAACTGCTTCCTCCAACGCTGGTGTACGAACTTCACGAGGTCGCCTACCGTTTACAGAAATCGACACTATTTGGCTAGTTTCTCTTAATTTTTGCTCAACTTATCTAATTACGTTAGCATCTGGATGACGTCGATGTGGATACAGTCTAGCATATTATCTAGCAGCTTCCGATGCGCTATTATCTGTCTCACGCAAGCGAAGCAACATGTCTAGATATTCACTGAAATTGTATTTCATTTTAAGACTTTTTAGGACATTTGAGTTGTATCGTTCAAATTTGACAAGAGAACTGACATTGAAAAGTGAGTTATTGTTGCCAACGTTTCGTAGGAGATTTACGATGTTGCGACATTGATAAATTTACCTCGGAGCCAAGAAACCGTACTTTTGACAACGGTAATAAAGTTGGTTTCAATAGATTTTTTACATTTTTTTTTTTTAAAGCACCATCAACTGCATCAAATTTAGACCCTAATAATGAAATTATTACAAAATTGTTAATCGTATAGATTTTTATTGTCTGGATAGGAAAGCTTAAATATTGGTGAAGAGACAACAAATTTTGTTTTGGCTTTCAAATTCGTGATTCGTTAGAAATCGTCTATAACATGTCGCTACGCACGGGCACCTTTATTTCATCACCCTGTATATGCTTTTTCCATTTTTTATTTATTTATTTTTTAATCCCACAACGTTTATAAGTACGTCCATTAATGTCCATAATTTGAATCAAAATGGACATACATAAGACGTCCAGTGAACGTCCAAAACGAATCCGTTTACAATCCCGAAGACGTCCAATAAGCGTTTGTCGATGGACGTCCACGAACCGGCACGATATGGACGTACATTGAACGTCCGAAAAGATCCCAAATGTAGTCCCAAAAACGTCCACAAACTGACGTCCAGATGTACGTCCAATTTAGTCTCAAAATGTACGTCCACTGGACGTACAGTGATCCGTTTGTGTACGTCCAATGTACGTCCATTGGATGTACATGTGTTACGTGGGTAGTTAAAAGAAATCCTCGCAGATATTTTGTTTTCCCCCTCAATTTTTGACGATGCCGTATTTTTTCATAACTCAGTTGCATGTTCTTAACAGAAACATGTTTTCTGCTATTCCCTCTAGTATTGGATTCCCGAAATTTATCTTTGTACGCTCTCTATGCAAGCGCGACGTAAGACTTTTTAAGGTATTTCAACCCTTTCTGTTTTGGGTAGAGAGTCATATAAAAATGAAAACTTATGTATTTTTTTGCGAGGAACACGATGGTGCAATTAAAAATCGATTTGCTCTAAGATTGACAGAGATAGAAAACTAAATCTAGAAAATGGAAATGGCCGTAGCTCCGTTAATACTGCAGCAACTCAAATGATTGTTGTTCCATCGCGTTCAGCAGCAAAAGTTGTCCTAGTAACGGAGCTTTCACCTAGGCAAATCGACTCTTAAATGAATTTCTTGCTTTAGTTAAAAGAAATCCTCGCAGATATTTTGTTTTCCCCCTGAATTTTTGACGATGCTCTATTTTTTCATAACTCAGTTGCATGTTCTTTGAATGAAAAGGAAGCATGAAATATGTTATAAAAATATATTTTTCAGAATTGTGAACAAAAAGAAATTTATATTACTAATATTTTATAAGTTACATTTAACATTTTTCTCGCATTTCAAATAAACTTACTCGATCATTCTATTGGAATATTTTAAATGCATATTTTTTTACCAATTAAGAGATATTAATTATTTCATAACAACGGTTTGTAGTTAAGCTACAATGTATGCTTGTAACAACAGTAATTTTAAATTATTAATATTTTGAATTATACTAGTTCCTCATTTATATGAGACCGACACATTCTTTTAAACTGGCGGGCCGGTAAATTGAAAGGTTCACATCTATTTCTTAAAAACCGTCTTTCAATTTTTAGTTCAACTTTACGTTGCATATCTTCCTCCAAATTGATATAATAACCATATATTGCATTCATTTTGAAGCGTTAAAAGATCACAAAATCAACGGTAATAATAAAAAATTAACACTTGATGTTATTATATCACCTCAATGAAACAAATTACGAGGCAAAATTAGTTTTCAAAAGAATTGATTTTGGTCCATAACCAAACGCAAACTGCAAAATTAACGCTGATAATAAAACAGTACGAAGTAGGCATCAAGTCAGTGAATCGTACAATAAAGGGACCACCAGTAGGAATAGCTACCTATAACGATTATAGTTTATTTTATTACTGCAGCTGGTAGTTGTACAATATTGTTGTTCTTTCCCGTTTTCTTGCAAAATATGTA
Organism: Dascillus cervinus; assembly: GCA_949768715.1. Taxonomy (NCBI): domain Eukaryota; kingdom Metazoa; phylum Arthropoda; class Insecta; order Coleoptera; family Dascillidae; genus Dascillus; species Dascillus cervinus. Next base: position 17,041,835 of record OX458318.1, on the reverse strand, counting down.
TATGAATGAACATATTGAACAAGAGTATTATTTAAGAAGCGTGTAAATGTACATTTGTCAGAAAGATTTTATGGGTTTTATGGGTTTATTGCGATTCGTTTCTTATATTCTTTGAACCTTACAGTGTAATTTTTGCTTGAATGGTGAAAAAGGTTTACAATGCGACATACTTCATTTTGGGTTGACTGACCTAAATTCACTTCGAAATTAACCATATTTTTTATGAACATCGCCAAAAACAATTGTTTCGCATTTAAAAGAAAAATCAAATTATGGAAATACTTTGAATGTCTTTGAATGTTTGTTATATCGCGAATAATTTCTAAGAATAAAATGTGTTTTTTCTCTTTAACGTTACACATAAATGTGTCAATCTTTGAGAGAATATTTAGGTGCGAATGTGACTAAAATGAGATAGTTTAAAAATATTAAAATATAATGTTTAGCAAAATAATTTTATTCATAATTATTATAAATAGGTACATTGATTTAATACTTTATAACTAGGTAATGCTGAAATTATAACTTCTGTGAATACTTCAAAATACATACTTTAAACCTACAATTTTACCAGCTGAATATTTTTATTTATGTCGAATATTTGCCAAATGCGCCGCGAAGTTTCTTCCTATCTCGTGTTTATCCTTATTTTCTGCAAGTTACGGAGTGCCGGTGCGCGACACTATTGAAAACGCTTGGGAGAACCTTATGGAGGAATATGACATGAGGAAACTAATTTTATTCATGAACAGACGGCAAGAGCTCGTGATTGCAGCTAACGGCGCACAGTGGTCAAAAATGACAGATTCTCGATCTAAACTTATAGGTCTTAGAATAATCATCCTATTGTAATGAAATTTTGGAGTCCCGGGTTGTAAACACCGTAGAATCCGCTCGAGGTAATAATTTAACCCTAGACTTTAGTTTTCAACCCTTTTAGGGGGTTGAAATTTATAAAATTCGAATGACTGCTAAAATGCACCTAATTGTATAATCTATTGATTTAAACACTATAAGTACCTATCTATTATGATGAATATACAAACATCACATTGTGTAAAAACTTCAATTTAAAAAAAATGGAAGGCTATTTTTTTAAATATTTTTATATCCTGGTGTACAATAACTAATGAACAATTTCTTACTCCATTTCATGTTGATCATCTTCAAATTCTTCTTTTTTCCCCCTTTCCTACTTCTTCCTCTTCTTCTCCTTCACTTTCTTCGCCTTCATCACTTTCAAATTTTTCTTCAAAACCTTCCGCTAATTCGCTTTCCTCTTCATCTGCGTATTCGCCTTCTTCATTTTTATCTTTTGCCTCGTCTTCTGATATAATTATCAAGGGCCGCATTTCTTCATCGACATATCTAATTTTTTTTTTGCCACAACTAAATGCACTTAAATATGGGTCCGAACTCAAAATTAATCTGTTGAACAGATCTTCGTTCACCTTTATAGCGCTAATTTTTCTGGTATGATTTAGACAATACCGTTTGATATCCTTATTTTTTGCTTCCTGTGCTTCCTCGGACAGCTCGCCTATTGGAACAATTGCATATTGTACTGTGACAGCCCCATGTATCAATAGCTTGTGTACTGAAGGGGGCATGTAGTACCAGTTGTACAACTGTACATATCGTTCTGCCGTTTTCAAACAATATTGTTCGAAATTTTCCACATTTATTTCATAGCCACTGTTAACTGTCCGTAAAATTACACCAAAACGTTTTATTAAATCTTCATCGATTCCTATAAATATTTTTAAGATATAGCACAATTCTCAAACAGTTTCAATTTTCATAATAACCCGTTATTTCTGAAGATAAAGACGGATTGGCAAAAAATCGTCTTGCCGTATTCCCATCATTGGATGTTCCTGAACCTGATTTTGGAATATCCACAATAAGTCCCATTTTTCTGCGGAACTTAATTTGCAGATTTTTTTTTCTTTTTCTCAAAAGTTCCTTTTTATCTTTTCTTACCTAAGGAGCATGTATTTTATATCATATAAAGTACCATTTATTAATTCATACCCACTTTCCAGATTTTAAGTTCCAGTCTATAAGCTATATGCAATAGGCATTCAAAACATGGAATATATGCATGTAATACAGATAATCCAAACTGGAGACTTTCTGGTTCAACTCTATATGATTTAATAGACACAATATCGTTCATTTGAGAAATTGTTGCCATGCAAATGTGGCATTTCATGCTGGAAGTGTTTGAAAGAGCATTACAGACCTGAAAGTTACATGAATAAAAACCTACCCATACATTCTATAAAGTCCAATTTCCTACCTTACCATCGACCATGGTTAAAGATAAATTAAAAGTAATTTTTCCAAGTGGAGATTGAAACGGTACTAAATTTTCGATTTGGCTTTTAATTTCTAATTGTTCCAACCTTGAAACTTCTTCTGTTTCCTTAATCCATTGAAGTCTTATTGGCCAACAATATTTTTTTGATGAAGTATGAGGATTCTTCCACAATAACTCCTTAGAATTTTCGTCCACCAATCTAAGAGGCACAAATGAAGTAGCAAACAAACTTTCTTCAGTACCTGGCAGGGCATCTTGACGAGTTTGTTTGTAACTAGAAAACCCTGAACTTCCATCGAATCCCCATTTACATATTAGTTTCAAAGATCTAGCCTCTTCTTGCATGAATTCGTTAAAAATGCATTTTATTATGCTGTGACAAGTTTTATCCAGCAAGTTTTGTAGCGGAATTTCACACTTCTCTTCCGTTATTGAAAATTGAATTGAATTGAATTGAAAATTTTAATAGCTTCCGTTTAAGGCATCTCAAACAGTATTGTACAATTATTTGCTTGTATTGCAAAAATGGTTAAAAGTTTAAACCAAACCAAAAGAATAATTTTAAAAATGTATAAGTTCGTTACATCAATAAATTCATGAAATAACTCTGTAATTATGTAACTATTAGAAACATGTTGTGAAGTAAATAGTTCGTGTAAAACGTAGTATTGGATTGGGTGACCACTGTCACCCATGCGCGCCTAAACGCGTGATAAATTATAATGCGCCTGCATAAAAATGGCTAATTCTTCATCAGATAAAGAGGAGACACTTTTGTTTTTAATGTTGGAAGCAGAGAAAACAGATTAATATTTTATCACTAAATGCATTTTTAAGAAATTATCAATAAGTCATAATAAATTGTAGGAAAAAAAATGGGTCCACGATATAAATCTGGAAAGGCACAAATACCCAACAAACACGCTTGCATCGGCTCTTCACCAAACCAGTACCTCCTTGCCAAACCCGAAGTGTTGGATCAACGCTGGCAATCGACGTTAGCCCAGCATGGAGGTGACACTGCGGCCGATAGCTGGTACCGACACAATTTGCCGACCTTCGCCCAGCATCTAGCCTGTACGATTTGACGACGTTCGACCAGCATTGAACCATAATGGGAACTTATATTTTTGGTGCCAGAATTGGAAAAAGCGGCAAATTTTACGTGCACGTATATGTTCAGATCTGGGGTTAATGTCACCTCTGTGGATTAAATAATGGTCAATGTACGCTATCAAGGGACCTCGCAGGAAAGTTTCATTTGAATTGACCTTTAATGTTTACTTCAACATCAATAATTAAAAGTTAATCCGACCATCCTTGGCGCTGTAATATTAAATTCAGTTTTCTATAGATGTTTTATGAGAGACAACGGCGCACTTTTCGTCTTATTGTAAGTACAAGCCAAGAAATCGTGTCTTAAAACTTGCGTCGATGTTTAGGACAACCTGTGCATTTGTACGTACTTTGTTAACATTTACTTAGGTGGAAATCATACTTTTTAAAAGACCGCAATCATTCTAAAAAGAGTAATTCTCGACAACACCCACACTGAAAAAAATGCTACCTAAGAATTTATCAAGAATCCGCTTCTAACTTTGAGAATGGTTGAGTTCTTGCTTTTAAGCACGTTTGTACTTAAATTTAACACGTCCAATATTAAACCAAGCCTAACGGATTCTTATTTTGTATCGACGGCAGTGGGGGGTATTGTTTGGGGCAAGGGGCCTAAGGTAATAATAACTTCATCCGTATAAATATTGTTAATACAACAACTGTATTAATAAATTGATTTTACGTTTGTAATTCTTGATAAAAAATTGAAATCGATAAATAAATATAAGTATTTATCTGATTTACGCCCAAACTATAATATTAATTATTTATTAAGGATGTGGACAGGAGTAACGTTATTATAAGGTGACATTTACAATAATTTAATGCAGTTAGTTCTCGTATTGAACAATCAATCTGGCTGCCGATAAAAACAATATAAAATATGTTCTACTTCCGTCAGTGTATTAATTGTATATTTGTGAGAATTCATTTTTAGATTTTCTATGCCTGTTTAAAACATCAGTCTACTTTAAAAGTTTTTAATCAATTCTGGCGGCTAACATTGCATTTTGTTTACTCATTTCAGAAGCATAAAATATAATTTTATCTGCTTCTTGTTTTTAGTCATAAAAAATTTGTTTGTAGCACGTGTTTTAGTTAATAAACAGCAACAAAATTTGCATCTATTATGTACTTTTTTTTTTCTAAATTTATAGTCACTTCGACTCTTCGAAATATTGTTTCTTTATAGAAGTTACTAGAAGGATACATTTTGAACATGGTCGCAATAAAATTTGAAAAATGCTTTATTAATAAAGTAAATATTATTAATATCAAAAAATCTCATACATAACATAATAAGATTAGATACGCTGTTTTGTAACGGTTACTTTCGAAAGTACCGTTAAGTTCGATACTGCAATAAAAGTGAAAACGTGCTGATTTTACAACTGTTAACAGTTAGGGGATCGGGTCTTAACAAAAATTTGAAGGAACAGTTCGGAGAATATTTTTTATTGCCAGCAATTGTTCGGCAACGGGCACAGCCTTTTAGTTAGCTGAACTGTTAAAATTTTTAAAAAACCCATTCCTCGCTCTGCTTGGAATAGCAAAGTACATATTACGGTGTGTGCTTTCGGTATTGTTTTCGTAAAGTGAATTTCTGATAATTTTTCGTAATAAGCAAATTATGAACTAGATAACGTTACAAGTGGTTTAGTGTGACGATGATGATACTAATGCAATGCAATTAGTCGATGAACAGAATGACCAGTCGTTAGAAACGTACAAATTGAGAGTTTATTTCCATCCGAACGAAAAGTAAGTTTGCAGGTATCTAGAACGCCGTAATTTATTTATCATAGGACATGCATTTTTCTCGCCAACGATTAATAAAAATTAAAAAGTATTGCGTTCTGCCGAATCTTCTCGGAAAATTAGAGAAGGAATAAAAAATAAATGTGAACAGTGGAGTTTCAAAATTATTTTTTATTTATCACCTAATTTTTTACACAACACCGTTTTCGTTAATCATTTGCGAGAAAAACGCATGTCCACTGAACGCATGCACTGTAGTTGTCACAAACAAAAATTATATTCATAAATGTTAATTCTAGTAAATTTATTACGTTCCCCGTAAATTTGATGGCAATCCGAAGGGAAAATTATACGACAAACTTCGAAATATTAAGCATCAAATGGTAAATAAAGGACTTATAAAAAGGAAGGAACGTGCGAAACCCGTTGCTTCTGTAACAAATCATAGTAACGAAGAAGGTAAAGAAATAATTTTGATTATCTATTATACTTTTAATGTTGTATCTATCTTATTACAAATCATCAATTTTAGCGGATGTAGATATAAGTTATTTGGAAGAATGTAACAAAACAAAAGCGTGGCTGAAATACACGGATGCGACCGTTTTCTGGGAAGAAATCTGCGTAAAATGGAGAGACACCACGAATTATCGTCTAAAGGAATATAAAAATAAAAGTATTGATCAACTTATAGACGAGTGGTCATTATTGAAACATTAAAAGTGTTCAATTTTGGTAAATTCTTGTGATATCTGTAGAACTATGTAACTATTTTGTTAATGTTTTTTAGATTGATGTAAATTTCGGCCAATTATTCCCATGGAAAGAAAATAAACCAAAGTGCAGGATTTGTAGGAAAAGCAACAAAAAAAAACTGGAAATCAAGCATTAACTCAACGTCTTAACACTTATCCTTATTTTCAACAATAAATACTTAGAAAAGGATAGATCAAGTGACTGTTATAATTAGCAACTAAATGTATTAAAACTGTATTGGACTGTGTAGGTTTTTGTGATAAGTTTATTTTTATAGTAAAATAATAGATACACATTTCAATTTACTTTCGGTCTGAAGAAAAAACCTATTATCGTTTTAAAGTGAACTTTAGTATGTAATTATACAATAATTTCTCAAATATTTTTTTATTGCGTTTTACAGTGAACTTTATTATTTCTAATATCATGTTTTATTGAACTTATTATTATTAAATATAGTGAGCTACTCAACAAAAGAATGTGATATGACGTTGTCAAATTTTTACGTTTAGTACTGTATTTGCCTACTTTTAATAAAAGCACGTATGTTAAATAACTTCATATTTTAAAACTCCTTTAATTCAAGCATTCCTTTCTAAAATTCGTAAAAATAGTAAAAGTTCTTAAAATTAGAACGACGCATTCTTGAATTTGTCAAGAAGAATCAAAATTCTTAAAATTAAGAATGACCCGTTCTTAAATTAGATAAATAGAATCAACATTCTCGATATCGAGAATTGCCCATTCTTAAATTCGGCAAGTAGAATAAACATTCTTAAAATCAAGAATGATCCATTCTTAAATTTGACAAGAAGAATGAACATTCTTAAAACCCAAGAATGACCAATTCTTGGGCCAAAATTAAGAACGCGCAAGTTTAAATTTAAGCCCGATTTTTCTTGCCTACGAGAATGTTTTTTTCTGAGTGCATGCGCTGGGCACAGAAATTGCAGAAAAAATGGAACACATTTTATCTTTTCAAGCATTTTCTGTTTCAATCTGATTTTGAGACAATTTTATACGTTATAAACTAAAAATTAACATTAACATTTCACTATGCTACTCCCATAATTTAGAAAACAAAAACATTGAATTATTACAAATACCCAACTAAGAACAAATTATTAGTTTGTGTGAATACTTAATCCAAATCTAATTTTTTAAAAGTTCCTTCAACTCCAAAAATATCCCCAATGTTTTTTGGTTTTCCAGGTCTCAGTGATTCGTCCACAACTTGTTTTTGTTCTTCCAAAAAAAATTGCACATTATCAATACAATTTTTTTTCGATTGCTCTAAAATTACATAACATTATTATTTTAAACAAAAAAACAGTATATTAAAATTAACACCATGTAAATCATAGATGGAACCTGCGCAACCGCCGTATTCCTTTGGTAGGCATTCTTGCGGAACATATTTATAAAGACTCTCGATTGAATCAGTATGTAAAAACAACTGAGTAAATATAAAACACAAAAATATATAAAACAAAGTAAAAATACTTGTGAGTTTATTACCATATCCATAAGTTCTTTTTTCATGAATGGTTTCATCATGGCTAAAATTTTATCCATAAATGGTACGACATTGATAAAATGCAATCCCTTGAGTCTTAACGGCATCGCTTCCTAAACAATTATTAATCAATTTTATAAAAGAGTATGTTTAAATTGCTTGGTCAAACTTTACCAACTTGATGTATGGAACAAAAGTGTAATAAAAATTCCTATAAACATGCGCTCATGTAGATTCATTAGCATAAATTTTGTGGGAATTTTTTTTACAATGCAGATTAGTAAATATTTTCAAAAGTATTATAATTATATGATCAAATTGATTTAGAAACACCGAAATACGATTTGGGTCCATTTTGATCACTTTTGGGCATCCCCGTAACTGCAATTATTTCGGGTGGTGGAACGTTAAGCAGAAACGCCTAATTTTAATTTGATTTCATAAAATTTTTTAACCATTTAATTTAATAATTAGATATTTAGGTACCAAAAGTCACTGAAGTACAATTTTAATCGTAACTGGCAATGTTTTGTGCACGTCGAATGGAAGTGCAACAATTCCTTGCAGTGAAAAAAATTTCTTTATTCGCGAATTACATAAAAACTTTTTTCTACTTTGGTATCATAAGCGAGTTTTTGTGAAACTGAAAGTAGTGTCACAAAGGAACTTTTTGTGAAACAGCTTTTGGTTTTTTTTTAATACTTATTACGTTGGTATTGCTGTAATAGCATGCTGGCCGGCGTCGAGCATCTCGACCGAGCTCCTGTCAAGGTCAAGCCAAGTGTACAGCTTAATTCTTCCATGACTTATTCACAAAAATATCAAACTCGAGATTTTAAATTTGAAGTTTTAGTTGACATATAACACATGACAAATACCAACACAACCAGTAACTAATCCTAAAAATCTCTAGAATATTTAGAAAACACAATTTTCAAATTTTCATGAAACTAAGAGCACCAAAGTAGAAAAAATAGTATATTACACTCGTTTTATAAGACGTATTGTCGCACTCGTAACATTGGAGCACTCCTCGCTTCGATCGTCGTGCCCCAAACTTATTCGTGCGACAATAGATCGTGTTATAAAACTTGTATAATAATATACTATTTTCTACTTTGGTATCATAAGTGGGTTTTTGTGAAACTTAAAGTAACATTGAAGCACTCCTCGCTTCGCTGGTCGTACCCCAAACTTATTCGTACGACAATAGATCGTCTTATAAAACTTGTATAATAATAGACTATTTTCCAAGTTCGTGAATTTAAATCAATCTGATTAAATATATACCGGGAGATTATCTTACAGGTATACGTATCTCCTATGTTTACTTTTAAAAAAAACGCGTCAACATATTGATAACTATAGGCAACCAACATTACACCACAAATCACAAGGTTATTATTTTTCATTGTGAAAGGTTATGTTCAAGTATCATGAATAGTATTATGAATAGAATCTAAAATCATTTGAATATCAAAATAATAACAATTTTAGTAAAACTATTAAAGTTTGAGAAGTTATTAACAGAAAGTACATAACAAAAAAAAATAAACAAATAGCGTCATAGCAAGTGTTCAAAATGTCCACCTTCTACTTGTAAACAATATCCTAGCCGATCTTGGAACGCACGCACAGCATTTCTGAGAATGTCAGGATTCAGTTCGTTACATTCAGTTCGTATACGATCTTTTAATTCATCTAGATTTAAAATTTGGATATTGCGGTAAATTTTTGATTTTAGGTAACCCCAAAGGAAATAGTCATTGGGTGATAAATCTGGAGATCGTGGTGCCCATGGTATGGGGCCGTACCGTCCTATCCAGTGTCCGGGAAACCTTTCGTTTAAACAATTTCTTATAACATTTGTGGAATGCGGAGGGGCTCCATCCATTTGAAACCATGGTTCGTTAATGTTTAAATTTTCTATTGCCGGAATGATGTTGTTTACCAACAGATCTAAAAATTTGGCCGAATTAAGGTTTCCATCAATAAAAAAAGGCCCGATAAGTATAGCATTAACTATCCCTAACCACACATTCACCTTCTGCTGGTACTGAGTGTGGGTCAAATTTTGAATATGGTGATTAGTGCGGGACCAATATCTAAGGAAAACGAAGGAACAAGGTTAACAGAATAAATTGGATAAATAAGAAATTATGATGCACACCGGAAATTTTGGGAATTGACCTCTCCATTTAATGTGAACGTTGCTTCATCGCACAGTGGAGTATTTCAAGGCAAACACTGGCCAAAATATGAAGGAACCGTTCAATTTACTTGAAATTTTTAACTCGGGGATTCTTGGAGTTGCTGAAGTCAAATTTAAGACCAAAAATTTTAAATTCAAAATGGCGGCTATGAATTTGCTAATTTCAGTAATACCAATCAATTGTCATTCAATTTTGCACACGGGGGTTTTCTGGGGTTATTGATCATGAATTTGATAACAGAAGTTTCAAATTCAAAATGGCGGCTCCAATATGGCCGCTATTAACTAGCCAATTTATAATTCTAAATTAATATTATGTGCTACTAAATGTCCACTTCCAGTAGAATTTACTATTCTTACATGTAAAAAAGCCTATAAAAACAGAATTGAGTGTACCATCAAAATTAAATCACTAAAAAATTAATCATTGAGTTCATATTCTTCTTCGGAGTCTTCTTCTTCGGAGTCTTCTTCTTCGGAGTCTTCTTCTTCTTCGGAGTCTTCTGGTGAAGGTAAGACAGTCGTTTCCGCTATGAGAAGTGTTAACGTTTCACTAGAGAACGGTTTTGTTTTCTTCTGTGGCTTGGGTCTCGAACTACTAAGTAAGGGATCAGAAGTTAACAGAAGCCTATTCAATACGTCCTGATTGCAAGCTATTCGAGAGGTTTTTCTGGAGTTTCTTTGCCTGCACTGACGAAAATGTTTATTTCTTCCTTCTGCAGCTTCTTCGGATAGCTGGCCGATTGGCAGTATTGCGTGTTTAATAACTGTGGCCCCATGCATTAAAATTTTGTGAAGTGTTGGTGACATTGGGTGCCACCCATATAATTCGACATACATTTTTGCTGTTTCTCCTGCATACACTTCAAATTTATTCACATCAATTTGGTGACCACTCGAAATCGCTTCCAAAATAACTTTCAACTTCTTTATTAAAGTCAAGTCTAATCCAGTTATTTGGGCAGATATTTCTGGAGCTGCAAAAAATCTTCTTGAGGTGTTGCCATCATTCGTGTTCCCGAAACCAGCCTTAGGGATGTCTACCAGAAGACCCATTTCTTTTTTGAAAGAATTTTGAATTTTTTTCTTCCTTTCCGTGACAATTCTTTTATCTTCGCTAGTTCTCGCTTGCCATTTTCTCAGAGGTAATTTGTATGATAAATGAAGAAGTGATTCAAAAAATCTTATCCTGGCGTGAAGGATTGATAACCCGAATTTTAAAGATTCGGGATTTACTTCATTTTTTTTCCGCAAATCGTTGAAGCTTTTTGAAGTTTCTCCACATATGTAACATCTCATAGTAGAAGACGTACTTGTTACAGCATTGCAAACCTTTGCATCTACCATGGTGGGTATCAATGTATGTTTTATTTGAAGTATAACCCCAGTAGATGTTGGTACTTCAGATTTTCTCAGATTTTGTATTTGGTTTTCTACATACTCAATTTCTTGGTTTGTAATGTCGTTTGTTTCGTGTACAAATCGTATGCGTATAGGCCGACAAAATCTTGTCGATGATGGTACTGGGTTCTGCCATATAACTTTCTTATGGTTGCCAGAACTAGATTGTAATCTCAAGGGTACAAGCGAACTTTGGAAAATATGTGCGTCACTATCCATGTTCCCTCCAAATTTTTGTTTAAACTGTGACTGCTGCGAGCCATCACAGCCCCACTTTGTAATAAGTTCTAAGTTACATTTCTCTTGATCCGTACATAGTTCTACGACATCCTCCAAATGTTCACATAATCTTAGAGACGTATGATCAAGTAAATCTTGAACTGCAACTTCAGCACATGTTTCTGTAACGCGTATTGACCCTTCCCTTGGATAGGCTTCTTTTTTAGCATTTTTCAAAAGAGAATAACAAGGATATACTAGTTTGTTAGATTTATGAATAACTTCCCATTGTCTTCTGGTAAGATCAGCCTCCACGAAAATTTCTAGTGCCTCTGATGGGGTATACTTCTTTATCGCAAATTTTTTTGCAGTAGCAATAGATTTTCGAAATTTTGAAGCTCTGGTTGGTGTTGCAGTTATATCTTTTAAAATTTCCGATGCATCTGTTTTTCCTGCTGCACGTAAACTCATGCGAGTTGCGTATGTCAATTGGTCAACAGGAATCTGCTGTCTTAAATCTTTAGTTTTTCGTCGTTTGCTTCGATTGCTCGAATCTATAAAGTCTTTTGTTGGTCGCCCCGACTTTTGAGTTTTCCAAGTGGTCACTGTAATGGAACCGTTTAGCCATGCTTCATTTCTTTTCAAAAAATTTGTATCTTTATATTTTGCGTCTATCATTTTTTTTTTAAATTGACTTTTGAAGTTACGTAAATTACGCTTTAAAGTGCCATATTCAGCTATAGGGCATTTTGTAATTTTAATGATTTCTTTCTCCAGAAAATCGCATTTTTCGTCAATTTTTTGTTGAGTTGATTTTTTGGTTATGTCATACAATGACCTTCTCGTCATTTCTTAAAAAAAAATACCTTAATGTGAAAATCAAAGTTTATAATAATATACATGAATTTCCAAACACAAATGCTTTACTGCTGTTTGTAAACATATCCCGCGCATAAGCAACCCTCAGCGTTAAGTGTTAAAAAAATCCAACGCCATAAAAGATAATTCTATTTTTGTTAAAATTATTATGATGTTTATTTATATTCATTTTTTAATAATAAATGTTTATAATGCAAATTATTGAAGATACTAAAATAATTTCCTCGGCAAGCATTTTCTTGGAAGTCATAATAACCCCACTTGCGGTCACGTGCGGTGCATGTTTTTTTTAAAATTAATATAAAAAATGGATAAATTTCACAATACAGCAAAAATCTTTTGGAAGCAAGGTCAAGCACACATACATAAACACTTTTGTTTATGAAATGCAACTAAAAATGTTATAAACATGACAAAATACATAGTTTTATGAGTTACGAATTAAAAATAAAATAGTCAGCAAAATAGTACATACCTATTACTTCAGAATTCATAATGGTTTATTTTCTGTAATATTAATTTTAAGCTTTAAAAACTGACAATAATCGACTTCTAAATTAACTCGCTCAAACTAATTTGTACGGACATCAACCACAGTAAAGTCTCAACCGAGTGTCTGGCATGACAAAACGTTCTGGAAACTATCATACGAGGGCACTTCACCTACTTCAGGAATTTTTTATTTTTTTTAACGGTGTTAAACTTTTCGACTTTTGGCCACCTTTTTCACTTAAATACTCCACTGTGCATCGGTGAAAACTATCTTCGCTAAAATTTCATCATGTTCGTTTAACAAATTAAATAAAGTTTCACAAAAATTTGTTCTTTTTGTTTTATCCTCCTCAAATAACTCTTGATGATTGGAAAATTTATAAGATTTGTACTTAAATTCTTTTAGTGTTTTAAATATTGACGTTTTTGATACAACGAAATATTCAGCTACTTCTCGCAAGGATACCATCGGATATTGCTCAACGTAGCATAAAATATTTAATTCTTCGGTCAACACATGGTTGGTTTTAATCTTCTTTGTATGACCATTCACTATGCAGCCTTGTGAATTAAATTTTTTAACGATATTGTGCAGAGTTCTGATGCAAGGAATTGGTCTTTCAGGATATTTTATGGAAAATAAATCTCTCACGGTCCGCAAACTATTACCTTGCTGGTACCACATTAACAATTCAATTTTTTCGTCTTTGCTGTACATGATTATTACAGAAATTGCAATTTTATGTTAAACTGACACTGAAAAATTAATTGACTTTTGTTGAAAGAGCCAACTTTTCAAATGTTGAGAATTGTGGTGTATACTTGGTTGCCTACAGATCGCAATAAAGCAATGCGTTGACTCGTTTTTTTTAAAAGTATACATAGGATATGTTTACTTTTAAGATAAGCTCCCGGTATGTCGCATTAATGACACACAGTACAATATGTATACTTTGCGTCAAATAATTCTATTCGCGTTACAAAAATATCATGTTACGACTCTTTTCTTTAACGAAAACTAGGAAGAAAATGAACTGCTTTGTTTCTCGCTTTTTGACCAATTCAAAAATCACGTATTGTATGGACGCAAAATACTGTATCTATATTTCAAGCTTTACAATTTATTAACTAGAATACCTTGATGCAGTTACAGTATTGTTTTCTACATTTTAAAGCAGCGGTTCACAAACTGCGACTTACGGGCCACGGCACATGAAATATGCAGTCCGCTTGACACTGGATGAGTATCGATACGTAAAATTTACACATTGCTTGCATACAATAAGCGATTTTAGTTGATATATTTTGAATCGTATTGAGTTACAGATAAGTAGCTGATAACGCGCTATAAACCAGTGGCTATCAAACAGGGCGCTAGCCGCGAATAAAATTTATTTCGCGCCAGCTCTGGCGGGTTAAATGCGACGTTTGGAATTTTTGCTATCACTGTTTCGGATGTATAATATATATATAAATAAATGCAAAATCAGCAGAAAGTGTCAGCTCTTATCTGTAAACCGCAATATAATCAATATTGACTACAGCCGAATGTTGCTTGACACTAAACTATTAAATCCACTAACGATACCATTCTAGGTTTAAGAACTCCCTTTTAACATATCCCAAAAATTTGACCGGTGAACCCAAAAGTTTGTGAACCGTTATTCTAAAGACTAAAATTTATAGGAATAGTTTTATTTTTTCATGATTAGACCTTATCTACGTTTACGTTTCATTAAAATCGATTAAACACTTTTCGTCCGTACACCATTGTAGATTTCGTCTTTTTACTAACTTGCAGATAAAAAAGGAATTTTTTCATATTCATAATTCCAAGTCTTGCCATGTGACCAAATGTTATTCCCTGCATGTCATTAACGATGATATGCCCATTGGAAGTTCCTTCTTGAGTTAACCACAACATTGACACCATATCGAAAGATTTTAACTGGTCCGAGAATACATATTTGCTAGGATCGGAATCCATTAATCTTACAAGAATAACCCGATTACCATCTAGAGTTGCCTTCGGTAAAGGACTATACAATCTAAAAACAAAAATAAATAATTTTTAAAATATTATAGGCATGCACTGTTCAGCATAACTTTTACCCTATTAACCTTTCGAGTACATAGTAGGGTCAGTATGACCCCACGCGTTAATGTTTTTGATTGAAATTTTACGAAACAGTTACAGTGTAATTTCAATTTAGTTAATCTTACTCCAAATATTTGTCTTTAAGATAGTCACATGACAAATTTTATTGTTATTTATGTTTAAAATATTTATTATTAAATTCAGCTAGAGTTGCTAACGTTTAAGGGTTGAGAGGTGAGGTAGTTGATAATTACATCTTTAAATGACAATTAAAACAAAAATCGACCTGTCCGAGCATTTTTCTAAAACATTTTTCTCAATGATTTTATAGAATGTATCTGTTACTTTCGGGAAACACTGTATTAATTCAAATTATGAAGAACGGTATCTTTCCTAATTCGTATTGATTTGTATACAACACAGCTAGACGATTTACCAAAATTTGAGATGATGTACATTTTCGGCTACCCAAATGTGCCACAAATTTCCCTACTTTTCCATAAATTAAATTTGACTTAAACCAAATAATATTGACATTTGGCTGATGTTTCTTAGGACGCCTATGATATAAAGCAAAAATCAAGTTGTTAAAAAAATCGTGCACATTTGGGTGACCACAAATGTACCTACCTGTTTTATTGAGCGTTTCCAAAACATACATAGAAAATGAAGAGTTGCGCCATTTAAAAAATGGAGTAAAATTATCGTTTCTAATTGTTATCTCAAATTTAGACAAAAAAGGAAAAATAAAAACAAGAAGACGTTTTCTGATAACGGGAAGACTTTTTAAAAATATTTTCTTTTGATAACGGGACAAAATTTACGACCCGGCTGTAATTTGTTATTAAAACGTTTGATGGATCGGAAAGATGTGAATATAAGCCTTTGTCTTAAGATAGGCCAAGGAACAAGCCAATGAATGTTCTATACATACTTTGGAAACAGCTTATATAAACACGAGTTTTTATGGAAGAATTAATTTTGTTATGATATTCTGATAAATGGTTTGCGTTAAAAAAATTAGTAGAAAAGGTTTATGTGACAAAGAATTTTTGTGCCATTTGGAAAGTAATGATTTTTAATCAAAACTCGAAATTAGCGATGCCAAAGAAGAATAAATGTCAAGTCCCAGTTAGTAACTCATGTTCACTGTGAATATGTTTTAAGTGGTTCGGTCATATCATAATTTGACATCATTATTACCTGAAGATATAAGCACCAATATTTCGTGGAAAAGGCTACCCATCTTCGCAAGGCACCCATGCAGTAATGTCAAGTGTACATTTGTTAACGGCAATAAACGATTGTAACTCCCAAAGTTAGTATACAGGTGTATCTGAATTGCTTAGCCAAACTTTACCAACGTAACGTATGGAACAAAAGTGTAATAAAAGTTCTTATAAACATATGAAAAAATAAAGTTTCGTCCAAAATCCATGCATAAAACAAGAGGTCTGCAAGGATTTCTTTTAACTTTAAGTCTCAGTTAGTAACTCATCTTTACTGTGAATATGTTCTAAAAAGGTATGACACGTGGTTCGGTCATATCATAATTTTCCATCATTATTACCTGAAGATATAGGCACCAATATTTCCTGGAAAATCCAACGCATCTTCCAGAAATATAATTCGTAAGGCACCCATGCGGTAATGGCAAGTGTAAAATGTACAATAAACGATTGTAACTTACAATGTTAGTATACAGGCTGTATCTGAATTGCTTGGCCATACTTTACCAACATGACGTATGGAACAAAAGTGTAATAAAAGTTCAGTTCTTATAAACATATCTCAAAAATTGCATCGTTTAAAAGTTACGCGCGAATTTTAAAATTGATACAAGCAAATAACAAATTAGTTATTTCAACCGTTTATCTGAGTTTTTCAGGCATGATGATGTCAAACTAAATATTACCTTTTTGTTTCTTAGCAATTAAGTGGCAGACATAAACAAAATTTTACGTTTTGAAAGCTAATTATAATTTTTACTAACGAAGAAATGGCAGATATGCATTTTTATTAGGGCGAGCAAACGGCAACCGTAATTTGGCTTGGCTTGTACATTTTCTAGCCTACTAACGTACACTTTACTTTTTAAGTATCCCCACAAAAACGGTGTCAAATATTACGATCCCTCTTTTGTTTCCAGCGCTTCCTTGATGAGCGTCGATTATCCGAACGTCAATTATCCGAAACGTCAATCATCCGAATGACGATTTGATTTATCCGAACGTCAATCATCCGAATCGTCGTTAACTTTGCCATTACATTACATTATAATGTGATTGAAATATTATTTGTTGCTCAATATATGTTTATATTCTATCATTTTGAGCGTTTTAGTGCTCATAAACTGTGACTGTTCGGTCATCCGAATTTTCGATTGTACGAACGGTAGTCGGTCCCAATTAGTTCGGATAATCGACGCTCTACTGTATTATTAATGGTTTACTCTCATAATTTTACCATACATTTTTGAAACTTTAGAACTGATTATTTCGAAAACTTTCCTCTTCAAGGTCATACGAATTTGGCATTTCCGTACTCAGAAAAATGTGCTACATCCAAATTCGTGAAAAAACATATGGGGCGCCATTTAAAAAAATTGTTGATGACGTCATAGTGCGAAAACAAAAGACGATCGTAAAATTATGAATATTAAAGTTGACGGGTCCGAGGATTTTTCGTGAAAATTCTTCTAAAATGTTTTATGGAATTTATTCCTTACTTTCCGAGAGCACTCTGTATAGGAATAGAACCGTGCTGCGCTTCCCCTCAGCGGCTGGTCCCCCCTTCCCCACTCCTCGGCCACTTTCGCGTGGTCCTACGTTTTTACTTCTTTTCGCGACCGTTTTTCAGCTATTTCGCTGCATTTTACGGAAAAACCAGAATATGCGTTTTATTGCTGTGCATGTCTAATTTCCAATTCTGTTTTTAAAATTTAAATCGTACAATCACAGGAGCATCCAGCCCTCCGCGAAAATATTGCAAAAAAAAAAATTGAAATGGCGATTGTGCAAAAATTGATAATCCGACAGGATCTGAGTTTTGCACACAAAAAGTACATTCAAATAGCTATCTTTGTGCAAAGTTTCCGTTTTTTCAATTAAAAATTGCGGAATTGTGAATCATTTAAAAAAACACTGAATTTTCCGGCTTTTCTGGCTTTTCTCCGGTTCTAATTATTTCGACCTATCATTCTCTTCGTAATCCAATTCTCTACAATTCGTCTATTGACATCACTAAGATTGCTTTACTAGTTTCCATTTTACAAGTAAAATACTAAAAAGAACGCGATTTTTTGTTGAAAATTGTTTATAACAAATTAAAAATTATGATTTTCGAGTTGGAAATTATGCAGATTTCATCTACTAACTGTCTTTGACCAAATCGCACAGTCGGTTTCCAGGTAGTATTTATGCTAAATTAAGACATTTATTTTGCTCTGTTGCTTGGCCTAAACATCTTTTCAATCAAAGTGTGGTGTGGCATAGTAGACGATTACATTATTGGTCCCTAATTTTTTGAAAATAATTTGGCCGGTGATATTTATTTAAATTTCTTGCAAAACGTTTTACCAACACTTTTGAAAGATGCGCCCATAGAAATTCGTTAAATTAACTTCACATAGTTTTCATTTTCATAACTTCAATTTATTTTCAATTAATTAAAACAGTTTGAATACATTTTGCAAATTTAAATTGTCAGCTTGACATTTATTTCTGTCAGGGGTTTCCAAACAAACAAAACTAAAATATGTGTTTTTTGTATCATAGCATGTTGTAATTTTTGAATATTGGATTGCGTGCATTGGGCTTATGCCTCGGAAACGTACATGAATCACGGTGTAAAAACGAATTTATAAAATTATAAATCCACAATTGTAACTGCTTTATACAAATCAAAACGGTGAATCCGTTATATTATAGGTTGAAAATCAAATTTTTTTTTTTCATAAAGTATCGTAATAATACTTACACGACATTTTGCATTTCCTTAATTTCGTTAGCAGTGGGATTTCGATTAGCAAAAAACTCTGGACAGTGGGTTCTTATTGTAAAAAAGGTGTCGATTGTGTTTTTAGTCTTTTCAATACTATAGTAGCAACTGTGTAAGAACAAAATGAGTTGAAGTTCTGAAAATTAATGCAATTTAAAATATACTACAATAATATAACAATCCAAAATGGAAATTACGTTTTAGAAACTTACCTGATATTTTAGGCAAATGTGGTTGTTTTTGAAGCCATTCTTTTAAAGAATTTATGTTTTCTTTCTTAAGTTGACCATTTTTCTTGTACTCATCATCAACATTTAATGTTAAAACAGTCATGACGTTCCTGCTGGAAGCAAACTACACCTGTTAAACTGAATCGACTCTGTGTATGTATGTAGGTATAGTAGCTATTTATTGTAATTAACAATGACATTGAGAAACTCAGATATATCACAGACACGAACAACAAATTCATGTAAAATACCGTATTTTTGTTCAAATACCTAATAATTATAAGTGATGATGAAATAATAATAATAATGTGAAGCTTGAATGTACTGAAAAATATACAATGCTGGTAATTGCAGGCTAGAATATGAACTTTAGCGATTGACAACAAATTTTGACTGCAATGAATGGAAAGTAATTTGTTACGTTGTCAAAATCTTAGCTATTTTGTAGATGATGCGACACAAGTCAGTCATAAACGTGGAAGTAAGTGAAAATCTCCTTCTTTTTCTGTCTCTTGTTTTTGGCTCCTGCGGCCTTATACAGATTGTATTATATTAAGTGTCCATCATTGGTAACTGTTATTATTGAAGCTACAAAATCGATTAAATTGGCAAAGAATTGATGTTTTCCGCTGATTACTATAATGATAGCAGTTTGCCGTGGAAAAAATGTTTAATACAAAAAATTTTAAACTGATTTATGGCGCACTTGTCTCTTGCTCGTTAATTGTAACTTCTAGGTATCATTATTTATAATAGCGTAACTTATTAAAACAGCTCGAAGGATTGTTAAGTTTTATATCTCAAATTGAAGGTCTTGCGACCCTGATCTTCGTAGTGAGGTCGCTATCTCCATAATGAATCAAATTTTCGCTACAGATATTAAAAACTGAAAAATACAACGTTTCTAACAAAGTTGCACCATCTCACGGACGCAGATTACAATCTTTGACAGACGTCAGATATTTCTTAAATACATCTAAAAAGAGCCGATTGTAATAATAAAATGCAGGTACGTAGAGATCTAATCAGAAAAGTAGTGTACCTACAATGTAAACATATTGCACGTGGGTTTTGCTGTAATGTGATTTACTTGGTCTTCAGTTGAAATTTGTGCACTTCTAATAATATGATAATATTAAGTAGAAACTGTTCCTTATATATATAGCATGCACGAGGCAAAATATACATTTAAATGAAATCTCACTTTATAAAACATAAGTAAATGCTGTCTTAACATACTCCATACATATTCCCGTATTTTTCCGGAAATAAACTTAAAGTTGTAATATTTTCATGATCTAACACATTTGCAGGTCAATGCAAAATTGTCAATGTTCGTTTTATTTTTGCTAACAGTTGTCTGGTAATAATGAAATGTAATATTTAACTTTGGAATATAAAACACTGTCACTTTGACATTTTGAAAGCTTTATATTTTTACCGATATAAAATATTTTTAAAATTACCATGGTAATTTTTATTTTTCTTGCATCATTTTATTTTTTACATTCAAAATAACGCCACTGAGTTTTTTTAATTTTTTACATTTATTTGAATTCCATTGGTTTGTTTCTTTATTAAAAAAATTAAAACAAGCACAAGATGAAACGTGCCATGCATTATTACGTCAAAGACTCACTGAACGTTATGTAACCAGTCTGGCAATATAGGCCAAGCAACAGGGCAAAATAAATGTCATAATTTAACATAAATACTACCTGGAAACCGATTGTGTGATTTTGTCAAAGACAGTTAGTAGATTAATTCTCCATAATTTCAAACTCGTGAATCATAATTTTTAATTTGTTATAAACACTTTTCAATAAAAAATCGCGTAATTTTTAGTATTTTGCTTGTAAAATGGAAACTAGTAAAGCAATCTTAGTGATGTCAATAGACGAATTGTAGAGAATTGGATTACGAAGAGAATGAGAGGTGAGAGGAGTGTTTTCTTAAAAAAATCACAATTCCACTATTTTCAAATTATTTTAAAATTTAAATCAGACTATTGCAGGAGCATTCGGCCCTCCGCGAAACTGTCGCAAAAAACATTTAAATGTTGATTGTGGAAAAACTGTTAGTTCCAGAGAGTCGGGGTTTTGCAAACATAATGTACACCCGGCTCCCTTGAAAATATCACCCCAATAAAAGAAGGGAGGTTCCTTTACTAACCACAGTTTGAAGGCTGTCGTAAATTACAGACACTGGCCAGTCCGATTTTCTACTTACTTTCTCAACATCGTTTGTAAAGCATTTGAACAATTATTAGTTCTTCAATAGATTGACTATCTCGTCGAAGATCAATTTATTAACGAAATATTTGCATTGTTTTAATTTATTGTAAAAGACCGACGTCGTTGCTCTAGAAATCGCTAAATAAACACTTTGTAACCCATCAGTTCAAAATTAACTATCGTTATTGTTAAAGTCCTAGATATCGACTTAGCAACAATTGTTGTAGTAATAGCAACGATTGTTATTAACTATCGGTTAAATCTAGCTGCATATTGATAAACCGCCCGCGCCGCTTAATGGTATTTGAATAGTGTTGTGAATATTTTCATTTTGAATTGATATAGATGACGTGATAAATCTATTGCAGAAACGACAATTATTCTTATGGGGAGAAGAATGAACTGAAATTTTTATAAATGGACAATTTTCATTATTTCATCTTATTTAAAAAGAAAACGTAGATATTTTTTATATTTTTATTTTGCAACTTATGGGTATTCAATTTTCGGTAATTGGCGAATTATAAATAATACAAATAATTAGAGAAAATTATTTTGTTTAGCTGTAAAGATGATGGTCGATAACCGACGCAGAATTTGTTATCGCACAATGTTACCTGTAATTAAAGGTAGGATAATTTCTAGATTGGTGGGATTGTTAAAAAAACTTATTCTCCGATTACAATCAAAACGTAACGCTTTAAATGTCGGCATCGCAGTTTCTTTCACTTATTATGGTTTAAACTAAGGATTTGTGTTAAACATTTGTGCAAAATCGAATACCTTTTTTCTGGGTATGTATTACAATTCTCATTTATGACCGACAAAGACCATTGACAGAAAAAGTAATGGTTTTATTGCCTTCAAAGCAGGAAAGTCTCAGAAAGAAATTTGAATGATAAATAAATGAAAATAACCCAATGTGTTCTGAATTGCTTTAAGTGGATACCCAACTTAATTTGATAATAAAAAAAACAAAATTAACACTTCTCGGACTATACATAACAAAGTCAGAGCTTGCGACGTCTTTTTAGGAAGCACCTCCTATTACATACTTATTATATAAGTTAGTAGCACTAGTTTGCTATTAGACTTCAAGTTGACCAAAATAATTTTTTTAATTTAATATTAGTCCATTGCAGAATGCGAAATTTTTCTGGGGATCCGTATTTATGATCAACAAAGAGCATTGACCGTTATTAGGGCCGGTTTCGTAAGCGAACGCCAAATGGTCCTTTAACTAATGGAGGCTTTAAGTATTGTTACAACAATAACACCTGGTTCCATAATCGAATTTCTAATGGCCCTTTAACTAAAGGTGGCTTTAAAGCATTGTTACTACAATCAGTTAGCATATTAATTAGGTGACTTTAACTTAAAATTTTACTTTAAATTGATTATGGAACCGGACATTACTAAAACAGTACTCAATGGTATAGAATCGCACGTGGTTTTATTGCTTAAGCATGTATAGTCCAATAATTTGTGCTACTTCACAGAATAAAAATACAAAAAATATTTCCTTCTTTTTAATAAGATGAAATAATCACAAATGTATTTATAAAAATTTATGTACATGCAACGTGTCCCGGAAATAATGTCATTAATTTTAACCTGTAGTAGAACTCCTCAAAACAAACATTTTTTCTATGTACCATTTTTTCGAAATCGCAATTTGGTTTTGGCATTTACCCTCCCTGAAATTGACGAACCGCCTTGATTTGATAAATCACTGACGGTGATCGTGAATATTACTTTTTGCTGACCGCATAAAAAATTATGTACGTTTTGTTAGTATGTTTCTTGTCCTACTGCCGTCGAGGTATGTAGATAAGTGTACGTCAAGCGGTTCTTGTGTAGGTACATCTTGATTCGCGGATTAAAGTGAACATTTTGTGAAAATGCCTGCATTTACGAAATACCGGAAATGCTGCCCAAGCCCGGATAATTTACATGCAGCGATTTCCAAATCCTCTCAACCCTAGTGTTCGCACATTTGCAAAGGTTGTCCAGCATCTCCAGGATCACGGATCTTTTAAGGCTGTAGCATGGGATCGTGGTAGACAACGTCCTGAACGCATTGAAAATGTTGAAGAAGCTGTTTTGGAAAGCGCGGAAGCTCGACCAGGGACTAGTATTCGAAGACTAGCACACTAACATGGAATATCGCGAAATATGATTTGGAGAATACTTAAAGAACAACAATTATATCCGTATCATGTACGAAAAGTTCATTTTTTACAACCAGAGGATTTACCTCGCAGGCGTCGAGTTTGCAAATGGGTTCTTGCAAAAATAAACGAGCAACCCAATTTTTTATCCATTGTATTGACAACTGATGAGGCTAGATTTACCAGAGAAGGTCTTTTCAATATGTATAACACACATGTCTGGGCAGACGAAAATTTTCATGCTGTAAGGGTCCGCAGCCACCGCGGCTAAATGGAGAACAATACTTAAATTTTTTGAATAACCACCTTTTTGAATTATTGGAGAATTTGCCTCTAGAACTTCGTGAAAATATGTGGTACTTGCATGATGGTGCCACGTGTCATCATGCACGCATCGTGCAAAATTGGCTAAATGAAACGTTTCCTCAACGACGGATAGGACGAACGGGCCCTGTAGCGTGACCTGCCAGATCGCCAGAACTATATCCGTGTGACTTCTTTTTATGGGGGTACATAAAGAGCTTGGTGTACTCAATCCCAATAGATACAATTGAAATTTTACGTGCACGGGTAGAAAATGCTGCCACAGCAATCCGCAACAACAGACTCATGTTGGCCAGAGTGGAAGAATCTTTTTGTCGGCGTCTTCAAGTTTGTCTTGACAATAACGGCAGTCAATTTGAGCATTTATTGTGATTACTTCGTATTGTTCTTTCTTTCATTGGATATTCAAGGTATGTGCGTTTTATAATAAATAATTTTTTTACTCACTTATTTAAACCACCTGCCGTACATCTAGTCTTTGTAATTGTGACTTGTAAATGCTTGTAACAATTATTTTGAACATACTATTTTTGGTAGTAAAATTTTGACAAATATTTCATTTATGTATTACCGTAGCATTTTTCAATTTGCATTCCAGAACTTTACAATAATAGCAACGGTCAAATTAATGAGTTGCTACGTCGACAGAACTAAAAAGCAGGGAATGTTTTCATGCATTAAGACTGCTTCATTAGTTTCCATTTTACAAGTAAAAAATTTAAAAACTCGACTTTTTGTTGAAAATTGTTTATAACAAATTAAAAATTATGATTCTCGAGTTATAAATTATGCAGAATTCATCTACTAACTGCCTTTGACATAATCGCACAGTCGGTTTCCAGGTAGTATTTATGTTATGAAAAAATGCTTTATTGCTTGGCCTACTAACATATATGTCCAAAAAAAGACAACCTAACAGTTTGTTGTTTTTTAAAAAAACGAGTTAAAAGAATTTAATTTAGAATTCTGGTGTTAGAAGAACGGTGGAGGGTGGCACCTTTGTGGACTTTTCGGTAAATGGAAAATGTCATCTACAAAGCAAAAGCAGAGCTAAAAGTCTTTCAGTCATGTTTTCTATTACAAAACTGTAACGGTGGTGAAAGACTTCACAGTTTTCAAATGTGTTTTTTAATAGTTTATTGGACACTCGTATTAATTTGTTTTTCCGAAATGCAAATATGCAAGTTGGAAAGAGAAAAGATTGAATGTCATCTAGTGGCACAGAGAAATGACAATGATTGATACCAGGTCAGTAGTTACGACGCACTCCAAAAGAGAGGAAAATTTTTTCGTACTGGGGTTGGCGTATTAACTACGATTTTAAATGTATCGGCCCATCTCGTGGGCGATCTCCCTCACAGTCTCTTGCCTTCTACAACTAGTTCTCTTCATTTTTCCTGTTCTTCTGGCTATAGACAATTCGAGCTAAGCATGCGATTCTAGCGTAAATAAATTCAACTAAGCGCCTGATGTCAAGAACTCCTTTTCGTGACGCAACGTCGTGTCACGTGCGTGTGTTATTGTTGGATTGTTTTCAATAATTCTAAAGAAGAAATAAACTAAATTGTAATTTGTTTGTTTGATATCAAGTTGAAGACCAGATTTTAAGTGTCAATGTTAACATTAACTATGAATACATTCGAAACTAACTTAAAAAAATTTCTCACGCTGAAGCTATTGACACTGCTTAAATATCTTCGGCTAGGGTCCATATTGATATAGAACAATATCCACGAAGGCAGGAAGATTTGAGCGTTATAAAAACATGCTCGATAGGGTCAACAGGAGGTTAGCCATTAGAATAACATCCGCATATAGAACAATATCCACGAAGGCAGTGCAGGTGCTTGCCAGAATGCCTCCTTTGTGGATGAAAGCGAACGTAAGATCGGAAATTTATTTAAGGGGCAAAGATCATACCTCTTTGGCAAACGAATCCTTAATGATAGCTTGACAAGAACAATGGGACGATTATTTAGGTTGGGCAAAAATTTTCGTTAAAGATATTAGAAAATGGTTCAATTGTAAGTTGGTAGAAATGGATTATTTTTTAACACAATCCATGTCCGGACACGGAATTTTCGGAAAATATCTCAATTGGATAAAAAAGGCGGATGTCGATACTTGCTGGTTTTGCCAGCAGGTAGACACGCCAGAACATACTATATTCATTTGTGACGAATGGGAAAGCATCCGAAGAGATGCTAGGATTAAAATGGGTTGTAATATAGACCAGAATAATATTTCTGAGTTATTATTGGATTCCGAGGAATCTTGGAAAACTGTAACCAACATGATGCGGGACATTATGCGTGGAAAACAGCAAGAGGAATTTCGTAGGGAGGAACTCCTCGTCAGAGATGATGTGATATCAGATTCTGACGAAGATTGAAGGTTAAAGGTTGTGTGACTGAGAGAATGAATGTATATGAGGTATTTTGAATAATTTTTTCTTTTTTCTTTTTTCGATCTGTTTGAAATTTTTTAGAAACGTCAAAATTTACCAATTGAAGATTTTTGTAATTTTTTGCTCGTGAAGCGTTTATAGTAATTATTAGGAGCAAATAAGTTTCATTTACTTTTCGTAAAGTCGCGAGACGGATTCCATCAGTTTATTTGTAAAGTTACGGCGAAAAATGTAAAAATTTTAGAAACGTCAAAAAATTATTCAATACTACTTTGATTTTGATAGTAAAAATTCTAAGCCTCCTAGGTTTAAAATTTTTAATTATTTATTTATTTCTTTTAATTATTTTCTGAATCATATTTAACCAATCTTATTGAGTCATTTAGGTTGTAACGAACATCACAATTAAAGATGCAAGTTCATGTGAAGCCTTGACAGCCAGAGGGTCCATTATCAAGGGGAGTCAAGGGATGCCTTCTTCACAATTCAATCTAAGATGATCAAAGAGGGAGAGAGTGATAGAGAGTGTGAATGATAGGTAAAGGAGGAAGAAGATGAAATGAGTAAAAGTGTGTGTGAAAGCAAACTAATAAGAGGCAATTTTTGATGATAGAGGGAGAGAGTGATAGAGAGTGAGAATGATAGGTAAAAGGGAAAGAAAACGAAAGGTGAAAAAGTGTGAGTGAAAGCTTACCAAAAGATGTGATCTAATGATAAGATGTAAATGGAACTAAACAGTCACTCATCTCGAAGTAATACTTGACGTAATGTTAATGTGGTTCCCGTGGTGAGGAAGACGTATGGGGGAGGAAGTTAGTAGTCACACAGGTTACCTCCTCTTAAAAAAAAAAAGGTCCAAATTGAGAGGTCTAATCAGAGAATAAAAACGTTTAAAATTTTGGCAAATCGCTTACCAGCCAGATGATATTTTTATAATGGTATGGGCACTTGTAAACCTTTCAAACCCAATCATTTAGACAAAGATGATGCAACATTTTTGTTAAGTAGTTTTCATTCAATTTAAATAACAATTTTTTAATAAATGAAATATCTTTTTCAACTCTTAAAGTAAGATATGTATGATCTGCACTAGCAAATACGACAAGTTAGATCTGACCATAATATTCATTTTTTTCTTTTAATTTGCAAGTTTTAGTCGGTTGGTTATTCAATAATACAATTGCTTCACCTATAAATATTTGCAGCCTTCAATACCTTCCAAAATCGTTTTGGGCGCACCTAATAACAATGATCCCATTTTTTAGATTATTTGCGCTGTTGTTAATCTTTCAAATCCAATTTTGGCGGATGACAAATTTGTAACATAATTATCCCATAACTTTCCCAATTTTTATAATGCAACCTATTTACAAGAAGTCACTTTGGCCCGCGACATGCACTGGCGTTAAAAATTTCTTTCCTGTCTATGACGTCACAGAGCGACAGTTACCTATATTATTGCCACGCGGTAAAACTAATTTGAATTCCCAATACCGTGTCTTTTTTTAATTGAACGTACAATGTAAATATCCCTACCTTCAATTTAAAAAAAAATATTGTAAATTAGTAGTGGAGATCCCGGCAATCCTTGATAATACAAATGATTTATTATGTCAATTTAGAAATAAAATTGTTTAAGTTTAAATTTTTTAGAATTTAACATGTATTCGAACGAGGAAAAGATTAATAATATTATGAATTGGTACAAAAATAGCAATAACTTCAGACTAGTCAGTCCGTTCTAGGGAGACTGTTCTAACCCACTAAACACAAAAACGTATTACAGACGTCTGACCCACGTCGTGTAGCGCTATGCAACGTCAGTCAAAAACGTGGGCCGAACATCGAATAACGTATAAAGACTGATAACACCTGTCGTGAAAACATCGCCAGGCAATGTGCAAACGCGACGTACGTGTTATGCTTCGTACACATTTGAGCAAATTTACGCGCACGAACGCTATCCGTCGGTTGTCGGTTTTTTCAAATACATCAAAGGGTCTGTGTGCTCAGTATACAGCTGGAGCGGTTCTTGTGCGCGTAACTGTGTCTGCTAAATAATTTGTACGCACAAAATTTTATGCGCGCACAGCGTTCGTGCGCGTAAATTTGCTCAAATGTGTATACCTTATACACTTTCAGTTGGGGCGATGTTGTTAGAGATAAGAAATAAATGACTTTACGTAACAAAAGATTTTCGAGAATCCAAATTTTTACCTGAATACGTCCGGTAAGAATTCACACCTAAATAACAGCTTTATTACTTTAAGCCGTGATAAGTACTTTAACGACATCGCCCCAACTGAAAGTGTATAAGGTTTACAAGGCTTTACTTTCGGGTTCTACGTGCGGGTGACGTCGCCCTGAATCGGTTTTTGACTATATTCAGTAATTAGTTACTTAAATTGATTTCTAAATTATTTTAATTAACTAATTTGATTAATTACTTTTTAATAAATATAATTATTTAAATTTTGTAATAGGTATATGTATTTAATGTATTTAAGATAACAACCGTTATTTAAGAAATTAACGTATAGACAATATTAACAATTTATAACTGCAAAACATACAGTGTGTCCCGCAAGTCAACGTCATCCCTTGCACGGATGATAAGCCCAAACATGATCTTACGATTAGTAAAAAGTGGTTAGTTTTCAAAACATTAGCACCTTTACGAATTTTGTAAAAATCGACACCTTTGATCAGTTTTTCGAGTGCGCCACAGTGACAAAATTCCATATTCTAAGATTATAATGTTTACTACGCAACCCTGAATAGTCTATCTATTGATCGCGGTTCAAAAATAAAATTGAGAGTTCTATACCTTTTTTTTTATTAGATAACTTGGCGTTTCATACTGCAAAAATATATAACACGCTAACCTGGTAAGTTATTTTAAGAAATTTCTTATTTATGCCCGGTATTATAAACGATAAATAAGTTACGAGATAACTATTCGTGGAGTAAATTTACTCTCGAACTAAACTACTGGACAAGTTAAATTCTTTATTATAAAACAAATCAACCAGTTAAATAAATACTTCAAAAGTAAATTATTTGAATTCCATTTTACCGACCGAATTATATATTTTCATGCTGACAGTAGATGGCGCCACAGATATTGCAACCTCAAATTTTCAAATTCTGTCATCATTAACTACCATGTGGCGGTAACTGAAATATAAGGTCCTTGATTAAATGTATTGCAAAGGCCCGCGGGAAGATGGCGCTTTCAACGGCCCCGGAAACAACCGAGAATTCCCGGTCGAACTTCGGTCAAGTGCGCCATTTTAAGTTACACGTTTTTTTGAGCAAGTTGTATGTCTGCTCTGTTTTAAATTGTGAGGACAGAACAGCTCCGAGGTAAGCTAAATACTATTAAATAATCTTGCACGTTTAAAATTACTACTTGTTTTCGTAAATTGCTAGGTATTCGTTACCGAAAGATCCATTCATCCGAAGAGAATAGATAAAAACGTTGAAAAGCCCGGAGATGCTACAAAAAAGCCAGAGCAAATACAGTAAAAGTCGCTTATAACGACCAGTCGCTTATAATGACCAGTCTCTTATAACGACCGAAAACCTAGACACAATTGGTAGGATTTCCATATACACAAATGCTTTTAACATTCGGATATAACGACGTCCGAATATAGCGACGGAATTTTTCGGTCCCTTGGCCGTCGTTATAACCGACTTCCACTGTACAAAGTTTGCCAAAATCACTTTGAACCAATTTGTTTTAATGCTAACGGTCGCTTAATGAAAAATGCTGTATCCACGTTAAACTTGCCTGGCTTAGATTCTGATGGGCAAAGTACATGTTTTAGCAATCCTAAAACAAGTGCTAAAATATTGGTCACACCTGAAAAAAATCGTGATACTCTTAATGATACGAGAGTATTAACGTTAGGGATGGAATTTGATCATTTCAAAGTCACTTCACCTACCAAGACATTTATTGGCCCACACAAGGGAGTAAATGTTTCCTTGTTTGGTAGTGTTTACTATGACGGTATGTGTTTTTGTTGTAATTAATTTCAAATGCTAATTTGCATTTCTGTTTAAAAGCGACGAACATCAGTACGAACATCAGTGCTGTATCTACGAATCGTGTAAATCCCGGACTGAATCGGCAAGAGAAACTACGAAAGTCAAAGAAACCATTCAAAGACTTTCTCAGCAAGTGCGGAGCAACGACTACGAAGGAATTAACACCACAGGCTAAGAGATGCTATCGCCAAGCCATTTTGTTGCAACAAATGGTTTCAAAACATAAATTCAAAATTTTATCTCTTCAAAAACAATTAAAATATCTAAAAAAAAAGGTAATGCAGTAAGTTGCTTGAAGAATCTCAACCGCACCAGTTGAGTTGAGTTGAGGGAGTTGATCAAGACTTTCTTACATCTTTGGCATTCAGTAAATATAAAAATCGCCGAAATCGTTACTAATTTCATTAGAAAAAAATACTTCATTGACAGTGCGTTAAATATGTAAATGAACACACAGACACATATTTTAAATCTTTGTTTTTTTCTTTTTCTGTTGCAGATCCCAATGTCCATGCAAAACCACAGATAGCCAAAGTGAGTTAATGATTAATTCTGGATGCATTTTCTAAATTAATCGTTAATTTAAGTTTTGCATGGACAACTGGTGTTTTATTTTTTTCTGTTTATTGTTGTATTCAGAATAAAGATCTCTATAAAAAATACTAAGGACAAACGTTCTCGATAATATTTTTCCCGTTCTAAGTTTATCATCATTTCCGTCATATAATTTTTTTATTACACAATCTCAAGATGTAAATGTTATCCTCTACTTTCGATAAGTAATTTCTTAAAACTCTGCAGGTTCAATACAACATCCTTAAAGCCATTTCAACGGGATGTGGTGGGTCACAGATAATAAAGGAATAAAGTGGTGAGTCGTGGTTGGTAAGCGATGTGACACACAGGAAAGGCTAACATGATTTAATTTTGACACTGTCACTGTTAACAGTAAAACATTTCATTTAATAAAGCATGTAATGTTCAAGGATTTATTAATTTTTCATCCATAAATCTTATTAAATTAATTACTCAATAGTAACGCTTGCGGAAGCTGCAGCTGAAGCTGAAAATATAGGCATTAGTAATTTGTTTCAAACTAACACTTTTAACCTACCTGCAGCTTCGACCGATACCGTTCCGATACAATTTGGATTACATCCAGCACCTTCTGGCACTGGCGCTGGCGCTGGCGCTTTGGTGGTTGCTGGCGCTGCTGTCGTTGATGGTGGTGGTGATGCAGGACTTCCTGGTTGCGCTGGAGTTATCACGTGTATGAAGTGACTCTCTCCCAAAGCCTTCAAAATTGTTAATTTACTTTAATAATGATGCAAGCAAATTTAATGTAGGTAGTTAAAAATTACCAAGAACGCAGCCAGGGTTCCAAAGAACAGTAGAATTCCATAGTGCATTTTGCTGTCCTGTAGATGATTTAGCAGTGTGACATTTCGAAAAGTAAAAATCTTTTTATATAGCGACTGCAAACAATACATTTACATAGACATTATTCAGAACTGTAACCATCAAACACGATTAGTGGAAGCGAATTTAACTTTATTCAAAGTAATCCAATTAATAAAATTTTTTACTTCCTCAATTACTGTAATTCGGAAATGTTTCATTCAATAGCCATAACAAAGTTTTTTCGACATTGACATATTTTTATGTTTTAATTTAGCAGCTATTTCCAAATAAAATATTTATTCCGTGCAAGTATGCTAATAATAAGCTTTTTAGCGTAAATGATTGTTATTAAGTGTTAATTTAGAAATAACTTAATTTAACATTAAACAAATAATTTCCGTCAAAAAAATTCATAGTGAATTTGTTTTATGATAATTATAATAAAGAATGAGACGTTTGCTATTGACGCTTTTTAAAACGTTTTTGTAAAATGATGAAGCTTATTCAAAAGAAATAAATCGACAAATATAATTAAATGGTACTAATGGTTCAACGAAACTTTATTATAGATTAATTGAACAAAAAGGTTTAGCTATTTTAAAGGACAATTTTTGGACCTTCAAGGAAATTCTTCTCCCGAATTGGACATACGATCTTCAAGATGATTTCGGCGGGTTACGTACGTACCTAATCGATTGTGAAAATGTGAAAAAAAGTTTTAGTTATACCACTTACAATATCAGTTGGGGCGATGTCGTTAAAGTATTTATCACGGCTTAAAGTAATAAAACTGTTCTTTAGGTGTGAATTGTTACCGGACAATTCAGGTAAAAATTTGAATACTCGAAAATTTGTACAATAGTATATTGGGATATAAAATTAATAAGTGCATTATAACAGAATCGAGGAGGAGTTCAAAAAATCGAGACGTAGTTAAGATTTTTCAACTTCCAAGATTCTGTTATGGCATTTAATAACCGTATAGTCCACAATGTTTTTCACACAATCGCTTATACAAAATAAAATAAAGAAATTTAGACTGACTTTGACGTAATTTTTTTTACAAGAATATTTTACACAAATAACTTACTCGATCGGTGTGGTAAGTTTAACTTACAGATTCTGTCAACAACAATGGTAAGTAGATAGTAACAACATGATTGTGCGAAAAATTATTTAAAATTTTATATTTGTATATTTACACATTAAGGTGGTTCGGCGCCCCATGACTAAATTCAATGGTTTTGTACGTTGTCCGTACAGTCGCATTTTCAAATTTGAAAAGAAGGTCGCTATCTTATACGACGAGTACACGCTAGCCAGACGACTTCCACTTAATTACAGTTTGATATTATGTCAATTAAGCTTGTTATTAATTAAAATGTCCTAATTTCACCTAGTCGTAAAAGCTGCTGTACGGCTCCAATTTTCAACATTTTGCTTTAAAATTTTAATGGTCTTGTAGCTTACTCATTTATCGGCAGCCCTCACTATATCGTTTTTCTTCATATACTACCGTTTTTTAATTATTTCAATGTTTGTAAATTCATATCAAAAAAAGTGCCGAGAATTGGCCAAGGAAAAGATCGCCTGAAGGCAACCGTCAAATTGATTTATTGCTGGTGCTCGAGATACTAACGTTTTGTGGTCTGCTCTGATGCAACAAGAGAATTCTAATTTTGGTATACGAAACATTGAATGACAAAACTGCACATTTTGGGTATATTTTAGCTACCTGGTTCGAACCCTCTTTTCCAAATCAGAAAACTATAAAAACAAGTGATCATGCTAAAGTGGATCAAGCGTTATATTTGTGGTTTACCCAACAACGCGCCTTGGACATTTCATTATCTGGTCCGATTCTCCAAGAAAAGGCAATTGACATTAGTGAAGACCTTCCTATAACTGAAGCAGTTAATAATTTTAGAGCAAGTGAAGGGTGGATCGCAAGATGAAAAGCTCGCCATGGAGTTAGACAACTTCGAGTTTGGGGTGAAAAATTATTAGCTGGCACATTGGCTGCTGAAATTTTTAAAAAGAAGTTTAAAGAAATTATTGAAGAAAATGGTTATAGTCCGGATCAGCTTTATAACTGCGATGAAACTGGGCTTTATTATGAAATGGTTCCGTGTAAAACTTTAGCAGGAAAAAATGAAACTTTAGCATTCGGCCATAAGAAAAGTAAGGATCGGGTGACCATTCTTGCTTGCAGCAACTATTCTGGACGTTATAAATTGCGGCTAATGTGTATTGGAAAGTCGGCAAAACCAAGGGCATTTAAACACCTAAGCCCTAATGTTATGCCACTGTATTATAAAAATCAAAAAAGCGCTTGGATGAATTCCGAGTTGTTTAAAAACTGGTTTCTTGAAGATTATGTTCCAGCAGTGAAAATGTTTTTGAAAAAATGCGGACATGCGATTAAAGCATTGCTACTGATCGACAACGCACCCTCTCATCTATCCAGCGAAGAGCTGAGATTTAACGACATTAGGGTACCATTTTTACCACCAAATAGTACGTCGTTACTCCAACCAATGGATCAAGGCGTTTTGGAAAATTTAAAAGGAAATTACCGGAAGTGTTTACTGCAATCCATATTGAAAAAAGCGGATGAAGCAGGCGATTTAAGCGATTGCTTAAAAAAAATAAATCTTAAAGATGTGGTGTATTGGATCACGGATGCCTGGAATAAAGTAAAAGACTCTACGATACAAAAGTCGTGGAATAAAATCGTCGAACATGAAGGAAAGTGTGAGGAACTCGTCGATGGGGAAGATGTTGTGAATTTATGCGAACTTGCGACAAAAATAAAGGGTCTTGAAGATGTTACTTGCGAAGAAATTGATGCTTGGGTACAACTAGAAAAGGGTGATGGTGAAGAATTATCAAATCTAGATCTTCTTGAACTAACAAGTGAGAATAACGACAATCAGAGTTCAAACGAGACAAAAACTATTTCGCATCATGAAGGAGTGGAGAGTTTACAGAAAACCTTACTATACATTGAGCAGCAACCAGAAGCTACTGCAACTGACGTTCTTTTAATTAAAAGATGGAAGGACATTGCAGCTAAAAAACTGTACCAATGTAGAAAAAAACAATTAAACTTAGATTCATTTTTCAAATAGAACAGTTAAATATACTTAAGTTGGTTGAAAATGTATATGTACAATTATTGTTAATAGAAAATTAACTTTTTCCAGTTTTTGTAACCTCCGCTTTAACCGAAATTTCGGTTATCCGAAACAGGTCCGGTCCCGTATATTTCGGATAATCGGGCGTCTACTGTATTAAACTTTTCATGCGACAGTGCAAAAATGTAACTTGAAATGCAAATAAAGCGATTCCATTTAATTATCTCACGTATCGAATTTATCCGTTAATTTACGAAAGCACTGTAGAATATGTACTCGCATATCCCATACATGGAAAATAATAACAAATTATTGTGAGTTATTTTTATCATAAACTAGCTGAAGTGCCCGGCTTCGCTCGGTGTACAAAATTTGGTGGCTGTAGGATACTTCTTTTCATGCGAAAATCTAGTTGGGCGATCCCCCCCCCCCCCCCAAGATGAACTTGTGTACAATATTTGATAGCTGTAGGACATTTCTTTCTATGCGAGAATCTGTTTCGGTGATACCCTCCTACCAAAATGTACTTGTATACAAAATTTGGTGGCTGGAGGACACTTATTTCTATGCGAAAAAATGATTGGGTGATAAGCTCCATCCCCACTACGTTGCACTTGTGTACAAAATTTGGTGGCTCTAGGATATTTCTCTGTGCAGAATTTCCCCCCCCCGCCGGCATCAAACTAAGGCCCCCCACTAACATGCACTTGTATACAAAATTTGGTAGCTGTGGGACACTTCTTTCTGTGCGAAATTCTTTTTGGGGTAATCTCCCTCCGCCCGGCATCAAACTAAGACCCCCCTACTAAGATGCACTTGTGTACAAAATTTGGTGACTTTGGGCCCCTCCCCTCCCCAACGGCACCGAACTTTACAGGAACACTCTCCAGGTTATGTTAGAGTATTCCTGAAACTTTCATCAAAATCGGTTCAGCGGTTTCCGAATCTATAAGCTACATCCATAAATACATACCCACAGAAAGAAATAGTCAGTCTAATAGTAAAAAAACGTGTATTTGCAGCTGATTTATTTATGTTTAAGTATTTAAATTGTCGAAAAGTACACTTTATTAACTATAGCTGACCCGACAGACATTGTCCTGTCCAAATTTCAATAAAAATCACTTTAAGTTTTTCGAAAATTTTCAATTTTTTAATTTAAATAGATAATTGTACATACAACGTTTCTAGCTTAAACAGTATGAGCTGTGCGTTGATCATCAGTCAGTCAACTTTTCTTTTATATAGATTTAATAATTACATAGACCACCTTCGGTGTTATGAGAGTCTTGATGAAATGCCCGTAGATAATTTAGAAGAGCTTGAAGAGGTGTAGACAACTTTGAAGCCTCAATGAGTATTGTGCGCTGTTAGCAACAAAGCAGATAGATATGCTGCGATTAAAAAGAAGTGCGGTGTCCCACTCAAGTGATTCTCGCCAAGAATTTGTACTCCAAGAACGCCATATCGATTGCAACAAAAGCCGCCATCCAAATGAATCTAAATAAAACCCGAGTGTTTTCTCTTTTTTTACTGAAGACGATAGTGGAACCAAAACTTCTTTTTTTTTAAATATTTTAAATCCAACTGTACAGCGCAGTGGTTCATTTTTTTTACTTTCATATGTAGATTCATGTTTTCTGTTCTTGTACGGTCTGGAACATCAACATCATGCCAGTGAATCAGTAGCTAGTGTAAATGCGTTTCTTCCACATAATCGTTTTATTTTTCAAAGTTCAACTGTTACTTATCACCATTTTGTTTTTGGTTTAAGTTAACGTTGTCGGCGCTGATATAGATTACTGGTGACCACCATTGAAATAACTTTTAGTATCGTTAATATTTAGGTATGTAAATAATAAATTGTGTTAACCGAGCAACATCGTGTTTTGTGCTCGTTTAATGTAATGTCAGACAATATAATATGCTAGAAAATGATTTCCGCTACAGAGACGCAACACATCGCTTTACGTAGAGGGGCCAGCCATTTCGTTAACCAATTGTTAAGTTTAAAAAGTTGAAAATGTCTCGGAAATTAATATTCATAATCTTATAAAGTTAATTTGGAAATGAACAAAATACGAAAAGATTATAACTCGTTCTGAATTTACGTACTGTCACTGAAAATATAGGATTCGGAAAACAAACTTAAATTGACCATTTCCAGACACCTCGTACATATTGCCAAATTGAAAATTAACAAAAAGTTCTCGAACTTATAATTTCGCAAGTAAAAGTTTGAACAGAACTGAACATAAAAACAATTAAAATAACTGATTGATGCTTATTGATGTTATGAGGCTCTCAAAAAATAACTAACGCTTAACAAAAGAAAGAAAGAAACACTACGACCTTACAATTATTTTGAATGGCGATTTTTATTACAATCGACATGCGTTCTTCCCGTTTGTTTGCGAAAATCACTTCAGTGGGACACAGCACCTCTTTTTAATCGTAGTTTATCTATCCGCTTTCATGTTGCTAATAGTTGTGTACATCTCTTCAAACTATTTTAAATAATCTGCACGAATGTCATCATAAATTGTCGAGTTTCCCAAGCGCCACATATCTATCGAATTGAGAAAAATTAGTCTGAACCGCCGACAGCTTGCCTGAGTTGCCATAAGTTTAAAAGAAATAGTAATTTGGAGGGTTCATCGATGACGTTAATCGGAATCGCTATCCTGGCCCCCGAGCTGATGTCAGTGCAATCGATAGGAATCCGTATTGCAGATGTTCTCGGCTGATCCAATACGGAAACGTTCCTGATGAAACGGTTAACGGTTGAACAGGGAAGAACTTCCGAGACTCAAGGTCGTACTTGTTTCTTCCCTTTATCGATGGTGGGTGTTCGAATCTGTTCAGTGCGATCGGATGTTGTTGAAGTGATCCTAAATTAGTTTTGTTTAACACTAAACTATTAAATCCAGTAATGTTGGCTTTCTAAAAATAAACTAATTCAGTACTTCCTTGTAAACTGCATTAGTGGTATCACCCAGCGGTTGTCCAGTTGCTACAGCTCTCGTCTTTCATGCAAGGCCAATTGTGATTTACGGTTCCTCTGGCCCATGTATCACGTTTGACCTGACTATATCGTAAAGCTAGCTGACCCGACAGACGTCCTGTCCAAATTTCAAACACCATTTTGTTTATTGTAATGCTTTGTGATACATGACCTTTAGTTGTGTTGTCTGGCGCGTAAATAAACAAAACTGATGGTTTCCGCCCCGGGGACATACAATTGACAATGCACGAAGCTATGGATTTTGTAGGTTAATGCCGCAAACGCTCAATGACTGCCCTTGTAATTTGTTTATTGTCATTGCGAATGCAAGCCGCACTGAAAACTGCAAGCATTTAAATTCGAATATCACAACAGAATCACAATATTGAACTGAAATTAAATAACTGAATGACTCCACCATAACCGCATGGTTTATTTACAATTGAGAATGACAGTTGTCAAATGTCGAACTATATTTAGCCTTGGTCCCAGTTTGATTTTTACAATTTCTTAAAATTTTAAAGGCAACTTTTAAAAAATATCTTTCCGTCATAACCTGGCTCGAAGTATTACTAAAATTTTAGTAAAAGAATTAGCCAAATCTGTCTAGTAGTTCTGAAGTTATGCGTTACCAACACACGGTATTTCATTTTTATTTATATAGATGTATCTCATTTCACGTAAACAAGATTTATTTAATTGAGTTTTTGGCGGACTTTTTCATACGATTTGTCGCGCTTTTTCTAGGAGCACATGTTTTTTTTATGTCCAGAATATTTGTTAGTAGACATTTTTCACAAAATTTTTCACTAGAATGTTTGAACAGACATTGATCGTTCGAAACGGTAATTTTAATTTTGAACAATTTCACAACTTCAAAATCACTTTCAAGATGTAAAATTGCATTCAATAGATGGACAGGTGGTGTCTACAATACTTTATACTATCAAAAAAGAGGAAACAATAAATTTAAAATGAACAAGAAAGGCGCCTTTGTTACTTATTGAAAAATGCGTTTTTTTCATTAAAATAACTTATGTGTCCTTGCCTTTATTTTAATTTCTAAGTAAAAATTCTTCCTGCCCCCCCCCCTCACACAATGCTTATTCTTCAAAATTGTATTTTTAGATTTGCAATATCTTTAATATTAAGGGCGTAATGCTGCAGTTAGTTTGTAAGCGTTTCGTGTAGGAAATATTGTGCAGTAACCATTGTATATAATCGAGTGAAGTAAACAGTAATTTGTTAATTAAAGATGAATTGAAGTTCTGCTAGAAGAAAAATATGTTTCTATAAAAAATTTCTATTTAATAATAATGTTTAAAAAATGCCTTATGTTTATCATGTATTTTAAGGCGCCACGTTTGTCTTTTATGACAAATTCGACTTTCTACATCTTCATGCATATTTTACCATTGAATATAATTTTTTTGCACATCACTCAGATGAGCCGTTTTGACGTAATATGGACAACATGAACCTATGTTTTTAAATACACATTGCCTAAATTTCAGGCGTTTAAAAATATAATAATAAAATTATCGCAGCGTAACATGCCAGATGTACCGGATGCAAAGTGGCGCGCCAATTTCGGAGAACGTACACTGTAAAATCCAGATTTGTTTAAGGAAATCTTTGGTTGTGTTTTTTTGTATCAGTCGCTCATTGACTTTCAGTGGAGTAAAGTTACTAATAACTTGAAATACCGAGAAATTGTTTTTATACAAAGTGTTTAAAAAAAACAAACAAAGTGTGATCTTGTGTTGCGTTTCTATTACATTGCTAAAGGGTAGTTTAGGTAAATAATTTTTATTTAATTTGTTCACCATTTACGTGTAGGTAGTAGTAGTAGTAGTAGTAGGTAGTATTGTGCTTACCATTAAGTTCTCTCGACAATGCCTCGATTAACTATTGGAGCTAAACGTAAATCCCAAAGACAAAAAATGAAAAAAGTTCGCAGCAAGATAGGAATTTTGTCCAATCCAATTGTTGAACAAGCATCAACAAGCAGCACTTTGGCTTCGCCTGGGATAGACAATAATGTACAATTACCCCGTAATAGTTTTACCGATGAAATAAATGTGGAAAATGTAGCAAAAACTAGTAGCATTGCGCGTGACAATAACGATATTAGTGGCCGAAGAATAGTGAATATTGAAAGATTTTTTAAGCAAATCATCACTTTTAGACATAATCAACTTTTCTCTTGTTCTAATGAACATTTAAATATAACGAAAGAACAAAGAATTGGACTACAAAGCAAATTTACTATTGTGTGTGATATGTGCAAATCTGAAAAATTTATATTTTCGGACGATGATCAAAATACTATGGATATCAATAAAGCAGCAGTATTGGGGATTATTTCTACTGGAGACGGCTATTCCCAACTACGAGAAGTAGTTTCTACATGTGATATTCCATGTATGGGACCTCATTTGTTCACTGCAACCGAAAAAACAGTTTCACAGTTTGTTCATGATACGGCATGGGAAATAATCGAAAAGCCTGGGAAAGAAGAAGCAAAACTTGCAATTGAAGAAGGAAACGTGGATTCAGATGGCATACCCGTAATAAGTGTAATCGCAGATGGCGCTTGGAGTAAAAGGAGTTACCGAGTGAATTACAATGCTTCATCTGGGGTTGGTGTTATAATCGGACAAAAAACTGGTAAAGTGTTGTTTTTAGATGTCCGAAATAAATATTGTTGTGTATGTTCTCGTGCCAAAACACGAAACACTGAACCGCCAAACCATATCTGTTTTAAGAACTGGAACAAGGCGTCTACAGGAATGGAATCTGATATTCTTGTTGAAGGTTTTATGAGGAGCATTGAAATGCATAATTTAAAATACGGGTATTTGATTGGAGATGGTGATAGTAGTGTTACAAAAAAATTGATGGAAGCTCGTCCCTATGGTTCCCGAATAATTCAAAAAATTGAATGCTGCAATCATTTGCTGCGGAACTTCTGTACAAAGCTTCGAGAGCTTTCTCAGCGAAGAATAAGTTCCAAAAAAGTGATAGTTCCAATAACGCAGAGAAATTGCCTTAATAATAGAATTAAGCGGTTAAGGAATGGTGTCCAAGGTGCCATTAAATATGCTAATTCTTTGGAATTATCACATAGTCAAAAAATTACGCAGCTTCGCAATGATATTCGAAATGGACCTAATCACGTTTTTGGGGAACACGATGACTGCTCGTCTTACTTCTGCACTGATCTTAAAGTTAATGAAGAGTGGATTTCAGAAATGAAGGTATCTGGCCTCTATCAAGATGTCATGGCAATCGTTGATAGAGTTGCGAGAAATGCAGAAAGTTTGTTGATAAACATGGACAATAATGCAGCGGAGTGTTACAATTCTATTTTGGCAAAATTCGTTGGCGGCAAAAGAATTAATTTCAGTGGAAGGGGCTCATATCAAACTCGATGCGAAGCTGCTTCAATTTCTTTCAATTTAGAACCTGGTGAATTACCGCGGGTTATTCATAAAAGAGCTGTGCACTCCAGTCCAGGGAAACACACTCAACGCTTTATGAATAGTTTGAAAAGGGTAAGAACTTGGAAAAGATGCAGACAGGAATTATTTCCAGATGTAAAAAAGAAAAAAAGGGAGCCCATAACACCTGCCGACAGTGATTATGGTGCCACAGAAAGTGAAATTGTTGTAATGTTAACTAAAGAGCAGTACGATATAAAAGAACAAGAAATGTTAGCGTTGATTAAAAAATCGGATTCTGAACGAGACGAATTACAACATACCACGATAGGTCAAAGTACCAATTTATTATGGCGACAGGAGCGTTCCATACGGTTGACTGCGTCCAATTTTGCAGCAATATGCAAAATACGAAAAACTACACATTGCGCAAATTTGGTAAAGCGTCTTTTGTATGATAAATTTTTCGGGACTGCAGCAACACGTTGGGGACAGGAACACGAATTTGTTGCTCTAAGAGAGTTGGAGAAAACACATGGAATTCGTGTACGCGAATGTGGTCTGTTTATTGACGGTGAATTTAATTTCTTAGCAGCTTCGCCGGATGGTGTAATAGATGACGATGGGATTGTCGAAATAAAATGTCCCTCAACAGCCGCATCGTCTTCACCAACGGAAGCCATTCGAGAAAAGAAAATTAAATTTTCGGAGATAATAAATGGTGAAATAACATTAAAAACTAAAGACAGTTACTATTTCCAAGTACAGGGCCAGCTACATGTAACAAATAGAAAGTATTGCATGTTTGTTATATGGACACCATTTGGACTAAGCGTACAAAAAATCGTCAGGGACGATATTTTCTGGCGTGCGAACATGCAGAATCAGTTGGTGACTTTCTTTTCCAAATGCTTTCTACCTGAATTGGTTGATCCGCAGTATCCGAAGAAAATGCCAATTCGTGATTTGCGTCAAAATGAAGATTCAACAGGAATTCAGAATAGGCAGTAGAACGGCCAATGCAAATTTCTTGATTAGGCAAATAACGGAGAAAGCACTTCTTTTTAATCACAGCATATCTATCTGCTTTGTTGTTGCTAACAGCGCACCTCATTGAGGCTTCAAAGTTGTGTACACTTCTTCCAGCTCTTCTAAATGATCTCCAGGCCTTTCATTAACCTTGACTTACCTTTTCTTTTTGAAGGGTTTCTTTTAGAATTACCATCTTTACCCTCATGATTATTTCCTTCAGTCTCATCGGAATCTGTAAAAAATAAGGTTTATTTGTTGTAGTGAAAGCATAATTATATGATTAATTTTGCGACATTAAAATTTCTTTCAGTTATACTTTACTCTTTTCTGTTATACTACCTTAATTTTGTCTGTGTTTGTATCCTCTTCATGAAGATTCAATTGGCATGCATTGACAGATTTATCATTATCAGGGGCCCTCACTTCGTTGTTTTTTTTTTTCATTTTAAATAAACGTGAAATATCTTTTATTAAGAGTTTTCTTCTATAATTTATTACGAAGTTTAATTTTTAATTATTGTTTTATTTATTTTCAAAAAGTTCATAATTTATTTTTATTTATACAATAAAATTGTTTTTATGGCAATTTGAAAAAAAAATTGATAACGCACGATGAGGTAATTCTGAAAAAATGTCTCCACGAACTCCTCTAATTGAAAAGCTACTAAAAGTAATTTAAAAAAGTAAATTCAATAAAGCACTTACCAGTAACTTTGCGTGACATTTGCAAAATTAAATTCGTCCTGCTGAACATATTTGAAAAATTTCACACACACTACACAACACTGCCGCGTTATATTTGTTTTGAATGAATTTTGGGTTAGTGCCGTGAGATCACAAATTTGCAAAGTTTATTCTTTATTATTTGAATCGTGCGGGTTTATCATTTCCTGCAGATATTGTTGTTCGTGTAGTTTTAATCAGCTACGTATTGTTCAACAAACTACTAGAAACTTATGAGGATACATTTTTGAGAATTGGTAACAAAAGGCATTTAATTTTAATTAACCTAATTTTTAATTACTGGCAGCTGCACGAATCAGAACATTACTGCCTCAATATTAATTGTAAAAATCATACACACGAAACTATTTTAAAATTAATCATGAACAGTACAACAAACTCTCTATTGAAAAATTATTGCGGAAAATCCAACTATAGATTGGGTAAAAATAAAAAAGGAAGCTCGACACCGTTGCAAATAAATAATTAGGTTATAATTTCGTAAGCTGGTTGTTTGTGTTGTTTTCAAAAAGTCTTCAAATTGTAAAAATAACTCGGAAAGTAATTTTTAAATCACGATATTATTTTAAACTTGATGGTTTGCTTTGAAATT
The DNA here is from genome assembly GCA_949768715.1 of Dascillus cervinus. NCBI lineage: Eukaryota > Metazoa > Arthropoda > Insecta > Coleoptera > Dascillidae > Dascillus > Dascillus cervinus. The sequence continues at coordinate 16,998,291 of OX458318.1, read as the reverse complement.
TCGTTTTCCTAATAAAATCGAATGGGGTGCGACTGAGGGTTCAGTTCACGACTGGCAGCCCTGTTTAAACAAGAAACCCTCATTTATTAAATTTTCAATTTATGTCTGTGTGCAAACGGCGATCGCCGTGCAAAAGCAGTAGTAAGTTGTCCATATCGCAAGCATGACTACTAGTAAACACGTCGCAGGCCATCCGCCAGGCCTCGTTTCTTAAGTAGGTAATGGTTGTACTCATTTGTTTGTGGAAATTATTACTCCTATATTTCTGGAGAATATTTTATTTTTTATTTCTGCAGAAAATAGAAATAAAATAGTATTTCTGCGAACTACGAAAGAAAATTTTTTGTATTCTTTTATTTCTGTGGACGCTTTGATTTGAGCGGAATCGTTTATTTTGAACATTTTTTTTTTTTAATTTTTGCGGAAATAAATTTCACATCGTGGCCCAGACGGCGTTTCATTTTTTTCACCGTCATTTTTGTTAATTTAAAAAATGCAAAATCGACGAAGCAGCAGCTGTCCGAACGATAAAAAAGCCTTTCCGAATAATAGTGTGGTGTCATGTTTCAGCTCGAGTAAAATAAACATTTGCCATATAGAACAATAACATCTCCATCCCATAATCGTTAAACGATAATTTCTACAAACACGTCAACCATAGCTTGCATCACACGTCAGATGCACTACCGTAAATGACAACGGCGATTTTATATCTCACTCAGAACTTTATTGTTCTTGTCGTCGAAAACTTTTCAGTAGCCAGCATTACGCCCTTAAAGCAGATATTTTAATCCTGCGAATGATCTACAAAAATATTCCTACATGTTAGCGACAACGTGACCAATAACTCAATTTTGGGGCCTAGCGGTCAAGAGAGGGGACAGGATGTGTGAGATCCCCCCCCCCCCCGCGCGTCAGGGTACACGAGGAACCGGTAGTAGTTCCGATCGACGAGAAATGTGAACCTGAACGCCTTGAGCGCTAATAGTTGTCCTGTTATATAATTATTGAATTACTCTTTATTATTATAATAAATAAATAATTTGACATACATTACACCCTTAAGGGCATATAGTACCCTCAGAACGTTGATATGTTTAAATCTAAAATTTTTAGCAATAAATGAAGGCAAAATGGAATATGTTACAAGAATCTATTTCGCTTAATTGTAGATAAAAAAAAATTATTACTAATAGTTTAGAAGTTAGATTTATTTAATTTCTCGCATAAGTTACCCCTTTTATTCTTAAAAAAAAAAAATTTAGTTTTCACCACTCTATTAGGAAACATGTTCTCTAGGAATTTTGCGCAATATTAATGCGTATTATTTTGTCAAAGAGATATGAATTATTTTGTAATCCCGTTCCTAGTCAGTTACGGCACGGGATTACAAAATAATTCATATCTCTTAATTGATAAAAAAATACGCATTAATATTTTTTAAGAATAAAAGTGGTAACTTACGCGAGAAATTAAATACATCTAACTTCTAAACTATTAGTAATAATTTTTTTTTATCTACAATTAAGCGAAATAGATTCTTATAACACATTCCATGCATCTCTTTCTTTCATTTATTGCTAAAAAGCCAAATTTTAGATTTAAACATATCAACGTTCTGAGGGTACTATACGCCCTTAAGGCTCCTGTTTTGTAAAGAGTTTCAGTGTAACTTATTAAAATAAATTGCTTTAGCATACCCCTTAATACAGGCAACACCTTAAACTTTTTTATAACCAACATATCACAATAGAATAGCTCAATGTTTAACAATGAAAACGGCTTTCGAGTGCTAACATTCCAAGTGCCTGCTTACATCCGAGGAGCAAACATTCAAAACGTGTTTTGTCAAAACTAGACAAAACGCACAGCGTGTTCTTACCTAAAGGTTCATTTTCAGGGGCTGTTTTACACGGGCCATTTTTTTTTTTTTTTTTGATCGAATGTATCGGTTTAGTTTGATTCTAGAGGTTCGAATGAATGCCATTGCGTGTTTAACTCAAAATCTTATTTTTTGGACAAAACACGTTTTGAATGTTTGCTCCTCATCTAATTTAATAGTTTTATTTACTTAGTAAAGGAGTTTTTAAAAGCTTTTGCTGTTAATAAAATTTATGTTTTCTAATTTACTTATGGAAGATAGAAAAATTTAATGTGCAGACAATGAGTACCCGACACTAATGTGTTAAAATAAAATGCCGACGAAGTCGTTACTAGAAAACAAATGATTGGAAATTGGATTTTATATAAACCGTGTATTATTATTAAATTAAAATGTACGGGTTCGATGATTTTTCTTTTAAACAATTGTTTCAAGTTTAATTAATTTTTTCCATATTGTAGTTGCTCACTCTGTAATGAACTGTTGAAAAAATTATCATAACTAATTTTAATAAATAAATCTATATAAATAAAAATGAAATATGGTGTGTTGGTAACGCCATAACTTCAGAACTGGTCGACAGATTTGGCTAATTCTTTAAGTAAAATTTTAGTAATACTTCGAGCCAGGTTATGACGGAAAGATATTTTTTAAAAGTTGCCTTTAAAATTTTAAGAAATTGTAAAAATCAAACTGGGATCAAGGCTAAACATAGTTCGACATTTGGCAACTGTCATTCTCAATTGTAAATAAACCATGCGGTTATAGTGGAGTCATTCAGTTATTTAATTTCAATTCAATATTGTGATTCTGTTGTGATATTCGAATTTAAATGCTTGCAGTTTCCAGTGCGGCTTGCATTCGCAATGACAATAAACAAATTACAAGGGCAGTCATTGAGCGTTTGCGGCATTAACCTACAAAATCCATAGCTTCGTGCATTGTCAATTGTATGTCGCCTGTCCCCGGGGCGGAAACCATCAGTTTTGTTTATTTACGCGCCAGACAACACAACTAAAGGTCATGTATCACAAAGCATTACAATAAACAAAATGGTGTTTGAAATTTGGACAGGACGTCTGTCGGGTCAGCTAGCTTTACGATATAGTCAGGTCAAACATGATACATGGGCCACAGGAACCGTAAATCACAATTGGCCTTGCATGAAAGACGCCAGCTGTAGCAACAGATACCCACGATCCTTATTGACGGATACCTTCGGTATCGACGAAAGTCTACATCTGATAGTGGTTTCTTCATTGATATCAACGGTATGCAACTGGACAACCGCTGGGTGGTACCACTAATGCAGTTTACAAGGAAGTACTAAATTAGTTTAATTGAAACTTCAATTTTTTTTAGAAATCCAACATTACTGGATTTAATAGTTTAGTGTTAAACAAAACTAATTTAGGATCACTTCAACAACATACGATCGCACTGAACAGATTCGAACACCCACCATCGATAAATGGCAACTGAGGCAAGCTGTCGGCGGTTCAGACTAAGTTTTCTCAATTCGATAGATATGTGGCGCTTGGGAAACTCGACAATTTATGAAATTCATGATGACATGCGTGCAGATTATTTAAAATATCTTGAAGAGATGAAACCTCAATTAATATCGTGCGCTATTAGCAACATGAAGGCGGATAGATAAACTATGATTAAAAAGAGGTGCTGTGTCCCACTGAAGTGATTCTCGCAAACAAACGGGAAGAACGCATGTCGATTGTAATAAAAATCGCCATTCAAAATAATTGTAAGGTCGTAGTGTTTCTTTCTTTCTTTTGTTAAGCGTTAGTTATTTTTTGAGAGCCTCATAACATCAATAAGCATCAATCAGTTATTTTAATTGTTTTTATGTTCAGTTGTGTTCAAACTTTTACTTGCGAAATTATAAGTTCGAGAACTTTTTGTTAATTTTCAATTTGGCAATATGTTCGAGGTGTCTGGGAATGGTCAATTTAAGTTTGTTTTCTGAATCCTATATTTTCAGTGACAGTACGTAAATTCAGAACGAGTTATAATCTTTTCGTATTTTGTTCATTTCCAAATTAATTTTATAAGATTATTAATTTCCGAGACATTTTCAACTTTTTAAACTTAACATTTGGTTAACGAAATGGCTGGCCCTTCTACGTAAAGCGATGTGTTGCGTCTCTGTAGCGGAAATCATTTTCTAGCATATTATATTGTCTGGCATTGCATTAAACGAGCACAAAACACGATGTTGCTCGGTTAACACAATTTATTATTTACATACCTAAATATTAACGATACTAAAAGTTATTTCAATGGTGGTCACCAGTAATCTATATCAGCGCCGACAACGTTAACTTAAACCAAAAACAAAATGGTGATAAGTAACAGTTGAACTTTGAAAAATAAAACTATTATGTGGAAGAAACGCATTTACACTAGCTACTGATTCACTGGCATGATGTTGATGTTCCAGACCGTATTTGCACGAAAGAAGAAAAATAAGTAATGAGAAAAAACATTTCTTCATGTTCACAAAAACAGAAAACTTGAATCTACATATGAAAGTAAAAAAATGAACCACTGCGCTGTACAGTTGGATTTAAAATATTAAAAAAAAAAGAAGTTTTGGTTCCACTATCGTCTTCAGTAAAAAAGAGAAAACACTCGGCTTTTATTTAGATTCATTTGGATGGCGGCTTTTGTTGCAATAGATATGGCGTTCTTGGAGTACAAATTCTTGGCGAGAATCACTTGAGTGGGACACCGCACTTCTTTTTAATCGCAGCATATCTATCTGCTTTGTTGCTAACAGCACACAATACTCATTGAGGCTTCAAAGTTGTCTACACCTCTTCAAGCTCTTCTAAATTATCTACGGGCATTTCAGCAAGACTCTCATAACACCGAAGGTGGTCTATGTAATTATTAAATCTATATAAAAGAAAAGTTGACTGACTGATGATCAACGCACAGCTCATACCGTTTAAGTTGGAAACGTTGAATGTACAATTATCTATTTAAATTTAAAAAATGGAAATTTTCGAAAAACTTAAAGTGCTTTTTATTGAAATTTGGACAGGACAATGTCTGTCGGGTCAGCTATAGTTAATAAAGTGTACTTTTCGACAATTTAAATACTTAAACATAAATAAATCAGCTGCAAATACACGTTTTTTTACTATTAGACTGACTATTTCTTTCTGTGCGTATGTATTTATGGATGTAGCTTATAGATTCGGAAACCGCTGAACCGATTTTGATGAAATTTTAAGGAATACTCTAACATAACCTGGAGAGTGTTCCTATAAAGTTTGGTGCCGAACGGTGGGGGGGGAAGTGTCCCAAAGTCACCAAATTTTGAACACAAGTGCATCTTAGTAGGGGGGACTTAGTTTGATGCCGAACGTGGAGTGGGGGGGTCCATACAGAAATCGCACGGGGGGGATCACTGAAACTTATTTTCGCATAGAAAACAGTGTCCTACAGCCAACAAATTTTGTACACAAGTGCATCTTAGTAGAGGGGACTTTATTTAATGCCGATCGGGGGAGGGGTCCAAACAAAAAACACACGTGGGGATCACTGAAACTTATTTTCGCATAGAAAACAGTGTCCTATAGCCAATAAATTTTGTACACAAGTGCATCTTCGTAGAGAGGACTTAGTTTGATGCCGATCGTGGGGAGGGAAACAAAAATTGCACGGGGCGATTACTGAAACTTATTTTCGCATAGAAAACAGTGTCCTACAGCCACCAAATTTTGTACACAAGTACATCTTATTGTTAGTAGGGGGCTTTCAGGAAAACTCTAAGTTTGGTGCCGATCGGAAGGGGGTGGGGGTTATCGCAAAACAAGATTTTTGCGTAGAAAAAAGTGTCCTAAAGGCATCAAATTTTGTACACAAGTGCATCTTAGTAGGGGGGTCTTAGTTTGATGCCGGTCGGAGGGAGATTACCCCAAAAAGAATTTCGCACAGAAAGAAGTGTCCCACAGCTACCAAATTTTGTATACAAGTGAATGTTAATGGGGGGGCCTTAGTTTGATGCGGGGGGGGGGGGGGAATTCTGCACAGAGAAACATCCTACAGCCACCAAATTTTGTACACAAGTGCAACGTAGTGGGGATGGGGCTTATCACCCAATCATTTTTTCGCATAGAAAGAAGTGTCCTCCGGCCACCAAATTTTGTATACAAGTACATTTCGGTAGGAGGGTATCACCGAAACAGATTCTAGCATAGAAAGCTACAGCTATCAAATTTTGTACACAAGACAATCGTATGGGGGGGGACAGATTTTCGCGTAGAAAGAAGTGACCCACAGCCACCAATTTTGTACACAAGTGCATCTTAATGGGGGGGGGTATCGCCCAAACAGATTTTCGCATGAAAAGAAGTATCCTACAGCCACCAAATTTTGTACACCGAGCGAAGCCGGGCACTTCAGCTAGTAATAAATAAAAATGAATTAATCCGTATAAATTAATTCATCCAAATTCGACTTGTCTCTGAAAATTCGGAAACCAAAAGCTTTATGGATTCGGCTATACAGTAGAACCCCTCTAATCCGCCACCTTTGGGGGTATGGTCGGAACGCAAAAAAGGTCGGATTATCAGAAATATGTAGTACTTAAATAAAATTTGTTTCATAGATACGAACAGTGAGAAAAAAGAAAACAATTATCAAGTTTCAGCTATTTTCTTTATTCAACACACAAATAATTAGAATAAAAGACATTAATAAAAACAGTTACATAAAAATAAAAGAAGCTAACAAGAATTTATAACAGACAAATAATTTTAATAAAATACAGGAAACAATAGTATAAAGGCCCCCCCGACTGTGGTACATTCTACTTTTGCACAATTCACTATTCCTCACATTTTAAAAAATTCAACTTATTATAAAAATGTAAAAAAATTAGTATTATTAGTGATAAATAAATATTTTAAAATACAATTTTTGATATTTTTTTATAGCTCTCTACTTTTGAACATTCAACATTCGCATACATTTTTAGGAACCAATTATGTGCGAAAGTCAAGCGTCACCTTTATTATACATTTAGAGCTGCGTTTTGCAAAAAAACGCATGCACAAGAGAATTTCAAACTACAAAGAAATTATAGTATTGCAAGAAACCTATAAACATAAGAAATAAATTTACGCCAAACTAATTTGTATGATTTTTTAAAGAAAAATTTGCATTGCCTTTAATTTACGTTTTCCCTCCATTTACGTTTTTTTTTTGTCGCTCCTTTTAAAAACGTAAAACGGGGTTTCACTGTACATAGTTGAAGAAATTTAAAAATTTACCCGATTAAATTTTGACGTTTAATCGTTTCTGATTTTTTTTGCAATCATTATCAAAGATTCTTTGACAAGTAAATAAATAATTTGTTGCAAAATCTATTTATTCAGATTAATAATCAGAAAATAATCATGCCGAATAGAGTATTCGCCGGGTGCATGCATGAAAACAGTCAGATTAAATTTTTACGTTTTTTATCGCAATGTTTTGCCATAAAGAAATATTTCTCGTAAATTTTCCACGTGACAAATTTACTCGGCATATTTTTAATTCTAAGCAAAAAATTTAGTCGGCTATTTTTATGCACTGTTGAAAAAATGCTTTATTGCTTGGCCTACTAAATACAAGTATGTAGTTGAAAAAATTTAAAAATAGGGGTATTGCTTTGTCACTAAGTGACTCTATCAACCAATCAGAAAGCGTCATTTAAAAAAGTTGAAATGAAACGAAGAGTTTTTGTTGTCAACTCATATCTGACTGACACGACTTTTATAGTTTAGAATTAACAAGAAGTTTTAATTAAGATCATTGTTAGAATTAGTTGGTTAGTAATCCAATAATTTTGGGGCGATTTAGTAATGGAAGTAGAAAAATCTCCAGTTGCGAGGCATAATAGATCATTACGACGATCAGCATTGTTCAATAGAGCAATAGTACCACCTACGAGAGGAAGTAATGATTCAAATTCCATCAAGGCAGTTGAAGTAATGTTACGGCTTTGTTTTAAATTCTTGGAAATTCTTTTTGTGTACTTTCAGGACGCCATCGATGATGAATTGGAAAGAAGGGAACGTCGAGCCGCTGCTGAACAGCAGAAGTGGCTCTTCGGTCTTCCTTCTCCTGCACCGGGATCGCCTAGATTGGAAGGCAAAGATGGAATAACCAGCCACATTGCACTTTGCCAAAAGATGTTTTATGAAAATGTAAGTGGGTTGTAGGTCCAATCTCCACCTAACTCTTGATTTGTAGAAAATTAACTCTAAAAATGCTTGGAAGTTGCGAATGATCGATTACTTACGACTGTCGGTGAGTTCACACGAAATCCAGAATCCTGTTCAAGCTGGTGGCGCTTTGGATGTGAGTGCAAAAATTTACGCGATAAGAGTCGATGATATCCATGCTGACGGGCTAAAGCTTGCAAGCGATATTGGAAGAACAGCACACAAATTAAATGATGATGGGAATGGTAAATATTACGGTTTTGATTGTTTTATTTGCGTGATTTTGTTCATTTGCAGATGATGAGGCACTTGATGGTGAACAGCAGAGTGCTAAAAAGAAAAGGGCACGGCGGTTATCAGCAAGTGCGAAAAGTAAAATTGTAAAAGATCCAATGTCATTAGTGGGAGATATAGTAAAACTTAATACTGGCATTTTCCAAACTCACACTGCCAATGATGCCAGTTCGATTTCAAACTTATTCAGTTATAGAATGCCCTTGAATCATGAAGGCTATAAATTTATGCCGTTGTAAGTATCTATTCAGTTCTGTTACTTTTCATTTTTATTTATGCTTGGTTAGCTTTGTAGTAATAATAATTATATTCAAGATTATGATAAATTTTCTAGTAAGATATAACAGCCAAATAAGACTTGACAACATTCACCTTGTTGTATAGTGCAAACAATAAATTTGGTATGCCAAATGCTAAAAATGTTAGTTATAATTTTTTAATTTATTTTATCCCTATTACATGCGTTAATTTCAAAAACTATTATTATATATTCATGTTACTTTTCAAGAGGGAAAAATCTTTTGATCTTGCCGAATGATCTGATTTTCTTCATTGAAGAAGACCTTATTCTTAAGGACAGTAATGTGATCAATTAAAACGTTTTATTTGTTTCAGTTCTGATGAGAAAGATTTCCTCAACTCTGATGATGAAGAAGATGAAAAGCAAGAAGATCCTCAGTTGTGCCCATTTAAAATCCCAACACTGACCAACTTTCAAATAAATGTTTCACTCCCCAATTTCAAACTTGATGAATGGGATCCAAATGAAGATTCGTAAGATCATTTAAATTCTCATACCAAAAGTATAATTTAATTGATTTAGAATTGAGGAGCAACCAGCAAATTTTAATAACGAAGTTGTTTATGATGAAGAAGGCATACCTGTCGCTGAATTAGATGGTTCGCTTCACAATATTTCTGAGGACGCTGCTGCTGATGTATCCTCAAGTGACGAGTTAGAGCATCAAAATATATATGCAAGTCGAAATGAAAAAGTTGCACAACTTCAAAATTTCCAACCCGGACAGCATAACGTTCGACTTACAGAATATTCCTTTGCCATCGAGCCAAAAACAAACGACAATAAATTTATAACGCAAGTGTGGGCAGGACCTAGCCATTGGAAACTTAAATGTGTCAGGCCGGCCCGTAATTCAGTTTAATTTGATTAAAACGAATTTGTTAACAGGTTTTGTTTTCAGTTACTCGATTTTCTGGGCGGCAAGCGAAACAGTTTCCAGATGCAAAATCGGCTCGCAAACCAAAATTTCAACCTGAAATGATTGACTTTGAAGCTGATCTACCTGATTTGTCGCAATTAAAAAAGGTTAAAAGAAATTCTGCCTTTTCACATACGATGAAGTAAGTTGTATTCTGTCACTTGAGTTATAGTAATTCTTGAAAAATAGATACACACTACCACTAACATTATTGGAAGAAACGGTCCACAAAGACGAACTATTGCAGAAACATGTTCGTGTGCCATTCAAAAATTACCTTGAAGAATTTATCGATGGAGGGGAAATTAGTCCATATCAATATGACAATGCCAATGATTCTAATTATTGCCCTTCTAATTATTGCCCGGAGCTTCAAGACGTTAACAATAGCAGCAAAGGCTCCGATGAATTCGTAGATGAACACATCCAAGAAGGAGTAGTGCAACAAAATTTTCTTCAAAATAGCTTGATGAACTGTCCTGAATTGGTATGTGCTCATCTTATTTTATTATAGTTTTTTAAGTTTTTTCATTCTAGGTTCCAAAAAGGCACATTGCATATGCATTACATGCAAAGCGAGTTGATATGAAGAAACTGAAATCAAACATGTGGACATGTTTATGCAAAGATAAAGATGTAAATTGTATTCATGAATTGATTTTTTTTAATCGATTTTGATTGTAGAACAATAAAATTGAGAAGACTATGTTTTCTACAGTCTATGAGCAGTTGGGCAAAATTTTACCTCAAAAAATGAGAGAAGACATGTGTTGCCCAATGATATTCTTCACACTCTTGCATCTCGCTAATGAACATAACTTAAGACTTACGGGACAACCTGATCTAAAAGATATTATCATTGAGCAGGAGGATGAAAGAAAGGGACATGATTAAATTGTTAATTATCTGTAAAATTCGTTGTTTTTTAAAATATATTTATTTGTTCACTCTATTTTATGACTTCATTGCAGATTTGTTTGTAATTTAAATGTGCAATTTAATTAAACAAACGAAATTTGATCTTCTATATCTATACAGAGAGCGCCAGCCAAATGGAATAAATTCATTACCTCAATTATTATGCATGTTGAAAAATAAATCCCAAAAACACGTTATTTTTAATCTATCACGACTTAAACTTTCAAGTTTTAGATCGATTTAAAAAAATAATTTTTATTCAGATTTAAAACATGAGTGAATACAATAAAGGTTTAAGCTAGACTTCTTTACAATTCTAATTGCAGCGTCTTAAGTAACATTATTCGTTGCTTATTCAGCTATCGTCGACTCTAAGTCATCTATGGTTATGCAGTATTTCTATTTATAATTCTAATCTTAATTCTAGGTAATCTAATGCTTAGTCATTAGTTCCGTTGATATAACTCCTCCATCCCTAAGAGGTTTTGATCGGGCTGAACAAAACTGATGGCTGAACTGGCGGTTGAGTTGGGGGTTGTTTCCTCCTTTGTTGAATTTTCTTTACAGAAAACCATAAAATGGTTAGGAATGCTGCAATGTATAATGGAATGGTCCACGGATGATGGTTCGGGTGGCTTTCCAAATTCAGGGGTTGAATTCTCCCTCCTTCTGATTGAATCTCATGTAGTCGATCCAATCGGACATCTTCAAGTTGTAGTTTGTTGGTGGCACCGATTTTTTCTGATACCTTGATTTCGGGAAGCAGAAGCAGTTGTTCCTTTGCTTTTCCTTTTTTGTTTATGTAGTTGTACCCTGAAATTCGAAGACTGCATTGAAAGGGTACTTCGATCAGATATGTCCCATATAACATTACAAAATCTGTCTCTTCACATGTCGTTTGGACTTTTTCTTGTTGTGGGATGATGGCTATATAGTATGAGTCACTAACTTCTTCAATTAGGGGTTTGTTTCTCGTTATTGCGACCATTTTGCATTCGGATCTTTGGCTTTTGATTTGCAAGATCGAAAATAAGCAATCGTCTTCCTGGATTCCATTAACAAGAAGGTTGTTGTCACACAAATAATTAGGATTCAAATATCGACATTGAACAGCATCATATTGAAAAGATGTGTCACTCATTGTGAAGTAGGTACTTTTCGGAATTAAGGTGGTTAGATTTCGTGTAGGAATTGAATAAAGGTGGTAATGAGTAAAGGTCTCGGGGTGAACCAGAGGAATGTGTAGTGCAAAAATTAATCTATCTTTAGAAAAATAAGCTTCTACAGAAATTATCTCGTACTGCTTATGAATGTCGTTCATGTCATAATAAATTAATTGATTTATATTGAATGGTATTTTAAAAGTAATGTTAATATTGATTTCATTTCGTTTATTTATACTATACTGGGGTGTAAAATTCCAAGTTTAGCGAATTGTATAGCATTTTCCAAATTTGTTAAAATTGAAAGTAAAGTATCTAAATTAAATTTTTTTGAGTAAATGTGTCTGAAAGTGAAAAATAATAAAACGTATTGTTCTGCAATCCGTCAATGGTTTCTTTGATTATATTCTGATTATGAATAATTAGTTATAATGTTTCATTGTTACTTTTTAAGATTTTATGCGAAAGTGATATTTGTTGCTTTACTGTGTTTATTTACTTTCTCCAATTTATCAATGTAGCTTGATCATAACGTTTGGAACCGTCTTGATCTAGATTACCATTTCCTTATGGGATTTTGAAATCTCGTGAATATTGTAGTACAAAAGTTGCACTTTGTCTTTATGTTGTTCTTGTATGTAATTGTTTAAAAGTTCGTGGTGTATATCAATGTAAAAAGGATCTTTGGTGCTTAAGTGTCCATTTATAATATCGATTGGTCTTTGTTTCGTCACAGAGTGCACTGAATGATTGTATCCCAAAATTGCATAAGGCATTAAACTTACGGGGTCTGTATGTGGATGTTCTTTTTGTCTTTTTGTCGCACTCGTAACATTGGAGCACTCCTCGCTTCGCTCGTCGTGCCCCAAACTTATTCGTACGACAATAGATTGTCTTATACAACTTGTATAATAATATACTATTAAAATACAACTTTTGATATTTTTTATATCCCTTCACTTTTGAACATTGAACATTCGCACACATTTTTAGAAACTAATTATATGCAAAAGTTTAGCGTCACCTTTATTATACATTTAGGGCTGCGTTTAGATCCTAAGGCACGCGGCGCCGAAGGATGTAGCGTCCAGAGGTTATGATAATACTTCTCCACCGTATATAGTTTTTTTCTGCTACCAATAATATTTAAATTAAAATTATTTTTTATTACAAATTATTAAAAAAATATATAATTGTTTGTTTCCATAGCACGACAGTTATTATTTGCAAATATGTAAATTCTTGACATAAAAGTTAAATCTAGTTTTCGGTCCTTTGCATAAATTTTTTGAAGACGATTTGCAAAAATGATGAGTGAAGATATAAATTGTATTTACACCGTCAAAAATTCGAAAAATTGTAGATCATTTACATAAAAGTAACGAGACGTTAACTGAAACAAGATTTGCCTCGAAGGTGAAATACTTGAAGATGGTGTATCGTATGATTATACATGTAAATCCCACCTTTTGTACTTTTGGCGTTTACCGAAAAACTGCTAAAATACTTTTCACAGAATTGACATTCAAATGTAGGTCAGTTTGTAAAATTAATTAATTTAGTTAAATAACAATTTTAATGTATACAATGCCATTAAATTCTATCTCCTCGTTACAGCAAATCGTTCTAGAAATATTTTCTTTCTAAAATTGCAATAGTATCACCAAAAAATGTAAATTTGTTTATTATTGGCCAGTGGTTAATAAAAAAAATATATTTACCGTATTTTTTCGTGTATAGCCCGCGTGCGAATATAAGCGGTACCTAAATTTTGAGACAGCATTTGTAGGGAAATTTTGACAACTAAACTAAAGGGTATTAACAGTATTTAATTTAAAAATTCCGAGTATAAGCCGCACTCCATTTTTACCTACCTATTTTTAGTAATAAAAGTGCGTCCTATACGCCTAAATACGGTACTTGTCATTGAACAAACGGTAGTGAAATTAAACTTCACAGCATTCTAATGTACGTGTACATCAAAATGATATGCTGTATGGATAGTTAGTAGAAAAACAATTATAATTTAAAAAAAAAATTACAACACAAAATGCTAAAAGTCACGTGGTGTACAGCCATCTTAACATGTAAATACGGCTTAAAATAGAAAAAATAATAATGAGATGTAGAAAGCAGCCATACGGATCAACTTTTTATATGAAAAAAATTGAATTTAGGAACCATATTTTACTCTATTACTGCAATAAAATGAAAAAAATCGGCAAATGTACAAACTAACTCCGAAAATACAGTGTCTGTTTCGTAATGTTTTGTGATTCCGAATAGCAATAATTGGTGCTGTAAACTTCAGAAAAAACAAAAATAAGTAAATCTATTAATTTACATCAGACATTTTAAATAACACCCCAAAGTTTGTTTTTACGAAGCGTATTTTTTCTAGTCAATCTATTGTCAGCTCAGGTACATAAAATCGAACGTTACCGTCTTCAACTATCCGTCATGAATTCCAAGAACCGATAATACTCAAAGAAGCACGTTGTAAATTTTCCTGACTCTGTCACGAAATACGCGCTTGCGAGCAAAATGTTTGATTGATTTTTTTTATTTAAATCAACGTATAGAATAGTTGAAGGAAAAATTAGACTTGAGCGAGGTAACTTTTTGTTCAATTTTTAACATGAACTAAAGCAAAAAATTCTGCTGTAACCGATGATTGAGAAAACTTGTAAAAAATATTTTGACATTTTAATTAATATACTTTAATCAGATCAATTTTTCAAATTTTGATTTTACGAGCGAGGTAGATTATTAAATTCTACATAAGTTGACGATGCAAGGCTTTCTTCAAATTGAAGGCGAACAAAAATATCTTGCATCTGTTTTTCAGTTATTCGCAGATTCCACAAAGCAGGAGCCACCTACATGCAGTTTGATATTATGATAATTAAGCTTGTTATTAATTAAAATACCCAAATTTCACCTAGTCGCAAGAATTGTTATACGTCTCCAATTTTCAATATATTGTTTTAAAATTTTAATTGTCTTGTAGCTTACTCCTTTATCGGGGGCCCTCACTATATCTTTTTTCTTCGTATGCTATCGTTTTTTAATTATTTTAATGTTTGTGAATCTTGTCGAGAGAAGAACTGCCCGAAGCTAATCGTCAAAATAGTTTATGACTGCACAGCTGGGCAGTAATGACATGCTGAGTGATCCGACCCAAAGGAAATAACTACGGTCGGCGTCATATTTGCCGGCCCGGTCCAGTTCTTGACGTTTTTATTATGATTTGTGTGAGTATTCGGGAGCAGTTTTCTTAAACACCATTCGAGAGGACAGCCGACCAGCGAAATAGTCTCGATAGGTATATTAGCGACCGGCGTAGAAGGTCAGTAAAATTTCGACTTCGGAATTCTTTGAATTATTTGCAATCATGAAAATTTCAACAGGTGGACTTAATTGTTTATATTATTTAAACGATTATAATTGATTTTAATTTCCAATCATAAGATAAGTCTTTGCCGTTTGTTGACAGTCTTTATTTTCACAACGTATTAGTAATCAGCGACCTCTAAAATCCCTAAAATTATTAAATTTGCGTATTTCGTTACAATTTTGGTTGAAATAAATTTTCATCCTTGTTATTCCATAGTTTGGTCAGAATTGATATGTTAGCGGCAAGTGCAGATTTTCGTGTACTGTTTGTAGGCAAAAGTAAATTTAATGTATAATGGAAATATTCGTCATATATCGGATTCTACCAAAAATAAATGCATCGGCCTGTGATTACAGAACAATGAACTTCTAAAACAGTTGATAAATCAACTTCGAGCAGACACTGACATTTTTATTTTTTAAATGCGTGACAGCTGAACTCGAATTTTGGCCAGCAAAGCGTGCGGTCGTATGACGGAATTCGGCGATAAGAACTTACATCGAGGCTTATCACAAAAACCAGTCACGGTCAACGTAAAATAGCACAAGATAGTATAGATAATTTTAACTTAAATTGCAATAACGTGCAATAACAAACAATAAGTTAAAGTTAATGCGGCTTAGCCGTACAGCTGTGGCCTTGCTGATAGCGCTATCGGAAAGCGCTGCACAATTTATGACTACATGTGTAAGAAACAAACACCCATTAAAACCTTATTAAAACTTCAAAATTTTAAATAAGTTACCAAATTCTACTTCGGCGAAATATGCAATACAGTAGAACCCCTCTAATCCGTCACCGGGGGTATGGTCGGAATGCAAAAAAGGTCGGATTATCAGAAAACAGTAAAAACATATACTGTAACGAATACAGAAAAACACTGTCGTAAAACCAGCAAACAGTAAACACTAAAACTGCATAGCTCAGTACAAAAAAACACGCTACATCCGAAACGATAAGAGATATGACGGGGTACCATAAACAATGGCGCGACGGGTGGTGAGTCACTGACGAGTTTTCGCGACTCGGACCACGGTCGGATTAACTGGAGTGACGGACTAACCGAGGGCGGACTAGAGGGGTTCTACTGTATAACAATCCGAATGTGTATTCATCACAAC
This sequence comes from Dascillus cervinus, assembly GCA_949768715.1. Classification (NCBI taxonomy): domain Eukaryota; kingdom Metazoa; phylum Arthropoda; class Insecta; order Coleoptera; family Dascillidae; genus Dascillus; species Dascillus cervinus. The sequence goes on along the minus strand of OX458318.1, from coordinate 16,982,060 downwards.
CACAACCAGCTCAAGTTCCCTACATCATGCAACAGCCGGTGTTTGAAAATCAACAAACAACTCAAAATCCTGGGTTTCTACAATTCGCACCAAACAATCCCTATACGCCACAAATTCAATTTCAAAATTTAAATGTCAGCATTTCCAGCCCCCACTATCACACCCTCATTCGTACCAGTAAATAATCAAGCTTATAACCCTCAACTACCCGTCAACTCACAATCAAAACCTGCAGAAGAATCTGACGAGGATATATCAGATAGCCAACACGACTAGCAACACGTTAAAAAACGCAAACGATTTGCACATAAATCTGCGACAAATCCAGCAATGGATAATCCGACTCTATGCCAAAACAGATTCAATCCATTAGCCAACACTAGTACCAACGTTACACTGTAAACACCAGCAATAAGCGTAGACAAGAAACCGCCCAAACCACCCGCAATATTTATATATGGTGTAACAAATTACGCAAAAATGCTTGAAAACCTAACACAAGTAATAGAAAGTGAGCAAAGACTCAATCAAACAATACCATCAAAATCAATACAAACACTCCTGAGTCATACAGAAAACTAATTACACATCTCAGAAACGAAGGTATTATAGATCACACCTACCAGCTAAAAGAAGATAGAGCCTGCAGAGTGGTACTTAGTAATGTTCATCATACTGCAGATATGAACGAAATCATCGGTGAATTAAACAAGCAGGGTCACAAGGTGCGTAACATCATGAATGTCCGACACCGTGTAACAAAGATGTCATTACCTATGTTCTTTGTGGACCTTGAACATGCAAACAACATCAAAAAGGTATACGAAATAAAACATATTAACTACCAAATAGTAACGGTCAAACCGCAATGTAAAAAAAATTCAATCATACAGTGCACCAGATGGCAATCTTATGATCACAGTTAAAGCTGCTGCACAAAACCCTACTTGTGCGTCAAGTATGGTGAGGAGCACAACACTACCTCATGCAAAAAACAGAGACAATCTCCCGCCAAGTGTGCGCTGTGTCAAGGACCACATCCGGTAAACTGCAAGGGATGCCAGCTATGCCAACAACTACTGCTAAATAGAGGAAAGCCAGCTACCCCATTGGAAATACAAGGTATAAGAAAACCCAATATACCGATTACTGCTCAACGTATATATTCCGCAAACATAAATGGTCCAAGTTACTCAAAAATTTCGACAAGCCATCCTATTAATAATCCAACCCAAAATACCAACAGTAACGACATCTCATTAGTACAATTCCTATCCAAGTTCGAAACAATGTTCAATCAACTAATGAACCAAAACAGCATGATGATAACTCTGCTTACAACGTTAGTTACCAAAAACCATTAATGGATTCTCCTCGCGTAGCCTCCTGGAATGCAAATGGGTTAGCACAAAATCGTTTACTAGTCGAACTATTTTTAAATGAGCAAAAAATGGATATCTTATTGATCTCCGAAACTCATTTTACGGAAAGGAGCTATTTCAATATTTAAAACTACACTATATACTACACCAACCAACCGGCCGAAACAGCTAACGCTGGCTCGGCAATCATTATAAACAATAAAATATCTCACTATGTCATGGAAGGTTTCGTAACTGACTATATACAAGGCACTATACCCAACGTCCAAAGTTCCAGTGGTTCACTAATAGTTGCATCGATATACACATCGATAGACACTCTGTAAAACAAAATCAGTATGAAGCATTTTTCACAAATCTAAAAAACAGATTCATCTCCAGCGGTGACTATAATGCCAAACATCCACTCTGGGGCTCCAGGTTAACAACTACCAAAGGGCGCGAATTACACAAGGCTGCACTAGCAAACAACTACAACTACCTATACACCGGGGAGCCCACATACTGGCCGGCTGACTTAACAAAAGTACCTGATGCTGTAGACCTAGGAGAACAGTGGAGGGAACAGTCATTTCTTGCACATTTTTAGCTGTATCATTAAGACCACTGAATTTAAAATTGTAAAAAAATATTTTTAGATTCCTTACAGTTAGCTCTTTCAAATGATACCCCACACGATATGTTAATTTAATTTTTTATGGGTCCAAACTGACCCCCCGAATTAATCTAAAAAAATGTTTACCCAGTTATTGATGAGCGATATACAGGGTGCGTCCTAAAAAACGCCGCAAGCCGTATGTCCATTATTTATGGCTCGATTTATATGGGACAAAAACTGGAATAAATCGTTTTATAAACACTACATGTTATTTTTTCAAATCAATAGGTATATTTTTCTATTTTTATTCCGAAGGAGATTTTTTTACTGAATCCAACAGTGTATCACATATTAGAATTCATTTAACAGTAACTTCGAAAATAAGTAAATAAAATACTTGAAAATTTCTCCTTCCAAAAAAATCAGGTATGCCATGGAAAACAATATTTATTACACGTTGTCATTTAAATTTTTTGTGTTATTGAAAACAATCAAAATGTTGAAATTATTTTAATGTTAAAGTGAAAAACTATTCAACGCAAAAGGAAAAAACTATCTACAAGTATTGTTCAAGGTGGCCGCCACCTTGTTGTACACACAACTGACACCTTCTAGCTACACCACGACTTGCATTTAATATAAACGTACGAGGTGTTTCTCTACAAGCGTCGATGATCCTTTCCCTTAATTTCTCTTCATTTTCTGGAGTTGTCAAATACACTTTGTCCTCTAAATAGGCCCAGAACCAAAAATCTAATGGGGTAAGGTCGGGTGAACATGCCGGCCACCGAATTGGTCCAAATGTTCCTAACCATCTTGGTCCAAAGTTTCTGTTAATCCAATTAACATTAATTCCCGCGTTATGTGGGGGAGCCCCATCTTGCTGATAGCAAATTCGGTTTAGATCCGCCATCGGTAAATTATTCAGAAAATTATCTAAATCTTCTGATAAAAGTTAATGATATTTCTCTTTATTTAACGTGCCATCTATGAAAAATGGATCAACTAATTGGTCTCCAAAATACCGCACCGCACGTTGACACTGAAACGTCTCTGGTTATTACCCTCTACAATAACTCTAGGGTTTTCCTGGCTCCAGTATCGATGATTGTGCCTATTGAAAATTGCATTATTACTAAAGGTACATTCGTCAGACCAAATGATTTTTCGGTAAAATATCGGGTCTTATTGCAACTTATTAAGATAAAATTGGCAAAATTGTTGCCTTCTTGCATGATCATTTACTTCTAGAGCTGGAACTTTTTGGGGTGTGTAGGGAAAGAAATGGTGTTTCTTCAATACCGATCGTACTGTTTTTCCCGATGTTTTAAGGTCACCAGCAACTTCTCTTGTGAACGTTCGTGGATGTTCAATTCCATATTTTCATTAAATTTGCGTGCTTGTCGCTTCGGTTTCTTAAAGGCTCCGTAGTTTCTTAGATTTATTTCGAGACGGCTAAATTTTCGAGCCCCTGGGGTTTTTCTGTTCGGAAATCGAGCATTATAAACTCGTACTGCTTCATAGCTATTTTCATTACATTGAAAGTAGACTTGCAACATGTCGGTTAACTCACTGTTATTCATAGTTTCGTTTTCAAAAGAAAAAACGAGCAAATACAAAAAACTTAAATGACAACGTGTAATAAATATTTTTTTCCATGGCATACCTGATTTTTTTGGAAGGAGAAATTTTCAAGTATTTTATTTACTTATTTTCGAAGTTACTGTTAAATTAATTCTAATATGTGATACACTGTTGGATTCAGTAAAAAAATCTCCTTCGGAATAAAAATAGAAAAATATACCTATTGATTTGAAAAAATAAAATTGATTATCATCTGACCTTGAATTTGACCTTGAAAAAATTTAAACTATGGTACACATGTAGTGTTTATAAAACGAGTTATTACAGTTTTTGTCCCATATAAATCGAGCCATAAATAACGGACATACGGCTTGCGGCGTTTTTTAGGACGCACCCTGTATGTGCGTGCCATCAAGATGTATCATTATGCCAAATTTCAAGTTTTTACGTTACTTAGTTTTCGAGAAAAACCTCCGTGACAGACGGACTCACACCGGAGTGATCTTATAAGGATTGCGTTTTTTCCTTTTAAGGGTCTCGATCGGTCCCGAAAAAAATATAACTATTTTTTCAGTGTAAATAACACTTTAAATTTTCAATTCTATAGGGAGATCGATATTTCTACAGAATAACAAAGTTGTTTTCTAGGGGACACTGCACTTATTATTTCTAAACACCTTAAAAAACTGATTAATTGAAAAACTTCATGCAGGTTTTTCTCCGAGACAATACATCTGGTAATCTCCAGACTTTCGCCAAAATGCCGACCATGTTACGACAGAGGCGGTACTGTGCTTACTTTTTTAATAAATGGGATGTAATTCTTTGTATTTAAAAAAACACATGCAACCAACATCACTTCTGCATGCGAAAGTTTCGTTTTAACACTTGATTTATTGCCCCTAGTAAATATTATAAGAGGCTTCTGCAGAAAGGACGCACCGAAAATTATTTAACTAGGTACACCTGCCTTCAAATACTTCAACTTCTTATACAGTGAGGACGCGTGGGTTGGAATAAATTCATTTAAAATTCATGGGTTTGGTTTTTGGAAAAACGCTCGGACACGTCGATTTTTGTTTTTAAAACTGCATCTTTTTTGATATTTATACTTTTACGATCGTCTTTTGTTTTCGCACTATGACGTCATCAATAATTTTTTTAAATTGCACTCTATATTTTTGTTCACGAATTTGGATGCAGCGCATTTTTCTGAGTACAGAAATGTCAAATTCGTATGACCTTGAAGAGGAAAGTTTTCGAAATAATCAGTCCTAAAGTTTCAAAAATTTATGATAAAATTATTAGAGTAGACCACTAATAATATCATAAAGGAAGCGCTGGAAATCGAGCAAAACATTCAATTGTGTTTATTTTGTTTTTTTGATTGTTGACACTTGTCAAGTACAGTTTCAAAGCTTGAAGAATGGCGCGTTTAACTGAAAAACAACGAATAGATATGTTGATGATGGTAGGATATGACGATAATACTCGAACACAAGCTGAAGTTTGTGATTTGTTCAATGATAAGTACCCGGAGAGGCCTATTACACAATCAGTAGTTAGTAAGATAGAGAAAAAATTTAGAGACTTTGGCCACGTGAGAGACAATTATAAGACCAACCAGGTTACATTTCTCGATTTACAAGAAAATCCTCACAAATCAAGTCAACAAGTAGCTGCAAAACAGTCACTAAGTAAATCTTCTGTTCTAAAATATTTACACAAGAACAAATGGCACCCATACAAAGTACATTTTGTTGAGGAACTTATTGAAGACGATCTCGACCGCAGATTAGAATTTTGCGAAATAATGATGGATAGATGCAATGCCAACCTGGAATTTTTACGTAAGATAGTTTTCTCCGACGAGGCAACATTTCGTTTGAATAGTTCGGTAAACAGGCAAAATTTTCGATATTGGGCACCAGAAAACCCACATTGGAGAATGGAAAGTCATACACAATTCCCTCAGAAAGTAAACGTTTGGGCCGGAATTGTGGGTACCTCAACTTTGGGTCCTTTTTTATTGAGGGAACACTTAATTCTGAAAAATATTTAGACTTACTACAAAATGACATAATACCCAGTGTAAGTGCAGTGTACCTGAATAATGAAAACCCAAATATACCGGCACATTCAGTATGATTCCAACAGGATGGAGCGCCCCCACACTATTCGAGAACAGTACGAGAATACCTTCATAATATTTTCCCAAATAGATGGATCGGAAGGAGAGGTTTTATCGAATGGCCAGCTAGGTCTTCCGATTTAACTCCATTAGATTTTTATCTATGGGGTTATCTGAAATCTAAAGTCTACTTCAATAAACCGGAAAAATAAACACGCAATTGAATGTTTTGCTCTATTTCCAGCGCTTCCTTGATGATATTATTAGTGGTCTACTCTAATAATTTTATCATAAATTTTTGAAACTTTAGGACCGATTATTTCGAAAACTTTCCTCTTCAAGGTCATACGAATTTGACATTTCTGTACTCAGAAAAATGCGCTGCATCCAAATTCGTGAACAAAAATATAGAATGCAATTTAAAAAAATTATTGATGACGTCATAGTGCGAAAACAAAAGACGATCTTAAAATTATAAATATCAAAAAAGATGCAGTTTTAAAAACAAAAATCGACGTGTCCGAGCGTTTTTCCAATAACTAAACCCATGAATTTTAAATGAATTTATTCCAACCCACGCGTCTTCACTGTATTATAGCAGGTACGTTTGTCCGTTCTGAATGAACAGGCCCCCAAGTTATTATAGTTTTAGGTAAAATCTTGTATTTCTCATAGTTTTGTCACTAAATAAACATTCAATATTAGTGATAATTGATAAACAACGCATTTAGCACAGCAGAAAATATCATTTGAATGCAGCTTATATAATTCACAAATACTTATCAGTAACTATGATCAAGTCCGAAACTTCAATTTACAGCTATTTGTGTGTTCCTCGAAAAGTCTCTCACATACCTGGTTGATTTCGCATATTTTTAGAATATTGAAAGAGTTCAGAAATGAATTTATTGCAGGCAGCTTCGTCTGTACAATTATTACATGACTTACAACGAAGGTTCGAAGACCTATTGACTTGTGAAATTCCACTGTTTTGTGTTCCACCAGATGTTATACCATTGTATAATTTAAATTTCATCAAAAAGTCAATCAGTCGATATCAGCGATACAAGTGAACTAGTTGATATTAAAAGTGAAGAACGAAAAGTATGAAGCATAGTGGTGAAATTATCATTGGAATCTTTGAACAGAATGAGAGGTCGAATGACCCGATCGGATAATTAGAATTAGAGAAAAGTGGACGTCTCGTTTTGAATGCTCACTCCTCATTTGATATCTACTAATTATTCCAGTAAATTAATTAATTGCATTTGTTTCGTATCAGATTAAACATTTAAGTATCGATTAACGCTGTTAAAAAAAAAACTGGCGAAAATCTTCTATCTTCTCATAAAGGAAGCACCAAGAATGTCAATTACGGTTTTTGAAGAGTTAAAATAACATTTTATTAAATTAATTAATTAACTTACTGTTTTCTTTTTGTTCCTTTTTCCCGCATCCACTTTCTTATTATAATACATATAAATTTAAATTTAAACAGTCTAACACACACAACATTTTAAAATTAATGTATTTAACATTTCGTCCTACACATTTTTAAAATTTTTTCATTGTATTTTTTATACTTCGTTAACTGCTTTTATGTATTTTATTTCTCTATTTTATTAAATGCGTGTATATTTTGTTACCAACTGATTAAAAGACGCCAGTCACGCGTGGCCGTGAGATTGGGATACGGTGGGCAAGACGACGATAAAATAACAAGTCTGACAATCGCGAAAAGGCAAAGCATTTTGACTTCATTTGCCAATATTTCGTGAACCATTGCGATTATATTACCATCTGGTAATATTGAGTGAGTGTTATTTTCGTCTGGTAATATTTGGCGCCAAAGCGTGGGGCGAGATTTTTTGAAAAAGTCACGAGACCCACCCCTACAACATGACTCCTAGGCGCAATACGAGGGCGCACCCGATGGACGACTTCATCACAGGGCACCCCTCTACAATCCAGGAAGACCTGCTGGGAGAGGTCCAAACCTCCCAGTGGCGCCCAGATCAACAACAGCTGATACAGCAACAGGAGGAAACCATCCGAAACCTCCGTGCCCAGATGGAGGAACTAGAGAAGCCTGTGGGAACGACGTCTACTCCGAGGCCATCACCTCCAATTCCGCCATGGTTAAATCCTCTACCACTACCTGCGGTGCCCGTGGCAACGCCGGTGTTCCACCCGGTCGCTCCACGGCTTCCAAAGTTTGCGGGACGTGCGGAAGAAGATCCGCACGTATTCCTACAACGTCTGGAGCGCTACTTTGTTATTTGTCAAGTGGATCCTGCTGACCAAGGGGAGATCGCGGCCGAGCAGCTTCAAGCGGACGCAAAGAAGTGGTGCAAAACGAACGTGCTGATGGGCTACTCCTTCGAGGACTTCCGGAGGATGTTCCAGCAGCAGTACTGCTCGAAGGTCGCGGACGCTAAACTCGCGGGCCGTTTTTACGGGGAAAGGCAGCTCCCCACGGAGTCCGTGAAAACCTTCCTCAGGAGGAAGCATCGATACCATGACCGACTGGGCCTGAAACTGACGGACGAGACTTTGGTAAGCCTTCTCTCGCAGCAACTTGTGAGGGACTTCCAAAAGGTCCTGGTGTTCGGAGTCCCGGAGAGCTTTGAAGCCAGCCGTTACGAGGGCTGGCAAGGACAACCCCGCCCCGAGACCGTTCCAGCTGCCCCTACACGCCAAACCATGGCGCCGTGCAGACATTGTGGAGGGAACCACCTTCACAGAGAATGTGAAAACCGTCCCACCACCGCTTCGTGAAACGAGCGAGCCACGACGTCCCGCCGCGAGACGCCGAAATAAAGCCACAAGTGGTGACCATCAACGCCCTGTTTGGCCAACAAGGACTTTCCCGCGTCCTACTCCAAGTGGGAAACAACTCACACGGCGCCTTGGTCGACACAGGAGCATCCGCCAACTTTATACGTGACGGTCTTCTCCCGTTCCTCGTTGGGAGAGATCCTGGAGCACGTTCGCCACTCACCGTGGGCGTCTCCACGTTCACCACCAAACCCGTGGGGACAATACGTCTCGTTTACGAATTAGGGAGCACCACCATGGCAGACATCTTCCATGTCGTGGAAGATCTCGCGGAAGACATCATCCTCGGCCACTTCTGGCTTAAAAACCGCGACGCCGTCATCGACGTGGCCCGTGGTTGTGTTCATTTCGGGACGGAACAGAGACAAACGTGTTTTTTCCAAACCGCGACCCCTGTCGAAAAGACGCTATTAACCCAGTGAGTGTCTGTGACAGTTTTCCTTCCGCGCTCAAAGACGCTTTAAAAAATATTATTAAAGTGCACGTACGCGTGTTCGCGGACAGTGCCGCTATCAAAGTGACGCGTTCCGCGGAGCACGTAATTTCGCTTACGGACGAAAATCCAGTGCACCAGGCCCCTTACCGTTACAGTGACGCAAAGAAGCAGATCATCCTCGACCAGGTCCAGGAGATGCTGGCAAATGGAGTGATCGAGCCATCCACTTCAGCGTACTGCGCTCCAGTCGTCTTGATCGGGAAGAAGGACGGAACGCCCCGTTTCTGCGTGGACTATCGCCGATTGAACGCCGTCACCGTCAACGAAGCTGCACCGCTGCCCATCATCCAGGAGACGCTCCGAGATTTAGGACCAGCTAAAGTATTTAGCGTTCTAGATCTCAAGAGCGGGTATTGGCAGATTCCGGTCGCATCTCGATGTCGCCACCTCAACACCGCCTTCGCAACCCCGCAGGGTTCCAAATACCAGTTCCGGGTGATGCCATTCGGACTGAAAAACGCGCCAACCACCTTCCAGCGTTTTACGTCGCAGGAAGTCTTGGCGGGGTACTTACAGAAGTTCGTGATGGTATACCTCGATGATATCGTCATCTACTCAGCCAACTACGAGGAACACCTCCAACACCTCGGGCTGGTCTTCGAGAGACTCGGCATCCATGGACTTCGATGCGCGCCGAAAAAGTGCCATCTAGGGACCAACAGGATTGACTACCTCGGGCACATTATCAGTGACTCTGGGAACGAACCGCAACCCTACCACCTTGACCAAGTAGCCAAAGCACGCCCACCTGCTTCCAGGAAGGACCTCATGCAGTTCCTTGGCATCTGCGGATGGCTTCGCGACTACGTGGCCAACTTCGCAGAGATGGCTGCTCCGCTCACGGACCTGCTATCTGCCAAGCGAAAATGGAGATGGGGACCTGCTGAAGAAGACGCTTTTCTTGCCGTGAAAGCTGCCGTAGCAGCTCCACTCCGTTTAGCTCGTCCAGACTCGAGCAGGGAGTACGTCCTGCAAACCGATGCTAGCGGCGTCGGCATGGCTGCCGTGCTATATCAATTGGGACCAGAGGGTCAAAAGCACATCATCTCCTACGGAAGTGCCCGCTTCAGCGAAACTGAACGACGCTACCACATCAATGAGCAGGAGTGCCTGGCCATCGTGTGGGCCGTGAAGAGATACCGGCCGTACTTGGAGGATCGTCACTTCACCTTGGTAACAGACAATAGGGCACTAATATGGCTAGCAAAAGCTCGAGACAACGCAAAACTCACGCGTTGGTCGCTTCTGCTCCAGCCATTCGCCTTCACCATCGTCCACACGCCAGGGAAGGACAACCAGCTGGCCGACATCTTATCCCGAGATCCGCAACCGCAACACGGCAACGTCGGTGCTCAAGACGAAGAACAGCTCGTTCCACCAATGCCGTACGAACCCTCGGATCAAAATCCCGAAGTCCTAAACGCCATCGCGTTTACCACTCTTCAGGAGGAAGTCCGAGTCGCTCAGCGCAACGATCCCAGTTGCCGCCGTCTCGTGGAGAGATGGCATCGCGTCCAGAGGGACGGTCCGCAACAACCGGGAGATCGAACGTTCAACACGACATACCAGGTCCAAAAGGAAGGGATTAAGCCCCGGCACTGCCTTAGAGCAATAGATGAAGGGGTGTCATCCCCGACACATCTTATAGGAAGCATAACTCGATGGCGTTCTGGCAGGGTTGAAAGAAGACCAGTGTACTGGTGGTGTGACGAGGTTGCTGAAAAAAGAAAAGAATGCATAGCTGCCAGGCGCAGAGTCACAAGAATGAGAAAACGACACCCTGATCGGTCGCAGCAGCTAAATGAAGAGTATCGGGTAGCAAGAAGTTGCCTAAATAAGGCGATTAAAGCGGCAAAACGTTTGGCGTGGGGGAAAATCTGTAGCGACCTAGATAATGATGTGTGGGGTCTAGGGTACAAGATCGTCGCTCGTAAGTTGAAAAGCCATCCACGGACCATCTTAACAGAAGAAGATACGAAGGCACAGATAAAGAAACTCTTTCCGTGCCACCCCGTTAGTAAATGGACAGAAATTGATGCCTCCATGGAAGTAATACCGCCCATCACGGAGGAAGAAATGAAGGTGGCAGGCGGTAAGCTGGCGACCAGGAAAGCTCCGGGACCGGATCAGATCCCCGCTGAAGTAATTAAAGCTATGGTAGAAACTTATCCTCAGACCTTTAGAATAGTCCTAGGAAGATGCATATCGGAGGGAATTTTCCCCAATATCTGGAAGGTAGCATCTCTCATCCTCATAGAAAAACCAAGCAAGGATGGAAGTCCTATAACATTCAGACCAATATGTCTGATCGACGTGACAGGAAAGCTAATGGAATCACTTATTAAGAAAAGGCTAGAGGATGAACTGGCCGACAAGAATTTTCTACACAACAACCAATTTGGATTTCGAGCGGGCCAGTCGACACTAGATGCTGTAAGGAAAGTAATGGAATCCCCAGAAAGGATTGCCAAGGTGTCGTATGCGCACAGGGGTTTCTGTGTAATGGTAGCTTTAGACGTACGCAACGCGTTCAACTCGGCACCGTGGAAAGGTATTATTGCCGCATTACAAAAAGCAGGAGTGAGTAAATACCTCCAAAAGGTAATCCAATCGTACCTTACCGACCGATTTATAGTTACATCATACGGAAAGAAGATTGCAGTAACATGCGGTGTTCCACAGGGCTCGGTACTGGGTCCCACCCTGTGGAACGTCTTCTACAACGAAGTGTTAGAGGTAGACCTGGGCCCAGGGGTCACCTCAATTGCCTACGCCGACGATTTGGCGATAGTAATCGAAGGTAAGAATAAAAGTTGCCTGAAGAACAGGGCAAGATATGCCCTCGGACGCATCGCTAACAAATTGGAGGAAATGGGTATAAACCTAGCTGGGGAAAAAACTGAGGCCGTTCTACTCGCGGGAAGAAGAAAGGTCACTAGCCTCAATATCACAACCGCAGGCATTGATGTGAGTACCAGCCCTTTTATAAAATATATGGGCATGTATATAGGAAAAGACGCCAAGATGACGACCCACATCAAGGAAACGTGCGACAGGGCCTCTAGGCTAACCACAGCCCTGAGTAGATTAATGCCACGGGTAGGGGGACCCAGAATGTGTAAGAGACGGGTCATCGCTTCTGCTATCACCTCAGTGCTTTTGTATGGAGCTCCCATTTGGATAGATACACTGCAATTCGACAAATACAGAAAGATGCTAGACAAAGTGAACAGGAAATTAGCAATCCAAATTATATCAGGATACAGAACAACATCGACTGCTGCTGCTCAGGCCCTGGCAAACATGCCACCGGTCACTCTACTGGCTAGAGAGAGAGCAGAGGTGTTCAAACGGGGGAAAGAATGTAAACAAGAGGCCAGGAGGAATCTCCTTACAGCATGGCAAAATGAGTGGATACAGTATAACGGATGGGCGAAACACTTTATCAAGGATGTCTCAGCATGGTCGACTAGAAGATGGGGGGACCTAGAATATTACTCTACGCAGGCCATGACCGGCCATGGTGTCTTTAACACTTATCTTAAAAAAATAGGCAAAATAGATAACGATATATGCTGGTATTGCAGAGAAACAGACTCCCCCGAACACACTATTTTTGACTGCCCAAACTGGGAGGAGTATAGACGAGAAGCGGAAGGGGTAATTAACAGGCGGATTACCAAGGACAATGTGGCACATATACTCCTCTCGTCGAGGGAGTCCTGGGACGCTGCAATAAATATGCTTAAAAACATCATGTCAGCTAAACATACAGAAGAACTAAGGAGACAGAATGGAGACTCTGCGAGGAGATAAAGGAGTATAACACCGGACAAACCTACACCCTGAAGTAATGCCGAAGGGCGCTTTTCCTGAGTGTAGGTGGGTGGCGAGGGGGTGGTTTTAGTGGGTAGACCGAAAGGACGGTGGTCCGGTTTACGGGAGCCCCACAGTACCACACCATCTGGTCTCCCTAAGGGATTTTTCCACCTCCGTAAAAAAAAAAAAAAAAAGGTCCAAAAGGACCTTCTATATTGCATCCAACCCCATGGTCTTCTGCTGTTCGTACCACAATCCTTGCGGGAGGATATTACTCAATACCACCACGACTCAATCCTAGCGGGACATCCCGGAGCCGAGGAAACTGAACGATCAATCCAGGAGACGTTCCACTGGCCCGAGATAACGCGTTACGTGCGTGACTATGTGGGAACATGTTTGCTTTGCGCGCAGTATAAGCGGAAACCAACTCGAGAGCGAGCACCGCAGACGCCACGACAACCCCGCAACCCTTGGGAGACCGTCGCCTGTGATCTAATGGGTCCGTACCTCAACTCACCACGAGGACATCGCTACATTTTCGTCGTGACGGACCTTTTCACTCGTTGGGTCGAGGCATTCCCACTGACTAAAGCCACGTCCAAAACTGTCTGCGACTTCCTCGGGAAGGAAGTCTTTGGTCGATTTGGGTTTCCACGCACCATCATCACTGACAACGGTTCCCAGTTCACTTCCCGGTACTGGGAAAAATGCTGTCAGTCGTGGCAGGCGGACCACTTTGCTACTGCGGTCTACCACCCCCAAGCAAATCCGACGGAGAGAGGGAACCAGGACGTAAAGAAGGGTCTACGGGTACGCATGGCCAATCGCCGTCCTACCACCTGGGACATCTTCCTCCGGTGTTGTACGGATTGAGGAGGCGACGCAACGCTGCCACGGGAAAAGCTCCTGGACAAGCGCTGTTGGGGTACAACCCCCGTCTGCCAGGTGCCTGGGATTCGGATGTCGAACGTCCGCCCACCCCGGAGCTAGAGGACATCCGCCAGGAGGCTCGAAACAACCAACGGGCATACTTGAACCGTCGACATCCCGAGCAACTCCGAGCTAGGCCGTATAACATAGGCGACCTCGTCCTCACCAGGAAACCACCAGGCCGGCAACGCTTTGGTCTAACCTGGCTGGGCCCCTACGAGATCGCTGAAAAGATTACCGACACCATATACATGGTGGACGTCGGGGGACACCACGTCCGTTACAACATCAAACGGATCCGCCCTGCACCTCAGAGGCTCCAACCACCCCGGGGCATTCATTGAGAGGCTGTTTCACGACCCGCATCGCGACCACCGTCTCGAAAAGGGGGGCGAATGTTACCAACTGATTAAAAGACGCCAGTCACGCGTGGCCGTGAGATTGGGATACGGTGGGCAAGACGACGATAAAATAACAAGTCTGACATTCACGAAAAGGCAAAAGCATTTTGACTTCATTTGCCAATATTTCGTGAATGTCAGACTTGTTATTTTATCGTCGTCTTGCCCACCGTATCCCAATCTCACGGCCACGCGTGACTGGCGTCTTTTAATCAGTTGGTAACAATTTCTTATCTATTTAATAACAGCAAATTAATGATTTATTACTTTTGTTAATAATAAATACTGTTCTAACCTCAACTCCCTTCGAGTGACAGTTTCAACCCCAAATTTTTAAATAGGAAGTAGGGGCTTGTGATATCTCATTTGAAAGGTCTCTTTATGCTCTATTAAAAACTGCTATGGTTTAAAATTTTATTGCGAAAAAAATTGTAAAAATGCTACAAAAAATAATTGTTTATCTCTAACCAGTAAATATGAATTTAAAAAAATTCTGATTAGTAAAAACACAATGATGTACACTTTTCTACTGGCACAAATTTACTGCAGTAATTTACGTGAATACGTAGGAAGTTTTATTGTGCATAAGAAACGGGGAATCACCAATATGTATAACCAAGTAAACGGAGTTTAAAAATGATTGTAGAAATATGTACTCATCTGAAATATTCATTTTTACCATTTTATTTTGAATTCCTTATTTTGAAAACCGTGTAAAAGCGAAATCGTGTAAAAAAGTATCGTGTAAATCGGAGGATAGGTGTATTATAAATTTAATTTTTAAAATGTATTTTAAGATAAAATGAAGTGAAATGTTTTTATTAAAAATATTAAGAAAAACAAATAAAATTTCAAAGTTTTGGATCTCTTACATTTTTTGAAAAAAAGAATCCACAACGTCGCGGCTCAACACTGAAACGAAAATCAGTCTAACATAGGGAGAATCGGTGAATTACCCAATTATGTACACGGCGAAACGGTGAATTGCACAGCGGCGTTATTGTGAATCGGCGTAAATTGAGCCGGCGCAAATCGAGGGCTACCTGTACAGAGGAATATTTGCCTAGTGGGAAGCTCAGTTTTTCACTATATCTATTCGCATAAAAACCCATGCCAGCAGCCGCGTCGGTTTTTGAAGCAACGGTGTACCAGATTATTCTCCCAGGAAAGAATTTCTGCCTGGAATGCGTTCACTTTGTGCGATCCTGAAGATCCTCCTCCTTGAAGAGCGTAGCTAAAGTGGAAGGCTAATGAGATGTACATGTAAAGTGGGAGTGCGCAGAAGCCAAAATCGTTTCTTCCGAGCTTATTTGTTAAAATAGGTGGGGAGATAACAAATTCTCATTCTCGGGACACCATATTGTCGATTACTTTTTGGTTACACCACTATTACTTTACTAGTATGTCATTGGAGAAATAACTTTGCGCCAGTTAAGTCACGTTCCATGTATATCTACTTTGCCGCGGATTCTACCACATATTTAAATCCGGGTTAATCTTGATGTATCCGCTTACATTATGGTTCGTCATCTAATTTAATAATAAATTGAAGAACAAAAAAGTAAAATGATTTGTACTGTTACGGCCACCGAAATTTACACGATACCTGACACAACTTTTTCTATTTTTCCATAGACTAAAGCTGGCTTTATCCAGTGACTTTCGTGAAATAATATTTGTCTTAAACAAAATATTAGTGACATTTGGCTGATTTTTTTAGGACGCCTATGATATGAAGTAAAAATCAAGTTGCTAAAAAAAAATCGTGCACATTTCGGTGGTCGTAAATGTGCAGGTTGCAACGTAACAGAAATAAAATAAATTATCTTAATTCGTGCGCTATATAACTTTTACTTAGAAATATATAAAGACTGTAACCGGTTTTCTTTTCCTTATAATACCTATGCAAATAAACTAGGTATTACTTAAAAATATATAATGTTGTACACGTCAATATTAATATTTATTTGTGTATACTGCGTGAAATGTGATGATTACATTCCCCAACAGATACATCTGTCTTATGGTGATACCATTTGGGATATTGTAGTAACTTGGTCAACGATGATGGAAACATCAACGACTCTTCAATATGGAATAGGAAATGTTACACATTATGCCACTGGTTATTCTTCTGCCTTAGTTAATGGAAAATTAACGCGATATATACATCGAGTAACATTACGAGACCTTGCTGCGGATACTAAATATGGTAAAGAAATACCTTTTAATTAATAGGTACTAATATTGTAAGTTTATCTTTAAATATAGTTTATCAATGCGGCAGTGAAACACAGTGGTCTAAAATATATTGGTTTAAAACAGCACCAAAAAATGACAAGTGGCAACCACAGTTAATAGTTTTTGGTGACTTAGGTCATCAAAATGGACGGTCTATACCATTGTTACGAAAAGAAGCACAAAAAGGTATATACGATGCTGTGTTGCATGTTGGAGATATGGCATATAATTTAGGAGAAGTAAGTATTACATATTACTATGAATAAAAAGCTGAAATGTTTTTTTTGTAACAATAAAGCAAAACGGAAAAATGGGAGATGCATTTATGAATGACATACAGCCAATAGCTGCTCATTTACCTTACATGACTTGTCCTGGGAATCACGAATTCGAAAAGTAAGTTATGCAAAGTACATTCAGAAGTAATATAATTGTTATATATACTTACCAGCAATAAATTGTCTAACTACGTGACACGGTTCACTATGCCAGGAGGAACGGAAAATTTAAAATTTAGCTTTAATATGGGGCCACTTCACATCATATCAATAACAACAGATTATTATTATGAAAGAGCTTTACTGCCTGATACTCAAACAAAGTGGTTAGAAAATGATTTAAAGGAATCAAATTTTCCAGAAAATCGTGAAAAGCATCCTTGGATTATTTTAATGGGACATAAACCAATGTACTGTAGCATTATGGATCCCAGCGTTGATTGTAATCGTCACGAATCGGCAGTTAAAAAACATTTGGAAAAGTTATTATACAATGCAGGTGTTGATTTATTGATTTGGGGCCACGATCATAGTTACGAACGATTGTGGCCTGTTTATGATCACAACGTCTACAACGGTAGCTACGCTGAACCTTATACAAATCCTCCTGTACCGGTGCAAGTTATATCAGGAATTGCTGGTTGTCGTGAATATAGAGATACCTTTAACAAAACTGTAAACGCATGGTCAGCATTTCGAAATTTAGAATATGGATATATGCATCTTAAAGCTCATAATAGAACGCATTTATATTTGGAACAAGTATCAGCAAGTAGCGGAGCTATAATTGATTCATTTTGGATTATTAAAGATCGTCATGGTCCTATCTCTACGTAGAGACCGTAGGCACCGGAATCGCCTGACCCAATCTGAAGGAATTGTTTTACTAATTCTTTTGTTTTCAAATTCATTATAATTAATTATATTGTAACAAAAGCTTAATATAAACCTAAGAAAATCGTGTGGTTTATGATCGAAAAGTCATTACGTTCGGCATTTTGGAGTGGAATATGGTTTCTCAGGTTTATAGGACCCTGCTTTCTTGAAAAAATGCGCATTTTATTGTGACTATAAACAGGCAACAATACCGAGACGTGCTTAACACTCGGACACCTGAAAGTGGGCAATCCAAGTTTTACTTTAACTTGAAAATATAATTCCACTGTTTTTTCAGTCACTTTGCCGGGTCAGCTAGTACCAGTATAAATTTGTTACTAGTAATTTATTTCGATAACTATATTTATTATGAGCTGATTATGAAAGTGAGCCAAGCCCATTCTAAATAACGACAGTGTAGAAGGAGCGGGGTTCTTTTGATCTATCGTCAAAACGGGATAGGCCAAGTAGTTTAGAAGTATTATCACCGATTGCCGATTTGCCAAAATAGACAAAGTTTAGGTACTGGTTTGCTATTGAAAAAGATATAACATGTGCAAATAATTTACAAGTAATAAAACGTGCTTTCATAGTACATATCATTACTTAGAGTCAGGTAAGATTTTTAAAATGTATACAAAAATTTCAAGTGAATAGGTAAGTAATTGCTTTTACGAGCGATTTCCTAGAACCGATACATAGACAACTCCTGTGCTGGCGTTCAATGCGAAAGGTTGTGCCTGCGAGATTCTTGCCGTTTGGTGTGTATTTTATCTACTACTAAGGTCAGATTTGTTTAGTTATTATTACCTTTATTTTCCTTTTGGAATTCATCGACTTCACCGAGATTTTCCTGGTGTGTCGCAAACATGGAAGTCACGCGAGCGCCAGACAATTCCCGCTTCCAGGCCTTTATAGATAGAGGCATCCCTCGCGAATTGCTAAGCCAGATCATCGAGTACGCGAAGGAAAGGTTCATACGAACTCTTGCTTTGTCAAAAAATGACCTCGACATCGCAAAGACTCCTAAGGTTCCCGGAACCCGTTCTTCGTCAGCAGACGAGCTCCGAGCCCTAGTCAAATTCCGAATCCCTCGTGGTTCAGCGACAAACGCGACTCCAACTCCTCCAAAAACCGCCACTACTATTTCCGAAAGCGCTATCTCGACGCGAACGAATGCTGTCCCCACATGTTCGAATACGAAAACGACGCCACGTTCCGGGGACAATCACGCACTTGAACCTCGCTCGTCAAGCACCGTAGCGCCACCTGTTGAAAAAGAGGCGGCAGAGCCACTTGCGAGCAGTAGCTTTACTACTGCAACAAACAAAAAAACCCAAAAAAAGGGCGCGCGTACAGATTTGTTCATCTGATACCGAATCCGGCGGCGAAAGGATTCCCGTGAAATCCGCACAACTAAACCGCGATGAAGACATGGAGATCCTCGACGGTAGCACAGAACCACCGCACGCCCGAGTTCCCCCGATCTATTATCAAGAAAACGTAAACTGCTTTTCCCTGGTTGTATACAAATTATCAGATTTGATATTGGCGATCAGAGTTATGAAGTCAAAAATCGAAAGAAGCAAGTTAATCGAGAGAAACAACGAATAAAATACGCATATATGCGCATTTAATAAAATGTTATTTTAACTCTTCAAAAACCTTAATTGACATTCTTGGTGCTTCCTGAAGGATTTTCGCCAATTCTTTTTTTAACAGCGCTGATCGATACTTAAATGTTTAATCTGATACGAAGCTAGTCTTCTCCTTTCCGTGTCCGGTCAAACAGTGTTCTTCCAATATATTGCGGCTGATATAGCCTTGTCATTTGCTGACATGATAACGTCCATTGTGCAGGGTTGGCCCATCTTGGCGCATATTAGTAGATACTGTGGATCCTAAACCGCACCGCACTCACACAGGTCATCCGCTCCATCCAACAACAGTCCCCACTTTTGCAGGTTTGACTTGCACTGTGGTACGCCTACCCTCAATCGGTTGAATGTTCTCCACACCGCGTACGGTTGTTCGCTGCCCGGTGGTAGCCCCTCCTGGGCTTGGAAGTTCAAATGGTTCAGCTGGCCTCCCCACCTTTCAACACGGTTTGTTCCCGGAGTTCCTACCATGACTCGTGTCCCTCTCATAAAGCTATCCCTAGATTTTAGCCGCTGGGGTGGTGGGTGATGTCCGTATAGTACGTGTCGGGGGTCTGATTGTTGTTTTGTTCTTTCTATGTCGCCAGCGACCTCCCTACGTATGCAGGGCGGTGCTATGCCAGCCAGCGGATATAGTTTCCCTATTGGGGTCGGCCTTAAGCATCCTGTAATGATCCGTGCGGTCTCCTTGAGTGCGGTGTCTACCTGTTTTGCGTGCGCTGAGCGGCTCCATACTGGTGCCGCATACTCTGCAGCGGACAAACATAAGGCCATGACGGAAGTTCTCAACGTGTGCGGGTTCGTACCTCAAGAGCTGTTCGTGAGTTTCCTAATTATGCTATTCCGAGCACTGACCTTCGCCTTGGTATTCATGCAGTGCTACCTGTATGTGAACGCGCGGTCCAGTGTGACACCTAGATATTTTGGTGCCGTGCAATGCTGAAGTTGTTCATCCCTCCATGTCATGTTTAGCTCCTTCCTAGCATCCCTGTTGCAGAGGTGAAATGCGCAGACCTGTGTCTTGCTCGGGTTGGGTTTCAGGTTGTTATCATCGTAGTAGATGAATAGTTCGTCCAGTGCATGAGTTAGCTTTGCCTCCACCTCCTTGAAGCAAGAGCCCTGTGCCGCCATTGCCACATCGTCAACAAAGATAAAGTTTTTAGTGAGATGGGGCGCTGGCTGATCATTAGTGTAAATTAAGTATTTTACTGGAATAATTAGTAGATATCAAATGAGGAGTGACCATTCAAAACGAAACGTCCACTTTTCTCTAGTTCTAATTATCCGATCGGGTCATTCGACCTCTCATTCTCTTCAAAGATTCTAATGATAATTTCACCACTATGCTTCATACTTTTCTTTCTTCACTTTTAAAATCCACTAGCTCACTTGTATCGCTGATATCGACTGATTAACTTTTTGGTGAAATTTAAATTATACAATGGTATAACATCTGGTGGAACACAAAACAGTGGAATTTCACAAGTCAATAGGTCTTCTAGCCTTTGTTGTAAGTCATTTAATAATTGTACAGACAAAGCTGCCTGCAATAAATTCATTTCCGAACTCTTTCAATATTCCAAAAATATGCAAAATCAACCAGGTATGTGAGAGACTTTTTGAAAAACACGCAAATAGCCGGAAATTGAACTTTCGAACTTGATCATAGTTACTGATAAGTATTTGTGAATTATATAAACTGCATTCAAATGATATTTTCTGCTGGGCTAAATGCGTTGTTTGTCAATTGTCATTAATATTGAATGTTTATTTAGTGACAAAACTATGAGAAATACAAGATTTTACCTAAAACTATAATAACTTGGGGGCCTGTTCATTCAGAACGGACAAACGTACCTGCTATTATATAAGAAGTTGAAATTAAAGTTGAAGCAGATCCTTACTTTAAAGAAAATCTTACACATCTTGCAGTGCAAATGATTTTTTATCACCAGCATCATCACGTCTTTTTAGAACTAAAATAATCTTCTTATACTTATGATCAAGAAAATATTACAATAACTAATTCGAGCCATTAAAACAAAATTCTATTTGCATATATATTTGCAACCCACGGTTGGCACGTCCTATAAACGGAGAACTACTCTAATAACACCAGGAAAGAGGCTAATGGTTTTTTTTTTGGGTCCCGTTAAAGCCGCGTCCCGACTTATCGGAAACAATGTTATTAACAAAGTTATTTTACATATTATCAAAATTTCGACGAACAGCAACAAGTTATTTTTTCCATCCTTTTAGTGCATCTCACAACAGCTTTACTAGTTTAACAATAAGTTCACTTTTGTAAACGTTTCTAATCACATTTGTAAGATCAGAATGATAGGTTTCCTTATGATAACCTTTTTTTTCATCCTTTATAGACAGCGAATCGAAGTGTTCGTTAAATATCATATTAATATTATTTTACATTTATTATTGAACAAGATGTATCGCTTAATATCTATTTATTCAAATCAAAATAACATTGTATATTAATATATAGTAAAAAGTAACATGTATATAACAAACAAAGTAAAATAACATAACATAAGTAATAACTAGAATAAATAAAATAACTCATTAAGAGAAGAAGAAAGCGGGGCTGTGCCAAGAACACTAGCAACGTTGCCTCTTTGTATAGCCAAACTTATTCGTTGCTTCAAATATGTTTTGGCTTGAGGAATTCCCGTTGTTTGCACAATACGCCTCCCCAAATCTTCAAGGAGAGAAAGGGCATCAGCACTCCAAGGACCCAAAGTTTCCACAGCGAAGGCGACAAAAAAATAATCATCAGAAATTGACTTATATTTCTTTTTCTTAAGATTTTCTGCGAAGTGGGCAGCAGATCTTGCATAAAATGAAGAATCAGTTAAATGAGAAGGGGCAAGTGTATCCGTACAAGTAAAATCCCAAACTAAGGATTTACCTACTTTCCATGGAATAACTGTAATACCATCTGGACGTTTGCCATCATCCCTAAGAATATCATTAGGTTCAAGGATACAAGGAATGTTGGCAGAAGAGAAAGCACGTTTAATAATGTCATTAATATAGCTGTGACGAGAGAGTCTACCAGCACTATTAATGCACGATAAACCATGATAACCCAACGAGTCTACAGAAGAACCGCACGAGCAGATATGAGGATGACAGAAATTGATCCCCAATCTAAGTGAAATAGCAATTTGTAAGATGTTTTTTTCTAAAAGAGTACCTAATTTACAAGATGGAAGAGCTTCAAGCCAAGCTCCAGATTCAAGTTCAGATCCAGCTAATAAGATAGCATTTTCTGTGATATTTGAGGAAGATAATAAATTTTGAAATATTTTCTCACAGATAGGTAAGTCCCAATTTCTTTGAATAGAAAGTTCTTTTGGAAGTAAAGACGAATTAGAAATTTCCTTCCAATAATTAACAACCTCGTTAAGGGATGTAATTTCAAAATTAGAGAAACTAGAAGGTAGAATGGACATAATAAGTTCAGAATTAGAAAATATAGAAGACAAAAAGGCAGGCGAGGAAATATCAATTATAGACCTTATACCTAATCCACCAAAACGGATTGGTAATTTGGCTTGAGTCCAAGATCGAATTGTAAATTTAATATTCAAAACTTTTTCCAAAGAAGAAATAACAATATTATCCAATTCAAGACACTCATCTTTAAATTTCCAAAAAGGACAACATCTGAGATTATAAGTGAAATTAGGTATCCAAAAACTATGGCGGAGTAAAAATAAACTAATATGAGGATTAATTTTACATAGATTTGAAGAAAGTAAAGAGAATGAATCAATTTTTTTAGAAATGAATGGAGGAATTGCTGCATCGAAAATAGGACAACCAAGAATAAAAAGGTCTTCAACATTACAAACGTGAATACAAGGAGCTAATAATTCGAATCTTTCCAAAATTGAAGACTTGTCTAATTCCGAAACATTATTAAGGAAGAAAAGTTCGCATTTATTGAAATTAAGAACTAAACCAATTTTCTTAAATTCAGAAATTATCGTTTCTAAGTCTTGTAAGACATCCAAAGCCTTACCACCTAAAGAACCATCATTCAAGTACCAAACATTCAATTCTGAAATCAAATTCTTAATAATTTGATGAATCGATAAACTAAAAATTGCAGGACCGAGAGGGTCACCTTGTTGACAATCTACTGAGGATTCAATAACATTTCCATTAAAGAATAATTTTGATTGATAAGCATAACATTGCCAGAGATAAGGATATATATCTGGAGTAACAGTCTTGACAACAGAAAGAAGGGAGTCTCTTTCGATAGAATTGAAAGCATTTTTAACATCGATTTTAAGGAAAACCTCAGCATCAGACTGATTATTAATATAAGTTCTAATTGAATGAACAGCTGCCTCACAACCACCCTTAATTCCAAAACCTAATTGAATAGGATGAAAAAAGGAAGATAACGAATCCTTAATGTGGAAACTGCATAATTTAGAAGATAAACGTCTAAAAGTTGAACCTATTGCAATAGGGCGGATACCGCCATCTTTTTTAGAAAGCGCACAAAGAGAGGCACCATAAAGAATAGGTCTAATATCAGAAAGAACTTCACCAGCTAACATGAGATTGCAGAGACTACAGATGGCTTTCAATAAGTGACGACCAGAGTCACCTGTACCATTACCTAATAAATCTTTGAGATGTTGTGGTCTTATTCCATCCTTTCCAGCAGCAGAACCATTAGGGAATGACATGATCGCTTTATAAACTTGATCTTCAGAGACAGTGAGATGTTCTACCATTTCTTCAGGTGGATCAGGAAACTGGAGTAATCTTGAAGGAATTGGATGTTTAGATTTCAACGATTCAAAAGTATCAGCATTATTGTTGGCAAATGAGTCATCAGAAGATAATAAGCGAACTGCACCCTTAATATCACCATCCGCAATTTTGTTCTCAACCGATTTATAAATTGAAAATTTTGAGAAATCGGTTTTGGAATAAAGTATGGAGTCCACGTTAGAGTCAGCATTCTTCTTAACTTTAGAAGTTAAAGATTCCTTTTCATAACCATTTTTAATAGGAACATGAAGAACACGAAAGGAAAAAAGAAAAAGGTCTTCCCAGGATGGTAAAGAATTAACGGAAACACATTCATTTATAATTTTGGCTAGTTTATTAGCCACGGATATTCTAGCTCCACGCGGAATTCTTCTAAGAATACAGACATTCGATTTTAGGTAACCAATTTTTTCTGTTAAATTGAGAAATTTAACAGGAAGTTCCGGAACAGGCACATTCTGTTTATGACATCTAGAAATGTGAATTTTGAGACCATGTAAACTCTTGAAAATTTTTGAATTTGGACAAATATGATATTTCATAAATAAACTGTCAAAAAAAAAAAAAAAACGGACCAAACCAAAAGTAGTCACAAGATAAGCTCAAGATAAAGCTCAAAGACCAATCCAGTATCCAATTACTCTCCAAAAAGAATCGGCAAGAATTTTTCAATGGGAAACGTCAGTACCAAAGTTCTCGATTTTCCAAATTTCTAAACGTGCCCTCACTTAGTCCACGACCCAAAGACAAAGAGTCCCAAATGATATTATTCGACTGGCAAATTTTACTGGTCTTATAAACTTAGAATCGATAAACCGTCCCTAATTAGACTACCAGAAGGTCAAACATATTTTATTGTGATTGTTAATTCCTTTATTATTATTTTATTAAGTACGCCCGAAGACACCAATTTAGACACACAAATTAAACATTTTAACCCTTTAAGGACGGAATTTATTTTCGGTTACAGATCCCATGGGACGGAATTTATTCTGATGTAGTTAGGCTTGTGTCGCGAATATGCGGCATTCGGGAAAACTGTTTCTTTTCTAGTGTGACGCGTATGAACGACATACGTCCTTAAAGGGTTAAAAAACAAACACAAGCTCAACATTATAAAAGGCTGAAATTTAAAGTAATTGAAAATCAACAGAACAGAAAATTTTAAAGTCGTCATTATTTAAGCAGGTCAGTGTCCCCAGCAACCACAATTGACATGCAAATCGTCCCTAGAGCGAAGGGATCCAGCCTTGAATATCACACATTTTCTAATTCTTTTGTGCTGTGACAAATTTTATGATGGTTATAAATTTTTTTATTTTAAGAGCTTTTAACTGCGGCTGTAGGAACTACATATTTGGCAGTTTACTTTGGAAATCGTTTTACATATTTTATGTCCCACTTCGTTGATTAAAAATTCAAAACCGGCGCTTGGCATTCTGGCAAAATTTTAAAAATTTCCGTCGCACCGCATTTCATCATTAACCCTTTGGGTGCCAAGGAACGCGGTCGCGTTCCTCAATACACTGGCCGAAAATGCCAGGAGCGCGAACGCGCTTTTGCTCCCGCACGAACTAATACGATCGATCTCTATTTCATACTTGTCCATTGTTTTTATTTTTTATTTCTGTAATATTGCGTTCAATTTGACGCTGGTCTGTGGAATATATGCGCTGTTGGGCGCCTTTTGTTGTTGTTGTTGTTGTCCATTGTTGTTGTTGTTGTTGTCCATTCTTGTTTATTGTTTATTGTCTTTGGAATTGGCAATTTTAGCTAATTCTCTAAAAATCATTTCGGCACTCAAAGGGTTAATTGCAAACAGAACAATGTCGTCGGCTTTTAAATCGTTGATCATGTCACAGACCACTGTCACTGTATCGGTTTCGAGACCTTAACAATGGGCGATTCCAAAATCTTTTTTTTTCCTTCTTATGTGCACCACTGTGCAGCCGCGAGAAGAAGGTCTGCCTGATTTACCATTTACTTTGACTAACTTTTTTTGTATCAACCGATTATGCAAAATACAGTGCTTCCAGAAGCTTCATGATTTAAGTACTTTATTACCGACCATAAACAAATGAATTCGAACCTACCTACCTGCGACAGTTATATTCCAGATGTTTCAAATATCGTTTGATGTTTACCGACAACTGCTCGGTAACAAAAATTTGTTGAAAAAGTATATAAATTGGTGCTTTTCGGCGAAATCTCGAAAATATTCTGAATAACCTTTTTTCTGTCTTTCTTGGGTCAACGAGGAATCCTATACACGCCAAAAAGTTTTCAGTATTACAGGAAAACAAGGTTTCAATAACTTATTTCTAAGTCTGGACGCACCTTTAGAGAGCGCTTGGAAGGGTAGGGGGAGAAGATAGCGTGCCTTGAACCGGAAAAGACGCTCTCGAGTAACTTCCAGCGAAAAGAGTCGTTTCTTCTATTAATTTTTGCATTTTTGAAAGTGTTTTTTTTCCTCTGTGGGTGTACGGGCTCTCGTGTCTATTCCGTGGCAACAAGTTTTCGAAAATCTGTCGAATTATTTTCAATTTATTCTCACTCGCTTGTGATATTACTTATTGTTATAAGGGTGAGTCCGCACTCAAACACGTCTGGGTTTAGACTGACTTTATTATAAATATGTACAAGGTTAAGTACAAGGTTGGTTATACGACACTTATGAAAATTGACTTTGATAGCGATTTATTATCAAACTATTAAAGCTATTAGAAATTTGACAACACAATCTCATCGACGTTACAGCGTAGATTTTAATAATAGGTAAATTTGGAATTTAGTTTTTATAGTAACTGAATAAATCGTATTGTAATAACGTCTAGTGTATTTATGACAAAAGTCTTAAACAACTCTCGTAAAACTGCTGTAAAACTTGTCATGGTGATTTAAAAGCGTCTGCAATAAAAACATTTGCAGAAAAACATCTGGCGCAAAGTGGGTCTCATCAATATCCAACAATTATCTAGATCCATACGAGGTTGGTTTGAATGAAACTTGATTTGAATTTCAATTGTTTTTAGTGCAATTAGACGCACATTTCGTAGCAACTTTTGACAATAAATTAATGAAAGAAAAATATTTTTTCAAGCTAATTTTAGGTGTTTACGACTCTGTATTCAACAAGGTCGTCATTTTGAACATCTAGTGTAATTTCAAGGTAATTAGGAGAGTATGATTACAGTTAATAACTAACGATTAAGCAACCATTGTCGACTAACAATAAGATTGATGATCTTTGAAATCGACAGCTATTTCAAATTTCGGCGAATAGAGCAAATAGAAGAATGTAAAAAGTTGCTTCTTACAAAATCAAAATGGGGATGGAGTAGTAATGCTAGCAATCTTACACTCATAAACAACAACAAATGCAGTGGATAATACAAGAAAACAGCAATGGAAATAGATGGAAGAAAAATATGCTGTCACAAGAAGTTAGAAACTGGGCACAAGCTGTAATTATTCAGTGTAATAATAATAAATAATCTACAACTTACATTATGAAATAAATATCAAGTAAATAAATGATTTAAAAAATGTCTATTAGAAAAAAATACTTTTAAATTAATCTGTTTAATATTCATCTTCCCACTTTTCCTAATTTGGTATCAGTTTTTGGGTCAGCAGTAACTGATTGTACAGCAACAATTAACTCATTGGCCACAGTTTGAAGTTCACGAAGATTATGAATGTAAAGTAGTCGTAAAATTTTTGCTGCCCTATTCAATACAGGATCACCTAAATCAAAACCAAGATCCGCTTCTTGAAATGGAAAAGGTGTACCCTGAAATAAAATTAGAAATTACGATTTTTAAAATAAAATGATATATTTACTTTAATAATAAATTCCTCTGGATGTTCTACAGCATATTGACTAAGACGTTCAATTGATACTTTTCTTATGGCACTTAAAGTAATATTTGGATTAGGATGTGGAAACACTTTCATTATGCTTGCTAATGTTTTAACATTACTCTCAAATTCTGGACTGCTAACTAAAAAAGAAAATAAATTTAGTCATACTTGACGCTGAATTCCGTACAATAAAATAGTGCCTTCATTTTCAAAAAGTATGGGCTAAAATGACTTAAAAAATAGCGACTGCCTGTAAAAATAACTGCAGTGCTCATTTCGTCAACATTGTTTTTTGGGCATTATTGTTATTAATGAAAATGTATGAGGGAATCGGGAATCTGAAATTTTCTGAGTTAGTTTGCATTTTATTAGCATTGCAAAACCATAACTAATATTTTTGTAAGTGTTTAATAAAAAAACGCAGTACACAGTTACAGTACCACCATTTGAAATATTTGAAGCAAGGTCAGTAAGAATAAAATATATGAGACTTTACGTGCATTGCATGGATTGGTAGTGATCCAATTATGTATTGTATTTGTGGAATCAGTTAGTCACTTATATGGAGAGATTACTGTGCCTAAAATTAAATCAATTTAAATTTTGGTAAATAAAATGCAATTTTAAGAACTGCTTTACTGGATGCAATGAACGTATGTTTGCTTTTATGAATAGTAATTAGATAGTGTGCAACATACAAATTGGACATAAATGAATGTGGGTTAAGTGAGCTACGAAATTTTAGAACTTACTAATTTGTCGCCTCTCACACATTATTAACTTTTTAAGGTGATGAAACCAACTTAAAATTAACAGTTTATGATTCCCAATGCTCAATTCAACTCAACACAAGTCGAGTTAGCAAAATTTACGATCTAAATGGAATTCGATCTCGAGATCTAAAGCGTACACCAATACCCCGGTTTACGTTGATTAATGCTTTCTTAAAAATCAATTATCGCGCAGGCGCACTATACACTAATCTCCTTCAATCGCTCTTGAGCTCATATTACAATTTTATTTTTATTTTTTTAAATATTTTGACATGATACAAAATTAAAACAGTATTTCACTGTTAAATTCTGTTTTCAACCTTATTGTATTTGTATTTTTTCTTTATTTAAAATACTTCATATGAAAATTTCAAAAAACGTAATTAACCCCGTTTTATGTTTGATTCGCTTAAGCGCATTAAGCGCATAAATCGGGGTATTACTGTATTATTCATATCGTAAATTTTGATAACTCGACTCGTCAAATTGAGTATTGGGAATCCCAGTACACTCAGAATCGATAAAATGATGTTTTTAGAGTTCCGCACCTTAAAAGGAAAAAACGGAACCCTTATAAGATCACCCCCCTGTCAGTCCGTCTGTCACAGAGGTTTTTCTCGAAAACTAAGTAACGTAGAAAATTGCAATTTGGCATAATGATAGATCTTGATGACGTGCATATATCGATACCTTTTTTCCAAAGTATCGTAAGTGACATTTGAAGCGAAATTGAGATTTTGCATTGTATCGTAAATATCGGACTAAATGCTTGTTCTGGAAGGGTAATATACCCATCAGTTTATTCTTCATGGTGATAAAAACACAATAAACCTATCGTAAGTACCAAGATAGTCTCATGCAATGACTTTGTAGACAAAAAAGTTGTCTCCTGCAAAATTTGCTAGATGTGGCTTACGATACTTTGGAAAAAAGGTATCGATATATCGCTCGTCAATAACTAGATAAAAAATTATTTTTAGATTAATATGAGGGGTCAATTTGGTACCAATAAAAACAAAGTTTAAATTAACGTATGGTGTGGGGTATCATTTGAAAGAGGCAACTGTAAAAATTGTAAAATTATTTTTTTACAATTTTAAGTTCAATTGCTTAATGATGTAGCTAAAAATGTGCAAAAAATGACCGTCCCCCCCTGTTCTCCTAGGTTTCTATAGCTAAAATTTTTATTTTAATCGGGTTAGTAGATATGAAGCCATAGATTATAAGAAACCTGCAGGTTTTTTCGACAATGTAATAGTTGCGAAAAAAAAAAGTATAACTTACGATGGCCTTTTAACCTATATAAAAATTGGATACAAATTAAATATACATAAAAAAGTTTAATTTGGCCTAACGACTACTTTTTATTGTTTTAGTACGGAACCCCAATTGTGAGAGCTTGACTTGCTCTTCAGCAGTTTTTGTAAACTTTTTGCATGATGTAGACAAGGCGACAAATTTAACAACTGTTTTGATCCACATTCATTTATGTCCACTTTGAATTTCAATTGATTAAAATTAAATTTAAGAATGTAAAATAATTTTGAGTACCTGTACCTATAGCATTATTTTTAAATAGATTTTTGAAAAAGTATGCAATAAATTTTATTTCTAAATTGTTCGAAGCCACAACATACACATTGATAGTTTTAATCAAAATAAAAATTTTTGTAATTTTAAAAAATTTTAAATGTTTAATAATTAAATGTTATTGTAAATTATCCTTAAAACAAAAAGTGAAACTGCACTAATTAATTTTTTCAACTCACAATCTAAATGGTCAAGTGGGTTATCTGCTATTATAGCAGGCGTTGTTGATACTTTCTGAGAATCTTCACTCCCTTGAATGTACTTATTCTCTACAACATATATATATATATATTAAAATAAAGACAACAACAATGAACAAGTTAATATACTGTTGTTCTTATATTTTTCAATAATACAACTTCCTAATATCCATTCCAGCTCATCAGTTATATTTCCTGTTGTAATGGGACATGAAATATCTTGTTTATATTGTTCATACACTTGAGCCCACTGTGGTGCATCGATATTTCGTAAACTTGCATATTGTTCTGGTTTGCATTTCTTGATAAAATTCTCTTCCACCCAAATAATTATCTTTTTTGCAGTTTTGTCATCTGCAATTTACAATTACAAGCTGATAAAAAAGAAAGGGCACAAACAAATTACTACACTTACCGTTAAAATTCAGTAATTCATATTTGGGATAATCTAAAGCGCATAATTTTCTTTGTAACATTGTGTAATTCAACCTTTTTTATTACACCGGCTTCCAGTTACATCCAACTTTGACAACCACAGATAATATATTTGACAACTACTTGCAAGTAATGTCAAAATTGTAGGCATACCACCTGAGTGAAATAAATAAATGAAATTTAAAAACTATGTAGAGTAGAAATTGCAGTTTATATCTGTCAGTTTAAGGTTATATTAGTAATGTAGCTTTAAAATTAGAAACTACAGTACAAAACGCTTCTGTCGAAGGAAGCAATACGACCATTTCGAAACAAACTTCCGATGTGGAAAGCTTTATCTTGAATATTCTGTAACATTTAAATGATTCTGTCAAAACTGTATAGATTATGGTTTTAAACACTGATTACTACCAACATAAAGTTAAAAAAAATATTTTTTTTCACAGCCTTCTAACTTCGTCTGAAATTAAAAAACGAGGTATAATCATTTCATAATGTAAAATCGAATTTCCCTTTACCACTAAAAAATGTTGACAACTACGTATCCATAGTAACAGTATTAAAATATTATTTTTCTACTAAATTTCTGATAAAAAAATCAGTAGAACCAATAATAATTGAACCGTTTATGAATTTTTTAATATGCATACCTACGCAATTTGAATTTTGTGCGCAACGTACGTACAGTCGTCGAACTTCAAACGAGTTTGCGTGTGATATCTAGCGTGTGAATGTTTCATTAATAGTTGTGTACGTTGTGACTCTAAACTGTGTGTTTCGTGGAAATTAATTTAAGAAGTTATTTTTTTATTTAAATATCGATTTACTCAACTTTAAAGTACGGATTCTCTTGTTTTATTAAATTCGTATACATTAGGTTACATTGTTTTTTTAGTCTTGTCAATCTGTAAAGTAACCGGCATATTTCTAAAACCCTCCATGATTTTGCTACGTGGCCTTGAAGATTGACATTTTTCGGATCCTACAAGTTTTAAAATTAAAAATTGCTAACAAAACTTGTTAATAGAGATTTTTGTGCAACAAAAAAATTATTAATTTTGAGACTGCCATTTAAACTTGTGGTCTTGTTTTAACATACATTTTTTATTTCTTTAGTTATATAGAGAAATCATGAATATGTCATTGTTTTTAAAGATTTTTACTATTCAAATTGAAATGTTAGTTTAAATTAGGTGTATACATTCCATTTATAAGGGGTAGTGAAACATGGCTATACCTATGTAATACATCTACCAATCGCTGACACTGAATACTTACTGCTGAGTTTTCATTTTAATGAACGATTTACTTCTATGCATTTAATATAATGTTTGTTCTTGCTATTTTCAGAATGATGGACTTTCATCCTGCTTTAATATTTATTGTAATCGTAATAATATCGGCGGCCCTTTTGATGGTCGTTGCAGTGTTTGGAATAAAAGAAAAAAGTTATGAGGAAGCCCTAGCAGAACAAAGACAGCATAACAATGCATTACTTTCCAATCATACTAAAGTGAAACCAAAGGAAAAGAAACTGAAGAAAGCTGGAAAAAAGGTACATTTTGCATGCAGTTACATGTATAAAAAATTGATACAAGTACATTGATACAAGTACATTTTTTAAAAACGAAAAGTTTTCTGGTGACTAAAATCGCTCTTTATTTGGTGACACCAAGATACACGATGTTTCAGGAGTCACGCAGAACCTCCTCGTATAATCCCGTACTCTATTCTGGATCGGTCTAGTGTAAATAATATATCCAGTTTGTGTTTAGTTTTTGAGCAATTGCATTTTGAATATTCGAGAATGTAGTTTATTGGTTTTCAAATGTTCTTGAAATTTATTGTGACAAAAGAATTAAAGAAATTTTCTTTTCTGTAAAGAGTCTGATGTAATAGTTTTCTAGTTTGGTTGTTTTCTACAATGTCAACATTTACTTTCAACTCTTCCAGATATCTGCACAGAAAGCTACAAAAATTATTGCCCACATTGAAAAAGCATCTTGTTCTGTATAAAACATACTGATATCAAACTACACTAGATCTCGTGTTTCCGGAGCAAAACCAATTTGTACATGTTGTTAAGTATGTCGCAAAAAGGTGCCAAAACAAAAACAGAATAGCCTATTTAGGACATATTGTGTGAAATACTTAATGACATTCGAAGGCGCAAATTGGGTTTTCTCCAGAAATAGGATACATCCAAACAAATACAAGTAGATACAGTAGAATTTGGTTTTAATGTCATCGGTTAACATCATAATTTCTTGGTTCCTAGAATTTACTAAGTCAACCAACTAAAAAAAAAAAATTATATCGCAACGCATTATTTTGGCTATCCTCTGTTGTAACGACATTTTTGACAAGTGTTTATTACTCTGGAATCTGCTTTTTTGTTTCAAGGTACATCCCTAACTGTTAAAATAAATTATGATCACTTTATAAACCTTCCTAAGATTAAATTGTTAACAAAATTTTGTCACAATTTTTCTTCTTTACAAACTTTTAAAGATGTCATTATAGTTGCCAGTGACATAATTTTTCATTTACACACTTACATTATGAATAACGACACTATGTTATGACGACAAGAAATTGCTAGTTCTCACAATGACGTTATAACCAAGTTCTACTGTAATTGCAATAAAAATTAATAGAACTTTAAGAAACAATTATTATAAGAATTTAATTGTGCTATCGCATAAATTGCAAAGTATTTTTATTTTCTGCATTCTTGTTGTACAATACAGCTTAAAGCTATACAGTCGCATTACTATGAAAACTGATGTGCATGTCGTTACTGGCGCCATTGAATAAGTGCAAACGGCCTGTAAGTCCGGTTAAAATTTCCATCCTTCATCTTTCCTGGATGCGACTATAATCTAACCAAAATTATCACAGGAAAGTTGATAATTTGAATATGTAAACCTTTTTCCAGATAATATTTTTTCTTTCACCCACATTATGTTTGATTCAATTTAGAACACAATTTTTAATATGTTTGATAATGGAAAAATTTAGTTTATTCTATCGGGACAGGCTGCTTGTTATGTAGAGTTTAGTCTATACGCTTTAAATACAATCCTACAAGTAGTAATTATTGGAGAATTAAGAAAATACTGACAGTATTACTGATACTGTAGGGTGTCCTTTATTTTTTTATTGTCGGCTTTAGTAAATTTTCGAAAAACAAAATAAAAATGATTTTTTGGAATTTCGTTAAATTTCACTTTTTAGGATCAATATGATTGAGAGAAATGTAACAGATTTTAAAAAAAACTAATCAGCTTTAATTAATCTGAAATTCATTTATATTTGAATTTAAAATTAATAGTAAAGATTTATTGGAAGTAAACAGCCATTGCGAGCTAGCTGCAAAGTTTAGTACGGTTTAAATTTGTAAAATTTTTGTTTGAGTTCGGATATTTTTTTACCTGGACTCTGAAATCAAACGAATGTCATAATGATGTGCACCAAATTTCAAATATGTATCTTTCAATTAAAACTTAATTTTGGTGGTGACTACTAATGATGAGACACTCTATATACATTCAAACCAACTCTTAATTAGCTTATAAAGCAGTACAGCATTTTATTTTTCTGTTTTAGATGAGAGAAAAACAAGGTGAAGTAGCAGTAGAACCTGAAACAATTGAAGAATCAGAAAATGTTGAATCAGGTGAATCCCTTCACTCTATTCAGAACCCTCAGAAATTACATGTTGCATTTAAAGAATCTTCTATTGAAGAATCACCCATCATGTATAAGGTAATGATTTTAAAATTTTATATCTACACTAAATATTACAATCATTATAAAAACTACTAAACTAATATTAGTTCAGCCATTATTGCATGCCACATTATATTTGTATATCTACAGTGGAATGCAATAACACATAATATCGCGAACAGTTTCAACGAAAAACTTTTTTGGTCTTGGCCAGTTTTTTAATTGATACGTGATATTGCACATATAGGATGGAAGGTTTGCATCGATTAGGTGACCATCTTGTACTATTTAACTGCATAGTAGAAAATGGAAATGAAAAATGGAAAAATTGTAAATGTTATTTTATTTCCACCGTTGATATAATTATGTACATTAATAATTAAGAGGCTTAGCACGATAGCTTTGGTTGGGTTGCAGAAACGGGTAAAAAGAGAAAAAGCAAAACCCATTCTGATCCATAAAGATGTAGAAAATCCGGTAGTAAATGATGTCATTGATGTGTTACCAGCTAACCACTTTGAACAAAACCATCCTAAAGATGAATTAGAATTATTACTTTTACATGGTGTAAGTGAAAGTTCAACTTTGTATATTAGTTTTTTAATAATTCATAATTACAAAGTAGTATTCCTTTGTGTTTTCTATAGGAACAAGTTAAAACTCTAGCTCTAAAAATGTATAACACGATTGGTTCCTGCATTCAGTGTCCCAGTTTTAGAGCAAAATTACAGTATATACCAGGGGTGGCCAACCTGCGGCTCTTTGAAGGATTATTTGTGGCTCTCGATAAAGTTCCCTTTTCATTTTTGTGCTATTATATTTTAAAAAATTATTATCGTTCCGTATGTGTATGTATTTAATTGCGGCTCGCGAAAAATTTCAAATTTTGAAAAATGGCTCGGACTATCAAGGAGCTTGGCCACCCCTGGTATATACCGTATTTTTTAATTTGAGAAGATTCAAATAGATCTACCTTTTGGCGCGAGCTGTTTGAATCTTCTTCTTAAATTAAAAAATACGGTATAGTTACTATTAAAGTTTTGTATTCATTTTGTTTTCTTTTTATACTTTTTTGCATCTTTCATGACATAAATGTTTAAATTTTTATTTTTGGCACTTTAGTAGTTAATTATATTTTAACATTATCCACATTATTCTTCATTGATACTCCTTAGTATTTAAAAGTGCTACTTACCTACTAACTCCAACTATAGTTATTTACTATACAAGTCACTTAGATCCTAGTTGAGATAATTTTGTTGAGTGAATTATACAACTTTACCAACGTTATGTATGGAACAAAAGTGTAACAAAATATGTGTCCAAAAATGCTTCCTTAAAAAGTTACGTGTGAATTTCAAAATTGCGAATAATCAATAAACAGTTTTTATTAAAATAGCAAGAACAAAATAATGTTATATCGCATATATTTGTTATTAACATGGTGTATTATATGTGCTGTGGTGAGACGTTAGAGAAACTGCTTGAAATGTCCTTCTTCAGCAACAATACAGGTTTTGTATCGTTGAATCACCTTATAAATGCCACGGTACAACGCGCGACGACAGAAAAGAAATGTTTACTTATTATTCACTATAAATATTCATTATACTAATAAACAGTAAGTGCATCATACATATAATACGTAAACTAGCAATTCTCAGACTTGTCATTCAAAAAGTGAATAAGTGTTCGGTTAACGCTGAAGACTTTAATTTATTTATATTTGCCAACCCTTCAAAATAACTAAAATGTCCAGATAAAATTTTAGGATTCGTGAAGTGGTTCATTGTAGCAAATGTTTGGGGAACGCTGGTGTAAACTATGATTCGAGTAATTTTAATACTGGTTTTTATAACTGGAAAAAAAAATATTATACCCACAAATTGGCAATATTTCACCAACTTTATATTTCAAAAATGTTATCTGTGGTTATTAATATTATAGTAATGTCATGATTCATAGCGACAGATTTAAAATTCATAGGTCATATTTGTGGAATCTTATTTATGTTCACAGTTCAACCACATTTGTTGAAATTGCATATCTACGTGTTAATATTATGTAATTCTTATCATTGCATTGTCAGGTTGATAACCAATAGTTATATTAGTTCAATTTTTTCTTGGAATTTTCTTTAGATAAGCATGTTACATTACATTCTCTTCAAATTTTTTATGCGTTATTTTTATTGTTTCAATTACACCAATATTTTCTACTTATAATTGTTTCACAAAAATTAACTAAACTTCGTTGTAAATACAGACATTCCTCGATTAGCGCAAATAATTGGTTGTGCAGAAATGTCGCACTTACTATTATATATTTCAATAAATAAATTATGTACTGACGGTAAATATCGCCCTAATCGAAATTTGGTTGCTAATTACAAATCCCGCTAATTCGAGTTTCGCGCTAATCGAAGGATGCCTGTATTTAAACAGTGAAATTCATATTATAACTTGTCTCAAAATGTTCCTACACTCCATTTTTATTTTATCAAACCAATTTGTTTGCTAGATACTATAGATTTAAATAGGTATTTCAAAAAAGTTGGAAATCAGTAGTAGGTACTTATAAAAACATAAAAGGAATTGTAAGTGTACATTAAACGTTGTAAATTGGAAATAATCAATAGATTAAAATATTAAATTTTGTTCTAATTAGAAGCGTGCATAGTTACCGTGATTAATTTTTAATAATTTCCACTTTCTAATTATTTCAAAACAACTTTTATTCAATGAATTGAAATTTCAAACAAACTACAAATAGGAATATTAAAATTCATTAGAAACGACAACAATTTCTGTTTCTGTATACGAAAATATGTACAATTATGGTCACGTACATTTATGTAGCAGTCATTTTTTCAACTTTTTACGTGTAAAAATTCGGAAAAACGATTTCTAGGTGTTAACTATTCAAATTGCCCATAATTGGTAGGTACACTGTCAGTCAAGTAAAAACGGCCTCGACGCCCGAGAGTTCACTGAAATAATTTCACATCCTAGAATTAAAAATGTAACTACTGTACGTTGGATTGGGTCTTTACTGTTTCGAAACGGAGAACTGTCGGATTTTAACTTTCGAAATTTATAACTGCGAGAAAATTGTATCCAGCGTAAATAATATTTGACGAATTTATTTTTATATTCATTTATCATTTACAGTAGAGCGTCGATTATCCGAACGTCAATTATGCGAAACGTCAATCATCCGAATGACTATTTGATTTATCCGAACGTCAATCATCCGAATCGTTGTTAACTTTGCCATTACATTGTTGCGCGACTTAAACTTTCAAGTTTTAAGATTGATTTAAAAATAATTTTATTTTGAAATTAAACAGGAGTGAAGCTTACAAAAGTTCAATATATGTTTATATTCTATCATTTTGGGCGTTTTAGTGCTTCCCTGTCCCTCATAAACTATGACTGTTCGGTCATCCGAATTTTCGATTATACGAACGGTAGTCGGTCCCAATTAGTTCGGATAATCGACGCTCTACTGTATATTCTTTTTTCTGAAATAGGGCAATAAATAATTGACATGAGTTAGAGCGTTGGACGTTTTTTAGGAATCAGCCTGTATGTACCTATTGTTTGGTAATACCTTACTTCAATCAGTTGTTAGGTTAGTTAACCTGCTAAAAGATGGATTTTGTCTAATCTTTTACATCAGGCCAACTGAGAACAGAAAATATATTCATACTGTTATCCTTAAAAATCTGATTATTTGTTTGTGTTTAACATTGATCATTCATTTTTATCATTAATCACTAAATAAGTACTATTATTTACAAAAAGAAATAATAACTTGCTGTTTTGTTTACTTTTTGTATTTAATTTCAAAAATACATTTCAATTATATTTTGTTAAGTAATTGCCATCTTACTGAACGATATATCTTTTAAACTTAGAAAGAAGAATTACCTTCAAAACAGGATTCACCAAAAGGAAAAAGTAAGGCCAAGCAAATTAATGTTGAACAAGAATCAAATAAAGATAAAATTAACAAGAG
Organism: Dascillus cervinus; assembly: GCA_949768715.1. Lineage (NCBI taxonomy): Eukaryota > Metazoa > Arthropoda > Insecta > Coleoptera > Dascillidae > Dascillus > Dascillus cervinus. Next base: position 16,943,396 of record OX458318.1, on the reverse strand, counting down.
CAAACATCAACAAGTTTCTATTGAAGAATCTATTAAGGATAAAAATAAATCTAAAGTTACTAATATTGATGTAGATGTTAAAGAAAAAATTGTTAAAGTCAAAACTATTCTTGAAGTTGAATTTCAAAAGAACCAGAAGAAACATAAGCCTAACGAAAATGTTATTCCTGCTGTGCAGCTCATTGCAGAAAAAGAGGAGCCCCCAGTTGAAATCGTAAATGTTGCTGCTCAATCCAATGGTTACACTTCCAACTCATCTTCAATAAGCAAAGAAAAAAAGAAGAAGAAAAATGAAATTAGTACATTACAACAGATGAGTTAGTAGTATCTTGAATATTTTTCTATATATTTTTTTCCTATCTTTAAGTACATATTTCTTTTTTCATGCAGCAAGTAACAAGGCGAGTGGAATCAACCTGTCAATTCTCATAGACGTGGTGCGTAAGGCTGAATTGTCTCGTTCAGAAGTTCAAATACTTATTGATCTTTTACTAAACAAGCAGCATGAAGCACCGGAAATATTAGATGAATGGAGCGAGGTATTCTTTTTCTTGAAAGTAGCATCTAACTTTTAACTGTAATTACATGATAGGGCAAAGCTGATCCAGTTCAGAAGTTAAAAAAACAACTGTCTGAAAAAGAAAAAGCATTGATTGAAGAACAAGAAGCCTTAACTAGTGCCCAAGGAAAATTAAGAGAAGTTAGAGCAGAACAAATTGCAGAAAGATCTCAACTGCAACAAAGGATTAGAGGTTTAGAAGAAGCTTTTCAAGCAAAACAACTTGAACTTCAAACAACTAATAACCGATGTCACGGACAAACACAAAAATTACAACAAATGCAAGTGCAACTAAATGAAGAAATGATGACTGTGAGAAAATTACGTGATGACCATGGTGCTTTACAAATGCAAAGGCAGCAATTTGAGTTACGTTTGGCTCAAACGCAAGAAGTAAGAGAGCAAATTTTGGTTATCACTTGTTAATGTTGCATTTTTTAAGGCAGAGGGAACAATTGTGCAGTTACGAAATGAGTTACAGGAATTACAAAATCGTAATAACCAATTAGCTATTGAATTGCATTCATTGAATGATCAAAATATTGCAACAAAGGAACATCAGCAAAGTATGATAATGCAGCTACAACATCAGTTGGCTCATCTTAAGGGAGAAATTGATCAAAAGGATGAAATTAATCTTCAACTTGAGGTATAAATAGTGAAGTATAAATAAAATCATAATTTTCTTAAAATTTCAGGAATCTCGTCGTGATTTAGAACATCGTTTAGGATTAACTCATCGGCAAGACAATGAATTTAAAGTGGAAATATCACAACTCTCTATTACATGTCAGCAACAAGCAGAAGAATTAAAAAATGCAGAATTTGGAAGAACGCAGGCATTAGATGAAATCAGAAATATTCAGAAACAAAAAGAAGATGCAGAATCGAGTTTAATTACTATAAGACAAGAATTGCAACACGTCTTAGATGCAAAAACGCAATTAGAAAATTCAAAACAAAATAACATGTTAGAAGCCAATCAGGAAGAATTATTAAACCTTCAACATCAGTTAGCCTTTGTTCAGTCGCAACTGAAAAATACAGAAAGTAAATATGCAAGTGAATTAAGTGTTTCAGACAGGAAAATTAATCATCTACAAATTGAATTAGAGGAGCAAAGAAATAAGAATAATGTAAGTGTAATCAATAGATGCTTTTTTTATGAAATTTTTAACATTCTATAAAATAACTTTTCCAAAAATAATTTTCTTGTTGCTTTTATGTTATGTAGGAATTGCGCAAAAAGAACTGGAAAGTGATAGAAGCGCTAAATGTGGCAGAAAGTAGGATTAAGTCAACATTTTCTCCATCTAAACAAGAAATTGTTAATTTAGACGTAAGTGTTCAGTAATACACGCAAAAAAATTATTTTTGAAATCATTGCTTCCATCACTTTCTGACTATTTTAAGACAGTAATTTCATTTTATGCTTTTTCAAGTATCTCGGTTAATTACTGTTATAAAAATCATCAGTGTTTCATCGGTGTTTCAGAGGTTTCTTATTAAAAAGTTGGTCTATTTTGAGTCCTTTGCACACTATAACGAAATTCGTTATAATTATGCAAGTTTGCTATAGGGAAGTATTTTTCATCATCACCTAAAATTTTTCATGTCCTATCTTTTCTTATTTTGTGCATTATTGATCCAGTTAGTTATTATTCTTCTGATATTGTCTGTCCAGCACATGGGTGGTCTTCCTACACTTCGTTGATCAGCTCTTGATTCCCATTCTAGCATCTTCCTTGTCCATCTTTCATCCTGGCTATATGTTCTGCCCAGTTCCATTTTAGGTTACTGTCTCTTTTGATAACGTCTGTAACTTGTATTCTTCTTAATTCTTCATTTTCCTTTAGGTTATTCAAAGTTTTCTGATGTTATTTGAGTCAGTGTTAAGGTTTCGTTCCATATGTCATCACTGCAAGCGCACATTGATTGAATACCTTTCTTTTTAAGTGTGTGGGGATGTTACTTTTAAATATGTCGCTTAAGAATCCATACACCACCCAGCTTAGATTTAGTTGTCTTTGTATTTCATCAGTTTGGTTATGTCGGGATATCAAGATCTCGTGACCTTAATATACATATTTTTTTTGTTATTTCTATGTCTTCAAGTTTGTCATTAACTATGGTTTATTTCTAAGCCTGCAGGCAGTGTCGAGTTCAGTTACCTTTGTCATGATTTCTCCTAGATCTTCCGTTATTAAAAGTACGTCATCTGTGAAGCTGAGAGATAATTTAGTTGCTTTCAATCTATTGATATCACCTTTGTTTCCTGGTTAAACATTTTGAAAGCTTATTCTAGAACAGCTCTAAATAGTTTGGATAACAATATGTCGCCTTGCCTAACTTCTCGTTGTACCTTTATAGATTTTGTTTCTTCGTGTAATGCTACCCCTTTCGATGGTATCAAAAGGTTTGTGAAAATTGATAAACAGTGAGATAGCATTATTCTATTCAAACCTTTTTTTTCTATGAGAAGTTTGATACGTTGGAGCTGGTTGTTTGTGCCAAAACCTTGCCTAAATCCGGCCTGTTCTTTTGGCTGGTAGAAATCTAGTTTAAAAAGGGTTATTAATGGGTAATTTAATAAAGCAGATCTAGAAGAATACCGACCGCTAACTATTTGTATGTAGTAAAATAGATAATTCAAGATGATTCTGCATGTTTGCAGTTTTCCTTGTAAATATTAGGAGCAATTATTTAATTCATCATTTACTGTATAGTGTAAAAACAAAAGAATTAAACAATATTTCTTTTAGGGTATTACAACAAAGATACGTCTAGAAGAACAGCAATGTCACAGAAAATTTTTGCAACGATTATTTCCCAGTATTCCAATATCAGAAATTTTATCTAATGAACATTGGTTAGTAGATGTTGAAAAAACTGTTCAAGAATATATGGATAATTTGAAGAGAGTCAAAAGTCTTGAACAACCTTTAGAAGTTGCAAAATTGCAAGCAGAAGTTCAAAATTATAAGGCTATTATTGATGATACTGTAAGCAATTAAAAACATGAGTTAGATGAAGGTGTTATGTTTTGTTTCAATTTTCCATTCCATTGTTTTGTGTAAAACTGAAACTTTAATTTTATGATACAACATCATCATCCACTCATATCTCCAATTTTTTGTGTTGATTTTAGAACAAATAACAATGTGATTGTATTGTTGATGTTGTAGGAAGGAATTTTAAATAAACTTCAAACTCATATAGAACAAGAGGAAATTCATTGGAGAAGTGAACTGAAAGCCAAAGAAAATGAAATTCAAGTTCTAAAAGATCTTCATTTAACACAAGTAAGTAATTGCTATAATGTATTAATTAAATATTGTTACTTTTAAGGACCTTTTTTAAATTATGACTTGATGTTTAATATTTGTAAAATTTTGCATCATTAGACGAACAATAAAAAGGGGCAGCCATCATCTCCAGATTATCATAGTGTAACCTTTGCTTATCATTGTATAGAAAAATCTCTTCCTACAATAATCGATGAGGTACAGTACACCACAACAACGTAATTTAGAATAATACGCATTACAATGAAGCCTTTAACTGTAAAATACAGTCTATGCCGATTATATCGTACTTCAAATAACATCATATTTTTTTTGCTTTTACATAATTCTAATTATTCTGCATAAAAATTTCTAAACTAAATTGGATAACATTAATATGAAGGTATAGTAGCTGGGATATGTAATGGAGTTTTGCGTGGGCGAAAATCTGCGCGAACGCAATATAACATTCAAGATATGAACTGAATCAATTTAAATCAGTCTGTGCGCACTCCCACTGAAGACTCCATTACATTCCCCGATGTCTATACATGAATTTAGGGCCCTGTTCAGATGCCGTTTAAGTCTCTGAATATAATATAAACTTAGGGGGGGAAAATAGCCAATGCAATTGTGTTACTAATGCCGAAAATTTGAAATATTGCCAACTTCACTTCATAATTTCATGTGTTCATGTATTCTATGTATTGTTTTTTTATGTTTTAAATTGACATATTATCAACAAGTGGGGTTATGAAATTAAGTTGGTTATTTTTCTTTTCTAGGGCTACGCTCCTACTAATAACTTTTGTCATGTAAAAGTTGCTCGCTCCAGTAATAGAGAAGTGACTATAACGTCACGTCGCTTCGTGTGCGCATTTATATTGTTGTCAATGGCTCGTAGTGTAGAGTGACAATTTGTTGCGTGACAAAAGTTACCAGTGGGTGCTGGGCTTAAATTAATGCAAGAATTGTTTTTAAGAAAAAAATTTTAAATAGGGCCTACTTTCGATGATTCCTAATTGAACACAACATAGGGACTGCTACACTTTACCGTCAGATGTTTATCATTGTGCATCTGGGGCAAATAACCCTAGAAGAATTTTTAAATCGTTTTAAAAAAAGCTTACAAAATCTACTCCAGAAAATCACTGAAATTGCATTTAATGATATCCACATCAGTAGGTCTTTACTAATTCGGCACGTAGGAACTTCCGTACTTTACCTTTCGATATTTCCGACTATGAGAAAAATGCATCTGGCATTTACAATATCACATCGATGAAAGGCTTAACATTTAAAAAGAAGGAGAAGAGGAATAACCAGATTTGGTTATTTTTAAGTTCGCTACAAATGGCAAAATAAACCTTTTGGCACTATGATGAAATATTCACTGCAAATTTTTGTTTTCGTAAATTTGTGATATACAGGGTATATTGTAAATATTTATATCTTAAAACAGAAATTTTAAATTATTAGCAATTAGGGAGATGTTTACATCCAATTGAATTAAATTAACATATGGAAATTAACAAGCTTGACAAAAGTGATTGGTATATTTTCTCGAAACAAAGGTAATATATGACCAATCACTTTTGCCAAGCTTGTTAATTTCGGTATGTTAATTTAATTCAATTGGATGTAAACCCCCCTTTAAAGGTTTTTAAGTTTGCCGTTACTGTGCAACTTAAATGTAAGCCGTCACATGAATTTTGCTATCCTTGCCGGTGTACTGAAATAGTGTTTATAAAGCTATGTTACCACTGCTGCTAAAATTATGGATAGTATGGATTTTGGATTACAAGTGATTAAATTGTATGTAAACTAATCGCCGCAATGGTGCAATTTTTTAAAAAATTATTTTACCTGTTGCATTATGAGTTATTAATACTCTTTAAAAAGAATTTACGAGCATAGCCTAAATAAATTTCAAAGCTTGATCTAAGATTAAGCCCTATCGGTATAGATATTTTTGACATTGCACTTTTAAAAATGCAATTTAACACCTGATTTTACTTTTATTCTGTTGGCACAGTTAAACATTCTAAATATCATTCTTTTTTTTCAGTTACAAAAAAAAGTAATTGATTTAGAACTTCAACTGCAATTAGAACAAGATGCAAAATTAAAGTTATCTGAAGAATGTCAAATTTTAAAAAATGAAAATATGCAACATTCAAATTTTACCATTATGGAAAAATTATCAGAGGTAAGAATATAATTTTTATTTCACATGTATTACCATTAACTTATGGAATATTTATGTTTTATAAGAAACTTTATTTTAAATTTATCGAATAACATCTAATAGAATATGTTAGAGTCTTGATTCTTTTGGATCGGTTATTTTGGGAATATTTTATTGCAATGTTTTGATATGCAAGCTGAAGATTCTGTCTAAATTGTATCATTCTTATCTAAATTTTACACCTGTAATGGATTGATAGATATTTTGATTCAACCAACCAATAAATTAATTCTTTGTTTGTTTGAGTTTCAACCAGGTTATTTGAATATTAAACTGTTTGAAGTTCAAGGATCCACTGTACATTGAAATTCAATATTTATTTTACCAGTAACAAATACATGTACCTAAATCTATAAATATTGTAGGTGCAAAATCATAGTGCAATTAATGGACCATCACTAACAAGCGAGGTAAGTAAATAAACTCATATTATGTATTTCACATTAAATCATACATTATTTCAGGAAAATGGAAATTAGAAAACATGTGATTATATTCATTATTTCTAAAATTTGCTTTGGTCAAGTGCTAAAAGTAAGCACAAAAACTATTGGATTTTGTAGGAAATTATTTAAAAAAAGCAGTGTTTTATTAATGTTATGTCTTATGTAGTTAACCACTACAAATATTTGTTGTTTCTGTCAGATGTAAAATTGCTCCTAATTCATTCCTGAATTCCACTTAATTTTTAAGAACATTTATTGTGCAATTTTGTAACACAATTGTAAAAAATAGCATTGGAATTACTGAAATGTACTTTAAGACTACATACATCTTCGATTCAGTCCATATATTTATTTTTATTATAACTAGTAAAGCAATAATAATTAATGATTGTTATTTTAGTAAAAATAATCATTGTTTTAATAATCAAATATCAATAACATCGAAATTTTAATGAAACTGAACTAATAGATGCATGAAAACTGAAGTTGTCATATAACGATGTTAAAATTAAGAAGTGCTTAATGATATTTTAATTTGATTATTTCCATGAATATAAACAATGCCTTTGCTTACCTTTAACAAATTGTGTTGTGACAGATTTTATATTTTGCTTATGTCAATATTATTTTAAGGTATGTTTTTTCATAAGTGATATAAAGAAAATTAGATTATATAACAAAAAATTTAGATGTAGCATTATTTCTTAACTGAGGGTTGAAAGTGGTGACTAAACAAAAATGGCTTAATGTTACTATATAACAATAATATTTACTTATAATAAACATTCATTATGCTACTAATTGTAATTTATTTTGATATTTCCAAAAAAATAAATGAAGTGATACCACAGAATAAAAATTTATGCTGAACCAGCACTTTGAGCGGAACATTTCAGAACTCACACTGCGCGTCAGTGACCTTGGGCATTTAAATCGGAATTGCAGTAGAGATGCGTGCAACAAAGAAATACTCCTATAGGTTAGAGATGGAAGTATGGGCCATAAAAAGGAATGAGTACCTAGTAACGAAATGTCAGTTTTCAATTATACAGTATTAATTACAGTAATATCATTAACAAAAACAGCATTACGTACAATATTACAATTTATTCAAATTTAAAAATTATAAATTCATAAAAATATGAAGACGCCTTTTTTTTATTTTTGTCGGTAAAATCTCTATTTGTAAATTTCATAATGTAAAATATTCGAAATCTTTTAAAAATTTAATAAAAAAGTCAATAGAGAATTTATCGCATGGATGGTTGAAACCTGAAATATCTTTCGATAAGAATTTTTTTTTTCCCTACTTACATCTTTATCAACAGCATATTGTTCGAAAGTATTGAAAAATAATGTTTCTAGTGCATACAAGTAGTTGCAAAATAATTCATTCGGAGTTTTTAAGCCACCAAATGCTGAATTGGCTGTCGAATAACCTTTAAAATGTATAAAAATATTGCTATCGTCTATTACAGTATCAGTTTTAACAACTACTTGTTGAAGCAACAGGATCTGTGGCTAACATATCTAACCAAATTTTGAGATAAATACAGTGTGATATAGATAGTGACATTATTTCTTACGTGTAATTACAGTTGGACATATTGCATCTTCATATTGTTTTGGTATGGCTTGAGGCAAAAGCCTTTTTTTTTCTGAGTTATAAAACATTTCCGTTTCAAAGTGTATAGAACACAAACGCAAATTAAATAATTGTTTATAATCCTTCACAAGTAGATCATTACGACAACAATTCTTAATCCATATCTCACTCCTGGAAAAAGTCCTTACTTTGGATCATCTTATGTGAAGACGTTATCAGTGCGCAGTTAAAGAACTTACACTGCTTTGTTTTGTGCAAATCGAACAAAGCGTCTTCGATCGCTTCCACTTTCTGAATAAAATTTATATCGGCAGTCCTTATAAGCACAAGTGGTGCCCGATTTTGTTTTGGCCATTGCACAAAATCACGATCACTTATATATATGCTCAGCTCTAAAAATCTTCGAATTAATTGAACCTAAATTTGTTATTTCAGATAGTTCTGATTTTTTTTCTCATGAAACTCTTAATGGGGAACTTAGATTGATATTTGTTTAAGAGATTACGTAAAACTAATTATACCTAATATTTTTTTTAAATATTCCGATGCTCATAAAAATTGGTGTCGCACAATGTTTTGGCACAGAATAAAAATATATTCTGTGCTTTCGGCTACTCGGTTGTGTATAAAAATAATAATTTATGTCTTTTCAAGACAGCGTTAGAGCGTTTGTCCACGACGTCCGAATCCGATGTCCGAGATTTCGGTCCGAAATAGCAGCCTTCATATTTATATGCGTCGTCTGTCCACACGACATCCGATATCCGATTTCCGAGTTCTCGGAGTCCGAGAATTTCGCTTGTTCGGATAGCCCGCTTGATCGGACCGATCGGATGCAACATACGCATGCCCGGGTAGCCATTTTTGTTGTTGTCTTAAACGCATTTGTCAAAAACATTGAAACTTTTCGAAATATTGAATCGTTTAAGCACGGGTCACATCAATAAGCGTTTTTGCGTAACTTCCGCGACAGCCGGATAGCATCAATAAGCGTTCTGATGAATTTACTTATTTTAAAACCAAAAATCGTTGGGGGATTCAGTTTATAGGACAAACAAGGTAACTAAGAATAAAATCAGATACACATATTTTATTAACTTTTTTAAAATTTTAGCCAATTGTCATGGTAAAGAACCTAGGGGACTCTCAAAGTACATTGCAAAATTGTTGCAAATTTCATTCGCTCTTCGCCCTCCCTGCGAACTTGCAGCTGGCGGTACATCTTGTAAGCTGTTGTTGAATGTAGCAATGAACATATCTTCAGCTCTGTACCCATCTTTTTCTCGAACAATATTGTGTAAAACGACGCATGCCTTCACAATATAAATATATAGCATATAATTTTGATTTGCTTTTCATTTACTTACCTTATTTTACTACAAGTATTTCGCTTGGTAGTACGCACAATCTCTTGTGTTTCAGCAATATGTTGTCGAGGTTCCACCCGAGTTATGAACTTGCATTTTGGAAAAAAACGGTAAATTGAAGAATTGAACAAACTCCATTATAGGTTATGTTGACCTACATTTGTCAGCTGGTCAGTTTTAAAATTCACTCGCCACGGCGTTGTTCGCAGTCCGACCGTCCGATATCGGACGGTAGTGGACAAGCGCCTGGCGTTCGGTCCGTTTTTTATCGTATCAAAATGGCCGCCATCCGAACTTCGGATCTCGAATTCGGACGTCGTGGACAAACGCTCTTAAGGTGAGTTTCTTAGGTCAAGAAGTGAGGTTAGAATTATTTGAATTTTCAATCCAAGTTAATTTAAAATGTACAGTGCCAACGCCATCTTTATTTACAAGCCGTGAAGCCATGCTTGGCAACACCGCATTAATGCACAGAAGTAGGCCGGGTATCATTGCACGTCGGTTGCAATCGAAACTTATTAAAAAATAACTAACATGAAATGATCCATACTACATCATTATTCTGATAGTATTAAGAAATAAAACAAAAGTTAGTAAAGGCAGGAAATTTTATTTTGTGGTATTTATTAAACATTAAATAACATTATTTACAAATAACATATTTTTAACGTTTATTCTTCTCTTTTGTTAGCGTAGCTAATTTCCTTTTTTCTCTAAATTTTTAGTGCCATTTGTTTCTTTTGAATATTTTGTGTAGTTATTCAACAGAATATTTGCAAAAACAGAATACAATGTTTTAAACAATCTAGAAACATCGTTGCCACACAGACAATGTAATTCAAATTGTTGAAAAAAGTTATTGGAATTTAAGCTTAACTGTGTCAGTTGAATTAAAATGCCTTTTTGACAGGAAGATTGCAAAAATTTTGTTTCCCACACGCTATTAGCTACAATATATTCTAACAAAGCATACATATGAAAGAAAACACACTTAACATGGTAACTTGGTACACTTAAGCCACCTCGCTGTAAAAAGTCAAAATATTCGTTGCAAACATTACTACCGCGTCCTTCCTCAAATAAAAAAACACAGGCAGTACATTCCAGTTTTTTGCAAACAGATCGTGCTCCATAGCCACAAACATATATGCAGCTTGATTCCTCGATTTCACATAATTCAAGATAATTTGAAGTTATAATGGGGCGAAATTGATCAATGTCAACATTATATAAATTTGATTCAGTACTTTCATTAGCAAAGTTGCTAAAGCATGCTTCTCTTTTATTGATCATTTTCAAAATATGTCTTATTCGTAATTTGTTTTCTGATTCAATTACTTGCCTAACTGATACATTATAGTTTGATCCAGATAGTCGTCTGTACATTCCAAACCTTTCCTCTAACTTGTCTGTTTGAAATTTCCCCAAGAGTACATACGAAACATTAAATTTTGTTAAAGCATCGTTAGCAATTTTACATAACACTTGAGATGCTCTTCTTATTGCTTCAAATGTGTCGGAGCTTAAGCCAGCTTTGTCCTTGAAAGACTGCCATGCTTCTATCCAAGACAAAAAACGTTTCAAAAACAATAACTTTTCATCCTCAATACTACAAACTGGTCCTGCCCATTCATTTCTTTTTATTTTTCCTACGATAGGGTTTTTAGAATTTACAATATCCCACCAGATGCGGAAAATTTGTAAAAAATTTGCAGTATCTGTACATTTTTCTTCCGTTTGTAAAGCAGCAATAGTTGACATATGAAAAACATTATCCACTAACAAAACGTTTTGTCTCTCTAAATTCGAGGGATACAAAGTTTTATAACTCAACTTATATGCTTTTTTAATTAACTTATTTTGCTCGTCCTTGAAAAATAGTCGCAAATGTTCGAAACATTATTGTATAATTTTCAAAATCAGGATATATTAAAGTGTGAAAAGTATCTTTTTTGTTCAACCAGTTATTCCTAACATTTTTAAAAATGTGAACAGTGTCATACGATAGGTAAGTATTAATATCAGGGAAGCATGGATTTGGCATAGATTCGTTTGAAGAAATTAAAGTGAACATATTCTGATTTATTCTATTGTTATCAGTTAGTATCGCAACTATAGGAAAACCACATTTTTGAACAAATTCAATTACCTCATTAACGAGTATCTTTAACTGATCTCCTGTTGTGTTATTCACAGGAACTAGTCGAATAACTTCACTAAAATTACCAAAAGCAGAAGAGATCATAAAAGTTTGAATAGTTTTTGCCAGATCCTTAGCATTATTTTCTGAACTGCCAACAATTCCATTGGCTTTAAAATCTAACTTAGATTTCACATAAATTTCATCAATTTGTAATATTGTATATTTTTCTCGAACAGTCAAGTTTTTGGAAATTTGTTTCAAATAGTGACTTGTATTTGAAAGATTTTTGTCTGGTTTTACATTAAATCTAGAAGATATTTGTTGTAAATATCGTTTACTAGGCAGCAGCAAATGATCTTGTAAGAGCATGTAACAAGACGATGAATATGAATAAGCCATAAATGCAAACAAAATAGTTGCTGGGGAATATTTTCGTCTTTTTAACAATATCATGTTTAACTGATCAATTAAAAGTTCCAATTGTTTTTTATGTTGATAGTCTTCCATTTCTTCAGCTTTTTCGTTACACGTAACTAAATTTTCATACGACTTTTGCAAGAAAAATTCAAAAGATCGAGTCCTTAAATTGTGTTGACTTACGTTGGCATACCTAACTAATATATTTTCAAGTTGCGACCATCGAGATAATTTTAAATCACAAGGGAGAATCCAGTTCAAATCGTGAGCAGAAATTTCTTCTTTTCCAATAAAGAGTTTTAATGTTAAATCACTTTTCACAAGAACACTACATAAAATTTCGGTGGCACTTAACTCAGTTTCACTTTCAGAAGAACTATTAGAACACTCAATATTTAATAAATACAGCCAAACACCAAAGTTGCTCTTAATTTTAAAGTTCCACTTTGTTTCACTGTTTATACCTTTAGTTTTGTTTGAAAAGTGTCAAGAAAATTTGTAAAGTCATTTATAATATCAGATTTTACAAATTCTTCAATTTTTCCAGCTTCTTTTGATTGCAACGCTTTCCTTCTTACTTCAGGGTCTTTTCGTCTAACTACTGTTGAAGTTGAAGACAGATAAACTGGAAGATTTTGAAAAATTGTGGGTACAGCGTCTTCCTTTCATTTTGGGTGTGCTAATAGCAACGTAGTAACAGTTGACCCGTTTTTGTATATCTGATCTAATATAACATCATTTTCGTTAAAATGTTTTATACAAACAGATGAATACTTCGTAGGCTGCCAATTTTTCCTCGGGATAGCTCGAAGCCATTTCTTTTTCGTTTCTTCATCTTTTGGAAATGAAAACGTAGTAACTGCAGCTTGCCCCTTTACGGATACACTTTCGTAATTCGATTTGCAGCTTGGGACACAACATTTTCTAGTCATCTAAAAAGTTTTCATGTGAAAAGCATGAACCAAAGGTTAAATGTACTTACTTTCTATATTGTCGAATATCAAATTATTGAGTTAAATATTCTGATAAATACACACAGGTTTGGAAATACCACAACTATCTAACGTTAACTGCACTTTATAACAATATCAACAACAACTCAATGATGCAATGCTGAACTGAAGAACGCAAAATGTCCGCCTAGCAACACTGCTGCCAAATTTCTTAGTTCACGGCTTGTAAAATAAAGATGGCGTTGACAGTGCAGATAAGCTTCACATGGAAGAAATCGCAAACCACAGGCATGAAGTTATGAGGACATATACTTTTCATAATTTATTATGTTATATTATGTTATATTAAAATATTTTCAAGAGATTTTGCTCATTACCAAAATTTCTCAAGTATGTCTCCTCATTCGGTATTAAGTAGGCTACAGTGTAACACTGAGTAAATGTTTCTTAAAGTTGTAATATTTAAATTAACTGGATTGAAAGTTTTGCTTCAGAAAACAGCGCGTAAACGTGACAAAAAGTTCACGGAGTTTATATAAGATGGCGCGCGTCTACTGAGAGGTTGGCGCCACATTTGAATTAAAGTCCCTTTATGTAGTTTTTCTAACACTTAGGCCCGGTTCCATAATCAATTTAACACTGACTTTAAAGTTAAAGCCCGCTAATTACTGTGCCAACTAATTGTTATAATAATACCTAAAAGCCACTTCGTTAGTTAAAGAACCATTAGGCGTTAGATTATGGAACCGGCGGTAATATCCCTTACTGTTTCTATGGTACATTTGAGCTCTCTTGTTATGTTTCCCTTAATAGTATATTGCGACACAAGTTCGATAAGTGTCTTTTTAACTAATCGAGAAAATGTTTGAAAACGAGATTCGAATTATTCCAATTTTCGAGGTTTGCCAAAGCACTTTTCACTTATCGCACTAATTCTAAACTACAAAAAACAACAGTACGATTTATTTTGAACTTTTTTATTTATAATAATAATTTTAAAAAAAAATCGATTTACAGTAGAATCCGCTTATAGCGAGGACGCACGGGAGTTTGAAATTAGCTGTAATAAGAGGATTTCGTTAAAAGCGGATTATTATGTAAAGGTATTTTTTATTGAAAATGTTATTTGTTAACATAAATTAGTGAAATGCGTGTACGTTACAGTTGTTACATATATAAATTTAGGCCTACTTATTAACCGAAATAGTTTGTAATAGTCTGTTTCTTTAATTAAATTTTCCAAATTTGCCAAAAAATGAAAAAATTGTTTTGCACCATTTAGAGTAGTTTCGGCTTCAAAAAAACTCTGCCATTTTGCCAGGCACTTTCTAGCTTCCGTACACAATTTTTTTTCTGGTAAAAGGGCCAGTTCAACATCATCAGATTTAGCAGCTTCAGGTTCAGATTGATTGTATTTTTGGTACGCATTCTCAACGATGTCATCATCAGCAGTAAACCATTATCAATATTAGTCAAAGGTATATATTTAGATCTCGCTATATCAGGATTTTTTTATATAAACTTCAATACAACCGACGTTATAAACGGAGTCTCGTTATAACCGATCTCGTAATATGCGAACATTTTTAACCACGTTTGCGTAGTAAACCAAATTTCTCCATGTGTATTGCTCGTTATAAGCGGTGTCTCGTTACATCTGGTATTCGTTAAAAGGGGATTTTACTATATTGCCCAACAGAAAATTCCACTTACAGGACAATTTAATAGAAATAAAAATATGAAACGCAAGCAATGTATGAATACTAACAATGCGTTTACATCGAGCGCTTAGATCGGCTGGAAACTCCATCCGATCGTGTCAATTTCATTAGTTTTTATTGCCTCTTGATTGCCTCTTGAATCGCCAAAGAATCGACACACTTTAATTTTTTTTTTATATTACCCCTTACTAATTCAGGGGCCACATTTTCTTTATAAAATTTGACCAGCTTGGGTAGCATTACTTGTCTCCAGAAGACGGGGTCTTGCTCAATCTGATGCATCAAGTATGTTTGGGGTAAATGAATATTCCGTACGCGAATGGAGGAAGAATGAAGTTGTCATAGCTAACATGCCAAAAATAAAATGCGCTTTACGTACAGGAATCATCAAGTTGCCTATTTTAGAAGAAAGTGTTCTAAAGTGGATACTAGAAAATCGTCAAGATGAACTAATTGTGACATAAAATACCATTCGCTTGTTTACATAATGGGCGAATAAGAATAAACGGGAAAATGAAAAATTTGTAGCAAGATTGGTGCAGTAGATTTATGGGTCGCAATAATTTAGAGCTTCGCGAAAAAACAAAACTCGCGCAAAAGCTTCCGACAGATTTAGACGACAAGATTTTAAGATTCTAAAAATTTATTATCGACAAAAGAAAACAGCATAATTATTTATTATCTCATATTGGAAATATAGATGAAACACCGGTTACGTTTGACATGATTGGAAATAAAACGATGGATGTAAAAGGGATTAAAACTATTACTGTAAAAACAACTGGAAACGAAAAAAATGTCTTCTTAAATTTCTAATTTTTGCTGTTGTGATATTTTTTAATTGTTTTTTATTTACTTCCTATAAGTACTTAAAAATAGTACAAAATAAACTACTAATGCATAAATGTATTTTAATTAATAAAACACGAACACGCACCAATAGTATAAAAATGATAATTCTTTTTTGATTAGAGAAATAAAATTTTTTCCTAAAAAAATTCAATACTAAATTTAATTCATATAATACTCCCCCACAACCGAACCGAACGACCGAAGGCGTACGATAATATGCAGTTCGGCCCCACTCCTTTTTATTTTTCGTAAAGATTTCAGTGTTATATTTCGCATTAAATTCACTACTGGTGTCGCCACCTGAACAAGCATTTTGTCAAATCTGACCTATAAAATCGTCCTTAATGCTCCTGAACCTTTTCGGCCGGCTAACCATCGGCGCAATGTGATTTAAATGGAAAACTGCATCATTGGTTTTAGCCACATTTTTAAGATTTGAAGAATAGGTCGCTATTGCATTTTATAAGAGTTGTAGTGAACTGAATTTAAAAATTCTAATTTACGCCTGCACCGTCGGCAACCCGACACACGCACCGAGTTAAGTAGCCAGAGTCTTAAGCCAAGTTGAGTAGAGTAGAGGGCGGGACCGGTTTAGGAGAGCCGCGAAGGGTTGTGGGGGAGAAGCTAGCGGGCCCTGAACCGAAGAAGACACCTCTTCCCCTAAAAGTCTCACCGTTGCATCCAGAACGCTTGCCGCATTGTGTAAACGCAACGAGGAGTCCTACCGACATTCTAGACGATCACAATTTTGTTGGCCAATTTGAATTTCGCGGTTTATTTTTCGAGCGTTCGGGATATTTCGAATATTTAAATTATTTCGGCGGCAAGTTTGGGTCATTACAGATTTGGTGCCGTGACCAGGATGCAATTGAGTGAGCTTTTTGTAAGGGGTGTCTACGGGGGCGTAGTTTAGTAGGTTTAGCTAATTCCTTCCGTCTTCCTTGGCTTTATGTGCGTATACTGGTTGCCGTTTTGTAGCAGGTAGCCTGGAAGGACGTGGACGAGGACGCAGGACTGCCAACGGTAACTCTAGCGCACCATTGCCATAGGTAGAGGCAGGAAGGAAGAGAATAGCGGAGCGAGGAGTTACTCGCCCACCTTGTGAGCGGACGTGAGGGAGCAAAACCAATTGCAGAGGTGGCCAGACTGGAGCAAACCCGAGACCAGAGTCGGGGCAGTGGGACCATGCCGGTTGAGTGAACCCTCCTGATCCAGTCCCAGGAGATAGTCCCAGAGTTGTGGATCCGGGGCCTTCCATTGGCGGATATCGACCGCGACGCAATTCGGGACACAGCAGTCAGAACTCGGCCGACGGTTGTAAGCAAGGGGTGCATACGGCTCGAGGAGAAGTTTAAATTCACCTACCAACCAAGAAGTGCCGTCCGTCGCTATGATGCTCGCCACGACGAAGACACTTGGGGGCGTCTGTAGTGAACTGAATTTAAAAATTCTAATTTACGCCTGCACCGTCGGCAACCCGACACACGCACCGAGTTAAGTAGCCAGAGTCTTAAGCCAAGTTGAGTAGAGTAGAGGGCGGGACCGGTTTAGGAGAGCCGCGAAGGGTTGTGGGGGAGAAGCTAGCGGGCCCTGAACCGAAGAAGACACCTCTTCCCCTAAAAGTCTCACCGTTGCATCCAGAACGCTTGCCGCATTGTGTAAACGCAACGAGGAGTCCTACCGACATTCTAGACGATCACAATTTTGTTGGCCAATTTGAATTTCGCGGTTTATTTTTCGAGCGTTCGGGATATTTCGAATATTTAAATTATTTCGGCGGCAAGTTTGGGTCATTACAGAGTGATCGGTCCGCATGCTTCTATCGGTTTTTTTTTTAATGTAAAAAAAATTCGAAACTGACATCCCTTATAAAGCCTCCAAATATTTAAAATTTTGGTTTCAAATTTATATGAGCTTATTATTGACACTTAAACGCATGATTGTATCCGTATCGATTTTCTTCAAATATTATAGTTTGCTCATAATTTAATTAAAATCGTTTGAGCTCGTTGTGAGAAAGCGCATTTTTTCATAGCTCAAGGTTAAAGTGTCAACAAGATATATTGCTCCAACAAAGGCACTGAGTGGCCTTTATTAGGGCCTTATTGACTGCCATAAAATTTACCTTAACAAGTGAAGTGGAAAATATTTATTTTTGAGATCTTTTGCAAATGATTTTAGTTTCGATAATTTACTTATTGTGTTGTCACGAATTTATTGATAACATGAAAATCTTATTGTATCGAAAATAATAATTGAAATAAAATATGATTTTATATAAATAATTGAACCCAATTTATAATAATGCACGTCAATGATTAAATGACTAGGTATTCCATAACAATTGAAAGGGTTAGAATAAAAAGGGTACAGGTAAAATTTACATTTTTTGAATATATTGGAGTTTGAAGTTATGTAACTATAAAACAGTCCAGACTTTTTTTAATAAAATCTCATTTTATATTAGTTAATTAAAAGAGAATAGAATTTTAATTGTAAGTTTGTGTTTGGCGAAATAAAGAGGCACCTCACCTCACCTTTAACAAAACAAACTTATCCCATAATTTTCAAAAATGCATTTATACCCGGTTTTATTCTGACCCCTTCAATTCGTGCATTTAATGATTCTTTTTTTTTAAGAGGAGGTAACCTGTGTGACTACTAACTTCCTCCCCCATACGTCTTCCTCACCACGGGAACCACATTAACATTACGTCAAGTATTACTTCGAGATGAGTGACTGTTTAGTTCCATTTACATCTTATCATTAGATCACATCTTTTGGTAAGCTTTCACTCACACTTTTTCCCCTTTCGTTTTCTTTCCCTTTTACCTATCATTCTCACTCTCTATCACTATCTCCCTCTATCATCAAAAATTGCCTCTTATTAGTTTGCTTTCACACACACTTTTACTCATTTCATCTTCTTCCTCCTTTACCTATCATTCACACTCTCTATCACTCTCTCCCTCTTTGATCATCTTAGATTGAATTGTGAAGAAGGCATCCCTTGACTTACCTTGGTAATGGACCCTCTGGCTGTCAAGGCTTCACATGAACTTGCATCTTTAATTGTGATGTTCGTTACAACCTAAATGACTCAATAATATTGGTTAAATATGATTCAAAAATAATTAAAAGAAATAAATAAATAATTAAAAATTTTAAACCTAGGAGGCTTAGAATTGTTACTATCAAAATCAAAGTAGTATATTCAACGGCGTAGCTAGCATGGGTGGCATCCGGTGCGGATATTGAGGTGTCACCCCAAGAATTAATATTATTAAAATTATTAAAAATCCGATAAACGTAAAGTATGATTTTGAATGAATACAAATGAGAGTCGTTAATAAATAATTGTGATAGTAATAATACTGCTTTATTGTACATTCTTTGACATTCATGTATAAAATTAAAAAACAGGTATAACAAAAAAAGAATAAGAGTAGAATTAACATACTCTCATATACATGTTACATACAAACACTTAAAATCTCTTCTTTCTAGCTTTTACAGCTGCAAACTCGGAAATCACCTCTTCAAAATTTATATTTTGTGTTGCCTGGTGTTCTATCGTTAATATGCCAAGATTGTTAAGTCTCATTTCGGTCATTGTAGCTCGCAAGTAATTTTTAATTAATTTTAATTTGCTGAAACTCCACTTACAAGAAGCAACTAATACGCAAATTGACAAAAATAACTTTAGTGCGATCATTAAATTCGGAGGAGATTCTGTAAAATCCCTTTCCACGATGAATTTCAAAAAATCTAGAGACACCCAATTAGAAACTGTAACATTGGCTGCTTTTAAATGTCTTCTCAACCTTGGTATTTTTATGAGAACTTCTGTTTCTGATACCTCATCATAAAAAGAAGTACATTTTGATACAGCTAATTTCAACTCTTCAATGTTTGCCAAAAGCAAAGTATTTGTTTGCACAACCTCAAACAATGAACGGATTTTGATCTAGTTCGGAGTTCAATATTGAATCGGTCAAGACATTCCAACATATCTTTTTGAAATTCGGCTCTCAGTGTCAGACCTGCATCGGTGGTCAACTCACCAGCCATTCGTTTTTTAGGACAAACTGTTACCAACGGATTAAAAGACGCCAGTCACGCGTGGCCGTGAGATTGGGATACGGGGGTCAAGACGACGAAAAAAAACAAGTCTGACATTCGCGAAAAGGCAAAAGCAATTTGACTTCATTTGCCAATATTTCGTGAACCATTGCGATTATATTACCATCTGGTAATATTGAGTGAGTGTTATTTTCGTCTGGTAATATTTGGCGCCCAAGCGTGGGGCTAGATTTTTTGGAAAAATTCACGAGACCCACCCCTACAACATGACGACTCCTAGGCGTAATACGAGGGCGCACCCGATGGACGACTTCATCACCGGGCAGCCATCCATAATCCAGGAAGACCTGCTGGGAGAGGTCCAAACCTCCCAGTGGCGCCCACAACATCCAGCACAACAGCTGATAGAGCAACAGGAAAAAACCATCCGAAGCCTTCGTGCCCAGATGGAGGAACTAGAGAAGTCCGTGGGAAGGACGTCTACTCCAAGACCGTCACCTCCAATCCCGCCGAGGTCAAATCCTCCACCACTACCTGCAGTAACCGTGGCAACTCCAGTGTTCTTCCCGGTCGCTCCACGGCTCCCAAAGTTTGCCGGACGTGCGGAGGAGGATCCGCACGTATTCCTGCAACGTCTTGAGCGTTACTTCTTCGCTTGCCAAGTGGATCCTGAGGACCAGGGGGAGATTGCGGCCGAGCAACTCCAAGCGGACGCCAGGAAGTGGTACGAAGTGAACGTACTGTTGAGCTACTCCTTCGAGGACTTCCGGAGGATGTTCGAGGAGCAGTACTGCTCGAAGGCAGCGGATGCTAGACTCGCGGGTCGTTTTTACGGGGAAAAGCAGCTCCCCACGGAGTCTGTTGAGACCTTCCTTAAAAGGAAACGTCGATACCATGATCGACTGGGCCTGAAACTGACAGACGACACGTTGGTAAGCCTTCTTTCACAGCAGCTGGTGAGGGACTTCCAAAAGGTCCTGGTGTTCGGAGTTCCGGAGAGCTTTGAAGAGCTCCTGGCCATCGCCAGCCGTTACGAGGGCTGGCAAGGACAACCCCACCCCGTGAGCGCTCCAGCTGCCCCTGCACGTCAAACCATGGCGCCGTGCAGACATTGTTCAGGGAACCACCTTCACAGAGAATGTGAAAACCGTTCCACCACCGCTTCGGGAAACGAGAGAGCCACGACGTCCCGCCGCGAGACGCCGTAATAAGGCCACAAGCGGTGACCATCAACGCCCTGTTTGGCCAACAAGGACTTCCCCGCGTCCTACTCCAGGTGGGAAACAACTCATACGGCGCCTTGGTCGACACAGGAGCATCCGCCAACTTTGTACGTGATGGTCTTTTCCCGTTCCTCGTTGGGAGAGATCCTGGAGCACGCTCACCACTCACCGTGGGCGTCTCCACGTTCACCACCAAGCCCGTGGGAACAATACGTCTCGTTTACGAACTAGGCAGCACCACCATGGCAGACATCTTCCATGTCGTGGAAGATCTCACGGAAGACATCATCTTCGGCCACTCCTGGCTTATAAACCGCGACGCCGTCATCGACGTGGTCCGTGGTTGTGTTCATTTCGGGACGGAACAGAGACAAACGTGTTTTTTCCAAACCGCGACCCCTGTGCGAAAAGACGCAATACCCCTAGTGAGTATATCGAACGATTTTCCCCCAGCGCTCAAGGACGCATTACAAAACACTCTTGAAGTGCATGCACGCGTGTTCGCGGACAGTGCCGCTATAAAAGTGACGCGTTCGGCGGAACATGTAATTTCGCTCATAGACGAAAAACCCGTGCACCAGGCCCCTTACCGTTACAGTGACGCAAAGAAGCAGATCATTCTCGACCAGGTCCAGGAGATGCTGGCAAATGGAGTAATCGAGCCATCTACTTCAGCGTACTGCGCTCCAGTCGTCTTGATCGGGAAGAAGGACGGAACGCCCCGTTTCTGCGTGGACTACCGCCGATTGAACGCCGTCACCGGCAACGAAGCTGCACCGCTGCCCATCATCCAGGAGACGCTCCGAGATTTAGGACCAGCTAAAGTTTTTAGCGTTCTAGATCTCAAGAGCGGGTATTGGCAGATTCCGGTCGCACCTCGATGTCGCCACCTCACCGCCTTCGCAACCCCGCAGGGTTCCAAATACCAGTTCCGGGTGATGCCATTCGGACTGAAAAACGCGCCAACCACGTTCCAGCGTTTTATGTCGCAGGAAGTCTTGGCGGGGTACCTACAGAAATTCGTGATGGTATACCTCGATGATATCGTCATCTACTCGGCCAACTACGAGGAACACCTCCAACACCTCGGGCTGGTCTTCGAGAGACTCGGCATCCATGGACTTCGATGCGCGCCGAAAAAGTGCCATCTAGGAACCAACAGGATTGACTATCTCGGGCACATCATCGGTGACTCTGGGAACGAACCGCAACCCTACCACCTTGACCAAGTAGCCAAAGCACGCCCACCTGCTTCCAGGAAGGACCTCATGCAGTTCCTTGGCATCTGCGGATGGCTTCGCGACTACGTGGCCAACTTCGCAGAGATGGCTGCTCCGCTCACGGACCTGCTATCTGCCAAGCGAAAATGGAGATGGGGACCTGCTGAAGAAGACGCTTTTGTTGCCGTGAAAGCTGCCGTAGCAGCTCCACTCCGTTTAGCTCGTCCCGACTCGAGCAGGGAGTACGTCCTGCAAACCGATGCTAGCGGCGTCGGCATGGCTGCCGTGCTATATCAATTGGGACCAGAGGGTCAAAAGCACATCATCTCCTACGGAAGTGCCCGCTTCAGCGAAACTGAACGACGCTACCACATCAATGAGCAGGAGTGCCTGGCCATCGTGTGGGCCGTGAAGAGATACCGGCCGTACTTGGAGGATCGTCACTTCACCTTGGTAACAGACAATAGGGCACTAATATGGCTAGCAAAAGCTCGAGACAACGCAAAACTCACGCGTTGGTCGCTTCTGCTCCAGCCATTCGCCTTCACCATCGTCCACACGCCAGGGAAGGACAACCAGCTGGCCGACATCTTATCCCGAGATCCGCAACCGCAACACGGCAACGTCGGTGCTCAAAACGAAGAACAGCTCGTTCCACCAATGCCGTACGAACCCTCGGATCAAAATCCCGAAGTCCTAAACGCCATCGCGTTTACCACTCTTCAGGAGGAAGTCCGAGTCGCTCAGCGCAACGATCCCAGTTGCCGCCGTCTCGTGGAGAGATGGCATCGCGTCCAGAGGGACGGTCCGCAACAACCGGGAGATCGAACGTTCAACACGACATACCAGGTCCAGGAGGACCTCCTATATCGCATCCAACCCCATGGTCTTCTGCTGTGCGTACCACAATCCTTGCGGGAGGATATTACTCAATATCACCACGACTCAATCCTAGCGGGACATCCCGGAGCCGAGGAAACTGAACGATCAATCCAGGAGACGTTCCACTGGCCCGAGATAACAAGTTACGTGCGTGAGTATGTGGGAACATGTTTGCTTTGCGCGCAGTATAAGCGGAAACCAACTCGAGAGCGAGCACCGCAGACGCCACGACAACCCCGCAACCCTTGGGAGACCGTCGCCTGTGATCTGATGGGTCCGTACCTCAACACACCACGAGGACATCGCTACATTTTCGTCGTGACGGACCTTTTCACTCGTTGGGTCGAGGCATTCCCACTGGCTAAAGCCACGTCCAAAACTGTCTGCGACTTCCTCGAGAAGGAAGTCTTTGGTCGATTTGGGTTTCCACGCACCATCATCACTGACAACGGTTCTCAGTTCACTTCCCGGTACTGGGAAAAATGCTGTCAGTCGTGGCAGGCGGACCACTTTGCTACTGCGATCTACCACCCCCAAGCAAATCCAACGGAGAGAAGGAACCAGGACGTAAAGAAGGGTCTACGGGTACGCATGGCTAACCGCCGTCCTACCACCTGGGACCTTCATCTTCCTCCGGTGTTGTACGGCTTGAGGAGGCGACGCAACGCCGCCACGGGGAAAACTCCTGGACAAGCGCTGTTGGGGTACAACCCCCGTCTGCCAGGTGCCTGGGATTCGGATGTTGAACGTCCGCCCACCCCAGAGCTAGAGGACATCCGCCAGGAGGCTCGAGACAACCAACGGGCATACTTGGACCGTCGGCATCCCGAGCAACCCCGAGCCAGGCCGTATAACATAGGCGACCTCGTCCTCACCAGGAAACCACCAGGCCGGCAGCGCTTTGGTCCAACCTGGCTGGGCCCCTACGAGATCGCTGAAAAGATTACCGACACCATATACATGGTGGACGTCGGGGGACACCACGTCCGTTACAACATCAAACGGATCCGCCCTGCACCTCAGAGGCTCCAACCACCCCGGGGCATTCGTTGAGAGGCTGTTTCACGACCCGCACCGCGACCGCCCTCTCGAAAAGGGGGGCGAATGTTACCAACGGATTAAAAGACGCCAGTCACGCGTGGCCGTGAGATTGGGATACGGGGGTCAAGACGACGAAAAAAAACAAGTCTGACATTCGCGAAAAGGCAAAAGCAATTTGACTTCATTTGCCAATATTTCGTGAACCATTGCGATTATATTACCATCTGGTAATATTGAGTGAGTGTTATTTTCGTCTGGTAATAAAACTCGTCTTTCCATTGGAACGTCGTAATCCTTCGATGTTTTTACAGCAAGATCTATTGCCTCTTCTACAATGCAACTCCGTTTTTCTTCAATACAAAGACGAAGTGCCTCTATTTTGATAGCTGATCAACACTCAAGCCTTTACTTTGCAATACAATCTGAGCACAATTTATTTCCCTTGGTACATCATCATTACGTGGTTCGCTAAAACATTTATGAATTCATTTTGTATATCTGGCGATAAATATGATACTTTTGGTAATTTAACATGCTCCAAATTCAAGATGTGTTCTTTCAACACTACATCATATTTTGACAGTAGTTGAACTAGTTCTAAGAAGTTCCTTTATTTGAAGAGAATTGTCCTTCATCATGTCCACGAAATGCTAGGTTTTGTTTAGCCAGAAAAGATGCTTCCACTTCTGTTTTTCAGTATCGATTAATTGCAAGGCTGCGTCATCTATTGTTTTATGCAATTTTAGCCTCATTCCCAAAGTTTTCCACTTTTCAAAATTTTCTAGATGTTCACTTGACGTTTCATGGTCGGATACTCTTGGATTTAGTTTCCACCACTTCTGAAATCCAGTCGTAAATGCTGTTTTTGTATAAGTGGTGACAGCAAATAAACGACAGCAGAAGCAGTACAGGTTATTAGTTATAGGAGAATAAATCATCCATGAGCGCAGAATTTTTACACCATCAGGCATTACTGTGTAAAACCATTCTTTTGAAAGACGGCGAACATCACCTTTTATTTTTAACCCGTGTCTAGATATAGTGGTAAATGGTCCTTCTTTATTTTGGAAATGTTCACTTCCTCTTTTTATTATCTCGATGCGAATATTATCAGGAACGGGTATACCCCAATGTGAGACATCTCTTAAGTCCTGAAGGGATTCATCCATGCACATACTGTCTTCGATAGTAGAAGCATTATCAGTATCAGATTTGTCTTCTTCATGAGTTATCATAATTAATTCTGTATTGTCGCCGTTGCTTCCTGAAGTTGAGCTAATATTATCAGAATCGCTCCTTATATCAGAATCAATTTCTTTTGATGAACTTTGGGTGTCATCAGTTTTTGTCGCATATTTAAAGATGGATTCAGACATGCTCCGAACTACATTCATTTTAGCCTGTTTGGCTTTTCCCTGCTGAAACCCACTTTTTCTTTTATGTGTATGAACCCCAAAAAATATTTTCGATTAGTAGGTACTATCGTTGTCGTAAATTTGAAATATTATTTGTACGGAATGTAGGCGGGAAAAAAATTGAACGGGCCAATTCACTTACCTTGTTTTTTTTTCTTTTCAACCACTTTTCAACTCTTTCATAAAACACTATTAAAACAGCAACAATTCACTTCACGTTAATTACAATCAACGTAGTACAAAGGTGACATGACAAGTAACGTTTGTTTCAGGGGAATCCCCAACCGAGCAATTGTTAAAGCTAACAAGGAAAATAAAAGCAACAAAATTTTTGGGGAATCCCCGACCGACCGAGTTATCACAATTGATAAATTAATTTATACATATAGTATGGATACCTTGATTAAAGTGGCTTCAAACCTAAGTGATTTATCGTTGAAAAGCATTGTGATGGTTTGCGTAAGTTTTTTTTTTCACGGTCGGGTGTCACCCCCAAACGGGTGGCACCCGGTGCGGGCCGCCCCTGCCGCCCCCCCCTAGCTACGCCGTTGGTATATTGAATAATTTTTTGACGTTTCTAAAATTTTTACATTTTTCGCCGTAACTTTACAAATAAACCGATGGAATCCGTCTCGCGACTTTACAAAAATTAAATGAAACGTATTTGCTCCTAATAATTACTATAAACGCTTCACGAGTAAAAAATTACAAAAATCTTCAATTGGTAAATTTTGACGTTTCTAAAAAATTTTAAACAGATCGAAAGCATTTAATGATTCACAAAAAAGGTTTGTTTGATAGTAAATTTCTTTAATTATGTATCTAGCCAAGCTGTAAAAATTCCGTTTTAACTTCAGGTACTGTTTGATTTTGCTGTAGTCGAAATTTGTTCCCGCGATTATTCACAGGTTGCATGTAGCCTAGATAATATATTGCTCGATTATTTTTCGATCAAAATATCTTATATTTGGAATAAATTATAATGTATTAATTATAAGCTTACAGTTTTTAATTCATTTGTTTCTGTTAGAAACCAGATCTTTTGTAAATAATTGTAATTTCGATAAATTACTTATTGTACTACGAGTAAATTAATAAGTATGTACAATACTAATAACATTAATTGTATAACTTCACAGGCAATATTTGTTTTGGTATAAATTACAAAATAACATATCGATACCTTTTTTCCAAAGTATCGTAAGTGACATTTTGAGCGAAATTGACATTTTGCATTATATCGTAAATATCGGACTAAATGCTTGTTCTGGAAGAGTAATATACCCATCAGTTTATTCTTTATGGTGATAAAAACACAATAAACCTATCATAAGTACCAAAATAGTCTCATGCAATGAGAACAAAGTTGTCTCCTGCAAAATTTGCTAGATGTGGCTTACGATACTTTGGAAAAAAGGTATCGATATGCCTCTTCGCGTAATGTGCAACTGGCCTTGCACTTGATACATGTAATCGTGGTTATGCTTCAAATTAATTTTACCGTCATACAGAAACACACGATTTGATTAATTTTTTTCGATTGTTTCTTCTACCGTACAATCTTTCGTGGAAAAG
The DNA here is from genome assembly GCA_949768715.1 of Dascillus cervinus. Lineage (NCBI taxonomy): Eukaryota > Metazoa > Arthropoda > Insecta > Coleoptera > Dascillidae > Dascillus > Dascillus cervinus. Next base: position 16,916,360 of record OX458318.1, on the reverse strand, counting down.
GAACATTTGACTTTGATTAACGCGTTATTTCCGATAAGACCGTCCGGAGAAGCTGCTAAAAACTTTTTTTACTATCGATAAATACCCCACATTTTTCTGCTGTCCGTTAAGGGGATCTTTTACTCGTGTTTTAATTTAGTAATTATTAAAGTAGTAATAACAAAAGATTCTAAAACCAAGTGTTCGCGGATGTCAACAGCATTTTTACGAAGAAGTAATAAAATTTTATGAAGTTCGCTATTGAAAATCCCAGGTAAAGAATTTTAGCTGACAATGGATAGATGTAGGTACGTAAACAAAATATACAAATATATAAGGTAAAGTGGGGTAAATGTAAAAATGGGGCAAATGTGATAGTAGCCTCTAATTTTCTAAAAATAATCAAAATTACTTTCTTGAGTCATGTTTCTATTAAACCTAACTCCCCTGCAGTTACCTATGCCTATAGAACACGATTTTACCGACCGACTGTTCAAATAGCACGTGATGTTCGATGCAGCGACAAGTGAGGTTACGAATTAACTTCAGCACGTGTTTCTGTAAATTGGTGTGATTTTTTGCGTATTAAGGTGAGCTTTCTGAACTTTGGGCCCCTACACAAAAAGAGTGTTTTGTATGTAATGGACCAACAGTGATTTAAGAACATATTTATAATTTTTTGTCATCAACGGGTGATACATTTGCCCCACTGAAAAGTATGTGTTGGGGCAAATGTAACATAGAGTATGTTACATTTGCCCCAATGTGTATTACATTTATCCCATTTTTTTGATCTAGACAAAATGGTCCGTTCTTACAAAAGAAAAAATAGAGACCCAAATTATAATAAAGAAGATATTCCAGTGGCTGTTCAGGCCATTAAAACTGGTAGAATGACAATATACAAAGCGTCTAAAACATACAATATTCCTTACTGTACACTATATAGTCATGTAAAAGGTACACTATATAGTCATGTAAAAGGTACACGAGGTGCGAAGAAGTCCAATAAAGGTCGTTTGACAGCATTAAACCAGGAACAGGAAAAAGAATTGGCAACAGGAATCACTACTCTAGAAAAATGGGGGTTTGGTCTGTCGAAGAAGGAAGTTTTACAACTGGTTGCTGATTTTGTAAAGGAAAACAAAATAGAAACGCCGTTTAAAGATGGCGTACCTGGTACAGACTGGTTTCTTTCGTTCAAAAAGAGACATGATTTAAGCATTAAGACTCCTCAAGCAGTAGAATATTCTAGAAAAAATGCAACAGATCCGTTTATTATTTACAACTACTTTAAGTTATTGAAGAAAACATTAACTGAATTGGAACTTGAAGACATAGCAGCCCAAATTTGGAATTTGGATGAGAGTAGCTTTTGCCTAGATCCAAGCAAAACGAAAGTGGTGGGAAAACGAGTGAAACCTTGCTCACGTATTATTAGCACTCCAGGACGTGAAAACACCACTGTGTGTCTCTTGGGAAGTGCTTCTGGGGAAAAGGGTCCGCCCTTAATAATTTTTAAAGGGGCCAATATATGGGATCAGTGGCAAACTTCAGATGATATTTTCCCGGGAATGTCTTACGCGGCTAGTAAAAAAGGATGGATGGATTCGACAATTTTTGTAAACTACTTCAAAAATACAGTAATTCCAGCACTGGGTGAAAAAAGACCTGTTCTTATCATATTTGACGGACATACAACTCATGTGAGCACTACAATAGTGGAGTTGGCCGAAAAGCAAAACATTACAATTCTAAAGCTACCACCACACACTACACATTTACTGCAACCATTAGATTTAGCTGTTTTCAAATCCGTAAAAGATGCCTGGGATCAAAAATTAGTTAAATGGCAGAGGCACAATGTTGGGCGGAAATTACCGAAACATATGTTTTCTCAATTTATTGCTGAAACTTGGAAGGAAACACCAGCGGTTACTATCGTAAATGGATTTCGAAAAGCTGGTATAGTACCATTTAATAATCAGGTAGTGCCTCGAGACAAATTTGATGTTGATGCCTTGAAACGATGGGATACTGAGAATGCTGCATCCATAAATACCATCAATGACAATGGACCTAATATGCACGATAGCACAATAATAGAACCTAGCATCCCATCTACCAGTACGGTTCAACCTACTACATCAACTCCATGCAAACCGTCAACTTGTTCAGTGAATTGTAGTTTTGAGGCACTCTTATTAGACTGTGTTCGACAACATGCACCATCACCGAAGATTTCTAAAAAAAGAATGGCCCCGGGAGCTGCCGTAATTACAGCAAAAAGAATTCCGCCTGCAAGTTTGACAGAATCACAAGAGATCCAAACTCAACAGAAGGTAGTTAGAAGAGTCTCTAGTTCATCAAGCGCTGACTCAGAATTATCAATACTTTACAAAGAATCAGATGACGAAAAAGAATTTTTAAATGAACTTCAAAATTCTGGCGAAAATGATCTTGCAGATGACAATCGAACGATTGAAGTTGATAGATGGGTGCAAGTGCAGTATGCAACGAAAAAAACTCTAAAACACTATGTCGGGAAAGTCATCGAAAAACATGATTCTGAATCATGGCTCATCAGATTTGTCCGATATAGAAACAACAAGTTTATTTGGCCAAATGTCGAAGATGAAGCTATCGTAGATAGTGCAAACATAGTGCGAATACTACCAAATCCGACAGAATATCAACGTGGGATCAGTTTTTCCGTAAAATTTGACGGATTCAATATTTGTTAGCAATCTGAAACCTATTTCCTTTTCCGTTAATAAAGTATATTATTTTTCATTACAATGTTTTGTTGTTAATATTCGACATACAGAGTTTGTTCTGATACCAAAATGCAAAGAATTTTGCACTCTTTTACATTAGCCCCTCAACCATATCCTATACAAACCGTATTAGAAGTGGGACTCGATTATCACATTTGCCCCAAGTTGCGAGGCAAATGTAATACAGTCGCATTGTTTAAAAAAAAAATTATTTTTCTGATTTCAAACATAAAGTTGCCATTTTCACTATTACCCATTGTTGGATGAATGAACAAGGAATATGCATATAAATTTTTACAATGTTTAAGGTAACAATAAAGTTTTGTTCGAGGTTTGAATTTACACTCATTGAAATTTAGTTTACATTTACCCCACTTTACCTTACCTAAAGTTTGAAAAATATCGGGATCATTGTCCAACTTTTAGAATTTTGCTCGTTCACGAATATTTCCCAGAAATCGGCAAAAACTTATAAACATTAATCTCTTTGTCGAGTGCTGCTTCTGTATCTATTTCTATTCTGTGGTCTTAAGATACCTAAAACATGTACCATTCCGGCCACCGACATGTGCACGATACCTGACACAAATTTCCCTATCTTTCCATAGTTTATATAAATAATATTTGTCGTAAACAAAATAATATTGACATTTCGCTAATTTTTTTAGGACGCCTATGATATGAAGGAAAAAAACAAGTTGTTAAAAAAAAATCGTTTACATTTCGGTAGCCGGAATATACAAGCATTAGCCAATTTATTGCTTTTTGTAAATACAACAGGACCACAACATGGGCACTCGCTTTATATGGAGGTCTACTGTGCCACAAATACTAATAAAATGGCACGTTTCAAATGATTACAGACAAAATTGTAGTTTTTGAAAAACGGCTCCATTTGCAAATTTGTTCGTCCTGTTGCCAGATTGTTAAAAAATTAATTTATGGTATAATTCTCCAACATAACATCTGGCCATTGAATACAGAAAGCAGAAACAGAAAAAAAGTGTACATGATTGATATTGAGACAATGCTTTCTGTTGAAGCATTTTGGAAATCGCAACAAAAGTGGTCCAAGTAGATTCTGTTTAAAATTTAAACAGTTTGTCTAAGAGCACAACGTGGCAATACTGCACATATTTCTTTTTCTAAAGAATTACTTTCAGGTAGGCCCAGAGACAAGAGACCTCCCAATTGGTCGGTAAATTTAGCACCACCAGCGCTGATCTTGTCGCTGGTGGAACTAAACAGATATTTCTAGCGGCAAAAGTTTTCTTTCAAAAAATTGGAAATGGGCTTGCGCAAAAATTAGTCGTAGTGGGTGTAACCAGAGACAAGAGACCTCCCAATTGGTTGGTAAATTTAGCACCACCAGCGCTGATCTTGTCGCTGGTGGAACTAAACAGATATTTCTAGCGGCAAAAGTTTTCTTTCAAAAAATTGGAAATGGGCTTGCGCAAAAATTAGTCGTAGTGGGTGTAACTAGGGCGCACAGAGGTGCAGGTAGAAAACAGGTTTATGAATAGACAAAATATTTCCCGAATTTCTATGTGCTAAAATTGTCGAAAGTAAGGTTATAAAAACCACGTTTCACAATTATTTAGAAACTCGATTTATTTTTATTTCAAAGCTATTTAATATTTGTTTTTAGATTTTTTTCAATTAAAAGATTGTTTCAAAAGTGAAATTAAAAACCAGGTAGTATTAAAAACTTGTAAGTAATTTTATTGATTCGTTAAAATTTTTCTTACAATTTCATATTCTTTAAAAAATGGCTTATAAGTGCATTATTCCAAATTGTCCTAGTACACATAGCTATAACGTAAATAATAATAATAAGCATTTGTTTAGACTCCCTAAAGGACCAGAGCGCCGCAAATTGTGGCTACAATCACTTAATTCCGCTTTTAATTTTACAGATACCACCAAAAGCTTAAGCTTTTATGTTTGTGAAGACCATTTTACGGATAGCATGTTCACAAGCAGTATAAAAACGCGTCTACATTTAGAAGCCGTTCCCTCCATTTTCAATTGCATCACAAGTATCAATAGTCGGGAAACAAATTTAGAAAACTCAAGTTTTGAAGTTAATCCAGGGATTTCTAGTCAGGTGATTAATACAAAAACAATTGGTACTCCAAGTATGTTTAAAAAAAATATTCATTCATTATTAGGAGTCAATAAAATTTCTCAACTAACCCCTAGAGAAAAAATTCTTTATCATTGTAATAGATACCATAAAAATCAAATTTCCAAATTAAAATTCCTTTCTCAAAAAATGAAATTGCAGCTGAAGGAACTAAATAAATCGCCCCATACAGCTGTAATTAAAACTTTGGCACAAAAACTTAATCCCACCGCATTAAATTTTTTAATTTCACAGTTACGTAATGCACAGAAAAAACGACCCCGATGGTCTACAAAAGATAAAGCATTGGCGATGGCTTTATATAAACGCGGCCCACGTTCTTACCGTCTTTTAAGAACTGTTTTGAAGCTTCCAGGGGTTAGTACGTTGCGTAGATTTTTGCAGGATGTTCCTTTTGAAGCAGGTCTTAATCAACTATTTTTAAATAACTTGGCCGCTAAGGCATCCAAAATGAGTAGATTAAACAAAGTTTGTTCATTAATGTTTGACGAAATTTCAATTTCATCGGGTTTCACTTATGACCACAGTAAAGATAGAATAACTGGCTACGTAGATTTAGGATCGCTTGGTAGACGAAACGAGCCAGCTAATCACGCGCTAGTTTTTATGATTAGGGGTTTATGGAAAAATTGGAAGCAACCTATCGCGTATTATTTCACGAAAGACACTTACCACGTGCACACGTAAGATTGAGTTCGAATTGAATACAATCCAGCTACGATCCATATCCAAAATGATCCGTGTTTATACGACTTGATCTCAGTTCGATTTGAAACCACTTTCAATACGTTCATGCGCAGTGATCAAACATTTGACAATTGACATGTCAACAAAAATATAACCTTCAATCGTAGATGTAATGGTGTAACAAAAAATTTATATATTTCTGTATTTTTGTAGCATTTTCCATCGAACAATTTATTTATATTGCGGTCTATGAAAATTTGAAGCAACGTTTCAACTTCCCGTTTGCTCCAGAAATTTCTGCCACACAAAGAACACGGGTGCGCATGAGCCGATTTACCATTTTTGTGTTCTCATCTGTTTACACGTAATTCCAATACGATACGATCCTCGAATTTGCCGTATCGACCTTGAAATTCAATACGATCTGAATCCATGTTCCTGCATGTTCACACAGGGGAATTCAATTCCAAAACCGAACTGAGTCCGAATTCAATCTTACGTGTGCACGTGGTAACTGTTAAGACCACTGATTTGAAAACATTATTGAGAGAGGTTATTTCGGCAGTACAAAAATGTGGTTTTAAAGTGGTAAGCACGGTTTGCGACCAAGGGAGTACCAACAGTGCTTGTATTAAGCAGTTGATCGCTGAAAATGTAAATTTTAATGAAAAACGTTCGTTTAGAGTCAATGGCGAAAGAGTGGTGGCTATATTCGATGTGCCCCACCTCTTAAAAAATACAAGAAACACTTTATTCAAACACAACATTATTTTTGATGACAACAAAAAAGCACAAGCTATTCATATAAAGCAATGCTATGAAATTGATAAACTAGTCTCATTCCCATCATTATATAAATTGCATGATTATTTTTTCACTTTAGGAAAATCGTCACAAAAAATGAAAGTTTCAATAGCTGCAAAAACTTTAAGTAGGCATGTAGCAGCTGCTATAAATATCATGTGCGTTTGTGAAAAATTGCCCGCAGAAGCACTTCACACTTCCGAATTTATAGGAATGATTGATCAATTGTTTGATAGTCTAAATTGCTTCTCTACTTCTGCAGAAGTAGCGAAACCATTGAAACGTTGTGTCAGTAAGGCAACTGGTCACGTTACATTTTGGCAAAACATGTTAGAAAAAATTAAGTGTTGGAAATTTGAATCGTTAAAAGATGGCAAAATTATTTAAAAATTTACCGGTAAAACAAGGATGGATTCACACCATCGAAGGGGTTCTGGAAATTTGGCAAATTTTAGAAAAACTTGGTTTCACCCAGTTGAAATCAAAATATTTAAACCAGGATTCTATAGAAAATTATTTTGGTTCAATTCGGCAGTGTGGAGTGGCCAATACAAATCCCAATCCATATCACTTTATTTCATCTTTCAAAACTACAATAATCAATAATTTAGTAAAATCTCATTCGACAGGGTTTAATTGTGAAGATGATAAGGGAGAATTTTTATTTAATTTGGTAGATTTTCTAAATTCCCGCGAAAATAATGATTCCGATAATGAAATTACTATAAATGAGCTGCAAAGTTGTGAACCTGCTTCAGTAAATGTTTTAAATTTTGTAAATAATGATTATAATACACAAACTATTGCATACATATGCGGGTATTTATTGAAACAATTAAAAACAAATTGTGATAGTTGCAAATCCTCTTTATTTTCAGATGATTTAGAACCACACAATTTATTCACTAATTTTCGCGAGTTTCATGAAATTAATCGGTTAAATTATGCATGCAAAGAGCTTGTGTATTATTTAGATGCTGTCGATAAGACTACCTTAAAAATTTTAAAATCGCGCGGTCACGTTAATAATTTAAAAAGAAAAATTTTAACTGTACTTGACAAAATTAATTTTACCTGGTTTTCTTGTAATTTGCATTTTGATGAGATTCATACTCAATTGTTACATTTTTGTTTAAATATTGTTGTCAAAAAATATATTTATCATTTCAATAATAAGATTGCCAAATTTGTTTCTAGAGCAAAGTAAAGTTGTTCTAGATAGATTAAATTCCGGTATTCCAATAACTTTTTGATAGAGTGCAGTCTTTTAATGGTTGCATTCTAATTATTGGAATATACATTTTCATAAAAAACTATCATCTTTTATTATACATGTTAGTTAAGTATTATTATTGTTATTATTTAGTTTTAATTTAATTTAATTTAATTTAATGGATTTTGTTGTTTACTGTAATGATTAGAAAATATTAAATAAAAAAATATTAAATTTATTTGTGTCAATTATTTTGAAACGCCTATTATTGAAAAAGTGTATTTGTAATACTAATTTTAAACAACCCGCCGTTGTGTTTAGTTCACCCAGCGACAATCGTAGCGTATCGAGCGCACTATTCCCATTTCTATTTACTGAATAAGCGCTCTCTTGCTCTCTGGGTAGGCCTACTTCTTGTATCTAAGCAACCAACACTGACATACTGTCACTTGCGTAAGACAAACAACTGTCACGTTAACATAACTTTTTTTATTTCAAAAGAATTTAATGTAATTAAACAAGAATAGGTACACAAACAAACAGGTATTTGAGGGGGGAGTATGCAAAAAGTCCCTAAGTGACGTAGAGATTTTCTATTATTTGCGCTATTTCTGATAAGAATGGATGAACTTTCGGCCGCACTTACTGATTCCCGTTTAAAAGGCCACTAACCATGTTATTTATTAAAAACAGATCAATCAAAAACGAAACAATGTGATTTCCAGATCAAATTGAAATATAAAATCACAAATATCTCTAAATATGAAATAGTGGATGCTTCGCCCTGGTGCAGTTTCAATCGCTTCCATAACTGCTTCCTTCAACGCTGGTGTGTGAACTTCACGAGGTCGTCCACCATTTACAGAAATCGGCATTATTTGGCCATTTTCTCTTAATCTTTGCTCCACTCCTCTAATTACGTTGGTATCTGGATGACGTCGATGTGGATACACTCTAGCATATTCTCTAGCAGCTTCCGATGCGTTATTATCTGTCTCATCCAAGCGGCGCAACATGTCTAGAATGATATTCACTGAAATTGTATTCCATTTTAAGACTTTTTAGGACATTTGACTTGTATCGTTCAAATTTGACAAGAGAACTGGCATTGGAAAGTGAATTATTGTTGCCACCGTTTCCTAGGAGATTTGCGATGTTGCGACGTTGATAAATTTTCCTCGGAGCCAAGAAACCGTACTTTAACATCGATTTCAATAAATTTTTTACACTTTTTTTTTAAAGCACCATCAACTGTATCAAATTTATACTCTAACGATGAAATTATTACAAAATTATTAATAGTATAGATTTTTATTGTCTGAATAGGAAAGCTTATAACTTGGTGAAGAGACAACAAATTCCATTTTGGCTTTCAAATTCGTGTTTCGTTAGAAATCGTCTATAACATGTAGCTAATCATGGGCACCTTTTTCCATCACCCTGAATATCTTGGAAAATCCTTTGAGTATTGTCTGAAAACATCCCATAACCTACGGTTTCAGAATGTTTCTCCAACACGGTCTCCCATTTCCGATGGTCACAGGTAATAAAACATAAAGTCGATGGTCTTGTAATATAACTGCTGAAATTTGATTCGCAACTTTTGCCGCTGTATGAAACAAACTGCTGTTCAAAATAATCACACCATTCAAAAATTTGGGGAATGCTCAGTTGTTTTAAATCAGAGAGCATGCCTCCAAAAAGTGAATTCGAAATGATGCAATATGTTCAACATTGTTTTTTAATAATGCTATAAAGATATAACGGTTGCCAATTATATTTAAGAATAATCGACTTGCCAAGCATTAGAAGTGGAAGAGGATTTCAATAGATTATTCAACAATAAATAAAAACGTTTATTTGTTTGTTTTTTATGTAGAAAATTCAACAACTATAAATACTGAACTTTTCAACATGAATGGAAATGCAAAATGGACATAAATAAATATTTTTACTAAACCCAGTTTACAATTTTTAAATCTTATATGTAAATTGCTACTATATAAACAAAAAAAACGAATTATGTACTCCAGTTTCCCTATGATATATATTGTTGTACAGTAAAACTGACAATTTTATAAAATTTTAATTTATTAAAATTTAAAATAATCAATCTTTAAACACTTCACAATTGTTTCACTGTCCAAATTTGCTTTTTATAAGTAAAACTCAAATTTACTAATTTGTATGCTGCAGAATGCTTAAATTTTAAACAAGCAGTACAAGATTTTTTAACATAATTTCTGTTCCATCACATTGGTGTATAATCTAATTGTACAAATATCTGTCGCACACCGGCTGCAGCAAAAATCATTTGCGTGTGTGAAACAACATATTTAGGGTCCACATTCTTTGAAACTTCTAATTTAATCGCACCAATATATACATCACTGCACAACGTCCAGAAATGAGGCTCTTGCACAGAATAAACACCAGCTAAACTCACAACTTTTTGATAACATTGCGGTAATATATTATCAAGGGCACGAGGCTGTCTCTGCATTAAAATCACAACTGATTCTTTTATTAATGGAAGAACACTTAATATTATCAAAAGTGCTATAAACATTGAGCATATCGGATCTGCTATCATCCATCCAAACATCTGCATTAAAACTGCAGATATTATAACGCCCACACTGCCCAACGTGTCAGCTAATATGTGTAAAAACACACCCTTCATGATCTGTGAATTACCGCTTTGTAGATCTAAATCTATGCTATAGTCATGGGAATGTCCGTGAGAATTATGTGAATGACCATGTGATCCTCCATGTGAATGATTATGTCCTTGAGGACTTGACCCATGCGAATGTCCATGTTGAAAAGCGTAAATCCCAACAAGATTAACTAAGAAGCCCAATACTGATATAAGGAATAGCCTTTCATGTTTCACCTAAAATTAAATTATTTAGTTAAATCAAATAGAACAGCAAACATGTAATTTACCTCTGGAGGTTCAAATGCACGTTCCACAGCCTCTGACATGATGAAAAATGCTATAAACAACAAAAACAAACCGTTCACAAATCCTGCAAGTACTTCTGCTCTAACATATCCATATGAAAACTTATCATTGGCTTTCCATTTAGTTATTACCGATGCCGCCAATCCTGCTAGAAGTCCAGTACAATCAAAAAACATATGAAAGGAATCTGATATCAATCCTGAAAATTTATTTTTAGTTACATACTTCCTTTCTATATACAAAACTTACCTAAACTATTGGTCCATATACCATACGACAGTTCGACAAAAGCAAACGATAAGTTCAATATTAAAAACAGAAATAAATTTCTAGAATTTCTATCGGAAAAGATTAGCCTCATCCACCCATTTAATTTTTCTTTAATTCTAGATCCCAAACCTCGATTTAAAGTATCCTTATGAGAAAGTGGCAACATTTTTGTGTTGATATGTAACTTGAAATCATATATTTTAAATTTTTCAGATGTATTTATGACTTATATTCATTTAGATGTTACAAGTCGAACTTCCCAGATTTGTTTCAAAATTGATATTTGTAATTTACCTATCTGAGTTACATTCATCACGGCATACGTGTTTATAATTTGTTGGTTTTGATACTTGATCACTGAACTGATAATTATAAAATAACTTTTAACTTGAACAACAAAACTGTAGATTTGGAAATGCCAAAAGAAATCAAGTACAACTGGTTTATAAGAATTTTATTTTAATGTTGTTACAGATTGGACCGGCAGAGAACTTCACACCCTGCCATGCTGTCAATCTGCCACACACATATGTCAGTCTGTGTCAAGTTGTCAAACGTGTTGCCATAACATAATATATAGTTTTGAATTTCACTTAAAACAAGTTGGTATTACTGGTTCCAACTAGATTTGTTGGTTAGCTTGGCTTCCGTTTCCTTTCACTTCACGCGTGTTGTGTGTCAGATTGCACGATGGTATGTACTTGAATTATAATTTATAATTATTAAAATGTAATGATAATTTAGAAATTCTTCGTAATTAGCATTAAGCGACTTATCAGTGATCTGTAGATGTAATTGAAACTTTATTTCAGCCTCCTAAAAAGGATTCAAAAGCAACTTCCAAGCAACCTCAAAAAACTCAGAAAAAGAAAGAAGGTTCAGGAGGTGGCAAAGCTAAAAAGAAGGTAAGGTGATTTTGAATATTATACATACTATAATTATATGCATAGAGCACTACATGTTTTGGAATAATTACATTAGAAAGGCCCCATTTGTGGTCATGTCCCTAAAAAGTAATGGCTACCTTTCTTTTTGTTTGCATTAGTTTGTATTAATTATGTATTAGGTATATGTGTAATCAAATGTTTTTACATTGCAGAAGTGGTCTAAAGGAAAAGTCCGTGATAAATTAAATAATCAAGTGTTGTTTGATAAAGCCACTTATGATAAATTATATAAAGAAGTACCGCAGTACAAGCTGATCACTCCCTCAGTAGTGTCTGAACGTTTGAAAGTTCGTGGATCACTTGCTAGAAGAGCACTACAAGAGCTTCAGTTAAAAGGTCTGTATGTAAGAAAATCAGGTGATTTGAGTAATTCGGGAAACTACAATACTATAGACAAAAATAAGCACAGTTTAGGTAACCTTGAATTTAATTCATTTTTTTGTTCTTATTTCATAATTAACTGTGTAGAATTTTGTATTATAATATCAAAAAAAATTAAAATATAAGTTTAAAATTAATTGAAGTAAAATGTAACTGAACTCTAAATTGCAATGGCCAGTTTCCAAGAAGCATAGTAATAATTTAAAAGTGCCTTGAAAACAAATATGATGATAAACTCTTATCCATAATACTGTGACGGTATAAATACTGATTTAATGAGTCTGAAATTTTTACCTTTTTTAAAAAATTGCTACTTAAAATGTATCATATAGTAATAAGTATTTCTTTTGTTGCAGGTTTAATTAAACAGGTAGTGCAACACCATTCCCAATTAATTTATACCAGAACGACGAAAGGTGAAGATCAAGCTGCATAAATATTTTTAAATATGTGGTTAGATTAAATAAAATTTAAGAAAATATACATCTTGTTTGTTTGAAAATGAATCGCTCCCTATAAAGTTCCTACTTGAAAGTTTACTTAGGGCCAGTTCCATAATCAATTTAAAGTAAGTTTTAAATTAAAGTGGTAATTATTATGCCAACTTATTGTTGCAACAATGCTTAACGCAACCATTAGGCGTTCGATTATGGAACTGACCTTTACATAAAAGTATTTTAAAAATTAAATTGCTGGTATTTGATAAGTCGAGTTTGTCAAATGTAAACGCTATCAGATGTGAAAGTTTTTTAATGGTTCCTTGATTATAAAACATAACCTAAAAATATCCAAGGATTGTATGTTTTAACACATTCAAAATAATGACCTGCAACGATATTTATGTGAAAATAAAAGATGGGGACAAAATTTACAGAATAAAAGCTGTTTGGGGAAATGATCATGTTCAGTTAACAATAATTGGTCGTACAAATGCATGGTTTGCCGATGTGAGGAATTTATTAGCACTTATCTCATGAGCTTTTATAATAATTGCTCATTTTTTAGGTAACGTCTGACATTATGGAAACACTAGCTAAAAAACAAGAAATAGATCGTTTAGATTATTTTCAAAACATAAAAGACTGCATTTGCAATGTTAAACCTAATGTAAGCTTTAACATTACCAACAATGAATTTGTCATATACCGCAATGAAATTATAAAAATTAAATATTTTTGTGTAGTTCTACAACAAGTAATGTATTGCAACAAATGTTATTTCTTAAATCATTAAAACATTAATTTCAGATTAATTATAATGAGACTGTTGAAAATTATATAGACGATTTACAAATAAATATGGAAATATTAGTGGAGAAATTAAAAACAACTCAAGAAGAAAAGCTTTTTGCAGAAAATAGTAAATTATTGTTCTATTGCTAAAGCCTGTTAATTTAATTGAAAATATTTCAGAACAGAAACTATGTGAACAAACCTTGGAAGAATTTGTTACAACAAAGCAGGAGCAAGAGAAAAAATTATATAGTTGTTTCATTTTAACTTTAAATGAAAAGAAAAAACGTATTCAGTACCTAACAGAATTGCTACAAGCCGGACTAAATGTACCATCATTAAAAAGTAAAACAAAAGCATCTCATAACACAATTGAAAAAGTGAAGTATGAAGGAATTGATGAAAATCTGCCAAGACGTCGAGAAGTAATATCGGATTCAGAAGAATCTAATAATACAGTAGATGATTATAACACAGACAATGAAAAAGATGAAAATGTGGTAAATTATGCTAATTTGGGTCCAAGCACTTCCAAACAAGAATTTAATTTTTCTGATGGCGATTCCTCTCCACCGCCAACATTTTCAAAACGACTGAAATCTGACACTAAAAATAAAACGCAAATTTTAAATGTCGGAAAAAGCACAGATACCAGTAACCAATCAACAGAAGAATCTTCTGCAGCTCAGATTTTACCAAATGCAACAACTACTGAACAAGACACCCTTTCTATGGACTTTACACTGCAAGATATTTTAGACAGATGTTGAAGAATTAATTTAATTCAGAAAATTATTTGTATATTTTTGTATTTAGTCAATTTTATTAATAATGTGAATAAAGACGTTTTAAATAATAAGTGCGTTCGTCAATTTGAGAATTTGAATTTTCCCCTCTTGATCAAAAAGGAAGAAGAGGATCTACGTGCGCGATTGCCACTTGGCATTACGTCAATCTTTTGAAGTTGTTGGGAGTATGTTCTGGTAGCCATTGCCCTAAATTTGCGTATTTACGTTCAGTAAATTAACTTTGTAATACAATAGTGCAGTGTTTCGTACAATATATTCTAGACAAACTTATTTTTGTGTATTTTTACTACTCTCTATATAAATAACAATGAATCCAGAATAGTAAGTATTGATTATTTGTTACTTTATTTTAACTTTGTTCTTTTGACAATGATGATATTTTCGTCGTGTATTGCGCAGTAATATAAGATGTATTGGATACTCGATGTATTCCATTAATTACTAATATTAATTCTAGACATGCGAAAGCTAATCGTCAAATTTACAGTCATTTACAGAAAGTCTTACTGCATGTACACCCACTATTTCGTGCTAATCATTGGGATCCTAGTATACGTCATAATATGACAGATTTTCTTCAAAAATTGATTTAAGAATGACTCCCATTTGTCACAGTTAAGATTAGTCAGTTATTGTTCAGTATATTTATTCCTAGTGATAAATAATGTTCCGATATACCCAAAAACTCGACCAAGTTCTACAAACCAATCCTAACTCTCAACTTGTCATTGCAAATAAAATTTATCGCTGATTTAATTTTACTTTAAATGGTATTTCCTTGTTTTTTATGTAACCGAAGGTGTAAAAAGTATTACATTATGTTCAACCGTTGAAAGTTCAGAAAAGATCAAATGCTCGTAATGATGATATTGTATGGAAGCTATTATTTAGTTCAGGGGCTTTTAATGCCCATACAAACGCTATGATCACCTGTAAGCACTAAAATTGTGACCACCTGTAGTATTAGGTGATATTATTAGCTTCTTTCCTTACTATTTATCATCATGTAGTCATTGTTAAAATATATAAATGAAATGTTCACCTGTGCAATGCAACTTGACTTAAAAATTATGGTATAATATAGTTAAATGTTCAACTTTGTTTGCAGCGATTATTTATTTAAATTACTTCTTATCGGTGATTCGGGTGTAGGTAAATCCTGCCTACTTCTTAGGTTTGCGGTAAGTTTTGAAATATTTTATAGTAGATTTTCTATTTGTGTTATTTTTTAGGACGATACATATACTGAAAGTTACATTAGCACAATTGGAGTAGATTTTGTAAGTACAACTTAATTTGATTCCCCATATTTATAGATTCACATTTTTTTTATTTCCAGAAAATCAGAACAATTGACCTAGATGGAAAAACTATTAAATTACAAATAGTAAGTGCAACCGTTAAAATTTCAATTTAATTTTTGTTATCGTTATTTTATTATCACATGTTGATAAAAATTCCTTTGCAGTTCGGAAATATTTTAATGAAATTTATACATTTTTGGGCTACGTTATATTTTAAAATCATAAGTCATTTTATATACTGTTGGCTTCAGACAAGATTACTCTTATCACATAATAACTGTACAATTAAAGCATAATTGAATTTGAAGGAATTTTCTGGTATATATTGTTACTTATACACAATAAGCACAGTTTTAACGTGCCTATTATTACCTACTTATATTTATTATTACACTCACCTGACAATATGTGTATCTATGAGTACAGTCGATTCCGCTTAAGGGGGACGCCGGTTATTTGGGACAAATCTTTAAAAACGGAAATCAAACTATTAAACGAATACATAATTTCGGACAATATTCCGCTTAATAGAGACACCAGCAGACGTTTGGCTGCTTACAGGTGGTCCGTCGAATGCAGTGTAATCATCATTCTACATAATCTAAATGCAGTCAGCGCTTTTAGTGATATAACCTACATGACTTCGCGCTATTAGTTTTTGATTTTTTAGTTTGTCGTAAATTAACAGATTTATTTTTTTACTGTTAATTTTTGCAATAGATTTTTAAACCATAGCATTTTGGAATAGAGCATGAAGAGAGAGGTATCACAAGCCCCTCATTTTATTTAAAAATTGGGGGGTTGCAACTGTCACTGGAAGGGGACTGAGGTTTTCACTTTGCTGGATATCATGTTATAAACTAAAAATTCTGTCGGGATTTGTTATAAATATGCACAATAATTGAAATACTGAATTTATTCCATTTGACTGTTCTGCACTGTATGTATTTTCATTCAATAATTTATTGATTTAATTTATTGAATGCTTGAAGATGTATGTACAACTTGTTACTTATGAACATATGTACGTACTTATTATTTTATGTTAGAATTATTTTGGTTTCTCTTGTTATTAAACTTTACTAAAAAATTGAAAATTTTATGTGAAATCCGGTTAAGAAGGGCAGCCGCTTAATGTGGGGGCACATCGAGAAATGACATTTTGTCCCTATTAAGCAGAATCGACTGTATCATGAAATATTTCAGTATTGAGAAGATAATTGCATATGACAGTACAATATGTATAGTTGACTCGGTTTTAATGACTAACATCAAATATGAAGTACTATTGAAATCTCCATATCGATGTATTTTTGACAAAAGCGACGAATTTGCCAAAAATTGGATTTTTCCACAAAATTGTTGCTTACCCTAATCCAGCGATCGATAACTGCTTCGTGGAAGTGCCATATTGGCAAAATTTTCAATCAAATTTCAGGTTTTTTTAAGAAACCAATTTAAAACTATTTAGAGCACCAATTTCATACTTAACTCTGCCACCTAAAAACCTTCTGCATGCCACCAAAAGGCATATGTGCCATAGGTTGCCGACCGCTACCCTAATCTGTATGTGATTCCATTGTTATTTTACGCCCATCTTTGTTAAAAGTGGTCAAAATTATCATCTGAAGTGCTAGTTTTAATTCAATCAATCCCGATATTGCCATTTGATCATAAACGCCAATATGTTACTCACAAATAATCGTAAGCACCAAATGATTGTTACAATTTTGTTTCTGTCGCTTACAATAATGCTTTACTCTTATTGATGACAGACCAGCCCAAAGCAAACAAGGCAGTACAGTATCTTAAGCAACAGATCCAAAGCTGAAATTGTGTTGAGATAATATCATATGCAACAATATTGTTGGAAAAAATGGACATACATCGTTATATTATATCTACTTATAATTACTTTTGTAAAATACAAAAATTTAGAACATTTGGTTCAGTTTTAAATTGCAAGTAGCTTAAGTTTAAGTTTTTCATAAAAATGTAGTCTGTTACGACCTCTTATATTGTTATAGTGGGTTGTCTGGAAACTTTCTAAAGCGCTTAGCCATTGCTTTGCTCAGTGTTTTTTTTGAATACTACCTATTGGCCATTTTAAAGTTAAAAACTGAAAAATTGGCACCTAGACCTTTTAGAAGCTACTTTTCAACTATTTAATGCAAATATATAGGGTGATAATGAGTATGTGTTATAAATTTATAGCATATAAATGTAAAGGATTTCAAATGGGCGAACTTTTAATGAGAAACTTCTATTCAGAAATTCACAGTTTTCGAGACCAGACTGGACTTGCTAGTAATGCTCATAATAGTCAGATGCTATAAGTAATGCTAATAATAGTTTAGTTTGAAATGTGAATTTCTTATTAAAACTTACTACATACCCTACAACTAGTATATTTTTAAATATTTGGGTAGTAACTATTATAAAAACTTGCAGCTCAAAAATGAATCGTTTCCGGATATGAATTTCTTATTCAAAGTTGGCCTATTTTTAATGATCTACATTCCCTATTTGTGACACATATTCATTAACACTGTGTATACTGTTCACTTTCTACAGCCACATCAAAAACATTTAGGTGTAAATAAATTATATCTCTTCAACTCCTAATTCATTATTGGATCTTAGCAATAATCATCAATAATGAACTTTACCAACAAGTTATTAGGTTTGTTTTAGGGACTGTTTCAAACCATAGAAAACTAACCTATTGTTTAATTTTACAGATTCTATTTCTTAAGTATTATGTGGTATCACTGTTTGTCAAATAATTTTATATAATTCTTTCTTCGAGTAGGATGCCAGAAATAAATAATAAAGGTTAACAACATTAATTTTAATTTAGAATTTAGGGAACAAGGGGAACACCAAGTTTGGTCGTCTCAGATTTTGACGAGTCTGTGGTATATTATAGTCCTACCCTCCCATTCACTCATGGTAAAATAATACGACATAACGCTCAAGAATTTTCGAGAAAAACGTGTTTCAAAGTTTTGCTGATATTTTTAAGCCGAACTTTAAGTGCCTATGGTGTAAGTAATCAAGTAGTATACGAGGTTCAGTTTTCTACTTTTTCGTCTGTTCGATTCTCAGGTTCTGAATTGTTTTTTTTTTTTTTAATCTACATAATACATATTGTATTAGGTATTTGTTCTTATTTTAAGAACTAAATAATAATAACAAATACCTAATACCATATGTATTATGCGTAGATTAAAAAAAGAAAAAAGTTCAGAACCTGAGAATCGAACCGATGAAGTGTAGAGAACTGAACCCCGTATACTGCCTCGTCACTTACACCATTCTTGTACATATAAATTTTCACTTAAGTTCCACTGTAGCATCACTTACGGTAAATAACAGTATACAGTAGACTCTCCATTACCTACCCAAAATGAATGAAAAAAACTAATTTTGTAATGTTAACTACTCATCACTAATAATGTTTATAAGTTTAATAATAATGATATTAACAGTACATATTTATGTTCACAGTGGGACACAGCTGGTCAAGAACGTTTTCGAACCATTACATCAAGTTATTATAGAGGGGCACATGGTATTATTGTTGTGTATGATTGCACGGATCAGGATTCTTTTAATAATGTTAAACAATGGCTGGAAGAAATAGATCGTTATGCGTGTGACAATGTCAATAAGTTACTTGTAGGGAACAAGAGTGATCTCACTACAAAAAAAGTTGTTGATTTTACGACTGCTAAGGTATTTGTTTTGAATTTGTGTAAAGTGCGCGTTGCTAATAATTATTTTTTACAGGAATATGCAGATCAGTTAGGCATTCCATTTCTTGAAACATCAGCAAAAAATGCTACCAATGTCGAACAGGCTTTTATGACAATGGCAGCAGAAATTAAAAACAGAGTGGGACCTCCATCATCTGCTGCTGATCAAGCTAGTAAGGTTAAAATCGATCAAGGCCGCCCAATTGAAACTACAAAATCAGGTTGCTGCTGAAGTTTTGTTTTTCCAAAAACACTTAAAGGTATATCGATAAAGATTAAAAAATTAAGTTTTGAATTAATGTTTTCATTTCTTTCTAGGAGTACGGGAGCGTTGACCAGTACGG
Source organism: Dascillus cervinus (assembly GCA_949768715.1). Taxonomy (NCBI): domain Eukaryota; kingdom Metazoa; phylum Arthropoda; class Insecta; order Coleoptera; family Dascillidae; genus Dascillus; species Dascillus cervinus. The sequence continues at coordinate 16,896,741 of OX458318.1, read as the reverse complement.
ACATTATTTTTTAAATTTTTAATTAATAGTAATCCGTCTACTCTTAAAATGTATAGTTCTTTAATATTTGTCGCAGTTTGCTCTAGTGATTCTCCTTTTAAGTTTCCTGAATTTAATGTAAAAAAATTAATGTAATCAACACCAATACATAAAAAAATAGTTAGCCTAATCATTTTTATTTTTTTCAAAATCATAATTTTGCGATAAATTAATTGAAATTATTTATTAAAATAGCTTAAATTTTGTGTTACAACAACAAATTTACTTATTCTGACATAATAGGAAAGAATTATTTTCTGTATTAATTTAAGAACTTATCAACAACCGAAGTTGTGACAGTTATTTTTACTGTTTTGTGATATTATAAACCAACTATAAAAACTTATGTTATACAGAAAATACGTAGTGTATTTTTAACTGTCACAAATTAGTTAATATTTTCATTTACATCTTTTTGCTCCTCATTTGTACAATATTGATACAGCTTTGACAGCAAAAGTTTTTATCATAAATATAATATATAGCGTATTATTGGGTTTTTGTTTTGTAATAAGTCTTTATTTGCTCTGTCATTTAGGAGCATATTATTTAATTGAATAAAAGTATTTGCTAAGAGTTGGGATTACTTCAAAATTATTTGGTGTGTTTCTGACTGAAATTTTAAATCATGTAAAGTAGCATCATGCACAGTTTTTAATTTATCCATAATAGCACGGCACTTTATTTTGTTTTAGTTACATATTGTCATATAGGTTTCTTTAATTTGGTATATAAACAAATTAAAAAAATCGTGAAAATATAATATCAAACCTTTTCTTTTCAATTGTTTGTTTGAAAACTTAATAAATATTGTAATACATTATGTAATTTTGTAGTTAATATTTGTATAAGATTAACTGTAAACAAAGTAAGCATAAATTTCAAATAATTGTTTTATTAATTGCTCATCCTGTTTCAATATGTTTGATAGTTTTACTGAAACTAACTTGACATGATCAAAACATTTTAGTAGACAATAATAGGCCTGTAATGAACATTCTTTTATACATTTTCACTTTCCAAATATTGTTTTATTGTCGTTCATCGCCCTTTTCTGGTTGCCAATAGAATGAACCCTTTGAATACGAATAGTAAGGAATTGTAATATTTCAAAAAATCATGTTCAAAAGTAATTTTATAAATTGCTTATAATCACGGATAATGGTTATCAATTGGTTATTATAAGGTGACCAGACGTACTGCTTTTGGCAGTACAGTACTTCTTTGAGATAGTCTGTACTGCCCAATTTTTAAGCACTGCATTTGTACTGGCTTTATTATAAGATGTACTGCTTGTACTACTTTGCATAATATTGTAAAAATAAATAATGATAACTGTGATTTTATGCATTTTCAAAGCAAATGCCGAATCACTGTTAATAAAATTTGTTACGAGTACCCTTGTTTTCCGCAAAGTTCGTATTGTCTCGACGGCTTTCGCCAAAGCAGTTCGTTAGTTCATATAACAAAGTCGGACAGATGGTGGAATTAATGTGTTTGAGCGAAATAGATGCGGTGTCGTGTGAGCAGGACAAGCAGACCAAGGGGAATCCCAACTAGGAATACCAATCTCGCAAACGCTGGATCCCGCATGATTTTTGCGGGACTACACATGCGGGATCCGCGGGACTTGCGGTACTGAATAAAAATATCCGAATTTGAAAAAATATGTATGCCGAGCGCGCGTTTTCTGTCGCTGGGTACTTCTGCAATAAAATCAGGTCAATTTTACAAGATCAAACTTTGAATACTTTATCATTTCTCTGAAAGAATTTCCAAAAGAAATCTCAATAATTTTTCTTAATTTTTTTTTACTAATAAATGCTACTTTTATTTTAAATTTAGTTGTCTTTTATTGCATAACTAACTTCTGGTACTTAATTTTCATAGCAACTAAAAAAAACATTGTGATAGTTTGTAATCCCGCAAATCCTGCGGATCCGCGGAATTGATGAAGTCAGTCCCGCAAGCTTGCGGGAGTGGTACCCCTAATCCCAACAGATTCCGTTCTCAAGTAATTTTATTAATAGTGAACAATAAGTCGGACAGACAGTATGCAGCTCAGTAGAATATTTCCTTTATTAATGATCAGTTGCTTTTTCTTGTGTTGATGCATTACCATTACCCCTCCATCCGTTTCGTCAAATGTACTGCTTTTGCGTTTAAAAAATCTGGTCACGTTAATTATTATCATAATCAGTTGATCTCAAAACACTCCGTACAAAATTAATCTAAAATAATTTGCTTATTATAATCAGCTCTTTGCAAATTCGTAATACTTAAATGGATCTTTTTTTTTAAACTTACTTTTACCCTGTCTTAAATAAACACATAATAAGAATTTTTAGAACAGTATCTGATTGAAAATTATATTCATGAGCTAATAAACGAAAACAAATAACAGACAGCGCTGTAAATAGCAGTAAGAAATTAGAGTATAAAATTAAATAATAAATTTTTACTAATCACAAATATATAAATGGAGTTCAATAATTAAGATTTTTTATCCTGTGTTTAATGTTATCAGACGGTTATTATTTTTAAAAATTGCAAGCCCCTAAGCGATCTATAATAACCAGATTCCGTAATACTTAAAATGCATATCCTGAAATGGGTCTCCCAACTTCAGCTCCGATGACGCCGGCCACCCCAAGTTATAGCCCTGTCAGCCTCCATATGTGGGGGACTTGTTCCTCCCTTTAGCAGTAGGCGCTCCAATTACGAGAAGGTCAGTCATAAGAGCCTCGGTTTTCGCTGTCCGCGGTCTATTGTCCGCATAATTTACGATGCCGATCACGTGGATCGGGATCATAGTCCGCTGATGCCCGATTCAAAGGACTCAGGTGGACTGTGGCTTGCGCGAAAAATTTTTCTGCAAGGGAGACGGTATAATCGTGAAGAAACTGGTTTTTTAAATCTCGACGAATAGTTGAACCAAGCGCTTTGTTTTGCGCTGTCTAAACAGCGCGCATATATGTGTGTGGCGTATCTTCACCAAGGTCAAAATCGGTTTAATGATTGTTTTGTACAACAACAGAGGGGAAAAGTTGAGCCACGCTTTAGTACTTCTCTGAAAATTTTCGCTGCGTAAAGGTTGGAGAGCAGTGGTGGAAAGCCATAGCCTTGTCGCAGTCCTCTCTTTATGATTAACTCATTTCACAATTCACGATTCATATTTACGACTGTTGTTTGGTGCAAAGGTCCCTTAGGCAACGTTTCTCTTTTTTCTGATCCAGTCACCTTCGTTCTCGCAAGAGAAAACCTCATATAACGCACGTCCGGCAGAAGGTTTTCGGGTACATTGACCAACTTTTCCTGCTTTTCTGCCGTAACATCGTATTATCTATGGCTAATAAGCTGTTGCGGTACAAAGCAATTATCAGACCTACAATCACTTACGCGACCTCTGTCTATAGATACGTTCCTCCCTTCACAATGTGTGCTGTATATGCATTGCAACACAACGTAGGTACTACGTTTGGTTGCAAACACACCTTCGTCCGTTGTAGCAGAACCTGGACTCTAAACAGCGCTTCTCTTATTACAAATTCTTTTTGCAAACCTAACTGAGAATTACCATTCGTCCCCTCGCATTTGCGGTAAATTCGGTTATGATCTTTAGAAATAGTTTTAGCAATTGGCTCAGTAATCTAGTCCTGCATTCTTCACAGATATTTCAAATATTGAATTTAGGTGTAATCTGTTCAAATGTTTACTTTCAGTGCTAGTTTTATTATAAAGTTGATTAAACACTTATTTAATAGAAAGCAAATATTTAATCATCGTTGTGAAGAACATAATAGAATGTAACACTTATGTAATGAATATAAATAGATATATAAATTGCTAACATTAGAACTTCATCGTTAGGTCTGACGATGGGTTTTTAAGTGAAAATTTTGAATAAGCAATTTAAATACACGAAATAATGTATAAGATAATTTGACGTAAAAGTTAATCACAATATGAAATGCTTAACTTTGATATTAAATCGTATTTAATAATATTAGTGAAGGTAATAAACAATCGATGTTTTGTTATTAAATGCATAAAAAGCATAAACATATTTAATTGAATGTTATTATAAAATACACCCAACTCTTTTTTACACGTTTTATACGTTCCTCAGAAATTCGTGTAAAAAAGAAACTTGTAAAAAAGATGTTTTCTATTATAAAATTGGGGATACGTTCCGTGTTATCCGAAAACCGTGTAAAATGAAATAAAGAACTATATTTAGTTCAAAAACCATGTAAAAAAAATGCTGAAAACTGGTAAAGTTCTGATACAGTGTGCGCCAGTCAAATGGAATAAATTCATTATCTCAATACGTCATTTTTAGTCTATCACATGATAAACTGTAAAGTGAAAAATTGAAACTTGCAATTTAATCGGTAAAAATTTGAAAAACAACCGTGCGTCGATTTTGTCTTAAATTGTCACGTAGTGTACATGATAAATTGATAAATTCAAAAATTCTTTTATAATTAGTTCACAATATTTCCGACAGTCCTGTCAAATACATTCAAGTATTTTCAATAACTATTTCAAAGTTGTTTGATTAACATAAATTTCCAAACGTGCGTTGCCCAATTGAAGTAGTGGTGATTGTAAAAAGCGCATGCTTATTAATTTTGTGGAGAGGGTATAACAATGTGATTGCCTCCTCATGCCGTAATCAACTATTGATTGAGTGTACAAGTGTGGTAGAAGATTGTGTTGTGCACCAAGTTTTGAATGGTTATCGAATTAAACATTTTGAAAATTTTTTTTCTACAATATAATTAGCAGAAAATGCCTCGACATATAACAGAATTTACTGATATTTTAAAACCTCGACGAGAAGAATTTAGTAATTTTATATGGGTTTCAAAAGAAATGAAAACTGTAGTTGGAAATAAACAGACTATTAAACTGACACCCAAACAGCATAAACTAGAAGTTTTAAAAAATGTTAAGATTCAGTTATTGATTGATATGGTAAGAACTGCAGTAATAACCTAAAATTTTATAAAAGTCTTTTACAGTTAAGCAAACAAGAAAATGTTTCCAAAGACAAGTTGTTAAAAGAAGTCAGTGGTTTACTAGATGAGATAGGTTATAATAAAAATATATGCATTATTCGATGGCTTGGATTCGCATTAACAAAAATTTTCTTAAAAACATGCAAAGGGATATATGTCAATGAAGAGAGTATTACTCGAGTAACTAGCTTTAGTCAAAACTCCAAATTAATCTAATTTGGAATCATTGCAGATAAAATCTCGAATGGGAAATACACCAATAATTTTTGTACCTAGTCATAGAAGTTATGCTGATTTTATTCTTATGTCATACATTTGCTTTTATTACGATATCGAAATACCAGCTATTGCTGCTGGAATGGGTATTACAACTCCTACAATAGCAATACAGTTATCAACTATCATTGACTTTCAGATTTTCATCGAATGAGAGGAATGGGAAATGTGTTGAGAAATACAGGCGCCTTTTTTATGCGGAGATCATTCAACGATGATCAGTTGTATAGAGAAATATTTAGACAATACATTAGGCAACTTGTGACTCAAGGTGAATTACCTATTGAGTTTTTCATTGAAGGTACTAGAAGCAGAACTTTAAAATCTTTACCTCCAAAATTTGGTAAGGGAGTTATTTTTTTAAAATTTTTTAGTGTTAATGTAGATTTCAGTGTCTAACACATATTACTTTTTAAATTTTTAAATTAGCTAATTACTAATAACATTAATAATTAGATAAAATAAATTTTCCATTTCCATTATCTTATAGAATTTTTTATTGAATTGAATTTATTTTTGATAAAGCCTTTTTCTCCATTACAACGAACAAAGTTCATTAAAATGTTTTTAGAAAAGTTTTGTAACTACAGTCGAACTCCGTTATAACGTACCCTCACGGGATCACCTGATTTGTAACTTACAATAATTGTTTGTTGTTTGTCAAAATTTGAGGTAAAAATTAAAAACAAAATTTTTGCTGTATTTTTGAAGAATCATACATAACTCAGCAGGAAGGCATATTAGAATACAAGTTTGTACCAAAAAGTAGTCTTAATTTTCGCACAGGATTTGCCTCCTGCATTCTCTACACTTACTTAAAAAAGATATTAAGATGTTTTAATTTTGTGCGTCAAAAACTGTCTCTTACAAAGGGTTCGTTATTGAGGGGTGTCCGTTGAGAGTTAACTGTCAGTTCATACATGATGTTTCAGAAGTAACACGAAACCTGAGGAATAATTTGTTAATCTATTGTGCAAATATTGTGCCCAGGTTGCATTTGGATTTTAGACAATTATACTTTGAATGTTCCGAAAAATAGTTATAGAATTTATAATTATTGCTCATCTTGAAAGAGCATTTCATCCTGAATAAAAACTAAAAGTACTTACGGAGCAAAACTAATTTTTGTTTAAGAATATCATTTTCGTACCAAAAGTCCTAAATAGGCTATTATGAATTTGTTTGAACATCTTAAGACCCTAATTTTCAGGTAGGTAATAGTTATTTACGTACCATCTGCGGAAACAAATGTTTTGGTAATGAGTGCCCGATTTGCAATACGAGTGCGCGTAGGGCCCTTGTGAAGTACAAATGGGCACGAATTACCGTATATTGTTTACTCACAAGGTGCGTATGCTATTTTTTGCACGAATTTTTCAAGTTACCTGTTTTTCTTCTCCTTGAAAACAAATAATAAATGACTAATTCATAGACCTGTCAATTTCGTCAGATACACATACTGCAATAAAGCTCGTTGTTTATTCAAGTTAAAAACATTAACTTCAAAATTGCCACCTGCAATAAATTGGACCGCAAACAACTGTCAGCTGTTAAATGTCATTCGAAATTTACAACTTTCAATTTATAATTTCTGCATTTTTCCCCAATGTTTTGAATTGAAAAGTGGTGTAAATTGCAGTGTATACATTAAAGAATATAATTGAAACAATAATTTTCCTGCAAAAGGTCTGATTGGTGAGTTTTTTGGCTCGTTTTCACGCACAAGTGTTTCAAAGTGCACGTTTCCGCTGGTAAAATTGCGTGCGCATTTCGCTTGTTTGGAAGCAGTGAGTGCAAAAAAGCATTTGAAGTTTGACGTTTCATGGGTATCAATTTTCTTTTAAAGAACGTTAATTCAAAGCCGATTCCATTCGACCAAGGGAGTAAACCCTTAACAGAAAATCCTGGTCCTTCATGTTGGGGGACGGGGCGGGGGGGAGCTACCCATCACCTATAAAGAAGTAAATAAACTCGCAGATCCTTTACTATGCTACAGAAATTGATCGGTAATTACAGAAACAGCCAACAAAATTATTAACCTCACCTGGTATGTGCAAGAAAGATGCGCAAGACCGAGATTAAAAATTGCGGAAGCCTATGAAATTAATGTCACCTTTTAATTTAATTTATTAGACTGTGTTATGTTACAGGAATTAATAATACAATTATTGTAGTTCAAATGTAATTTTATAAAGTGCAGTTATGAGTGCAACTAGTAGCTTTATTTTTCATGGACTACCGCGATCAAGTTTATTTTTGATCTCTGCAATTACAGTAGGCGTTGCAGAATAGAGTACCATTATAGATGATGAAGTTTCGCGTTACTCCTGAAACATCCTGTATATCTCAAGTAACATTTTAACATGCAGTTTTTATATGGTTTTTATCTGTAACTTGCAAGGTAATTGGAAGGAAAATTTAATGTTTCATAGGTATTAACTTATATCAAACTTTTTTCAAACTTTTGTTGAAGAAATTGAACAAAATTGAACAAAATCGTGTATGATATTAATGATTTGTTATCATAACGATGGATACTGTGTACTACGTTTTAATTATTCATTAATGTAAAATTTAATTTTTTTTTAGGTTTATTATCTATGGTTCTAAGATCCTTTTTTACGGCAGAAGTTCCCGATATTTTATTTGTGCCAATAAATATTAGTTATGACAGAGTTATGGAAGAAACATTATTTGCTTATGAACTTCTAGGAGTTCCGAAACCGAAAGAAAGTACAACAGTGAGTGTTTTAAACATTTGTTGTAAATATTATTGAATTTTGCCTTATGAAGAACAATAGGTTTAAGTTGTTTATAAGACACACTTGACTCCTACTATTCAAAATTAAACTTTGAAGGGTTATTCTTTAACTTCTTGTAAGAAAAAAATCAAGTTTTCGTTTTGTAAACTCAAACGTGTTTGAAAACAACAATAAAAAATTACAAGCTTTACGCACAGACAATTTTTAATGGAAAATCGCAATGACAGTAACACCGTTTTTTACCAGAAAATGGTTAAGAATGTAACAGTTTTTTAACTATTTTACTGAAAACTATCAAAATTGTAAACATTGCAAAATTGTAACAATTTTAAATTTTGAAATCTCTTTTTACCCAAATTTTTGACGTTACGTGTGTAAAACACATTATGAAAGCTTTTTTCAACTGTTTCTTTTGGTCTGTTCGTTCACCTTCGCTTCTGCATCAAACACGCTCATGAAAAAAGCATTGCTTTCATAACTAGTTGTATAATATACTAGTTGTTCTGGAAAATTGGGTTAATTAAGCATTTTGAGAAAAACTTTTATTCTTCATTTTTTTCTTCAAATATATTAAAGAAGAACCCTTTCGAAGTTTTCGATATTACTTACGATGCAGCCGGTATAGTCGCTCTAGAATAGAGTACGCGGAAAAGTAAAAGCGTAGTAAGTAGTAATTTCCAATATATTATTAAATTCATTACTAACACAAAACAATTGATATTTGGTTATGCCATTATCAATTTAATTAAAAACATTTTATTTTTCGTTCTGGTACACCTGAAATCAGATCAAATGCATGTTGGGCAGTAAAGCGAATGAATGAATTAATTTTAATTTTTTGACGCTATTCGTTGCACTTCAATTTTATCACTCTTTGCGGTTTTTGTTACTTCATGATCGAAATACCGTGGAATTTCCTGAACTTAAGCTTCGTTAAATCAACATATTATCTAAAGATATGACCGTTTCCTTAATTTATATCTCATAAATCAGTAATGTTTTTCTCGAAATTTTTCTTATACCACCTTATGAAAATTTTGTGCTCGTTGAGAAAAAAATGGAGATTGGAAAAATGTAAAAAAAAAAACAATATGGTGTAATTTGAAAACAAAATTTTTGTACATTTCCGATTAAACCTGAAGTACAAAAAATATATCTCAGCAGTTTCCAATAGTAAATTTCGAGTTTATTGAAACTTTTTTTGTTGAGTTTTCGAATCAATTTAAATGAAATTTCCGTAGGCTAGATTTTCGATCTGGTGTAAACAGTAATTGATGCAAAGGATTTATCAGTGGTAATGATAAGCAGGTGGAAACGGTAATAACGATGCTATGGCCCATTGTTATGCCAAATTTAGAATTTTGATTGATTGATATATTCGCGTGTAAATTACTTTTTTCATTCAAATTAGTTACGAAATATGCAACAAAAGATAAGGCATTCCATTTAAAAAAGTGTTATTTTCGTGAATATCTCGAACAGTTGACGTTCGATTGTTTTTTTGCTTTTATTATGACAATCAGTGGAAAAAACACCAATTCTTTGCTGATTTAACCGACTTTGTAGCTCCAATAATAACAAAGTTATCAACGGTTGACACTTAATATAATAAAACTGTATAGAAGAGATAAACTGGAACGCGCGTAGCATGTGTAGTCCAAACGGTTAAACAAAACAAGTAATTAAATAACATTACGTAACAAGGAACTAGATAAAAGTAGTATGTAGTATTTTAGTTACTTACAATTGTTTTCCTTTTTTCATAACAACATTGTTAAAATGTTTTCCCTAATTACAAATTTAACACTTCACAACCATTTTATAAAACACATTTTTTAAAACATTGTCAATTACACATTATTAAACATTTTGAAAAACATTTTAAAAATTGACTTTTTTAAAATGTGTTTTTTAAAATGTTTAATAATGTGTAATTGATAATGTTTTAAAGAATGTGTTTTTTAAAATGTTTGTGAAGTGTTAAATTTGTAATAAGGGGAAAAAAAATTAAAAATGTTGTTATGGAAAAAGGAAAAAAATTGTAAGTAACTAAAACAATTATTACATAACAAGGGAAATCTTGATTTAAATTAAAGTATGTAGTATGTTTATTTGCTGTTAACACAATCGTGGATAAATTCTCACTTAAAAACATTTCATCTCGCTTAGTAAAATTCATTTTTTTCTGTTTTATTGTAATTTATATAGTAGTTATTAAAGTACCAAGGTGTCTTCAACGTTTTATGTCCTACCAGTTTTCTTATTTAATTCATAATTGTTGCGTTTAATAATAACGATATAATAGGTATTTAAGAATGATCCATGCAAGCATGTAGTGTTTATTTTTCATAATGCCCTATAGTGTGTTTTTTAATACCAGAAACGGTTAGAAAGTTGTGAAAAATTTTTTTTTTCACTTTCTGTTGATAGTAATAGGGTTGCCAGAATAATTTTTTCGAATGGAGGAAAATCTGTCAAAAATTAAAGGAGATTCGCAAAAAAGAGGAGAATTTTTCTAAATTAATATTATTGTTATTATTATTATTATTAAACCCAAAACTATATTCTTAATAAGTAGGTAACATCTAAAAAACAAAATTTTAAGGTAACATAAGTTATAACGTACCTCTATATATAAATTATATAATAATACTCCTTTTGAATGAAAACAAAAAACAATATTTTAAACAATATGATGTGAGGAAATTTGAATTTTTCTAGAAAACCGAAATATAGGAGATTTTGCTCCTCTTTCTGGTATTAAAGAGGAGTGAGGAGCCGACCTCCAAATAAAGGAGTCTCCTCTTAAAGGCGCACAATACACAAAAAATAGGTTTAATTCTAAGAAAAATGGTATGGGTATTTTGTTTATTTGATGAGTTATAATAAATTTAAAATAGGCACGTGACGTCACTGGCCCCTGCTCCTCGCTGCGGCCTGTCTTACGCGTAAAAAATGCTCCCTTCACAAGATAATTTACCTACCTTTAAACTGTATTTTCGAAATTTTGTTACGACTGAAGACTGTTGACGATAGTGCAACCAAAATTTTAATATAGTGTCTAGTTTTTTTTTAAAATTATTATATCCCGTGAGCTATGGCCGTTTATACGCACACTTAAATAACATTGGGACGGAACGTTCAGTCGGCGCTGTTATTGTTTAATATTTAAACAAATAATAAAATAATAATTGAAATCCTGATTCTTTTATCGTCTTTGGCACAACCATTCACACAGTCTCATATAAATTAAGGCGGAGTGCTCACTACCTCAATCAGTTTCTTCCAAATGCTGACTTTATTTTTTTAAATTTTTGAACAATTTTTTTAAAATTCTTAAAAAAATAAAAGACATAATATGTAGCCGTTCTTTTTTCGAAAAAATATATAGCAAAGGAATAAAAATGAAATTAGAATAATATTGAAAAGTTGACGGTCACATCATAATTTAAAAAATATTCTAACTACTGTTACAAACTCATTGAAACATTAAATAATAACTCACATGTAAACACAAATAAAATACGGAATAAAATGTAAAACACGTCTGGTCATTCCCTTTGTAAAAAAAAGAATGACTTTTCTATTTATTAAGTTCTGCCAAGGCAACCAAAACATGGCCTACTGCCATGTACCGTGCTCAGTTAGGCGGCCGCTTGCATGTAGAGAAGGGCCGTTCCGGTAACACGCCCCCCCTAAAGGCTGAGCACGGTGTTGGAAGTAGCTGTTGCCTTGGGTTATTTATATTATACAGTTTATGGTTCGCTCTTAGCTGCAGTTGACTATCTGTTCCTCGGAGTGACGCGGGTCTAGTACGCCGGCATCTTTCGTGTCATGCCGAAAGCGGGGAAGGCGGCGGAATGCGGCTCTTCGCGGCGCTGTTCGGTCGCTGACGATCCCTTTGTAGTTCGACGCTGTGCGTCAGGACTCAGGGAAGCAGGGTCGTCAAAAGAATAAGATTATCCATAACACTATAATCAGGTTCTAATTGGATAGTTCCGAAATCGGGTATCAATGACTCAGTTTCAACTGGTTCGGCGTCATCCGAAACATCCAGGTTACAAATTAATAGCGGAGGTACTGACAGCAGTCCAAGAGTGTTTCGTGCAATTTTGCGAGGCCTTTTATCAATTTGGGATAAATGCCCACCGAGATATTGCACGTGTTTGCTTTCAAGTACTAATTCCAGTTTGACCAAAACGTCAGAACGTAGCTTCTCAAAGCGGGTCCTGGCGACATAATGGTTCTTGCAGTGCTGCGTAGTTGCACTCTGTTACCGGATCGGTACAGCGGTGGTCGGTTGCGTGGTTGCTTGCTACTGGTTCAGACTTTGCTGCAGGCATCCATAGTTCCTTGGAGTGACGCGGGTCTAGTACGCAGGCATCTTTCGTGTCAAGCCGAAAGCGGGGAAGGCGGCGGAATGCAGCTCTTCGCGGCGCTGTTCGGTCGTTGACGATCCCCTTGTAGTTCGACGCTGGGCGTCAGAGCTCCGGGAAGTGGAGTCGCCTGTTGCAGTGCTGCGTAGTTGCACTCTGTTACCGGGTCGGTACAGCGGTGGTCGGTTGCGTGGTTGCTTGCTAATGGTTCAGACTTTGCTGCAGGCATCCATAGTCCCTTGGAGTGACGCGGGTCTAGTACGCAGGCATCTTTCGTGTCATGCCGAAAGCGGGGAAGGCGGCGGAATGCAGCTCTTCGCGGCGCTGTTCGGTCGTTGACGATCCCCTTGTAGTTCGACGCTGGGCGTCAGAGCTCCGGGAAGTGGAGTCGCCTGTTGCAGTGCTGCGTAGTTGCACTCTGTTACCGGGTCGGTACAGCGGTGGTCGGTTGCGTGGTTGCTTGCTAATGGTTCAGACTTTGCTGCAGGCATCCATAGTCCCTTGGAGTGACGCGGGTCTAGTACGCAGGCATCTTTCGTGTCATGCCGAAAGCGGGGAAGGCGGCGGAATGCAGCTCTTCGCGGCGCTGTTCGGTCGCTGACGATCCCCTTGTAGTTCGACGCTGGGCGTCAGAGCTCCGGGAAGTGGAGTCGCCTGTTGCAGCTGTTGTCGTATCGTGTAGCGATCATCGGTTGCGGGCGCCACTGGAGGTTCCTGATGTTAGGATTTGATCCCCCTCCAGAAGGGCGTCGCGGCATCGCGGCATCGGGGTCGTTGGTGAAAGTTCGGTGGAAAAGCCCTTTTCCTTGTGCCCCACGTTGTGGCGACAAATGTTACAAACGTTGGAACATTAAATAATAAAAACTCACATGTAAACATAAATAAAACACGTCTGGTCATTCCCTTTGTAAAAAAGGTGACGTTTCTATTTATTTTATTTGCCCGTGGCAACAGTAAAACATGGCCAGCTACAACGTCCGTGCTCAGTCAAGCAGCCGCCGTGGCTGCATAAGACCGTTTAGGTAACACGCCCCTCCCTAAAGGCTGAGCACGGTGTTGGAAGTAGCTGTTGCCTTGGATTATTTATATTATAAAGAAAATAGTTTATGGTTAGCTATTAGCTGCAGGTTCCTCGAAGTGACGCGGGTCTCGTACGCCGGCATCTTTCATGTCATGCCGAAAGCGGGGAAGGCGGCGAAATGCGGCTCTTCGCGGCGCTGTTCGGTCGCTGACGATCCCGTTGTAGTTCGACGCTGTGCGTTGGGACTCCGGGAAGCAGGGTCATCAAAAGAGTAAGATTATCCATAACACTATAATCAGATTCTAATTGGATAGTTCCGAAATCGGGCATCGATGACTCAGTTCAACTGGTTCGGCGTCATCCAAAACATCCAGGTTACAAATTAAATTCGGTTCAGGCACTTCTTGCACTTCCCCATTTTCTATTTCATGCTCTTCATCATTATCTTGAACCACTGGAGTTGTCGATTTGTACTGCAAAGCACTGTTTGACAAATCGACTTCTATCGGAAATAGCGGAGGTACTGACAGTAGTCCAAGAGTGTTTTTGTGCAATTCTGCGAGGCCTTTTATCAATTTGGATAAATGCCCACCGAGAGATTGCACGTGTTTGTTTTCGAGTACTAATTCCAGTTTGACCAAAACGTCAGAACGTAGTTTCTCAAAGCGGGTCTTGGCGACCTGGCGACATCGCAAAATCAACCTATATTCGTAATTTCCGGTTTCTACTCAACATAATGGTTCTTGCAGTGGTGCGTAGTTGCACTCTGTTACCGGGTCGGTACAGCGGTGGTCGGTTGCGTGGTTGCTTGCTACTTGTTCATACTTTGCTGCAGGCATCCATAGTCCCATGGAGTGACGCGGGTCTAGTACGCAGGCATCTTTCGTGTCATGCCGAAAGCGGGGAAGGCGGCGGAATGCAGCTCTTCGCGGCGCTGTTCGGTCGCTGACGATCCCCTTGTAGTTCGACGCTGTGCGTCGGAGCTCCGGGAAGTGGAGTCGCCTGTTGCAGCTGTTAGCGCTGAATCGTGTAGCGATCATCGGTTGCGGGCGCCACTGGAGGTTCCTGATGTTAGGATTTGATCCCCCTCCAGAAGGGCGTCGCGGCATCGGGGTCGTTGGTGAAAGTTCGGTGGAAAAGCCCTTTTCCTTGTGCCCCACGTTGGGCCGTCAAATGTTACAAACTCATTGAAACATTTAATAATAACTCACATGTAAACACAAATAAAATACGGAATAAAATGTAAAACACGTCTGGTCATTCCCTTTGTAAAAAAAAGAATGACTTTTCTATTTATTAAGTTCTGCCAAGGCAACCAAAACATGGCCTACTGCCATGTACCGTGCTCAGTTAGGCGGCCGCTTGCATGTAGAGAAGGGCCGTTCCGGTAACACTACGTCCTTGAAAGAATTAAAAAAATATTTTCAAAATTAAACCTATGAAATGGAATATAAAATCAACCTGTAACAAAAATTTTTGGGGAAAATTTAAAGTGAAACATGGTACAGCTTCGCCTACTAGGCGGAGTTTTCGCGTACGAAATTTATCAGTTCCGAGAACTCTAAACAGAAACATAATTCTTTTAACCAATAACACACGAAGGTCACTTATAAATCAGCCTACTTAAATGGGACAACGTAAGATGAATGTTGCACCTTTGTCTGACCGCTTCCAGCGTGTATACGCTTCCAAAAAGGAATGTCTGTGAATAAAAATCTTAAGAATCAATGAACCGCCCATTGAAAACTTTCGTTTATGCGAACCGAGCACTCCGCCTTAAGCAGTAACAATACATATAATTTTTAGGTAGATAAATTATTGTGCGAAGCGAGTAGCTTTTACACGTAAAAGATATGCTGGTCATTTACGTCGGGGCCAGTGACGTCACACGGCAATTCTAAATGTCTTAATATATTCTAAAACAATTTTTTTATATTAGATTTTTACCAAATAGTTCTTAATAGTTCTGTCTACAATAATTTAACATCAAATAATAATTTAAAAATATTTAAAAAAAAAGAGAAGGCATGGCAACCCTATAGTAATGACATTTTAAATTTGTCAGTTCAAGGTTATATTAGTAATGTAGCTTTAAAATTAGAGAATATAGCACAAAACGGTTCTGTCGAAGGAAGCAATATGACTATCTTCCAAGAAACTTTCGATGAGGAAAATTTTATCTTCAATATTCTGTAACATTTAAGTGATTCTGTCAAAATTGATAGGTTATGGTATTAAATACTGATTACTACCAACATAACGTAAAACAAAACATTTTTCACAGCCTTCTAACCGTTTCTGAAATTCAAAAACACCATTGAGTCGTTATAAAAAAATAATTGCCCCATGGCTTTATTATACGTACAGAGAGCGCCAGCCAACTGGAATAAATTCATTATCTTAATTATTGTGCATATTGAAAAAAAAAATCCCGAAACACGTCATTTTTAGTCTATCACATCATTATCCTAAAGTGCTTTCAATACGTTAAAGACGGCGTTGCTAATTGTACGAATTTGCAATTGCTTATATCTTGAATAATAATTTATAAAACGCAAAACAGTTATTAGGTTTTGAATTTAGTTTTAGCCGTAGAATATCGTAGTTCATTTTTTGTTCGACAGATTAGATATACCCATATATGGTTACGAAGTGAGTGGAAAATATAAAACTAAAAGTAGAAATATATTATATTTACACAGTTCAATAAAATGTACGATAAAATGCCCATTTTTTTGTTTTACAAAACAAATTTTAAATTCTCGTACGTATGTATGTATGCATTCTTGATTGTTTAAATTCGTAATAAACTTAATATTACCTTTATTTAAATTTATTTTATATTTAAAATGTATAGCAAAACGAAAATACTTAGAAGAAAGAACTTTGACAGCTTCGAATTACAATAGACTCGCATTAGAGCGAACACAATTTTTTTTAGCCTGTTTGCATAGACGAGATTTTCGCGTTGTAGAGAATATACACAATAATCTTAATATTGTATATTGCTGTGTACACATTATATTTTGATTACTTATTTAAAGTGTGATGTAAAAAGTATTATGTATTTAAATTTGTTCATAATTGAACAATTCCTTTAATTTGGAACCATTTATTTACCTAATGCATTTTCTATTCTAGGGCATTTTTAAAGTGCATTTTTTAACTCTTGATGGATATAGATAGAAGATTTAGCTAGGTGATATTTCTTGGACATCGCGATGGCACTCATGCTTAACTATTTACAAGCAAAGAAACTCACATTATGTTCACAACTTTACACGAATTGGAAAATAGGCAGTAAAATTGACTGAACTTTCCCTATAAATATATTGCACATAAGAAAGTTTTTTGGTCGTGCGGCAACGTGAGTAACGTGTAGACGCGTCTACGTTACGCAGGCAAGGAAAGTGAAGTTAATAATAGATAGTAATAAAAGGAGTGCAATTGTTGGAAAATGAGGGAGTGCAAGAATTTTTAAAAACAAAAATAGGAGTGACGGCAAAAATAATGGATACTCAAATGATTAAAACAACGAGCGGGGCAACTATGATCATCGTAAAAGTACAAAAATGGAAGAAGAAGATGGAAATAATAAGAAATAAAGTAAAGTTGAGAGGTACAAAATTATTTATTGATGATGATCTGAGCCTGGAGGAAAGAAAGATGCAGACAAACCTGCGAAAAATTGCGAAAGAGCAGAGGGAAAGCGGAAAGGAGGTTAAGGTGGGATATGGGAAAATATTTATTGACAGGGTGCAATGGTACTGGGATCAGGTAACGGAAGGTGTAAGAAAGAAAACGGACCAACTGCGGTCAAAAAACTAAGTGAGGAAGATGAACGGGAAGAAAATACGACGACATGGGCGAGATTAAGGTTAAACGGGATGGTAAATAAACCGAGTGCCATAAGGAAAAAAAGGAGAGAGAAGCAAGTAGGAAAAAGGAAAGTGAGAAAAGTAGCAGAGCAAAGCATAATGTTAATTTAAGAATAGGGTCATGGAATGTAAGAGGGACGTTTGTGGAAGCAAAGTTAAAGCAGATCGTCAGTGAAGTTAAAAAGTATAAGTTGGATATAGTTGCACTACAAGAAACAAAGCAAACCGGGAATACTGTAATGGAAATTGGGGACTATCTGTTTTTTAACAGTGGAGGAAATAATAGATAGCTAGGTACGGGATTCATAATAAATAAAAGGATAAAGTCACTTGTGGCAAGTTTCAAGCCGAAATCAGATAGACTGTGTTTTAAGAATAAGGGGAAAGTATCAAAAGATAACATTCATTAATTTTCATGCACACACTGAAGAAAATGGAAGAAAGGAAAAGGAAGATTTCTAGAATGAGTTGAATGAGGCATACGATGAAATACCAAAATATGACATGAAAATAGTGATGGGCGATGCAAATGCTAAAGTAGGGAGAGATGAGGTATATAGACCGACGATAGGAAAATACAGTAAACATGAAATATGAAATGAAAATGGTATGTTACTAATTGATTTTGCTAAAGAAAAAAATATGATAATAGTAAGTACGTACTTTCAACGGAAGGAAATTCACAAGGGTACCTGGAGGTCCCCGGATGGGAAAACTATAAATCAGATTGATCACATTTTGATTGAAAAACCAGAGGAAAAGGCGATAAAAAATGTGAGATCATTCAGAGGACCAGACGCAGATACAGATCATTTTATAGTAGGAGCAAACATGAATGAAATAATATCGGCCATTAGAAATCAAATGGGCAGGGAAAGGAGGAAGAAAAAAGTAATAAGATTGAAGAGTAGCGAAGAACAAAGAGAATATGAGGAAGTAATAGGGAAGGAACTGGAGGGTGTAGCAGGGGGACAAAGCATAGAAGAGAATTGGATGAAAGTAAAAAATGTAATAGAGCAAGCTGCAGAATATTGTAATAAAGAGAGGAGACAAGGAAGAAGGAAATGGTTTGATGAGGAGTGCAGAGAGGCCCTAGAAATTAGGGGGAAATTGCGATTAAGCATGTTGGTGGAGGGTACAGCGGAAG
This sequence comes from Dascillus cervinus, assembly GCA_949768715.1. Lineage (NCBI taxonomy): Eukaryota > Metazoa > Arthropoda > Insecta > Coleoptera > Dascillidae > Dascillus > Dascillus cervinus. The sequence continues at coordinate 16,878,218 of OX458318.1, read as the reverse complement.
GAATAGATAATTATGAGCGATAAAGAAGAAAAATCAAAACCATGTTAAGAAATAAAAAGAGAATATTACTGAATTTAATTATTTGTATACCTATGTAATTTTGCTGATAATGCTATGTTGTTATCGCTTCCCAATCTACGAAAAGCTAGCATTTTGCACTGTAAAAGATTACATCATAACTAACAATAAGCTAATTATCGAAAATAATTAAATATTTTGGAAACGCATAAATTAGTTAAACATTAACAAAATTTAATAAATTTCAAAAAAACAAACTAAATCGATATTTAATTTGTCGTTTTTACATACACACAGTTGAACTCGGTTATAACGTACCTTGTTATAATATCCATTTGCTTATAATGCACATTTTTTGTGGTCACATCGCATTCGTATACAAAGTAATGGTTTTTTGATCTGTTATAACATACTTTTTATAACGTACAACCCTTTTATAACCTGCAATTTTGAGGAACTTATCCGGTTATAACGTACTAATGCGGCACTACAATGCTTTTGTGAGTGATACGAAGAGAGCCGCTTGTAAAATACTGATACCGAAATATACTAGCACTTTACATGCAGAAGATAAAGTAAAAATTATCGAAAAAATAGAGAGTTGTTGTGTTTTTTATTGTACACATCAAGTTTGTTTTTAGTTTTCTTTTTATAAGATTACTTTAATGATTAAAAATGACAATTAGACAAGATGATTAGTAGTTCGGTTCTATAGAGTTTTACGATTAAATTAACAATACCGCATTTGTTAAAAATGTAGTGTAACATTGACCACTTTTATTAAAACACTAGCTGTTCCGCGGCTTCGCCCGCCTTGTTCCTCGCCACCCGTGGAAAGATATCTTTTAGTATTTTATCAATTTGTCAATTAACCTTAACATATAGATATACGTCGCCGCAAACTTTTTTACAGGTCTTTTTAAGCTCTACAATTTTTCTGTAGAAAGCATTTATATCTTTTACCGTTAAGGAAGTGTTCGTAAGAAACGCATTCGCTCGACCATTTTTTCGTCGACTTACGTTACAAAATTGGTTTCCACGAAAAGCCCTATTATTTTAACGGAATAATATACAGCCTATGTCCACCCTGAAGGTTCATTCTAAAAATTGGTGAACGCATTTTTGAAATCGGATGAGTAGTTTCGGAGATTACCTCCTACATACAAACTTACAATCTTTACCTCTTTATAATATTAGTATAGATGATTTATTCAGAGAAATTTAATTATCAATGAAATTCAAAGTTTTCTAAAGTAAGTGTATAGAGCAGGGGTGGCCGAAGCGTCTGGAAGTGGCCCGCGGTCGAGCGCGGGCCTTTGGAAGTCGCCCGCGAATCTGACATGAACATGTCGTTGCATACGTAAAACACTAAAAACACCACTTCGTAAGTACATTCTAAAAAGACGTAGTCGCCCTTAGGTACACTTTTATCAGAAAAGTAACCCCCAACATCTAAAAGTTTGGCCACCCCTGGTATAGAGCAATGTGGATAAAGAATAATAATTATAAAACTGATGCTGTCTTAACACTTTTATCTATCTCAATGTATTACTTATGTATACGTAATAATTTTATTTATTTATTTTAGGCATTTTTTAAATCGCTCAGTATTGTAAAAGAAAATTATGGAAATGTGTATGTGGAATTCGGAGAGCCAATTTCAGTAAAATCTTATTTTGGAGATACAGTAAATCGATCGCTTCATAATATGAAATCACTTCATGAGCAAGAGATGTTACCACAAGAAAAGGCACTGTTATCTAATTTAGCGCATGATGTTGTTAAAACACAGCAAAACCACGGTGTGATTACAACTTTTAATTTAATCGCAACAATTTTGACAAATAATTTAACATCAAGAATGAAATTATTGAAAATTGCTAATTTACTAACAGAAGTTAACTGGCTAAAAACAGTAATGGAGAAATTTGGTGGTTTAACAGCAATAAAAAGTTTAAAGGATGATGTTATACATGCTATAAATGTTCATAAAAATTTGATACACATTGAAGATTTAAACGAAAAACTGTTACCTAACACAGATATGACAGAAAAGATTATCCGATTTGTAGGCGCAGAAAAAGTAGAAAATACTATGTCTGATATGGTACCATATATAATGCTGCAAATTTATGTCAACCCTATATATTATTTATTAATAAATCCAGCTTTAATTACTGTTGTGCTACAGTCCTACGGATCACTCGTTGAAGGTTGTATTCAATTGTTTTTTTTTAAGTTGAAATATATATTATACATAAATACAGCCGAACTTTCATATAACAAAATGCCATAGTGATATTAAAGAAATTGGTTATGTAGAAGATTCGTTGTGTAGAAATTCGTGTTGGTTTAAAAAATTTCAACCCTCAGCATATTTAGTAAAATAGTGCTTGTCGGTGAAATTACCACGGAATGCTTTTCCAAGTTATAGCCTATTGGCTACAATTCATTAAAAATAACTGAATTAATAAAGAAATTACCTGTTAATTATAAACAAATCTCACAAAAATTAAGGTAAAAAAAATTTACTTTGTTAGAAGGTCATAAAATGCATAAAGAAACATGTTCACGATGAAGATTCTCAAAAAAATCGATATAGGTATAGAGAAATTTGTTATATGGCAGTTCGTTATAGGGAAGTTTGACTGTACATAGCTGAATTTGCTTTAAGCAAAGACATGAAAGAGTAACTTTGTAATTTATTGTTATCCAAAAAAGTAGAATTATAAGTTTTATACCAATTGCAAAAAATTAATTTATTAAGTGGATAATTAATTATTTCTTCAAAATTTGTATGACTTTGATATTGACATTTATATTTGTCTTACGCAAATTCTGCTCATTGATTATAAACATCGTTCTACAAAACCATATATTTTTTTTATACAGATGAAATTTATGGACACTACCAATTTTTAAGGGACCTTCTTTGTCGAGAATTTGTACTGTTTGACACTAGGACTAAGGGGGTGTGTGGCTTTTAACTATTATCTCTTCTTAACTTTTGTTTTACATTAAGTATACATTTTTTGAAAAATACTTACTTATTTTAACAATAACAAGTTAACAGCTAATTTAATTTATTTGTTTAATTGTTATGTAACCAGGTAAGTACATGTATACATTTTATTATTAAACATTTATTAAACATTTTAAATTTTATTGTTGAATTATTTATTACTGTACAATGTATTTTTATGTATAATAATAAATACATAAAAATATGTATAAATATATATATATAGTAATAAATAATTCAACAATTACTTTATGTTTGATTTCTTACCTCATTATTTATTTTACGCACATTAATATTCAAGGCAAGTAGTTGCTAGAAATAAAATTGTGAATTGTATTGATTGATAGCATAATGTTTAAACAATTGATCTTAAATAAAACATCTACTTAATCACCAAATAATTGTAACTATGCATTTCTGTAATATGGGTTCCGAAATAATTTCACGTTTTTTTATGTAATTTAGTCCGCGCCGGTTATAACGAAGCTCAAGGCACCGTAATATACAGTGCTTTCGTAAAGTAACGGATTAATTTGATAAAACATTTTAGAAGAGTTTTCATAGAAAATACTCGGACCCGTCAACTTTAGTTTTTAAAACTGCATCTTTTTTAATATATATAATTTTACGATCGTCTTTTGTTTTCGCACTATGACGTCATCAATAATTTTTTTAAATATTTTTGTTCACGAATTTGGATGCAGTACATTTTTCTGAGAAGGTACGAAAATGTTCAATTCGTATGACATTGAAGAGGACAGTTTTCGAAATAATCAGTCCTAAAGTTCCACAAATGTATGGTAAAATTATTTGAGTAGACCAATAATAATATCATCAAGGAAGCGCTGGACACAAAAGAGGGATTGCAGATTTGACACCCTTTGATTACTTAGCAGACGCTATAAATTCACATTTCGCACATATTATCGGTAATACATTTTTGGAATATAATAATTTTCGTGGAAAAACTCAACCGCGGATAAGTGAAAACGAGAATACTGATACCGTTGATACGGCTGTTCCACGGTATAAATGTAAATAATTAAAATACAACGTGTCCCAGAACTAACGAAGGAACTCTTAATCTTAAATTCTCCTATTTAAAAAGATTCTCTCACTAAGAAAGAAAATTCTGTAATTAATAGTTTTCAATGAAATTAACCAATAACAAACAAACCGAATAAGAATAATTGGTGGCGTTTTTAGTTCTGTTGTCGCCGATAGATATAATGTACTTTTAAAAAAATACCTTTAGTAATAGTAATAGTGCGGACTTTATTGGACACTATTTAGCAATAATTCAAAAATTACCTTAGACGAAAACATTTTTCTTGGACGATTGGAGTCCATTTCAAAGGCAGAATTTATGGCTGAGAGCTCCTATGCCAGTTCTGGGAACATTTTGTATAAATACACTTGTTTTATAATACAATTTATTTAATCTTCCAATACAGGTGTTATGTAAGTGAGCAATCAACTGCTAAATGATGGTAGAAGATAGAAAATTTAACAATAATTTTAATTTTGGAGATTTTTGAAGTTGACATGCCGATTCGGAATTTTACTGGTGTTATGGAAAAATAAGTTGATTGACAAAATTGATGTGAAACGATTTCTGCACTGGCGTACAGTTTATTAATGTTTTTATTACTCCACCCAATAAAGTTCTCAATCAGTATGCATTCAAAATCTTAATTATTTCTCATTGGTTCACTTTACTACTCCTCTATTGTCGCATGAAATAAATTATACATCGAAAATCTAGACATTCGGGTTCTATAATCACTTACTTAGATAACATCCTGTACATATTTGAGGAGCTTCAAATCAAAACACAGTTGTAGAGTTGTAATAAATAATGTGCTAAGTGCCTTTTACATAGTTTGGAGATAAAGCGCAATTTCTTTTTTTAACTACTTACATTATATTTTGGCAAAAATTATAAATTTGCAAAGCATTGGGTCTATAACTGCATGTACATACAAAAATCTAATCTCAATATGACCATACCAAGTCATCCTGAAACAAAATTACTGTAATTTAGTGGAATGTGCTAAGTGCCATGCTTTATAATTTTTAAAATGTGCTAAGTGCCATGTCTTATTATTTTTGAAATATTCTATGTGCATACTGCACTATGTTTAAAAATACTAAGAGCCAAGTCAGATTGCTGCTGATGAGAGTATGACGGCAACTTTTAAAAACTTTAATTTTCCATGTCTAATACCAGTAGCAACAAGCGCGTTATATATGTTATTGGCAATAGCATATAGCACATTTATACTGTAATAACTCAAATTTGGATTTTTTTGGCACTTAGCACATTATGTATTACAACTCTACAGTTTTCGATAAAGAATTCCTTTGTCTGAAACTGCGTTTTGATTTGTAGCTCATTTATGTTTAATTGTTTCAGGAATTTGAAGATTCCCTTGTTCACTTACAAGCATTAGAAGTTATCAGACTAAATGAGTTTGGACAATATCAAATCAATAACGATAATAAGTTAGGTGAAGTTTTATTTAACTTATTAAATCCATTTTTAAATGCATATTATGCTGTTTGTTTTGTTTTACAACAGGTAAAATTTTACATTAAAAAAAAATAAATAAAAACTATGCTTCTTTACTTACAGAAATTGACATTTAATAATGAGAATAAAATTCTGCGTTTAATTCAAGAAAAATTAAAAGGAATTTTAAATACCAGTACAATTTTTATTCATCCATATATTTTGAATTTAAATACATTGAGTAACTGTTTGGCAAATTTAAAAGATAATTGTATTGTGTCTAAAGCAAATAGGTAAGTAAAATGAAAATAATAAAATAATAAAAATAAACAACCTTTTTATAGTGAAAATGGAATGCTGTATTGCATCGATGATAGTAAAATAACTTTTCTGGTTGATAGGCTATGTAAGAGAGTTTGTATTAAAATCCGATTATAAAATTATTGTTTTTTGTTGTAGATAAATATGCATCCTTTCATCTTGAAGATGAAAAACAACAGTATCTCGTCTCCAAATTATGAATCAATGTTACAGTGAAACTACATAGCTTGCCATTAAAATGTTTTTTATTTATTATTTACGAAGCTCGGTAATTGAATGTCAATAAAATTTAAAAATTTTTTTTTTTTATTGACAAATTTGTGTCCTGCAGTGTTTTACTTTGGAAATCATTTTAAAAAAATATATAAAAATAGGTATGTTGTTTGTCCATAAATAATTACAACCTTACAATTACGACTTTACCCCTTACCCCTCAAAAATGCAAGATTATATTTATCCTAAATGTCATATCTGCATAAATTGCAGTATAATTAAGAGGGCCACTTGAGAAGCAAGATTCACAAGATGGCGCCACCTTAGTAAAAGTATCAATTTTGTAAAAGCTTTTTTATATAAAAAATTAGTGGTGGATATAAATAGTATTTTATGTATCAAGGGTATAATGAAGGTGTTTATATTCGAGGGCAATAGTTTACAAAACCGAGGGCCTCCGGCCCGAGGTTTTGTAATTTGCCCGAGATTTATAAACATCCTTTATGCCCGTGGTTCATATAACGTTTTATTTTCCACTTGAAATATGAATATTATTTGATAAAAAGCCTGAAAAAAGTTCATATGAACCAAACAAGGCTGCTATGCATATGTACTTTGTTTTGTAACTATGACAATTCACAAAATTTCAAACAAACTTGTTTGAAACGCAAAAAGTGTGAACTCGCGTGAAATGGACGGAGAAATTCCAGAAAAGTTATTAAACGAGCGTTAAAAGCTGATGGTGAGCTACTTCCAAAAAAGTCGCGGCCACCGTACGAGAGAGAGCTTCACAAATTTGAGGGGTGGAAAATTAAAAATTCTGTCAAAACTGTCAGTGAAACAGTTTTAATGGGCTATTTCCAGGAATTGGTACGTATTGTTTAATCACAGTATTATTACAGCAGATTAACATAGCGGAAGGTGAATATTCCTCCTCCAATATTGTAAATATGTCTTCAATTAGAAAATCAGAAAATTCTTCGCTTGGTGGCAATATCCATATTTCTGGATCATTTTCTAATTGTGTTTTTAATTGTAAAGATTAAAAATTTAGTTATTTATGGTTACCATTAAATTATTTCTCTAGATTTGCTGTATTTTTATTGGTAGTACAAATTTGCGGGCGTTATCATTATGCCCGCTTATTATGGCCCTAGGGCGTAATGAACACGTTTATATAGCGCGTATCACAGACGAAAACAATCAATTATACACAAGTGGAAAATAAAGATTATTTCCTTCATGCACATAAAAAGTCCCAGTCACCATGGTTTTCCTCAGTTTTATAGCGACTATTTCATTCATGCAAATTTCGTCCAATCAAAATCCATGTTTTTAACGAAAAAATTGTTTCGTACCGACAAAATTTCACAATAAAAATTTTGCCAGTGCTGCTGAACCAATGGAAATCTAGAATGAAGCAACCTAGCGGTTTTTCAGCGGCAAATTTTCCTTTGTTTTTGACAAACATAGTAACCGATTCATCAAGTCGCTGTTATTATAATATTTTTGAAACGTCAGTTATAAAAATGTGTGACAATAAAAATAGATTTGGTGATTTATCAATCGCAAATATTAAAGCGTTCACTGCCAACGTTATCCCTCTCAACACTGTTAAAACTAAAAATTCAATATGGTTGCAGTTCAGCGAATTTTGTAAACAGCGGCGTTATGATTTATTCGCAAAAATATTACAAGATTGGGCTTTTAACATGAAAAAAAAGAACGGAGAAAACTGCAAAGAAACTAGTGTCAAATCAATGTGGAATACAACAGCATTAATCGCCCAGGAAAAATATTTAAAATAAAATTGATTTGTCTTACCTGTTTCATGAAATAGTCATGTCAAATTTCATTCGTGAGATAATTTTGCCTGGCAAAATTTAATGATTATTCCACTCAAGTTTATTGCTTTAGGCAATTTCACTCATGCCAATGTCAAAAAACAACTCGCCCAAGGGCTCGTTGTTTTTATCTGTCACTGTCATTCGCGAAATTGCCAAGCAATAAACTTTCTTAATAATAATTAAATTTTGCCGGCAAAATAATCACACTTATGATATTGTAGGGTGAACCGTCCAGTGAATGAACACTGCTCAAATAAACTGAATTATTAAGAACAATTGAGCATTTTCGAACTATCTTGAGCACGAAATAGTTCCATTAGGTCTCTACAGATATGATCCAATTATCGTTTTTTTCTTATCAGTCTATTCCAAAAAAAGACATTGCTCAAATCAACAGTTGGTTGCGAGTTGTAGTCAAATGTAGAGGCAGGTCCTATTTCATGGTATCTTTGAACATAATTTTGGAGTACTTTTATTAACTTAATTTTGCTTTTTTTATATTTTTATGGTAGTAAAGTGTTCCTGGAGTAGAAAATAGTAAAATACGTTAAGATAACATTTTGAATTTCTGTTATTTCGAAGTGTTCATATACTGGATGCCAAAATTGATAATTCCAGTGAATGAACAGATGTTCATTTACTGGTTCTTACCTTACCAGTTCTTAACCAGTGAATTAACTACTTTTGTTCAATATACATTATTCGATTGTCGAACTATGGTTTGAAGATAAGAGCTGGGAGTTTCTGCTGATTTTGAATTTATTTATTTATATTATAAATCCGAAATAGTAGTAGTAAACATTCCTAACATTACATTTAATTATTAGAGTTACATTTGTCGATGTTAATAGATAAATTTGAACGTGCAGATGTTTGAGTTTGGCTTCAAACCTTTTCGATAAAAATTCAGACCATTTCTTAAAAATAGGTGACTATTGAAGGAAGTACAAAATTATTTGATGCTTACTGATTTCCAGCGAGTTAACAGCTTCTTATCTCAATAACATTCAAAATATGTCAACTAAAATCGCTGATTGTCCATATTAACCATAGAGTACTAACGATCGTCAATTTGACGATTTGCTTACATACACTAAGCGACTTTAGTTTTTATGTTTTAAATCGTATTGAATTACAGATAAGAAGCTATTGACTAGCTGTAAACCAGTGCCCATCAAACAATTTTTTACTTGCTTCAATAGAGTCATCTATCTTCAGTAAATGGTCTGAATTTTTTCGAAAAGCTTTGAAGCCATATTTATTTCAACAAAATTAAACATCTGCACGTTCAAATTTAGGTATCAGCATCGACGAACTTAACTAACAATATTAAATGCGATGTTTGAAATAAATAAATAAATAATAAAATAAAAAAATAATAAATAAAAGCAAAATGAGCAGGAACTCATAGGTCTTATCTGTAAATCGTAATATCAGCAATATCGGCCATGGTCAAATTTTGCTTGACAGTAAACTATTAATTCCAGTAACGTTAGTATTCTACGGTTAAAAATAGAATTTGAAGTTTTGAGTGTGAGTAGTCAGGGAAGTAGGAAAAGACAACGGGATGGAGGTGTGTGAATATAGAAGACTTAATATTTTTTTGTAATCAACAACTATTTTGGCTTATTTCCTACATTTTTCAATGATTTTCAACAAAGTTTAATTTTGTAATCTATAGTCGCTCCACAATTTACCTATACCAACACTTTTTCTTGGTTCAATTTCTATTCAAATGAAGTTTTATCCTGGTTTTTAGTTCAAAAAGAGTTTTATCCAATTCTATTTTGCAAGAAGTCCGCCATTGGTAATTTCCAATTTCTGTTAAAATCACTATTATCTCCTGAAATTCAATGGAGTAGTTCCTTGCATGTATTTGTTTTTTATGATTTTCAGTATTGCTGCTATTGAAAAATCTTTGCTTTCTCCAATAAGTTAAAAATGGATATTATTCTTTTTGAATTTAAGCTCCTCATATATTTGCGCCAGTTGTTGCTAGGTAGCTTTTATTACTTTATCTAAAGTTTGTTTTATATAATATACACAATATATGTATATCTCTAAATACCGGGAGCTTATCTTAAAAGTAAACATATCCTATGTATACTTTTAAAAAAAACGAGTCGACGCATTGCTTTATTGCGATCTGTAGGCAACCAAGTATACACCACAATTCTCAACATTTGAAAAGTTGGCTCTTTCAACAAAAGTCAATTAATTTTTCAGTGTCAGTTTAACATAAAATTGCAATTTCTGTAATAATCATGTACAGCAAAGACGAAAAAATTGAATTGTTAATGTGGTACCAGCAAGGTAATAGTTTGCGGACCGTGAGAGATTAATTTTCCATAAAATATCCTGAAAGACCAATTCCTTGCATCAGAACTCTGCACAATATCGTTAAAAAATTTAATTCACAAGGCTGCATAGTGAATGGTCATACAAAGAAGATTAAAACCAACCATGTGTTGACCGAAGAATTAAAATTAAATATTTTATGCTACGTTGAGCAATATCCGATGGTATCCTTGCGAGAAGTAGCTGAATATTTCGTTGTATCAAAAACGTCAATATTTAAAACACTAAAAGAATTTAAGTACAAATCTTATAAATTTTCCAATCATCAAGAGTTATTTGAGGAGGATAAAACAAAAAGAACAAATTTTTGTGAAACTTTATTTAATTTGTTAAACGAACATGATGAAATTTTAGCGAAGATAGTTTTTACCGATGAAGCAACGTTCACATTAAATGGAGAGGTCAATTCCCAAAATTTCCGGTGTGCATCATAATTTCTTATTTATCCAATTTATTCTGTTAACCTTGTTCCTTCGTTTTCCTTAGATATTGGTCCCGCACTAATCACCATATTCAAAATTTGACCCACACTCAGTACCAGCAGAAGGTGAATGTGTGGTTAGGGATAGTTAATGCTACACTTATCGGGCCTTTTTTTATTGATGGAAACCTTAATTCGGCCAAATTTTTAGATCTGTTGGTAAACAACATCATTCCGGCAATAGAAAATTTAAACATTAACGAACCATGGTTTCAAATGGATGGAGCCCCTCCGCATTCCACAAATGTTATAAGAAATTGTTTAAACGAAAGGTTTCCCGGACACTGGATAGGACGGTACGGCCCCATACCATGGGCACCACGATCTCCAGATTTATCACCCAATGACTATTTCCTTTGGGGTTACCTAAAATCAAAAATTTACCGCAATATCCAAATTTTAAATCTAGATGAATTAAAAGATCGTATACGAACTGAATGTAACGAACTGAATCCTGACATTCTCAGAAATGCTGTGCGTGCGTTCCAAGATCGGCTAGGATATTGTTTACAAGTAGAAGGTGGACATTTTGAACACTTGCTATGACGCTATTTGTTTATTTTTTTTTGTTATGTACTTTCTGTTAATAACTTCTCAAACTTTAATAGTTTTATTAAAATTGTTATTATTTTGATATTCAAATGATTTTAGATTCTATTCATAATACTATTCATGATACTTGAACATAACCTTTCACAATGAAAAATAATAACCTTGTGATTTGTGGTGTAATGTTGGTTGCCTATAGTTATCAATATGTTGACGCGTTTTTTTTAAAAGTAAACATAGGAGATATGTATACCTGTAAGATAATCTCCCGGTATAATTCCCGATGGTGGTCTATTTCGCAAATTTTTTTGAACGGATCAGAGTAGGCGACGAAGCTGAGTGTCAAAAATTGACTAATTATATCTTTTTTCTCCAAACGTCATAAAAGTGGCATTTAAATGACAGAATGTTGCTAGTAGAAGTTTCATTTATATGCTTAAGCAGATAAAGTACTTTATATGCTTAAGCATATAAAGTCCATGTTACTTGATTGAATAAACGAATACATTTTTTTCCAAACACCATGTAATGAATTTCTTGAACGCTGCTTCATAAACACCGCTTGACTTTGTAGGAAGAAGATTTTCAATCTCGGCTCTTGCTATTTCGGCTATTTCAGGTGGAGTTAATTGAATTTCGTCTGAATTAGACATTGCCACAAAATTGACTGACTTTTCTCAAACAATAATTTGTTGTTTGGCGGTTGCTACGGTAATATCTAGAAAGTGTCTATCAGGCAATGCTATTTTTGTACAAGTGTAATGTTTCCCGAAATAACCTTGTTAATTAGATGCTTATTTTTGTATTATAATTTTACGTTTGGAGAAAAAATAACATATATTATTCGGAGTATAAGCGCTTTATGTGCTTCGGCTGATTTGGCTGCCTCACTACGATCGGCAGTCAACCTATCAGCCACAGCACATAAAGCTTTGCTTATACTCCTAATAATATAAATAACTATTATATCGTCAACTTACGGAGCTTAAAGGTAAGTCAAGCAAAATACATTATATTGCAATGCAAATGTATATAAATAAAATGGTAGATAAATAATAAATAAAATAGATAAATAAAATGCATAAATACACAATAAATACTGCCAGACCGTTTTAGGGTTGAGGTTTTCTACTAGTTATTTTATAATAAGGAAAAATATTTTTTACTATAAATACGTTTAAAGTTAATTGATTGTCATCCACATTGGGTATGTTAATTTATTAGCTAAATAAGGGAGTTATGGACTCGTGTTTCTTTTTGGAGACGGTCTGTATAATATTCCCAATATTTATATATTATTTTATAACAAAGAAACAAATTTTAATTTACTACAAATACGTTTGAAGTTAATTTATTGTCATCCACATTGGGTGTTCATTTACTGGACGTCGCTGTTCATTCACTTGGTTTTGGTGTTCATTCACTGGGTATTTAGTACGTCTTGTATTTAAATGTCTTTTAATAAATTGATTTGTAGCGAGTCTTCCAAATGATGCAATAATCTTGTGCTCTAACAAAATATCTATCGATACAACAAGTTATTAGCAACAAAAGTGATATTGGGGACGGAGAAAATAATTCTGTGAACGCAAATGTGACAACCGAAATGCAAAGTGTTCATTCACTGGCAAGGTCACCCTATATGATTAAATTAACATGTCAAAATTTACCCGATTAAATTTTGACGTCTCAGACGTGTCAAAATTTACCCGATTAAATTTTGACGTTTAATAGCTTCTGAATTTTTTTTTGCAATCATTATCAAAGATTACTCGACAAGTAAATAAATAATTCGTTGTAAAATCTATTTATTCAAATTAATAATCAGGAAATAATCATGCCGAATACCCCGCGTGCATGAAAATAGCCTGATTAAATTTTTACGTTTTTGTCGCAACGTTTTGCCATAAAGAAATATTTCTCGTAAATTTTCCACCCAAAATCCCTCGTGCTGCGCACTCGAGATTTTGTTACGTGGCAAATTTGCTCGACATATTTCTGGGCAAAACATTTTGACAGAAACGTCAAAATTTAATCGGCTATTTTGATGCACTTGTGATATTACTGTTGATTATTTCCTTCATGCACATAAGAAGTCCCAGTCACCATGGTTTTCCTCAGTTTTATAGCGATTAAATTTTGACGTTTCAAACGTGTCAAAATTTACCCGATTAAATTTTGACGTCTCAAAGGTGTCAAAATTTACCCGATTAAATTTTGACGTTTAATTGCTTCTGATTTTTTTTTGCAATCATTATCAAAGATTCCTCGACAAGTAAATAAATAATTCGTTGTAAAATCTATTTATTCAAATTAATAATCAGGAAATAATCATGCCGAATACCCCGCGTGCATGAAAATAGCCTGATTAAATTTTTACGTTTTTGTCGCAATGTTTTGCCATAAAGAAATATTTCTCGTAAATTTTCCACCCAAAATCCCTCGTGCTGCGCACTCGAGATTTTGTTACGTGGCAAATTTGCTCGACATATTTCTAGGCAAAACATTTTGACAGAAACGTCAAAATTTAATCGGCCATTTTGATGCACTTGTGATATTACTGTTGATTAAATTTTGACGTTTCAAACGTGTCAAAATTTACCCTATTAAATTTTGATGTTTCAAATGTGTCAAAATTTACTAGATTAAATTTTGACGTTTAATCGCTTTTGAATTTTTTTGCAATCATTATCAAAGATTCTTCGACAAGCAAATAAATAATTCGTTGTTAAATCTATTTATTCAAATTAATAATCAGGAAATAATCATGACGAATACCCCGCGTGCATGAAAACAGCCTGATTAAATTTTTACGTTTTTGTCGCAACGTTTTGCCATAAAGAAATATTTCTCGTAAATTTTCCACCCAAAATCCGTTGTGCTTCGCACTCGAGATTTTGTTACGTGGCAAATTTGCTCAACATATTTCTGGGCAAAACATTTTGGCAAAAACGTTAAAATTTATTCGGCTATTTTGATGCACTTGGGATATTACTGTTGATAAAAAAATATCTAGGTACAAAAATCTTATTGAAACCAACTTTATTACCGATGTCAAAAGTACGGTTTCTTGGCTCCGAGGAAAATTTATCAATGTCACAACGCAAATTTCCTAGGAAACGTTGGCAACAATAATTAACTTTTCAATGTCAGTTCTCTTGTCAAATTTGAACGATACAAGTCAAATGTCGTAAAAAGTCTTAAAATGGAATACAATTTCAGTGAATATCTAGATATGTTGCTCCGCTTGGGTGAGATAGATAATAACGCATCGGAAGCTGCTGTATTCACATCGACGTCATCTAGATGGTAACGTAATTAGAAGAGTGGAGCAAACATTAAGAGAAAATTGCCAAATAGTGCCGATTTCTGTAAACGGTAGACGACTTTGTGAAGTTCGTACACCACCGTTGGAGGAAGCAGTTGTGGAAGCGATTGAAACTGGATCAGGACGAAGTATACAAGGATTAGCGCGATAGTCACTCTAAGTCACTTTTTCCTATTCTGAGACATTTGAGATTTTATGTTTCAATTTGATCTGGAAATTACATTATTTTGTTTTTGACTGATCTGTTTTTACTAAATAACATGGTTAGGGGCCTTTTAAACGGGAATCAGTAAGTGCGACCAAAAGTTTAATTCTTATCAGAAATAGCGCAAATAGTAGAAAATCTCTACGTCACTTAGGGACTTTTTACATCTAGCCCTTCAATTATCTGTTTGTGTGTATTCTTGTTTAATTACATTAAATTCTTTTGAAATAAAAAAAGTTATGTCAACGTGACAGTTGTTTTTTCTTACGAAGTGACAGTATCTGTCAGTGTTGGTTGCTTAGATACAAGAAGTAGGCCTACCTGAAAGTAATTCTTTAGAAAAAGAAATATGTTCAGTATTGCCACGTTGTGCTCTTAGACAAACTGTTTTAATTTTAAACAGAATCTATTTGGACCACTTTTGTTGCGATTTGCACAATGCTTCAACAGAAAGCATTGTCCCAGTATCAATCATGGGCACCTTTTTTTCATCATCGTGTAGACATAAATTTGCCATGCGTGCGTGCGTGCGTGCGTGCGTGCGTACGTGCGATCATGCTCTCATCCGAAAACTTATCAAAAAATACTTCATTACATTTTTTAAATACTCTCATAAAAGGTTAAAACAAGCTGTTAAGTTTTTACTGTCTGCGGTAAATTTAAAAAATACAGACAGTTCCTTGTTGCTGCAAATTCTTCAATATTACATTTACTCGTAAATATCCTTTTGAAGGATATTTCGTATTGGTTGGTTCCTCGCAACCCTGGAATCGACAATTTCAGGAAGCAATACTTTCATGTAAAATTTTTCTAAAATATTCACCATATTTTCTTTCAAAAAATTATCGTTTCGTTGTATAACTTCACAGGCATTTTTTTTTTTTTTTTGGTATACAGTCGAACTCCTCTATAGTGACCTCCTCTATAATGATTTTTTCTCTATAATGATGTTTTTGTCCGGAACGTGCATTTTTGCAAGTTTTGCATATAAAAATACCTCTATATTATGATGTTAGGCCTCTATATAGTGATCATTCTTTACGCAAGGTTTACCAAAATTTTCGGGGAACGGAATTTTCGGTAATAGAAAATGGAATGGATGTATTGAACATCTGGTTCTTTTCTCAAATTCAGACTACCTGAAAAATCCTTAGAAGAATTTGTTGCAAATTTCTTACTTATGGAAATTTCTATTTTTAAAAGTACTGCTGTGCAATCAACTTTGAGAAGATTGTTTCATCAATAAGTACATGTAATGTAAATATTCAATTACATATTACATAACTGTGCGTATTTCTATATAAACAAATATTTTTTCAAACATAATAAATCTTAATTTTTTGTTTAATTTTGAATATCAATTGGTTTTTAAAGTAACTGCCAAAACCGTAAACTTATACGTGAATTCTATATAGTGAAGTTTCTCTATAGTGATGTTTTTTCATGGCTTTTCGAACATCACTATAGAGGAGTTCGACTGTATACATATTACAAAATAACATATATCTCTTCGCGTAATGTGCAACTGACCTTGCACTTGATACATGTAATCGTGGTTATGCTTCAATTTAATTTTTAATTTTTTTTTTTAAATTTTTTTTTGATTAATTTTTTTTCAATTGCTTCTTCTACAGTAAAATCTTTCGCGGAAAAGGGGCATTTGACTTCGATTATCGCGTTATTTTCGATAAGGCCGTCCGGAGAGGCTGCTAAATACTTCTTTTGACTATATATAAATAACCCACATTTTTCTACTTTTAAACTAAATTGTTTTTGAAATTCTAAAATTGCCCACTTCTCATTTTCGATCCCGTAATCTAAAGCTTGTGACGATTTTCCCTCGAGCTGAAAGTTTCGATAAAGCAGTGTCTTTACGGTATTGCTTGTATTGGTATTCGGTTTACAAATTTTACCATAGTTACTTGATGTTTCCCTATAACGCCTTTCTTTCTGCCAAATAAGATTAGTGCGTTGATTGACGGTATTTCGTTCAACATCAATGATATCCATATTATACAAGGTTTGCAAAAACTCCTCCTTAGCCTTTTCCAGCTCATCCGTTGTCATATCCGGATTATCATTGTTAGCACCGTAATCAGAATCTTTAGCTTGAAATTTTTGTTTTTTTCTATTAACTACGCGTTTCTCGTTTATTGTTTTTAATTTAGTGCAATACGAAATTGTGAATTTACCCGCTTGACCTTGATTTATGTCGACAATAAGTTTTTCGATATATGTACCTTTATTATTAAATGAAATAACAGCAGCGTAACACCTGCCACAACCCTTTCAATGAAAAATTAATTCTTTTCCCACCCACTAGTTTATTTACCACATAATTGAAACTTTCGGCAGAATTTGTATCAACATCTAACAATAAACTGTATGATAAATTTGCGAGCCGATTTAAATTTCTCGCGAACATTGAATATAACGGACTCTGTAGAAATTCATCGTATGCTATTGTACTTGAACCGGATTGCCCATGATTTTTACAAAAATATTCACTGCAATTAGAATAATGATCACCGAAAATATGGTTAGGACTATTTAAAATATCGCGTTTCAAATTATCAATTTTTTGTTGTAAACAGAGGTTCTCGCTTTTTCGATACTTAACGGCACTAACAATTGCTGTTCTAAAATGTTCGTAATTGTATATTGCTCGAAGTAAATTTAGAAAGATCTCTCAATTTTGTGCAGTAATTACGTAAAATGTGATTTCTGCATTATATTTTCCCGACAAAAAAAAAAAATACCGTAAGGTTTAGCCTCAACGATTTTTTTATATATACCTACTGCTATCGCCGTCTCCAGTGATTTTGCTGTATTTTAAATTGTGCGTTGCTATAGAATTTTTGAAACCTTCTAAAATAATGTCAGATTCCATCGATGTTGAAGTGCCGTTCCAATTTTTAAAGCATGAATGTTGAGATGTAATATCTGTTGTTTCGTTTTTAATGCAAATTCTACAATATTTCTATTTTTAACGAGGGTTACTTCTCTTTACGAAAGAATGCAACAGTATTCTCAGAAAGGTTTTCGAATGCGGCAAACTCATTTTCATTGTTAGAAAAGACCCCCGTTGTCAACGCACTTAGCGTACGACGTTTGACATAGTGATAATAAAAAAGATACTGGGCAAAGATGCGACAGTAAGGACCATGGCCACCCCAGCAACTGTTGAAATTTGGGATCTGGAAGAAGATATTACAAAAGAGGAGATAATAGCAGACATTCAAAAGATCACGGCAGGTGCCGGAACATGCAGCATTGAAGTTAAAATTTTGAAATTAGTGCGTGCAGGCACCATGCTGGCTGTAGTGGATATGCCTGCTAAATTTGCAAACCTACTTTTGGAAAAAGAAAGGATAAAAATTGGTTGGAATAGCTGCAGGGTTAGAGTGAGGTTGAACATCTTGAAATGTTTCAGATGTCATGAGTACGGACACCTCGCTTGTAATTGTACAGGTCCCGATAGGAGGGCACTCTGTCACAGATGTGGCAGAGAAGGACACAAGATAAAAGAATGTACAAATGAGCCCCACTGTCTTATGTGTAGAAAAGCCCATAAACCTGGCAGCTATAGCTGTAATAATTACAAGGAGGCGTCCTTAAAAATGCAAAAATGAGATTCCTTCAAATAAATCTCAACAGGTGCAAAGCAGCGCATGATTTGCTGCTACAAACGATTGTTGAAATGAAAATTGATGTCGTCATGGCAAGCGAGCCCAACAGAAATCGCGTAGTTACTGGGTGGTTTGTAGATACTAAGAGCGACGCAGCCATATGTGTTCGAGCAGGAATACAGGTGGACGAGGTGAGTTCACAGCATGACGGCTTTGTATGGGTCAGGCTGGGGCAGGTTCGCCTGTACAGCTGCTACTCCTCGCCCAACATTGATGCACACGAATACCTTACGTTTCTGACAGAGCTGGAAGAGAACATAAGAAGGTGGGGACGGCAAGTCGTTTTAACGGGCGACTTTAATGCTAAGTCAAGTAGATGGGACTCTGTCAGGACCGATTGGAGAGGAGAGGAACTGGAAGCAATGATAGATAGGCTAAGACTGGCGGTTTGTAACACTGGCGGTGTTGCAACCTTCAGGAGGGATCAGAGTCAGTCGATACTAGATATTACATTTGCATCCGGTGATCTGGCTGCACGCATACCAAACTGGCGTGTTCTTGAAGCTGAAACTTTACGTGACCACTGCTATCTCAGCTATGATTTGACCTCCAATAGGGCGCCACCAACTCATGTGCCGCAAAGAGGTTGGGCAGTCAGCAAGCTCTCAGTAGAGAAGCTTGCAGAGGCTGCAGAGATAGAGGTGGTAATGTCGGAAGTCAACACGACAATAGATCAAACACTAGAGCAGCATGCTACAGCGTTCACCGAAGCCATGACTCGGGCATGTGATGCGGCTATGCCACGCAGTGGAGGGAAAAATGGAAGAAGACCAATGTACTGTTGGACAGATGAGATCGCCAGTCTACGGAGGGTCAGTCTAGCAGCCAGAAGACGACATCAGAGGGAACAGAGACGCATGGACGCTGTAAACCTCGCGATTCTGAAGGAGGAAGCGAAGGCAGCCAAAAAGGCACTGGTCACAGCGATCAGGGCCAGTCAAAAGCGCTGTTGGGCGAATCTGTGTGAGGAGGTTGACTATGACACCTGGGGTCGCGGTTACAAAATTGTAACCAAAAAACTGATTGGGAATAATTCAATCCCAAGGTTATCCGAAAGAATCGACCAAGTGGTAAAGGTTTTGTTTCCGGAAAGAGAGTTACTGAGAAGGGAAGAAGATTTAGTAGCGGAAGATCAACCTGCGCCGTTGATCACCAATGAGGAGCTGGCAGAGGCGGGCAAGAGCCTGGGCAAGGGCAAAGCGCCGGGTCCAGATGGGCTGCATAATGAGGCATTAATAATTGTAATACAACACCAGCCAGACATGATATTAAAACTCCTCAACAGGTGCGTAACAGAAAGCACCTTCCCGCGATGCGCCAAAGAAGCGAGGTTAGTGCTCCTTAGGAAAGGAGTGAAACCTCTAGAAAATCCATCCTCGTACCGTCCATTGTGCATGATAAACACGTGGGCGAAGTTGCTTGAAAAAGTTCTACAAGCAAGGATTCAGCAGGCAATCCTGTGCGCAGGCGACCTTTCCAACAGCCAGTACGGTTTTAGGAAAGGGCGGTCCACTGTAGATGCAATCAAAGCAGTACAGGGGATTGTTGAAGAAGCGCGGAAAGGAACGTGGCGCACCAAACAACACGGTGTAATGGTTACCTTAGATATACGGAATGCATTCAACTCGTTGTCCTGGGGGGAGGTGCTGCAGGCGGCAGCGGCATGGAATTTCCCGTTATATTTACGAAAGCTCCTAGCGAGTTACTTGTCGGAAAGGAAATTAATAATGGAAGTTGGAGATGTGGAAAGGAACTGGTGGCTGTCATGCGGCGTTCCACAGGGGTCGGTATTGGGACCGACGCTGTGGAACATGGTTTATGATGATTTATTACGCCAGAGAATGCCCACAGGAGTGAGTATGGTGGCTTTCGCTGATGATCTTATAGTATTAGGGGTGGAGAAAAAGATGAAGCAGCTGGAAGTGAACCTCAATCAGGCATTAGAGACCATAGCCAGATGGTTGGAACAACACAGTCTAGAGGTAGCTCCAGAGAAGTCCGAATGCATGGTGCTTTCGGGCAGGAGGGCGTACATCCCCCCTTCCATAAAGATAAGGGATGTCCAAATTGCCAGAGTGTCTCGAGCTAAATACTTGGGCGTCATGCTTGATCCATCGTTACATTTTACGTCACACGTAACAGACGCGTCAGCACGTGCGGCCAGCATGGCCAACTCGTTGGTTAAGTTAATGCCTCGCATAGAAGGTCCTCAAGGTGCAAAGAGAAAACTATTGCTTAGTGTTGTCAGCTCAATCGCACTATATGCTGCGCCCGTCTGGAGTGTAGCAACAAGGTGGGAGAGAGTGAGGGGAGTTCTCATCAAGGCTCAAAGGCCGGGACTCTTAGGAGCTATCAGAGCCTACCGAACAGTTTCGAACTTGGCGGCTGGCGTTCTTGCAGGGTCACCTCCGTTAGACTTAATGGCGGATGAACGTACCAAGGTGTACGAGAGAGGCAGAGGTGCTGACAAGCAGGCAAAGAGGGCAATTAGTATGGTGGCCAGAGCAGAAACCATCACTGAATGGCAGAGTAGATGGGAGAGAGGCACAACTGGCAGATGGACGAGAACGCTAATCCCGGAGGTGCTTCCTTGGATAAACAGGAAGCACGGTGATCTCAATTTCCACGTCACACAGGCACTCACGGGGCACGGTTGCCTCGGAGAGTATCTTCATAAAATCGGGAAACGAGACACGCCCGCATGTCAGCATTGTGGCGATGAGGTAGACGATGCGAAACATGTATTGTTTGAATGTCAAGCGTGGACAGACCAGAGGACTACCCTTATAGCCAAACTGGGATGCGCCATGACAAGCGCGACCATCATCGGAGAAATGTTAAAGACGGAGGATAACTGGCATGCAACAGCACAGTTTATAACAGAGATCATGATAGCTAAAGAGTTGCTAGAAAGAGAAAAGGAGGAGGAGCAACAATTGTAAATTGTAAAATTAAAGGATAAATAAAAATGGAGGGAAAGGAAGCTAAAGAAAGAGAAATGGAGGAAGAGCAGATAGGCTAGAGGAGGGAATGCTGAGCGTTAATGTTTGTGGGATGCACTTGGCATCGAGAGCAGCACAGCCCGAAGTAATGCGGTGCTGTTCCGGGCTGTGTGGAGCTATGAAGGGGTGCGTTTAGTGGGTAGCGACCCATTCAGGGGAACCCCACAGTACCGGGCAAATTTCAACTTAAGCCTGGTCTTCCACTAAGGAATTTCAACACCTCTATAAAAAAAAAAAAAAAAAAAAGGTGTTGCCTGTATTTCGGTTTACGTTAAAGCAATTAAATTTTATGACCGGTCCTACAAATCTTGAAGGATGAAGACCGTTAATGATAAAAGCATTTTACAAAATTGACACTTTTTACTACGGTGGCGCCATCAAGTGGCCCTTTTAAAGTAAAGTGATAAGCACAATCCTAATTTCAAAATACTTGTAGTCATGGAAAGGAATAAATATGAAACATTCAGGTCGTTCGTTCTCCTAAACATTTTTTGAAAAAGAAATATTAAATGTAACTTGAACAAAATAATAAAAACCGTCGAAATTTGACCAAATCTTGGAAAAACTATTGTTTAGACCGAAAAAGCATCTCATTGTGAATCAAAAGTCCTAATACTGAATTACACTAGATTTTACATTTGCATACCAAAATCAATTTGTTCTTAGGATATTGTTAAATATTTCACACAAAATGTCCTAAATACTCTTTTCCTATTCTTTTCTTACAATGTACAGATTTGTTTTATTTGTTAGCCTGATTTAACATTGGAATTTTTATTTGGAATGAATTGTTTTGTTCTACTAAATAACAACTTTTGTAACTTTCGGCCCAGATTTCTGAAAAAGTTGAATGTAAATGTCAATATTGCAACTGGTTTTACAAAGTATCAATAATGAGCCAGGGCATCTCCTAAACCAGTAAAAAAAAAAACTATTACTACAATCTATTAAAATATACCTCAAGTTTTTTTAATCGGAAGTAAATTTGAAATCCTAGACACCAATGCCTAATGTCTGCAAGACTATGTTCTTGATATTCAAAATCCAATCGATAAAAACCTTTACTTTGTCTACCACTTTAAAAATAACTCTTTTTATACTGTCCTTTTATAAGCGTTTTTAAATAACATAGTTTGAACACTCAGTTTACTTGCTTCTAGATTTGTCAACGCTGTTGGAGGTAACAACGTAATACAAGTAGTCTTCTCATATTGCACATCGGAGGTCAGTTCGTATCTTTCATATACATACTCTATATTATGTGACCCCGGAAAAATGAGGAAATCGTTTTCCTTCTCTTGAAACCCTTACAGAAAAGGTTCCCTTTATCACAAATATATAAATTTTATACTAATTAATAAAAGGGGTAACTTGGAGGTTAGGCCGCTTCTTCTATATGCCATTATTCTTAAAAGTAGCAAGTTCTGAAAAAGACGCATCAGTCTTGACCAGGTTCCCCGACTATATTTTACAGTACAATTTAGATTTTGTAAAGTTGATACATAAAATTTACATTTGGATGTAATTCTTTCAATAAAGATAAAAAGGCAACTTCCCCATTAAAACACAAAAAAATACAAATATTTTATTGACAAGTTGAATAATTTATGGTAATTATTTTTTGGGCAGGTAACTTATCTAAAATTATTGACATATTTTTTTTAGCTTACATTAACATTAGGTCTTATGATTGCCCATCAAATGTATAAATTGATTGACTAATGCATTTGAACACATTTGTAACAAAATTGAAATAAATAAAAATTGCAACACATCAATGAACCTTTTATTAAAAAAAAATTCCATGTTACTAAATTAAATTTTAAATAATTATAATAAAAAAATATACTACAATGTGATGAGCAGGTACTAGTACATTAAACTCAGTAAAGAATTTGCATAAGCCATTGGTTTAACATTAGGATGGGGCTAAAAATAATTTGTTTGATCAAAAAAAATTAAAGACAACCATCACGGATGTACTTACCACAGCTTCATAAGTTGTAAATTTTGGAATCATATCTTTTCCCTTTAATGTAATGAATGCTCCTTTATTTGCCATCGTATCACTAAAGATCATCATTAGTGAAGCATTTTAAATAAAAAAAGATAAACTTACCAATAATTTGGGGCAGAAAATACGGTAATACATTTTCCGTCATGAGCCACTTCATAACCTTCATTTTTGACTTCGTGGCTTCGAATAACATAGTCTAATTTATTTAATTCAAGGAATTTACGCGTTACATCTGGTCCAAATTGACAACCTACACCACGTTTACTTGGCGCTCGACCATTCTGAGGTTGGGGATCTGACCACAATAACTCACACATTGGGCCTTCTTCAGGAGGTTGTCTGTTGCGATCTATTTCTCGAATTTCTGCTAATGTAACATCATCTCGAGAAAATAAACCTCCATGCATTACCTGCATTAAAATATATTATAAGTCAATAATATTTTGATTATAATTTTACTATAAACAGGTATTATTGTTTTATAAAAGAAACGTACCACTACTCTGTTGTTTAAGCAATGAGCTAAAGGCAACCAATTATATACTTCAGTAAATAATTCAGCCATTTGTGCGGTATACTTTGCTTTAACTTCACCATCAAAACCGTACATTTGGTTCATTGTAGCACTCTCATGATTGCCTAAAATCAAGAAAAGATATTGATGCTGTGACAAAGTAATATTCCAATTTACCTCTAGACATAAAGAAATTATTGGGATATAATAGTTTGAAACCAAATAATGTAAATATACATTCAACTGAAAATGATCCCCTGTCTACAAAATCTCCGTTAAATAACTAAAATTTGAAAAAACTTAGTGTTAATACTTGCTTTAATAACAGTGCAATTACATACATAAGGATTAGTTGGTGATGGTAGTCCATTCAGTTCGAAAATATTCATAAGATCATAAAACTGGCCATGAACATCTCCACATACCGTGAATTTTTGGTCATCTTCTATTGTTATATCTACTAATGAAGGTTGCAGCATAAAATAAGTTTTTATGTCCAATAATATCTGAAAAATTACAACCATGGTAAATAATAATTTAATTAATGATAGCATATTTACAAAAGTTTTCTGTTACTGGAACATTTATTAGAAGTTATAAAAAACAAATTTTGTAAGTAGGCCTACCCGAATATCCAATATCTGGGTGAATATCGTCAGAGTGGTTAAAAAGTAAAATGACTAAAGGGAGTAAGGCCAGTTTGGTTGATTGGGCCATAGAGGCATCTGGGCACCCTATAGTTGGTAGCGAGTTTTAAAAATTTTGTTGGTACCACAAGTTACCAAACCTTCTAATGCAATTGAAAGTAAAACTCAAAATTGTATAGAAAAAACGTTTTGCACGAAACATCGTTGTTTCTCATGGTAAAAATAATTTTCGGGTAAGTATATTTGTGATAAAATATGGAAAGTAAATATTACTAACATTTCACTTACATCTTGAGTGAAATCCTATATAAGAGTTTTGAAGTTATGTCCACTGTCTGAATTTTGGCGATGAGTGGTACAGTTGCCCCGCGTTTTTGTACACTTGTGACCATTTTATTTGCATCTTGCATATTTCTCGTGTTTTTCAAAATATACATATCAAGCTTGTTAAAAATTTTAGCAATAAACAATGACGTGTCCCAGTTAACTCAAATTATAAACATTGCATTCTAATGGGAAAATACACAGCGGTGGTCCAGTTGCCCCAAATATTCGAGTAACTGGGCCACCTTGCAAACAAAATTGAAAAAATTTATATTTCATTCCATATATTTCTTTGTGACCTTATAGCTTTTTATAGTCGATACTTTAATATGTAGAGGGGCTACGATCAATAGGGCCAGATTCTTTCGTTACTTACAACAAAAGTTGTGGTGCTTTGAAAATCGCGCGTCGCAAAAGGGTGGCCCAGTTAACCACACTGACGTTATTGGTCAATATGGAAATGAATAAACAAGCAATTAACTTGCACAGTACTGTATTTTATGGAAGTGATGTACACTAATATCTTTTGAGAGGTTCATTCTGAAATAGATTGTGTGGATTGCTGCACAATAACAGCACATAAGTACATTTTCGGAAGTCTTAACCCATTGACTGCGTAGGACGCGCGCATGTATGTCTTATTGCACAGTGCGACAAACACATCTGCGCTATTACAACACCGGGTGAAGGGCACGTTTTGCGCTTACGCAGTGAAAGGGTTAAACCATATGTTGTTCCCCTTGTGCAGTTTGTGGCATGGATTTTGTTTTTATAGATGACATGTTCTGTTCGCACTAAACTAAAGTTATCATTCAGTATTTAGAACAGGTTGGTATACAGTGTTTCCTATGGTCAGTCAAAATTGTGAACCTCAACCCAATAGAACACATATAGGACATTCTGAACTATAAGGTGAGATGTCACTAACCCCAACTGGAGATGTTGAATGACTGAAAAATGGTACTTCAGGAAGAATGGGACCAAATAGCGCAACAGTACATTCTCAGAAATTGTAAAATCTTATTAATAAATGTAAACTTTCTGGTTGCAGATTCTGTGATTTATTTATCAAAAATGAATCACCATGGACTATGGAATCAGGTATCGTAAGCTAAATTTACCATGGAACCTATGTTATAATAAAAAATTGTTTAGCTTGGCCATGCAATAGTCGAGTATTTATTTATGACCGCTGTCCAACCCCTTATAAAAGTTGCAACAGTCTTGCATATGCCAATTTCAAATATCATTGTCACGTACCACGTATCATAACAGTATGTTGATAAAAATAAATGTTTATCATTTACGATTTCCACATGGTATATATAAAATTTCAAATTACTATCGATATAAAATGAAAAGTATTACCTGATATGCATATTTCCGATGTAGCTTTCCTTGATTCTTATATAAATTCATTAATTCTTTCATGAATGCTAATGTAACCTTACCATTTTCTAATTGTGGCCCTTTGTATTCATTTTCTATGCCTAAATAAAAAATAAAATTAAAAAAAAATAGTCATATAATTCAACATTGAGAAAGTTACTCATTGCATCCAAATTTATAGTATCAGCTATATTTTTCTTATTATCGTCTATGGAGATTGCTTTTTCAAAAGCTATTTTTTTGACTATTTTATTACACTCCGTATATTTAAGTTTAGCATCTTTATCAGTAGGTCTTGCTTTAGTAACCTATTAGAAAAAGTATTAAATAACTACGTAAAATTAGATGCAGAGTACATACATATTCAAAATCTTTTAAGGCTTCTTTAAATTTTCCTAATGACATATAAGCAGCAGCTCTTCTATAAAAACCTTTGATATAACCTTTGTCAAGTTCGATAGCTTTTGAGGCATCAAGCAATGCATATCCAAAACATTCTACTTTTAAACAAGCAAAACTTCTATTGCCAAAATATACAGCAATAGTTGGATTTAGTTTTATTGCTTCTGAATATAAATGTATTGCAGTATCATAATCCTGTGCTGAAACCAAATTCAATGATTTTTGAAAAATTTCCACGGACATGACATTTTGGTTACAAATATAGGTTATAACCAATACAATGATTTAAAAACTTATAAGAACTAAATTAAATAGAAATTGCGTATTAAGTTTAGTGCAAAATCAACGTCAATTATTTAAAAAGTTTAAAAATCACTGCAATGGCTTATGAAATATATATTTACTTTTAAAATATTCGTTTGCTTCATTTTTCAATTTCTCTGCTTTCTCAGCATTTTCTTCTGATACTTCGGTACTTAATTTAATATCAGTATCCATTTTTCAGTAAAATGGAGCAATAGTTAAATTATAATAAATTGTAATCACAGACACCTACTCATCGAAGACTTCTAGGGTTATTTATTTCAAC
The DNA here is from genome assembly GCA_949768715.1 of Dascillus cervinus. Classification (NCBI taxonomy): domain Eukaryota; kingdom Metazoa; phylum Arthropoda; class Insecta; order Coleoptera; family Dascillidae; genus Dascillus; species Dascillus cervinus. The sequence continues at coordinate 16,850,791 of OX458318.1, read as the reverse complement.
GACAAATTGTGTCTACATTCACGTGCTACAGCGTACGTCACTTGGACGCGCGATTTGTTTTAAATACTTAAAAATTGAAAAGTTTCATGATATTGAAGTTTGTTCATTTTCTGAATTATGCTTAAAGATAGGCAAAAGGAAGTTCTGTACAAAAACGCGTTAACGAATTGTTTTAATGTAAAATGAAGACGTGAGTGGATCAAGGTGCGGTAAAGCTACAATTTGTTTTTCTCTAATGTGACGACGCATTATTTTAGATTTAAAATTAGGATTAGTTAATATGTATTAAAATTATTAGAAAGAATGATACTTAGTTGTTTACTTGTGGCAAGTCTCCATTAGATTTTGCAGGTGTACACATCGGACTTCTGAGAATTTGAAATTTAAAAGTATCGACCCCCCCCCCCCCATACATCTATAGATTGTTTGAGCTTATTACCACGATATGTATTATGTTATATTATCTGTACGATATGTAGTACTATTGCAGTCACCGAAATGTGTACGATACCTGACACAAATTTCCTTATTTTTCCATACATTAAATCTGACTTTATCCAGTTACTTTCGTGAAAGGGGGCAAATGTTTTTTTTTGTCAAATATGTATATATAATATATAAATTAAACATTACAAAATCAAAACAAATAAACTAGGCAATAATAAATTCGAGTTAGTTAAAAAAAGGTTGTTAAAAAAATTAGAAAATCAACAATTTTTGCTAATTAATTTTTAAATGCCGATGAAGAATTTCGGAGTTCTGTGAGCAAACAAGTAGGGCAGTTGCGAAATCCGAAGACAACTGACCGTTTTCAATTGAAAAAACGTTGGCATCAAAATTGACTGCAACGACCAGTTAGGATAGGAATTGGAAGAGTATCTGAACCTCATAAAGATGAAGATTTGGTAAATTTTATCACACAAAATCAATTTTCTACAACAGTAACAGCTCGCGAGGAAAATCATTTTCCGGGTTCCGTTAGGACGTTAAGGCGTCGAATTAAACAGCGGTTTAAAGAATTACGCAGCTGCGAAGAAACCATTTTTGACTGATGCAAACAGAGCAAACCGACTACAATTTGCTAATCAGTTTTTAAATGCCGATGAAGAATTTTGGAGTTTTGTGGTTTTTCAGATGAAAAATGTTTCCAATCTTGTAATAATGGAAAATTACACGTTTTATAGACCAAGCAATTCTAGATTTCATGAAAATTACACACATGCGACAACAAATTCTGGTTGATATTTGGTTAATTTTTGGGGATGGACCTGGAGTATGCCAGAAAATAGATGGACGTTTAACGGGCGAACACTATAGAGAAATATTGGAAAATGTTATGTTACCATCAGTGAGAACTACCTTTCCCAACAATTTCGTTTTCCAACAGGCAAGAAAAATAATGATTGTAACGAAATACACAAATTTAATAATTCTAGGGATTTTAGAGGTCGCTGATTACTAACACGTTGTCAAAATAAAGATTGTCAACAAACGGCAAACATTTATTTTATAATTGGAAATTAAAATTAATTATAATCGTTTAAATAATATAAACAATTAAGTCCACCTATTGAAATTTTCATGATTGCAAATAATTCAAAGAATTCCGAAGTCGAAATTTTACTGACGTTCCGCCGCGCCGGTCGCTAATATGCTTATTGAAACTATTTCCCTGGTCGGCTGTCCTTTCAAACGGTGTTTAAGAAAACTGCTCCCAAATACTCACACAAATCATAATAAAAAATGTCAAAAACCGTGCCGTACCGGCGCCGTGCCGTTAAGTATGACGAGAACCTAATAGTTCTCTAATGGCCGAATTCATGAAACTATTGGTAACGAGCAATTTCAAAACGGCCGTAAAATATATAATGTTCGTAAAAGAAAATATGCGTTTCATGAACGAACTTGGGCGTTTTAAAAGGTTCGTTACAAAACCGATGAATTAGTTCTGGCTACGTTGGAAATTTAAAGACGAAGGTGCGCTTGTTTTTTTTTTCGGTGTTACGATTCGGGTCCAACATGCAGTATTCAACATGCAGTATTCTACAAAGAGAAGATTGACCAATGTTTACGTGATCACCTACAACTTTCTCAAAAGTTCCAGTTGCATAAAACCGTAAAGTAATTAAAATTTGTAACAAAGCAGACATAGGATAACTTCGATTTGAAAACTTTTCTAATTGTGGGCCTACGACATCCAACAAGTTCCTAACTGTTGCGAATCGTTGTTTCTAAAAACACGTGTTAGTGGTAAGGTTACTAATAAGATCTCAACAAATTCAATATCAGAATTGCTAAAGCAATGCCTATCAGTGAAGTATTACTTTGCCTTTAATTATACCGTTTATATAAAATTGTACATATTAAACACATAAAAGGTAAACAAACCAGTCAAATCTCCCGTAACCGTCATTTAACAGGTAACGTTTTACCGCGATTATAGTTAATCGGGTTTCGTGAATACAACTTTGAGCTTTTCGAGTGTTCTGTATTCATGAATTCGGGCATAAGTATTTAAATGCAACAAACAATGAGCGGCAAAGGTAACGTAACAATTCGATAAATCTGTAACTTGAATTTTGATCAAAATCTAGATTGTTCCTTGTCAAAGTAATGACGTAATTGTCGATTTTTTTAAATAACAACCAATATTTTTTTGTCATAATTTTGATACCTAGGTCTTTTAATTGTCACTTGCAATAATTTCTTTCCCATTGATGAAAAATAATTGTTGTAAGTAAGGGGCTAAAATTATTACACCGTCATTTTGAGAATAAATAAAAAACCTATCAAAATCGTGACAAAAAAAATGTAAATTACTATTGAAAGAAACCGATAAAAACGTCATTACCTTGATAAGAAACACCCTGTATATCAAAATGTTATGTATGAAATTGAATTTAAAAAATAACTCACCCTTGGATTTTTTCAGAACTCAATAATTTAAGATTTATAGAATTGTTGCTTTATTTTTGGCACGCACTTTTCAATAATTGCTTTCCCAACTTTTTTCTTATGTAAGAGCCTAATACGGAATACGGAATTATACTTTAACAACACGCTGTATTTAATACTTGATTATTATTATTATGACTATTCAATTCACAAAATCATTTTTCAAATATTATCCAATAAAATAGCAGATATTTACTTTCGTATCCTAACAACAGAAAATTCCAGCGAATATTTCATTAGTGAAAATATAACTGGATATTCCACTAGTGGTTGCAGTGAATATTTTAAAGTAACTTGATTATTATTTTTATTTAAGAAAATTATTACTTTGTTACAAAATTAACTGAACAATTTGAAAAATGAACATTGTTGCAATTCTGAAAAATTCTTCCTTTGAACGAATGTTCAACATCACAAATTTTACCCTCCCTGCTGTTGGGCAATTCAGTCGCCACCGTTGTCGACGTAGTAGTTCTCATTTTTTCAACAATTGTCCTGTGATGTTCGTTGTCCATTTGTAAATATGACTTGATTGAATTAATATTATTGTGACCTGTGATTTTTATTAACTGATGCTCGCCAACACCTGCTTTGGCCAATGACGATACGCTAGTGGATCTAATTGAATGATTGGATATTTTTCTTTTTTTAGTTTCCAATCCTATTTTTTCTGCTGATGTTTTCACCCATTTTCCAATTTCGTTTACACCCACAGGGGAATTCTTGTACCAATAATTTTTTCCATTAGAATTCCAAAATGGGTTAGGCGTTAAAAACATCCTCTCGGTCTTGACATTGCTGCCTCTCTTCGACAACAGCTTATGGTACAGTCTATAATTATCCGACATTTATAAATCAATTAAAAAAGGAAGAAACCATGGACTTACCTTATAGGATAAATTTCCGCATTTTCATTGGTTATCAACCATTTACTTTCAGTTAAACGTTTTGCACCGCCTTGAGCAATTTTGGAAAAAATAGAATTATATTCTACACGCCCTGTAGGAAGACCCTCATTGTTAATTTCTTCCTTAAAGAAGTAAGTTTGACATTGAGCCCCTTCTCCACCTCGCCAAGCTAATTCATAGGAGACAATGAAAAAAAATTTCTTTTGAAGTCCATCGGGGCTATCTTCGTCGAAAACTTCAACAATTTTTTGATATTCTTTTTCAGACAGAGCTACTGCGCTGCTGGTTCTTTTTTCTGGAAGCGCCTGTAATTTTCGTCTAGTAGCATCTCTAGCCTCTCTCGATGTTTTGAATACAGCTTCACTAAATGGGTTAATCTCAATATTCCACTTATTGAAATACATTTCTTGCACCATTTTCGCAGTACTGTTCCATAAATGCTTGACCACACCTTCCTTATATTCCGACCCATCTCTCTTCCTCATATTAACGGCCCAACTCTTCAGAATAATATTTAATTCTGCAGATGTGACAGATGGTGTCAAAGAGTAGTCTTTTTCTTCCAAAAACTGAGAGAACTGACGCCATACCGACTCTCGTGACTTCCGTGTATTTTCCGGCACGTTTCTTCCAATATCTACATTAATTTCTGCATCAGATCTCTCTCCAAATCTTTTGCACACACTTTCCATTACTGTCAGAAAATATTCAAATAACAACTTTTTTTTACCGGTTGCTATGGAAATGAAATCATGTGTAACTCAAATTTTCGAACTAGATTTTGAAATATTTCATTTTAATCATTGATTTGGTGAATTGAATAGTCTGTTGAATACAATTCGTTGTCAAAGATTGTACAATATTTTTATTCATGGTCATTATACGCTTCCGAACACCATTCGTGCTGCGCACTCATGGTGTTCATAAAGCGAATGACCATTCATAAAAATATTCGACAATCTTTGACTACTCGTTGTATTATAACTGATTATTTCCTTCATGCACATAAAAAGTCCCAGTCGCCATAGTTTTCCTCAGTTTTATAACGATTATTTTATTTATCTACAATTTTCAAACAATTTTATTTGTGTCAAATTTTTTCGCAAAATTGTCACAATGAGTCGTTTTGGAGTAAATTCATTCGAAAATATTGAAAAAGCAGTAAGGGATTCAGTACCGTCTAACACTGTAAAGACTAAAGCGTCAATTTGGCGTCAATTTGAAACCTTTTGCCAGGAAAGAAAATATCAACTTCAACCAAACGCTTCAGTACAAAAACTTTCTAATATTATGACGGACTGGGCATTTAACATGAGACAGAAGAATGGCAAGGATTACAAGGAATATACGGTAAAAACAATTTGGAATGTTACTGCAAAAATTCTGCAAGAAAAGTATCACAACGAATTCAAGCGTGACATCGATCCATTTTTGAATATTTCTTTTAAAAAAGCACGGGATGCGCGGGATTCCAAAAGGAAACTCCTGCAAACTCAACCGGAGAAACGAAAACGCAGCGCTGCAGCTCTGGAAAAGAACGAGTTCAACAGTATGCTAAAGGCTTGGGACCATAATACACCGAAAGGATTGCAGATGAAATTTTTTTTAATAGCTTCTGTAGAATTAGCATGGAGAGGAGGTGAAGCGGCTTCATGTTTGGTACATCACTTTCAAAATGAGACAAGTAATGATGGAGCACTAACTGGCAGAATTGAATACAATCCCATCTTTACGAAAATGGCTCAGGGAGGAGCACATAAGTGTGCAAATAGTAAATGGCTGATTCCAAATTGTGATGAACCCAATGAGTGTCCTGTGCACCTTTTTAAAAAGTTGATCGAAAAAAGAGGGCCTCATATCAAATCGGATCGTCTGTTTTTAACGGTAAATCCATTCTGGAGGTCTATCAATTCAAAAGGATACCACAAAAATACACCAGTAGGCAGAAATGAAATATTGAAATGGATGAAATCATCAGCTGATCTGGCAGGTTTGGATACTAGAAGCAAGAAAATCACCAACCATTCTAGCCGTGCTACAGCAGTCTCACAGTTGGCAAAATCAGGAGTTAATGAAGAACAATTAATTAAAATCACTGGTCATGGCAATGAACATTCAATCAAACCGTACTTATAACTAGACAGCCAACATCATGCCAGTATTGTGAATCAGTTAAGAGGAACTGTCAGCAAAACTTCTACAAGTACTACAACAAATGATAAAATTGTTAACTACCATAATTGTACCTTTCATTGTCATACATTAAATATTAATTAAAGTTTGAAAATTAAAGTTTCTGCTGTTAAAATTATACATTCATAAAATCAAAATAGCCTGATTAAATTTTTACGTTGCGTTGTCGCAATGTTTTGCCATAAAAAAATATTTCTCGTAAATTTTCCACCCAAAATCCCTCGTGCTTCGTACTCCAGATTTTGTTACGTGGTAAATTTGCTCGACATATTTCTAGGCAAAACATTTTGACAGAAACGTCAAAATTTAATCGGCTATTTTGATGCACTTGTGATATTACTGTTGATTATTTCTGCCGCTGATTTTATAATCTAGATTCTAGCATTTTTTAATTTTTTTTTTTTTTTTTTTTGGGTACTGACTTGAAACTATTGTACCTATTGTACTTTCAGGATCCGGTCGCTTGCAAATATTTCCGTTTATTGGTCATCATTGCACCCTTTCACTTTGATATTGCTGTACTAGAAATTTCAAAGATACTTTAGGTACCAACTCCTCTTAATAATCGCTATAAAAATGTAGGTACTGAACCCTTGTATTTTATGGGGAAGTTTTGGTCGCAGTATTTTAACGTTAATTTAATCTTTTCCAGAAAAATTTTCACTTTTCTTTTCATTTAAAAAATTTATTTAAATCATAAGTTCGCCTGCACAAAACAGTATCATAATACTTAACATTAAATTGGAGGTGGTCCATTTGGATATTCCTTTATCATAAAAGGAATAAAAGCATCGTTCCAACAACTCTTGCTATTACATTGATTGTAGACATATTCCAGGATTGATTCACCAAATGCGATTATACTCAAGGTAAAACAAAAAATTGCACCGCAAACAAATATTTCACGAAAGAGACCATCATCACTTTTAGCCTTTTCATATGCTTCTTGTATACGATCCATTATTGACTTTCTAATTCAGAAAAGCACATCAATTTCCAAGTAATTTTGACAAATTTGTGAACTTACCTTAGATGCAACGATGGCACTCGGGAAACTTCACTAATCAAATCGTCTCTGTTATCAGTTATTTGTTGAAAATGTGGATTTGGTTTTGTTTTGTATTGACCTTTATTTGCATACAATTCATTCCTGCAAAGATTAATTAATTTGGGCCATTTATTTTTTAATGCGACTTAAGTACTTAATGTGTTCAAATTTTATGGTAACATTATCCAATTTTCGCTTTTGAAAAGCCAGATAATTTATTATTAAACTAATAGGTTGTATTAAACGATATTCTTGATGAACTACACCAAATTGAGATGCTGACGTTAAAGCGTTTGCACAAGCTCGATTTATTGATTCCAATTGCTTACGTGCATTTATTAAAAATTCCATAGGACATTCGTTTGTAATCGCTTGCTCCAAAAATACCATCAAATTTTGCAGTTCTATATTCAAAACATGTTCCGTTTCCATTTTTCTTTTGTCCTGTTCTTGATACCTTTTTTTAACTGATGATGCATCTATAGTGAACGACAACACTAAAGTGGTTACAGCGTGCTCCATTTCCTTTTCTGATAAGGTCGACCTATAAATTTCTAAAATAACAAATGTGTTTTTCTTTTAATGCAGCTTACTGTTTTTTTTCCAATTCTAGTGCATCTAAAAAAGGGTCTGAAACTGCTGCCAGTGATATTGGCGGTATTAATTGAACCTAAAATATAAAATGTATCAATTAAAACGAAGTTAAAGCAGCTTTTATTCTGACATTATCTGTAGGGACATTATAAACTTGAGCTCCATCTCCATTTCCCTTTAGATTATATTTTTGGTCATTTCTAACTACTGTACGTATCCTGTAAAATAAAATTCAATTAAAATTTTTAACTCTGTGCCTATCAAATAAGCTAACTTGTCTGAATTAGGATCATCAACTTCCAAATTTGTTTTAGTTCTACACAGAGTTCTATTAAATTGATCATTCTTTGAAAATTTGTTCCGCATCTCATCAGATGATACAGGATTGCTGTCATGATTTTGTGTGAAATTAATTAATTCATCGATGGTCTCCTGAAATTTTCTTTTAACTCCATCTACTTTCTGAAATATTCTTCCTGTTTCTTTTTTTCTGCATTTTTCTTCAATGTGCTGTAAGTGCTGTTTGAATGATACATTAAGTTTATAAATGCAGCAAAAATTGAATAAAAAACTAAAATAATTACCTGTTGTTTGTTTGTGATTAGTGATTCCCACTTATCATTTTCAAACAGTTGCTGCTGCAGACAGTTGACTTCATAAATAGATGAAATAAATTTACTGATTAACTTTTCTTTGACTTTATTCCAATTTTCTTTTTCCTCAGCAAGAACGTCTCTTTCGATTTTCAATAAATTATATTCTCTTTTATAATTTTCAAAAGTATCCAGCAAGTCTTGATACATTTGTAATTGTTGATTCACACATGTAGCTTCTGCTTTCGCCAATTTTAACTTTTCACTTAATTCGCTGGCGACGTTTAAGTCCTTCTGTTGTTTTTTTACCCATTCTTCTCTTTCAGCTTGAAAATTCGTTAACTCCATTTCTAAATCAGAGTTGTATTTTTTGAGTTTTCTCAAAACTTCCAATTTTTTAGAAGCGATTTTGTTCCTTTCCTCTTCTTCCTTTAATTTTTCTGATAGAATGATATTAAAATCTTGTAGATCTTGTACTTCACGTTCACGTTGTTTTATTGCAACATCGAGGTGCTTCACTAAGGAGTTTAGGTCACTAATCTTGTCATTGTTCAGTTTTATTTTATTATGTAATTCATTCATTTCTAATAAATACGTTTTTATTTGTTGTTTATATTGGTTCACTTGGTCTTGATGACTTAATTCCAATTGTTCTAAAGACGATCGATATTGTAATCTTTCCTCGTTAAATTTGGCTTCTTTTTCAATAACTAATAAACTCTTCTGTTCCAATTCAAATTTGAAATGGTTTAATTGCCGAAAGATTTTCTCCTTTTCAGATTGCAATTTGTCCTTGTCAAATTCTTGACTATCCATTTCTGATTTCAGTGTAAGATTTTCTACTGCCACATTCTCAAACTGCTTGGTCATTGCATCTTCGTTGCTTTTCGCAAATTCAAGTCGAGAAAGCAAACTTTCATTTTCATCCTGCAGTGTTTTTAAGTGATGGGTTATTGTGTCATAACTTCCCTGATCTAATTTAGTCATCTCAATTTCTAATTTCAATAATTCAGTTTCCTCTTTGGAACTTTCGAACTTGGCCTGGGTTTGGGCATAATTTTTAGCCACAGTTTCAAAACGTATATTCAGTTCTGTAAGTTTTACAGATTTTTGATTATTTTCTTCTTCTAAAATTGTTATTCTTTCATTCAATAACTGATGCTTCAGATCTGTATCTGTCAAATCCGTCAGTTTAACTCTTTCTTCCGTTATGTAAGGAGCCGAACTTTGTAATTTCTCTTTCAGTTGCACATTTAATGAATGTAAAAAGTTGATATTTTCATTTTTTGACTCAATTTCAGTTTCTAGAGTGTAAACTTTCTCTTGTAATTCTTTCAAATTCGATGGTACTACCATTGCCGTATCAAGTATCGTGTTAGAATTGGCGTCAGCCTAAGACAAACAAGTAAAAGATTTTTGTATGCAATGTTATAATATTAAAAATGTTTTACTTTCAATAGTTCCGATTGCAATGATGATTCACTGGATAACGGCGTTATAGGAGTTAACATTTTTGAAATCCATATCAAATCGTCTTCATTGGTTACATTATGCATTACACTAGCGTTGCATAATTGTTGATTATTATCTAGTTTTAATTTTAATTGAAAATTGCTATTTACTATTTCCTATATACTCACTAAGGGGGGGAGATGAATTCCCACTGTTTTGTACTATCAAATCTTGATTAATTCCACTTACAAAGCAATTTTCCTGATTTCTTATGTCAGACTTTAAACTCTACAACATAATTCAATGTTTTTACTATTATTTAAATGAAATCAAATTTAAACATAGGTACCTCATTACAAATTTTATAGTCTTCCACAAGCATTTCTAATTCACTCATTCGATTATTTAACTTAGAATTTTCCTCTTTTAATTGGTTAATGTCTGTATCACGTAAGCATAGTTGTGAGTGAAGTTCATCAACAGCTCTCATCGCTTCCTTCTCATTTTCAGCCAGTTTCGATACTTGGCTGTCCACGTTTTGTTTCTAAAAATCAATTTAAAAGAATTAATAAGCAAAGACAAAATATAACTTTACTTCATTTTCAAAATTTCTAATTATTTCTTGCAAGTCTGAAATGTGTTTTTCGGAATTTAACAAAGCATTTTGAAATACTTGTATCTTGGTAATTGACACAGTTAAAGATTCTTGGACATCTTCATTTTCTTTAACAAAAGCTCTCAATCGATCTGTCATTTGCTGTTCTCTGCAAAATTATAATTACAGATTTTTCGACAATGTACTCATAACAAGTACCTACGATGCAAGTTTTCCCGACAATTTTGTTAAGTCAATCAGTAATGTTTCATTTTTCTCTTCTAATATATTCGCACATATGCGAAGTTCATATAGTTCTTGCGATAATTTCTGATTTTGAAAGTCTAATTCTTTAATTTGTTCTAAGAAACGTTCTGTATTGCAATCAGAATTACCGCCAAAATCAGCTTTAGGTGTGGAATTAACAAAAGGTAGAGATTGATTTTCAAAGTTTTCGGAATTTCTAAACTCAAAATTATAAATGATTCAAGTATCAGGTGCAATGTAAAAATTTAAAAACCTTCGAGGGTCGCCTATTAAATTATTTTTTTTAATTTTTGAAACCCATTGATTCATAACATTAAAAAAATGTTCGCTGCTGATACAAGGATCGATACCATCTGGATCAAGTTCTCTCACCAGTTCTGACAATTCTTCACTAAAAACAATAAACGATGATCAGAAAAAATAGCAGTTATTTATAAACCACTGTATATTAACTATACCTGTTTCCCTCCAAATAAGGTTTAACAAAATTTATTAATTTGGAGACTTTAACTAAATCGCTGTTATCGGTGTCACAAGAACTGAAAATATTTATCATCACCAATTCCATATCTAGCCCTAAGGAAATATTTGTGAGGAATTTTGAAAATATCCTAGTTGAGCAAAAAACAAGTGTTTACCTGATGTTGATGAGACTGCTTCTCTATTCAATTTTTCATTGAAATACGCCATTAATTTGTGTTAACAATCTTCGCAATTTTGAAACTTTATAAACGTAGGTTTTGAAGTATCCCGATTAAATAGTGCGCATTCTAGCGTACATTTGTACAGATAATAAAGAGTGGCTTTGTTATTGCTATGATCAATTCGCCACCTAGTGGTTTATCTTTGAATTCAGTGGTGGACTGATGTAAATAGTTTCTAAAACACTCAACAGATTGAAGAAGCCGTGCGACAAACCATAATGTGAAAATCACCTTGTACTGTAGATCACGTGGACTTGTTATGACAGGTAAATCACTGAGGTGCAAGTAGGGCGGTTATATTTTTTCAATGCAGATCATTGTAAAATAATTTGCATGTCTGGAAGTGAAAGTGAAATAGAAACCTCTGAAAATACAAGATTAATGGACGGGCACGTTGCAACAAGCGGAGGAGGTGATGTTTGCAATGGCAACAATCAAAGTACCCGAAAAAGGAGAACTAGAAATTCATCTGATGAAGATGTAGGGAACAAGCTTTCATAACTACTATAATTATTTATTTTATTGAGGTGTAATATAAATTGTAGGTTAGTTGTTCAGTACCAGATGTAAGAATAAGACAAAATGTTGCTCCTGACACTAACAGAGAGGAGTGGATTGATGAAGAACAAGAATTAAAATACGGTGCTAAGCATGTCATAAAGCTGTTTGCACCGGTGTCACTTTGTATGCTTGTGGTCGTTGCGACAATTAGTTCAGTTAATTTTTATTCAGTGAAAGATGTTTACTTGTAAGTTACAAATGTATTTTAGTTACAGTTTTTTTTGCAGTTTTGTTTTAGGGTGTACACTCCATTTCATGAAGAAAGTTCCGATACTAGTACAAAAGTATGGAATGCCGTTGCAAATTCGTTAATTTTAATGACAGTAATTGTGATCATGACTATTTTATTAATAGTACTGTATAAGTATCGTTGCTACAAAGTAAGTTGAGACCTTCAGTATTTTGATGCAACTACATTTTCCAACTTTTAGATTATTCATGGATGGTTAATAGTATCTTCATTGATGCTATTATCAATATTCTCATATTTGTATTTAGAGTAAGTAAATGGAACTATTTTATGCCTATAAATGAATAATTAGGACATAATTGTTTTTGTTTATAGAGAAGTGCTGCGTGCATACAATGTTCCTATGGATTATCCAACACTATTGTTGCTTATGTGGAATTTTGGAGTTGTTGGAATGGTATGCATTCATTGGCAAGGACCACTTTTATTACAACAAGCATATTTAATCTTTGTAGCCGCTTTAATGGCTCTGGTCTTCATCAAATATTTACCTGAATGGACCACATGGGCTGTACTTGCAGTTATATCTATTTGGGGTAATAAGGAATGATAGAAATTGAAGTAATTTGAATATATATATTGTTTTTTCAGATCTTATTGCAGTACTCTTACCTCGAGGACCCTTAAGGATACTGGTGGAAACGGCACAAGAACGAAATGAACAGATATTTCCTGCACTTATCTATTCATGTTAGAATTATTATAGATTTTGAGATTATAACTACAAAAGCATTTATTACAGCTACCTACATGTATACCTACATGGGGATGGCAACTGGCGATAGTACTGCTGCTTCCTCAACTGAAACTGATGATAATGGTGGCTTTACAGAACAGTGGAGAAACAGAGCGCAAACGTCTCAGAGACAAGTAGAAGTTCACGATGTTCCCCGTGGTCAACCTCGCACCCAAATTCATCAAGATGAAGATGAACGTAATAATAATATGTGACATGAGTGTTTACAAATATGTAATGAATGAATTTTATACAGGTGGTGTGAAATTAGGTCTGGGAGACTTCATATTTTATAGTGTGTTGGTAGGAAAAGCATCATCATATGGAGACTGGAATACAACTCTAGCTTGCTTCGTTGCTATATTGATAGTAAGTCTTTAGTAACTATTATAAAAGTTTTAGCTAATTTTGAAATGTTCTAGGGATTGTGCCTGACACTTCTGTTGTTGGCCATCTTTAAAAAGGCTTTGCCGGCATTACCAATATCTATAACATTCGGACTCATATTTTATTTTATTACTAAAGAAATTGTAAGCCCATTTGCGGATAGTTTAGCGAGTGAACAAGTGTTTATTTAGCTTTTATTAATATGTAATTTATATTTTGTCTTATAAGACTTTTTTAAACCACATACAAGACATGTTCTTATAATATGTTTCTTCCTTATTCTTACTTTACACGATATTTGTTCAACTAACATTGTTTTACATCTTTTGCACATTCTCCTTTTGATGTTTGAACCCCTAAAAATGTTATTTATAATAAGTATAATTCCAATATAATTCCACATACAATCTCTGCACTGATTTTTTTGCTGCATTAACAATTAAATTATTATAAAATGGAGTAACTTCTAAATGATTTTCTGCAATTACATTAGTGACCTGAAAATGCAAATTCTAGAAATAAAGTGAATAATTTTATACGTGGAAATACCTGGTATAAATAATTCAATCTTTGTAGGTTCCCTTTAACTGTAGAATGTGATTTATTTTCCATATTTAGTGCTGCGAAAATTTAACCTAAAATTCTGGTTTAACCACAAGATCACAGCAGTCACTTTTGCAGGGTACTTATCGTAGCCGGATTGAAATTAAAGTACCCCTAAAAATAGGGGCGAACGTACTACACTGTAGAATGTTAAGAATTATTTTTAATTAACTCCTGTTGTCTCTTGGGTTCCCTTTCTCTCATATTAGTTCCGGTGCGCTATTTTGGGTCATGTGACACAGATAATGTAACATGTGATGTTCACACTTTTAACTGACATATTTGCCACCCATGATACTATCAAAGGATAGATACATAAATGAACAAGAAGCGAAACGGGGTGATATTATTTGAATGCGCATGTCTGGCGAAACTTTCAAAAGCACATGGAAGTTTAAATATTAGGCGCGAATGTAGAAAACCGAACTTGTCAGGGGACTTTAAAATTTGAAAACTGTTCGCGAAATTTATTGAAAATTATGGAATTTTGAATTTTACAGTTAGTTTTGTATTTTTTTTAAATGGCTGTTAGAAGTTTGTTGGGAGTGTTTATAAATTATTACTCGTTCTGTGTAGGTGGTGGTGAAATGCCATTAAAATGTTCTTTATTTTATAATCTCAGTAAAGATCAAATTATTGGCTTTTATAATGAAGGTGACGCAAACCAATATTTGCCAGCTCAATCGGTCATGGTAATTATGGTTAGAGGATTATTTAATAATTTTAAGCTACTCCTATTCTATCTTTTTACAAACACTACTTGCAAAGGTGAGGATTTAAAGTGAATAGTTCTAAAGTGCATACAAAAATTACAATTAGAGTCTGGTGCCAATGTAAGAGCAGTTGTAACTGATCAAGAAGGTAATTTTAGAGAATTATCTAGAAGTTTAGGAGTATCAGTTGAAACCCCGTATTTTTTTGTGGACGAAAAAAAAGTTTTTTATTTTTTTGATGTTCCACATTTAATAAAATCAGTCAGAAAAAATTGTTAAAATATGACATATTTTTTAATGATAAAAAAGCATCTTGGAAAGACATTGAAACTTTTTATAGTTCTGACATACGAAAATCTCTAAATTTAGCTCCAAAGTTAACGAACATCCATATAAACCCGTTAAATTATGATTATGATAAATTATTGGATTTACTAAATTCGTCAAAACATAAAAATGCTAAAAAATATAATTTATCATTTATGGGGGCTGAATAGCAAATGAAAATTTTAAATGAAATGGCAGATCTGATAAAATCTATTAAAATTTTTGATAGTGCTGGTAAATTAATTACAAACAAAATTAAATGTTTTGAGGGCTGGCTTATAACGATTAAGGCTTTAAAATTTCTGTGGGTCGAATTAAAAAATGAAGGCCGTTCGTTCCTGTGTACCAGAAGGCTTAATCAAGATGCTCTTGAAAATTGGTTTGGAACTGTTAGGGGTTCAGGGGGCAACAGTACAAATTCTACTCCACAAATATTTCAGAACACTTTTAAAAAATTATTTGCATTAAATTAGTTACATCATAATGAAAGTATAAACTGTGCCAATGATTTTGATCAATTGTTAACTGTTATAAACGAAAATATTTTAGAAAAATTTGTTAATGAACAGTAGCCGGTGTCAATTTCAAATAATGAACTCAGTTTCAATTTCACTGATTTCAGAGAAATTGATTTCCTCGCCGAAAATGCTTTGTTTTACGTTTGTGGTTATTTGTACAAAAAAATGTTGTCATTTCACAATTGTACCGTATGCAAGGAATTAGAAATCAAAAATTTAAATTCTTCTAATTTATTTTGTCATCTGAAAGCATACGAAACCAAAGATAACAGAACTTTTGAAAATTTAGTCATGCCGAATGAAGATTTTATTAATTTTGTTAGACAATTTATTTAATTTGAACTCTGAAGCATTTTCAATAAAACAAAATGTTGGTTGGGAACTTGTAAAAATATTTAGCAAAATTGATTATGTGCCTTCGTGCTCTAACTTTCCGAAATTAGATGTGTGCAAATTATTTTGCCGAATAAAAAATTTTCACTGCCTAAAACGCAATAACAATGAATTTAAAAATTCAAATAAACACAAAAAAATTATCAAAATCTTACATTTGTAATTTTTTTATATTATCTTGCGCATTCAAAATCAATGACATCGAATAACAAAAGATTTTCACCTCGTTTCGCTTCTTGTTCATTTATGTATCTATTCTTTGATACTATATTGTACAGTGTACAAGATATGATCATCCGGCGGACGAAAATGAGTTCGTTTTGCGTATGACGCCACTAGGCAACAATCCCATTCGCCAACCTTATTAAACAAATAAAATACGGACAAATTAAAAATTGTCGTGCGAATAAACGGTAACGGAAATTAAAAAAAAAAAACGTAGTTTTGTTTTGTTTTATTGGGAGTAATAGTTATATTATACACTTACCTGAAAACAATATTACGTTAGCTAAAATAATTCAAAACGATATAATATATGGGATTTTACTGTATATCGTTTCCTTTAATCGAGTCTCCAACATTTCTAGTTGTATGCACTAGATGATGTCTTAAAAGTTTAAATTATTGACAGAAGACCTTTCTATAATTAAAAGAAGCATTGTATTTTTTAAAATATTTCTGTATCCTATTAATCTTCCATCTATTTTAAGACCTTGTATCGCTGCACTTATTCACGTTTTCTATATGTACTTTGGAAACGTCCTCTGTATATTGATACCGCGGCTGTACCTCGTTACAACCAGTTTGTACCATGAATAATTTTTCATTTCAATCCAGAGCAGGTATAAACTTCTCGTTAGCACCCTCTGTAAAACTTTCAAAAAATGTTTTTTTTTTGGCTTTAAATTTTTGAGGAGGGTGGCGTCACTTCGGCAGATTATTAAACAAAACTGAACGAAGCATTATTTTATTTCCGTTAACGTCATTATGACCTTAAGTTATTTTGACATAGAAATTAAAAGCATTTCTTAGCATAAATTTCGATAATACAAAAAATTTGTGTACATTTTGCCATTTAAAAATAGAAAAATGAGTTATTGTGATAAATCATCATGTAATGTGAGGGTAAACCGCTCCAAACGAACTCGTTCAAGTCGAGGGCCAACAAATACCGACCCAGTTAAAGCGGTGGGTTCAAAAGAGTATAGCGGTTCCATAAAGCAGAATAGCGACTTAGATTTACAATTCTATAATATTTATGCAAATTCTTTAAAACTCATAAATAATTGCCATTTGATAATAAATGAAACCCTACATAAAAACGACTCTGGCATGCCCCCTGAACTCCTCTTGCCAACTTGGCCTAATTTAATAAATTTTATCTTGAGGATGGGTAAAATCAGGAGAGATGCAAATATCGCCAGAGATGAAGAAGATCGCCATCAATTTCAGCACAATGAAAAGAAATGCAAGGAAATGTCAGGTGATACTAACATTAGCTTGACTGATTCCGATTTGTACGAAAGCAGTAGTAGATTTCGTAAGTATTTTAATTTATAGTAGGGTAAACCGTACAATTATTGGACATCGCTAGTTATTGGACAAGCTACCTTTTTATTACAGAAATAAGGTTTCTGTAAAGGTTAAAGTTGTTTGCTACCCGTCTGAGCGACACCTATGCTATTTCTATTTAATATATTAATACTCAGTGAATATTTCACATGTTTACAGGCGTGTCCAATCACTGTCCTTTTATGCAATAATTGTTTAAAAATATTATAATTTTGGACATAAACAAATCCGATAAAAATTAATCATACCATTCTTTGGCTCATACTTTGAGGATTACATCTTGTTAATTTCATTCTCTTGAATGACGTATTGTCAAATAAAATAATATCAAAGATAGTTATTTTCTTAAGTGTTCAATAACTATCGGGTTTACCCTATTCCAATTTATGACCATATTTTGTTTTAGGTGAAACTGAAATGGATTACCGTGACAGTAAGTCTGATTCAGAGCCACAACATATCAATTACCAATCAACAAATAAGTCTGTAAAAACAAAGATCAGAAATAATAAACTGGCATGGCAGCAAGAGAGTTTCCAAGCTCCAGTTCCAAATTATGATGCCCCAATACCATCAGCTCATTACAAGCTGATTAAGCATGAAGAAAGTAATACCAAACAAGTTTGCAGCACTTCTAGCCGTACTAACAATAAATTAAGTAAAAGAAACAGAGATTTAAAAAGTCAGCCTATTAGGAGATATGTGGTACACTCACCAGAAAAGAAATCGCAAACAATCAGTAATGTGACTCGACAAATTGAAACAACTAGCAAATCTATTGAACACCAAAATTTCATGGATCAATTAAATGTAGAATGTAGAAATTTGTGTCAAGCCAAAGACATAACCAGTTTTAAAAACAAGTTGAAAGATTTTAACTTTATGGGAAGAAACGACAAAAACTTAACAACTAAGGACCAAAATCAGGATGTTTATTGCGGAGAGAAACCCAGTTGTCAGCAAAAAGAAAAAGACAATTTCAGACCATCCTACAAAAACAATGTTGCAAAAAGGAACACATTGCCCAAATATGAGGAAGAATACATTTCCAGTTCTTGTGATTCACTTATAGATGTGGATAAAATTGAATCGGATCGTGATTGTTGTGTGAAGAAACCAAGTTGCAAAAGGAAAACTTTCATGGCACAGCAAAAAGAAAAAGACAATTTCAGACCATCCCACAAAAACGAAGTTGCAAAAAGGAATACATCGCCCAAATATGAGGAAGAATACATTTCCAGTCCTTGTGATTCACTTGTAGATGTGGATAAAATTGAATCGGATAGTGATTGTTGTGTGAAGAAACCAAGTTGCAAAAAGAAAACTTTGATGACACAGCAAAAAGAAAACGACAATTTCAGACTATCCGACAAAAACGAAGTTGCAAAAAGGAATGCATCGCCCAAATATGAGGAAGAATACATTTCCAGTCCTTGTGATTCACTTGTAGATGTGGATAAAATTGAATCGGATAGTGATTGTTGTGTGAAGAAACCAAGTTGCAAAAAGAAAACTTTGATGGCACAGCAAAAAGAAAAAGACAATTTCAGACCATCCGACAAAAACGAAGTTGTAAAAAGGAATGCATCGCCCAAATATGAGGAAGAATACATTTCCAGGCCTTGCGATTCACTTGTAGATGTGGATAAAATTGAATCGGATAGTGATTGTTGTGTGAAGAAATCAAGTTGCAAAAGGAAAACTTACATGGCACAACAAAAAGAAAAAGACAATTTGAGACCACCCCAGAAAAACGATGTTGCAAAAAGGAACACATCGCCCAAATATGAGAAAGAATACATTTCCAGTCCTTGTAATTCACTTGTAGATGTGGATGAAACTGAATCGGATCGTGATTGTTGTGTGAAGAAACCAAGTTGTAAAAGGAATACTTACATGGCACAGCAAAAAGAAGACGACTATTCTAGATCATCCCATAATAGAAATGTTTCAAAAAAGAGCATAGCGCCGAAGTAACAAACGCTTAATATTCTACAAATCTTCACAACACATAGAATACACATATTCTTTCGTTGCATGTAACTTCGGTTCACCTTGTGACGTCGTATGACGTATGTAAACATGCCCATAATCATATCTGGTTATAGTTCTAGTATCATATTTGTTACCAAGCGGAGAACGTTTAACCTTAAAATTGTTATTGTAAAAAATGAATTTTTGTTGGGCAAAAAGTTATCCAGATATTTTTAATATATGTTGTCGTTTTAAGTTAACGAAATTATGTAATCCGCAAGATTTTTGCTACACTTCTTTGCAACCTATGCTACAAGATGGTCCTACTTGCGGTCTGGTGGCTCTAGCTATAACAATGAAATCAGCAAGCAGAGAAACCGTAGATAGTTTGCTATCACAGGCTAAAGAGTTTGGATACACATTCAATGGAGAAATATTTAGTGGTTGTTATATGCATAATTTGGCCACAAAAAATTTGAATAACGACATTGAATTGTATTGTGGTCATATAAATAATGATTACATTCGAAACTTTTTACTAAAGGGTGGTCTGATGCTTGTACCGTATCCTTTATAATATTAATTAATCAATTTGAAATTTATTATTCAAAACATTGCACACTTTAGTAAATAATTAACAACTTTGCTGAATATATTGCTTATTGGTTATTACCTTAACATTTACCAGATATGACTGTGATAAAAATCATACACCTGCACTCTTAAATGGTCACAAAGCTCATTGGGCTGTGATTGTTGGTGCGGTGAAAACTGATGAGTCGTTTTACGTCTTAGGACGTCATGGTAAATCAAAAAATGTAGCTGTTTGGTTATTATCAGAGTTGGCCGACAGTAATGCACAATTGACTGACATTGCACCAGATAGAAAATATTCCGACATGGAATATAAATTACCAGAAGGAGGTTTGGCAGGTGTTGATGGTTTGCAAAAAAGAACTGTTCTTGTATATCCATTACTTTCTTGAGAGTATTATAAATTACTCTTTATTATATTATTAAAGTGGAATGAAATTAATGTTTTATTTTTAATTATAAAGACTGGTAGTTACCTACGTTTAAATTTTATGTATGTAAGTATGTAGTATTGGGTACTTATTCGAATGATCTTTTATTTTTGTAATGAAATTTTTCTAAAAATATAGAAAAACTATTTAATTCCTTTTTTTATTTGATCTGTTAATTTTTGAAGTGGGGTAAGTTCATTTTATGTTATTGCTAGATATTTAAGGGCGAGTTGGACCCTCAGAACGTTGATGTTTAAATCTAAAATTTGGCTTTTTAGTCATTAATTGTAACTGACTACGAACGGGATTACAAAATAATTCATATCTCTTAATTGATAAAAAATCCGCATTAATATTGGGCCAATTCGTAGAGAACATGTTTCCTAATAGAATGGTGAAAATAAAATTTTTTGTTTTTAAGAATAAAAAGGAAAATTATGCGAGAAAATAAATAAATCTAACTTCTAAGCTATTACAGGCCTCGAAACTAGTACCTTTTTTACCTAAAAGTCTCTAATTTTAATTAAAGTCTCTAAAAGTCTCTTTTTTGAGAAAATAGTCTCTAAAGTACCTATTTTGGCAATTTGAATAATGGCGCCGCGCACGTTGTTCGGAATTAGTTGAATTCGTTATTTATCGTAGGTATTCGGTTCGGTTTTGCCAATCGTGTGTTTATGAGTCTAGGCATCTGTGTTGTCAGAATCTGAATCATGTGTTTTGTGAAATGGCGGGTTATAACGAATAACGTGATCGGTGGTTGCAGTGTGCAAATATATAAATCATAAAATACTAATACTTATTTGGTTCATTTTCAAATTAAAAAGTTACCTACGATGGGTAGATGCAAATTTAACAGTGAGTGGCTAAGTAAAACAGACGTTAATGGCAGACCAATTAAATCATGGTTAAAAAAATTTGACGACAGCAATGGTTTCTGTTTAGTTTGTGAAAAAAAAATATTAATCGAGAAAGGGTTTGCTAAATTAAATCAGCACGCAGATGGACAATTACATAAAAAATTAGTGAATACAAAATTAGACAATTTACAGTTGCAGCTAGTTGCAGTAGACAATAATTGTAAGTTTGCATTGTTTGTAAAGATTGTCAATTTTGTTAAGTTGGAATTGCATTCATTTTAAGATTCAAATAATGTCGAGTTGAAGAAAAACGAACATGGTACTGCATTCCAGTTATTTTCATCACGAGATGATACAAATCGTATGGAGCTTCTGTAGACTTTAAAAATTGTAACGTCCAACTGGAGTTTCAATTCCTGTTCGTACCTTGGAGATTTTTTGAAGTCGACTTCAGTGCCAGGGACGTTTCCCAATGAATTTTCATTATCAACTACAAAAATTCGATATTTAATCAACTTTGCTTTGGGTCCTTTTTTTCAAAAGAAAATTTTAAATGAAGTAGGCTCAAAGTTTTACACGATCCTGTATGACGAGACCACAAACAACGAAAATTATAAGGAACTAAACATTAGTATTAGATTTTTTAGTCAAACGAAAGCAAAGGTATTAACATGTCACTTGAAAACATATTTCATTGGACACGCAACAGCTGAAATATTGGCAGATCATATTATAAAAACAATTAACAATAGTTCCTTGTCCTTTCATAAGTTTCTCATGCTTTCCAGTGATGGGCCATTTGTAAATAAAAAGGTAAAGGAGATTCGAAGTAAAAGTATTGTAGATGTTGGTACATGTAATATTCATATTATTCATAACGCCTACTTAAAAGGCTTAGAAAGCTTTGGATCAGAATGCTCAGACTTAGCAATATCACTATATTATTTCTTTAAGGGATGGCCAACAAGAACTGAAGATTATCAAAAAATCCAAATTTCTGTGGGTGTTCCTTTGCACTCATTTATAAAGCATATTTCAACCAGATGGCTTACACTAGAAACAGCAGTAGAACGTATATTAGAACAATGGCTAGCAATAAACAAATATTTTTTGGAATACTTACCAAAAAATGGTTCCAAAAATACTTTAAAAGGAAAACACTATACAACCATTAAATTATTTTTAAAGCAAAATACTTCTAAATCTCTTTTATACTTTGTGTCTGATGCTGCTAAAATGTTTTTAAGATTCACTTGTTTTTTTCAAAAGGAAGAACCTCTTATACACTTAATGTACGATAAAATAAGAGAACTGCTTATACATTTATTAGAACGAATTTGTTTAGAAGAAACGATACTTAATTTTGATAAACTAATAGTTACTGATCAGTTATTTGACAGTAAAAATTTACTAAATGCTGACAAAATTAATCCTGGTGTACAAGTACTGCAATCACTAAATACTGCAGAAATAAATGAACGGGTCAAATTAGAGTTTTTGGCAAATGTTAGAGAATTCTTTCGATCGTCAGTATCACACGTTATAAAGAAGATTCCTCTGCTAAGTTCAACACTTAAATATCTTTCATTTATGAATATCCACAAAATGCAACACTCAAAAAGATATAACACTGACAATTATCTTATTAAAGTTTTGCAAATCTTGCCTACTGATTTGGATCATGATCAAGTACTTCATGAATTCAAAACATTAAAGAGAGAAATAAACTTCTCTGTTTTTGAAAACGATTGTATTGATGTATGTTGGGACAAGATATCTAAAATAAAAGACGATGAGGGTAACTTGAAATATCAACATATCTCCAATATTGCAATACAGTGTCTTACTTTGGCACATGGTAACGCCAGTGTGGAGCGGGGAGTTTCTCAGTCTGCTAGAATATTAACTGAAGATAGGGCCTCTATGAGTAAAAAAACATTAAATTCTATTATGTACATTCAAGATTATTTAAAGAATTTTTACAATAATAGACCAGAACTGGTGTTGATTACAAAAGAACTTATTAGTAGTGCTAGGGTTGCTTATAAATCGTATGAAGCTTATTTGGAGGTAGAAAAAAACAACCGCGAAAAACTTTTGCAAGATAAAGAGAGAGAAGAAAATGAAAAACATAAACTTGCGGTGTCATTAAAAGAAACAGAAAATCAAAAAAAGAGTATTTCCGTGTTGGAAAATAAATTAAAAGCTATTGCTACTGAAAAAAAGGATAAGAAAAAAGTAACGAAAGCTTTGCTAGAAGAAGCACATAAAAAACTTAAATCTGCAGTAAAAACTAAAAGTTTAATTGATGTTTCACTTGCGGAGGTGATGCTCGCTAGTGCACAGTCTTCCCGAGCGTCTGAAGAAAAAATTGATGCAGAGATGCACGATTTACAAAGGAATCTTCTTAAAAGGAAATCCAATACTCTGGATAACTTTGTAACAAAAACACAAAAACGGTCTTCAAAACCTTAATTTTTGTTGCAGAACATGTTACTTGATTTTGAGTTTATTGTTTTTATTTCCGGTTGTGTTTATATAAACTTGTAATGCTAAGAAACTGTTTTATTTTAATTTTAAAGAATTTAGTGTTTGTTTTTTTTTCAAAATAATTATATCCTAGTTAAGTTTCTTTGTACCCTAACAAATAATACACATTTTGGTACCTAAATGGTCTCTTTTATTGAGCAGGTGAATAGAGACCAAGTCTCTAATTTCACTGGTGAAATCTGTTGCGAGCCCTGCTATTAGTAATAATTTTTTTTTTATCTACAATTAAACGAAATAGATACTTATAACATATTTCATGCATCTCTTTCTTTCATTTATTGCTAAAAAGCCAAACTTTAGATTTTAACATATCAAAGTTCTGAGGGTACTACTCGCCCTTAAGACTCTTCTATACCTCGTTCTCAATGTAATTTTCCTATATCACGGCTGCCACAAAAACCCCCTTCAATTAATAAAAAAATAAACTTTTAACGCCAGATTATGAAAGTTTAAATCTTTATCTACAAAATAACCGGATGTTTTTTTCTTAAAGTAAATGCGACTAATGTAATAACACTTTGAAACTTTATGGTTTTATACCTAATTTCGACCAAAACGATTTTGATTTATTACTACGGACAGAGCTCATTTATACAAAAAGTGGTCCGATCAGTTTGTAGTAAAGATGATTTTCAGCATTAATAAAAAAATTAGATGCGAAATTTGGATAAATAAGGTCCCAATCGTGGCACCCGTGAAAACATTAAATCGGCATCGTATCCTGGCGCCATGCTACGGTCATCTCTTCTACCCTACTATGGCTGATAGAATCGGCAAACGCATGCTTTCTCTCTTTTGTTGTGACTACCCGATTACAGTATTTACGAGTCGTTTGAACGTCTTCTCGAATATGAATGTTTCACGAATTATGTGAAACGGTTTTGTATAAAAGGCGATTATTTTCACATGAATTTTCACATGAATTTTCAAATGTGGATATTTAGGTTTCGTATAGGGGTAATATTTTTGAGCGGATTCCGTCCAGTGAATTTATATTATTATTAAATTATATTTAATAATGTTTTAACATACTTGAAAAAATGATCGCCATAGGTGCAACCATCGTTGTCACTGACGTTATTGTAGGACATTGTCACCGTAAACTTTACGCAATTTTTCACAAATTTGACGCGCGTTCTTTCCTTTATGGAAGTAAAATACAGTAAAAGTCGTTTTTACTTTAGTAAAAATATGGTAAAAATGCACAGTTTGGTCTTCCATTTTCAAATTGTTATAATTTGCATTTTGTGCTGTTGCATTTCCGGTCGTGAAAAAACACTGAAGGTATAAGAGCCACCATCGAGCCGACAGCCGATCTGTGAAAGAGTCAATATGTGTTTATCTGGTATACAGGGTGATGAAAAAATGGTGTCCAAGATTGATATTGGTACAATGCTTTCTGTTGAAGCATTGTGGAAATCGCAACAAAAGTGGTCCAAATAGATTCTGTTTAAAATTAAAACAGTTTGTCTAAGGGCAATACGTGGCAATACTGCACATATTTATTTTTCTAAAGAATTACTTTCAGGTAGGCCTATTTCTTGTATCTAAGCCACCAACGCTGACAGATACTGTCACTTGCGTAAGATAAACAACTGTCATGTTGACATAACCTTTTTTATTTCAAAAGAATTTAATGTAATTAAACAAGAATACAACAAACAGATAATTGAAGGGCTATATGCAAAAAGTCCCCAAGTGACGTAGAGATTTTCTACTATTTGCGCTGTTTCTGATAAGAATGGACAGTGCACTTTTTGTAAAAAAAAAGGTGGTGGAACGCTCAACAGGGCGATTTTATTTAGACCAACAGCTATTAAAAATAAAAAAAATCGTCGAAAACAGGTGGTGGAACGCCGTTCCCAAGCGTTCCATGACAAAAAGAGCACTGCGAATGGATGAACTTTCGGTCGCACTTACTGATTCCCGTTTAAAAGGTCCCTAACCATGTTATTTAGTAAAAACAGATCAATCGAAAACGAAACAATGTGATTTCCAGATCAAATTGAAACATAAAATCTCAAATATCTTAGAATATGAAAAAGTGTAATGCTTCGTCCTGGTACAGTTTCAATCGCTTCCACAACTACTTGCTTCAACGTTGGTGTGCGAACTTCACGAGGTCGTCCACGATTTACAGAAATCGGCATTACTTGTCCATTTTCCCTTAATCTTTGCTCCACTCTTCTAATTACGTTAGCATCTGAATGACGTCGACGTGGATACAGTTTAGCATATACTCTAGCTTATTCGGTCATTGGTCTTTTTGGGCCTTTGCGTCTTAACATCTATGCCAATACGTAATAACACAAACCTGCAAAATTAATTATGTCGACTACTGAAAACAGAAACTTATTTCCTACCACATATTAATGGGAAAAGTACGACTTTTCTCACAAAGTGGACCAATTTTTCTTTAAATATCTTTATCAAACGATAACCATTATAGTCATAACAAGATAATGGAAAGTGCTAATTCCTTAGAAGAAAAGTTACTTTTCTTTCCTACTAGCGACGAAAGTGATACTTTTCTTTTCGTGAACTTTTAAAAAATTGTATGTTGTATGGGGTGTTTATAAATTAATTTGCATAACAGTTTTAATATCACAGGTTTGTGGTAATCACGCTAATGCTAATGCTAATAATTTATGTATTTTTTTACCCCTGAATTGATTTAAATTTTGTAATTGCTGACCATTGCTTCGTTTCTTTCGTCCAAATTTGGTTACTTTACGTAAATCGCCACTAGATTTACCCATTTTTTTAATTAGTTAGATAACCGATATCTTCTGTAAAATTGAGACACGGGTGGAAACACAAACTCAACTAAAATAATTGTTCAGCGATTCACCACTGGTCCTATTCCGTTGACAGTAAAAATTTGCACGTGCCTTATCAAGATTCTTTGTCGGCGCCTGCACCAATCCATTTTCATTTAATTGACTCCGTACGTCAGCCGCATGGATAATATAGAGAATGTTTTCAATGCGTCATCTATTGGTATCCTACTTTGAACTTTGCTTGCTCTCTCAGCTCACCGTTCACACGCTGGTATAGAAGAGTCTTAACAGTTTCCATTTAAATGGGTTAAAATATTGATAAACAGTAATAGGCTTTTTTTATATTTTTTGTAAACTTATTAATAATGGTTATTCGTGTTAAGTGAAACAAATCATGGTTTTGATATGTGGCAATGGACTTTGAATATAATTCCAAAAACAAAAAATGAAATATTTTAATTATTTACTTATTTAGGTACTGTATTTCAACATTTTTCTTTTGAAAAGTTAGCATAAAACAAAAAATAAATTTTATTTTATAGGAAAAAGCGAATAAAATAAAAAAAATATTAAAGTAATAAGTAATAACTGCACTAATTCGGACAGATAAAGTTTTCTCCTAGTCCAGATTTGTGAAATATTTTAAAAATGCCAAAATAATGTAAATAAAAATATGCTTCTAATACCTCTTAATTACAGATATCTATACAGTGAGGACGCGTGGGTTGGAATAAATTCAGTTAAAATTCATGGGTTTGGTTTTTGGAAAAACGCTCGGACACGTCGATTTTTGTTTTTAAAACTGCATCTTTTTTGATATTTATATTTTTACGATCGTCTTTTGTTTTCGCATTATGACGTCATCAATAATTTTTTAAAATTGCATCCTATATTTTTGTCCACGAATTTGGATGCAGCGCATTTTTCTGAGTACGGAAATGTCAAATTCGTATGATCTTGAAGAGGAAAGTTTTCGAAATAATCAGTCCTACAGTTTCAAAAATTTATGATAAAATTGTTAGAGTAGACCACTAATAATATCATCAAGGAAGCGCTGGAAATCGAGAAAAACATTGAATTGTGTGTTTATTTTGTTTTTTTTGATTGTTGACACTTGTCAAGTACAGTTTCAAAGCTTGAAGAATGGCGCGTTTAACTGAGAAACAACCAATAGAAATGTTGATGATGGTAGGATATGACGATAATACTCGAACACAAGCTGAAATTTGCGAATTGTTCAATGATAAGTACCCGGAGAAGCCTATTACACAATCAGTAGTTAGTAAAATGGAGAAAAAGTTTAGAGACAATTACAAAACCAACCATGTTACATTTCCAGAA
Source organism: Dascillus cervinus (assembly GCA_949768715.1). Lineage (NCBI taxonomy): Eukaryota > Metazoa > Arthropoda > Insecta > Coleoptera > Dascillidae > Dascillus > Dascillus cervinus. The sequence continues at coordinate 16,822,895 of OX458318.1, read as the reverse complement.
AGCACACAATTGAATGTTTTGCTCGATTTACAAATCACAAATCAAGTCGACAAGTAGCTGCAGAACAGTCAGTAAGTAAATCTTCTGTTCTAAAATATTTACACAAGAACAAATGGCACCCATACAAAGTACATTTTGTTGAGGAACTTATTGAAGACGATCTCGACCGCAGATTAGAATTTTGCGAAATAATGATGGATAGATGCAATGCCAACCTGGAATTTTTACGTAAGATAGTTTTTTCCGACGAGGCAACATTTCGTTTGAATAGTTCGGTAAACAGGCAAAATTTTCGATATTGGGCACCAGAAAACCCACATTGGAGAATGGAAAGTCATACACAATTCCCTCAGAAAGTAAACGTTTGGGTCGGAATTGTGAATACCTCAATTGTGGGTCCTTTTTTATTGAGGGAACACTTAATTCTGAAAAATATTTAGACTTACTACAAAATGACACAATACCCAGTGTAAGTGCACTCTACCTGAATAATGAAAACCCAAATATACCGGCATATTCAATATAGTTCCAACAGGATGGAGCGCCCCAACACTATTCGAGAACAGTACGAGAATACCTTCATAATATTTTCCCAAATAGATGGATCGGAAGGAGAGGTTTTATCGAATGGCCAGCTAGGTCTTCAGATTTAACCCCATTAGACTTTATCTATGGGGTAATCTGAAATCTAAAGTCTACTTCAATAAACCGGAAAAATAAACACGCAATTGAATGTTTTGCTCGATTTCCAGCGCTTCCTTGATGATATTATTAGTGGTCTACTCTAACAATTTTATCATAAATTTTTGAAACTTTAGGACTGATTATTTCGAAAACTTTCCTCTTCAAGGTCATACAAATTTTACATTTCCGTACTCAGAAAAATGCGCTGCATCCAAATTCGTGAACAAAAATATAGAGTGCAATTTAAAAAAATTATTGATGACGTCATAATGCGAAAACAAAAGACGATCGTAAAATTATAAATATCAAAAATGATGCAGTTTTAAAAACAAAAATCGACGTGTCCGAGCGTTTTTCAAAAAATCAAACCCATGAATTTTAAATGAATTTATTCCAACCCACGCGTCCTCACTGTATAAGGATCGAAATCAAAAAATGTGCTAATCTGTGTTCAAAGGCAATACATTAAAGAAAAATCGTCCTATTGAGTTGAAAACAGCTCTAAATATATCTCTCGACCTTATATTGCAATTGCATTGCTATAATATAGCCAAAATTGGGACAAAAAGGTCATTAAAATTAGTTAGAAGTGTGATTTTGTCCTGTCGGTAATGTGTTTGAAGTCGTATTTCTAATGCTTAATTAAGCATTTAGATGCTAAGGTAAAGTAATGAAGGTACTTGTCCTATATCGTTTTATCAGAAATTTTGTCCGATTTCTGAATATCCGATTGTCTTGCAATGTGTCTCAAGAATGTAAACTTTCTACTGTAAGGAATGTATGTCCACTACATGTCTGTTTTGTCGGTAACATGTTATTAAAATACCACCTAAATACACCAGAGTGCGTTAAAGTAGCTCACTGCATTTGTTAATGGTGTGTTGAAGTGTGTTAATATTATGTTGAGGAGATAAGTTGTTGTTTCTATCACATTTGCTTTGATTAATAATAATATATGTTTAAAAACAATACCGTTATTTTTGCTCTGTCTTGTCGGTAACAAGTTTAATGTTTTTCCCACCATAAAATACAGTTAAATCATTTCAATTAATTCAACTGTATTTTTAGCTTCAGATAGGCCCATGATACAATGTTAAAGCACGAAATTTTGATTAAGCGAGCTGTACACTTTGTGCCAAAGAATCACTGTGATAATCTAATGTTCAACAAAGATCAACACCTAAATATTCATGAATATTCATGATTTCAACGATATTATTTTTCATAAATGACTACTTAATGCTGTCTGTTAAAGAAATTAATAATATGGAAATATTCTAGTCGGTAGTTTCTGAACATTGCATTTTGTGTTACTGACAAGACATTTTTTTATGTTTTAGTTGAGAATAATTTGATTACACAATTCTAGGTACATTTTTCGTGATGGTTATTATATAACTCTTCCACATACCCTACAGAATGTATAAAAAGGATAACATTATAAATTCAAATTTTTTTAATTTTATTTTTCTAATCTCAAATTAGCGCTTTTTTGATTTTTACCCATAAGCAAAACAGTTACATCATAACAAGGGTACATTTTGTTCTCCCGTCGAATGCATTGAAAAAATAACTGAACAGCATCTTGTGCTTAGTTTTCGGTAATATTCAAAACATTATCGTCCGACTTTGAAGCTTCTGCAATTAAGTCTTTATCTGTAAAATTTGTATTTGCTACATTTTGCCTAGTAATCTTCAAAGTTCATTTACTATGGAAGCATGTGATTAGCATGATTTTTGTATGTTCCCGTATTATAGAGGCAAGTGCTCGGCAGTGCTCGAATGACTGGAGTGTCGAAATTACCGCATGTCCGAAGTAGCGAAGTTGTACTGTAATTATGTTTCTTAGTTTAGATCATGGGTCGGCAACCTTTTGTTGTAAAAGGGCCAAATATTTTACGTGGGGATTAGTGCGGGCCACACTTGGGTTACATGTCATTACAGTATACCTATGTATAAATATTTTAGTTTAGATATCATCCGTCACGTGCGTTGCGGCGAGAATCTTGCGGGCCGCACCAAGACGCCTCACGCTGGTTGCCGTCCCATGGTTTAGATAATGGATGGTGCAGATTTTTACAGCGTTTATGATGAATGAATGGTAGGGTAATAAATCCATATCTTTATATTTTTTTTAGTAGTAAGTCTCGTTTTTGCATTTAAAGATGATAATACTATTCGAAACTACTTGACATATTTACCCCGTTTTGGTGATAAATCAACAGAGCCGCGCTCCCACGCTGTCGTTATTTATAATGGACTTGCCTGGCTTTCATAATCAACTCAATTAATATTGTCGAAATAAATTACCGAAATATTAATAAATTTGTACTGAGATATTAAAAAAATATTGAATGGCTTAAAAACTTAATTTTTACGTTAATTTGTAAAGAATTAACTTTAACTACACACAAAATAGACTTGCCCCATTTTCAAAATCAACAGCTCATTTATTGATAAGCAATGATTGATATTACTGTTAGACCAATTCTAGACGATAGGAGGAAGCACCGTGGCATGCTGAACTTGGTGGTAGTTAAATTAAGGGTCCTGGTCCGTGAAGAGTTTCAGCGAAACTCATTACAATAAATTGCTTTAGCGTACCACTTAATACAGGCAACACCTTAAACTTTTTATGGCCAACATATCATAATACAATAGCTCAATGTTTTACAATGAATTCGAGTGCTGATATTCCTACTACCTGTTTGCCGCCTATGAAATATTATGTATTTGAAAGCTGCAAACACTCAAAACGTGTTTTGTCACAGAGATGCCAATTCCGGAAAATCGTAAAACTAGACAGAACGCACAGCGTGTTCTTACCTAAAGGTTCATTTTCAAGGGCTGCTTTACACGTGACATAATTTTTTTGATCGAATGTATCGGTTTAGTTTGGTTGTAGAGGTTCGAATGAATGCCATTGTGTATTTTACTCAAAATCTTATTTTATGGACAAAACACGTTTCGAGTGTTTGCTCCTCATCTAATTTAACAATTTTATTTACTTAGTAACGGAGTTTTTAAAAGCTTTAAAATTTATGTTTTCTAATTTACTAATGGAAGATAGAAAAATTTAATGTGCAGACAATGAATACGCGACACTAATGTGTTAAAATAAAATGCCGACGAAGTCGTTACTAGAAAACAAATGATGATTGGAAATTGGATTTTATATAAACCGTATATTTTTATTAAATTAAAATGTACGGGTTCGATGATTTTTCTTTTAAACAATTGTTTCAATTTTAATTAATTTGTTCCATATTGCAGTTGCTCACTCTGTAATGAACTGTTGAAAAAATTATCATAATTAATTTTAATAAATAAATAATAAATAGCAATGAATTAATCCGTATAAATTAATTCATCCAAATCCGACTTGTCTCTGAAAATTCGGAAACCAAAAGCTTTATGGATTCGGCTATAATATATAGTACTTAAATAAAATTTGTTTCATAGATACGAACAGTGAGAAAAAAGTAAACAATTATCAAGTTTCAGCTATTTTCTTTATTCAACGCACAAATAATTAGAATAAAAGACATTAATAAAAACAGTTACATAAAAATAAAAGAAGCTAACAAGAATTTATAACAGACAAATAATTTTAATAAAATACAGGAAACAATAGTATAAAGGCGGCCCCCGACTGTGGTATATTCTACTTTTGCACAATTCACTATTCCTCGCATTTTAAAAAATTCAATTTATTATAAAAATGTAAAAAAATTAGTATTATTATTGATAAATAAATATTTTAAAATACAATTTTTGATATTTTTTTATAGCTCTCTACTTTCGAACATTCAACATTCGCATACATTTTTAGAAACCAATTACAGTCGAACTCCTCTATAGTGACCTCCTCTATAATGATTTTTTCTCTATAGTGATGTTTTTGTCAGGAACGTGCATTTTTGAACGTTTTAAGCCTCTATATAGTGATTATTCTTTACGAAAGGTTTACCAAAATTCTCGAGGAACGGAATTTTCGGTAATAGAAAAGCTGAAAAATCCTTAAAAGAATTTCTTGCAAAATCCTTACTTATGCAATCAACTTTGGACAGATTTTTTCATCAATAAGTACATGTTATGTAAGTATTCAGATGAAAATTTGTATTGTTTATTACTGTGTGTATTTCTATATACAGGGTGTTCACGAAAAAACGCCCCAACTCCTAGCGCTATTATTAGGAGTCCAATTGTAACAAACGATACGTCAAATTAAATGGTTCAAAAAGTACTACAATGTGTAACTCTAACATAATTTTTACCTGTTTCTCCATTCAAAGGTCAAAGGTCAACTTCATTTTTTCAAATTACAACCTTATATTTTTCTTTGCCAATTTGATAGAGATTTTTTTTCTGAATTCAACGATGTATCACAATCAATATTTCTGATTTATTTTACGGTAATAAAGAAATTAAAATAATAACTAATATTATTAGCAGTAGGCTTTGAAAAATAACTGAGACGTAGCGGTGGCTATGGAAACGATGTGTCAGTACGGAAACAACGTATTTTAAAGAATTAATTTATGAACAACAGATAACATTTAATAACTAAATAATTAAATAAAGAAATGGCAAATTAACAAAAATGTTCAAATTGGGCATCGTTTCTTTCCAGACATTTTCGTCGACATCTAGATCCTACACTTTGTGTAGTATTAATTAAAATTTCTGCTGGTGTTTCCCGACAAGCGTTGACTATTCTCTCTCTCAAAATTTCCTCTGTTTCCGGGCGCGTAGCATAAACAATATCTTGGATGTATCCCCAAAAGAAAAACTCTAGAGGTCACAAGACCGGGCGGGCGATGGTATAGGTCCATATGTTCCAATCCATTTGTCTTCATTATTCTATATTTAAATAGTCCCTAATCATAAGAGCGTTTTGTGTGGTGCAGCGCCATCTTGTTGAAATACTAGTTCATTCCATTCAATGGCAACGGCAAGTCATCTAAAATTTCTTCTAAGTCTTCAGACAAAATTTGAAGATATTTTTCTTGGTTGAGATTTCCATCAATGAAAATTGGTCCTATTAGGTATCCTGGCGCCTAATATTCCGCACCAAACGTTCACCGAAAATTTTATCTGAGGATTTTGTTCGATGGTAATATGTGGGTTTTCTACACTCCAATAGCGGTGATTGAAACGATTAAAATGTCTGTTGTTTGTAAATTGACGCTCATCAGACCACAAATTTTTTGTATAAAATGATGGATCTCGCCTTAACTCGCTTAAAAAGAAATTACACAAATTTATTCTACGCCAGTGGATCGTTTAGTTCACTATTTCACTAGTTCACTATTATTCATTTTTATTGCAAAAAATAGGTAAACAAACTAATAGCCAGTTTCTGACGGCGATGTTAACGTATTTCTCCAGTTAAATGTCCCGGTTACCATGGTTATTACCATTGTTGCAACAATAGTAATAGTATTTTTTATTTGTGAGACGTCGTTTCCATAGCCACCGCTACGTCTCAGTTATTTTTCAAAGCCTACTGCTAATAATATTAGTTATTATTTTAATTTCTTTATTACCGTAAAATAAATCAGAAATATTGATTGTGATACATCGTTGAATTCAGAAAAAAAATCTCTATCAAATTGTCAAAGAAAAATATAAGGGTGTAATTTGAAAAAATGAAGTTGACCTTTGACCTTTGAATGGAGAAACAGGTAAAAATTATGTTAGAGCTACACATCGCAGTACTTTTTGAACCATTTAATTTGACGTATCGTTTGTTACAATTGGACTCCTAATAATAGCGCTAGGAGCTGGGGCGTTTTTTCGTGAACACCCTGTATACTTAAACAAATATTTTTTCAAATATAATAAATTTTAATTTTTTGTTTTGGATATCAATTGGTTTTTAAAGTGACTGCCAAAATTGTAAAATTATACTTGAATTCTATATAGTGAAGTTTCTCTATAGTGATGTTTTTTCATGGCTTTTCGAACATCACTATAGAGGAGTTCGACTGTATGTGCGAAAGTCAAGCGTCGCCTTTATTATACATTTAGAGCTGCGTTTTGCAAAAAAACGCATGCACAAGAGAATTTCAAACTACAAAGAAATTATAGTATTGCAAGAAACCTATAAACACAAGAAATAAATTTACGCCAAACTAATTTGTATGATTTTTTAAAGAAAAATTTGCATTGCCCTTAATTTACGTTTTCCCTTCATTTACGTTTTTTTTTTGTTGCTACTTTTAAAAACGTAAAACGGGGTTTCACTGTAGTTGAAGAAATTTAAAAATTTACCCGATTAAATTTTGACGTTTAATCGTTTCTGAATTTTTTTTGCAATCATTATCAAAGTAAATAAATAATTTGTGCAAAATCTATTTATTAAGATTAATAATCAGAAAATAATCATGCCGAATAGAGTATTCGCCGGGTGCATGCATGAAAACAGTCAGATTAAATTTTACGTTTTTCCACGTGACATTTACTCGGCATATTTTTAATTCTAAGCAAAAAATTTAATCGGCTATTTTTATGCACTTGGGATATTATTGTTGAAAAAATGCTTTATTGCTTGGCCTCCTAAATACAAGTAGTTGAAAAAATTTTAAAATAGAGGTTGCTTGTCACTAAGTGACTCTATCAACCAATCAGAAAGCGTCATTTAAAAAAGTTGGAATGAAACGAAGAGTTTTTGTTGTCAACTCATATCTGACTGACACGACTTTTATAGTTTAGAATTAACAAGAAGTTTTAATTAAGATCATTGTTAGAATTAGTTGGTTAGTAATCCAATAATTTTGGGGCGATTTAATAATGGAAGTAGAAAAATCTCCAGTTGCAAGGCATAATAGATCATTACGACGATCAGCATTGTTCAATAGAGCAATAGTATCACCTACAAGACGAAGTAATGATTCAAATTCCATCAAGGTAGTTGAAGTAATGTCACGGCTTTGTTTTAAATTCTTGGAAATTCTTTTTGTGTACTTTCAGGACGCCATCGATGATCATTTGGAAAGAAGTGAACGTCGAGCCGCTGCTGAACAGCAGAAGTGGCTCTTCAGTCTTCCTTCTCCTGCACCGGGATCACCCAGATTGGAAGGCAAAGATGGAATAACCAGCCACATTGCACTATGTCAAAAGATGTTTTATGAAAATGTAAGTGGGTTGTAGGTCCAATCTTCACCTAACTCTTGATTTATAGAAAATTAACTCTAAAAATGCTTGGAAGTTGCGAATGATCGATTACTTACGACTGTCGGTGAGTTCACACGAAATCCAGAATCCTGTTCAAGCTGGTGGCGCTTTGGATGTGAGTGCAAAAATTTATGCGATAAGAGTCGATGATATCCATGCTGACGGGCTAAAGCTTGCAAGCGATATTGGAAGAACAGCACACAAATTAAATGATGATGGGAATGGTAAATATTACGGTTTTGATTGTTTTATTTGTGTGATTTTGTTCGTTTGTAGATGACGAGGCACTTGATGGTGAACAACAGAGTGCTAAAAAGAAAAGGGCACGGCGGTTATCAGCAAGTACGAAAAGCAAAATTGTAAAAGATCCAATGTCATTAGTGGGAGATATAGTAAAACTTAATACTGGCATTTTCCAAACTCACACTGCCAATGATACCAGTTCGATTTCAAACTTATTCAGTTATAGAATGCCTTTGAATCATGAAGGCTATAAATTTATGCCGTTGTAAGTATCTATTCAGTTCAGTTACTTTTCATTTTTATATATGCTTGGTGTCTTTGTAGTAATAATAATTATATTCAAGATTATGATAAATTTTCTAGTAAGATATAACAGCCAAATAAGACTTGACAACATTCACCTTGTTGTATAGTGCAAACAATAAATTTGGTATGCCAAATGCTAAAAATGTTAGTTGTAATTTTTTTATTTATTTTATGTATTACATGCGTTAATTTCAAAAACTATTAAAATATTATTTCATTCCTTACAAAATTCATGTTCAAAAATTTAAAATAACACTATTATTATATATTCATGTTCAAAAGGGAAAAATCTTTTGATCTTGCCGAATGATCTGATTTTTTTCATTGAAGAAGACCTTATTCTTAAGGACAGTAATGTGATCAATTAAAACGTTTTATTTGTTTTAGTTCTGATGAGAAAGATTTCCTCAACTCTGATGACGAAGAAGATGAAAAGCAAGAAGATCCTCAGTTGTGCCCATTTAAAATCCCAACACTGACCAACTTTCAAATAAATGTTGCACTCCCCAATTTCAAAGTTGATGAATGGGATCCAAATGAAGATTCGTAAGATCATTTAAATTCTCATACCAAAAGTATAATTTAATTGATTTAGAATTGAGGAGCAACCAGCAAATTTTAATAACGAAGTTGTTTATGATGAAGAAGGCATACCTGTCGCTGAATTAGATGGTTCGCTTCACAATATTTTTGAGGACGCTGCTGCTGATGTATCCTCAAGTGACGAGTTAGAGCATCAAAATATACATGCAGGTCGAAATGAAAAAGTTGCACAACTTCAAAATTTCCAACCGGGACAGAATAACGTTCGACTTACAGAATATTCCTTTGCCATCGAGCCAAAAACAAACGACAATAAATTTATAACGCAAGTGTGGGCAGGACCTAGCCATTGGAAACTGAAATGTGTCAGGCCGGCCCGTAATTCAGTTTAATTTGATTAAAACGAATGTGTTAACAGGTTTTGTTTTCAGTTACTCGATTTTCTGGACGGCAAGAGAAGCAGTTTCCAGATGCAAAATCGGCTCGCAAATGAAGATTTCAACTTGAAATGATTGACTTTGAAGCTGATCTACCTGATTTGTCGCAATTAAAAAAGGTTAAAAGAAATTCTGCCTTTCCACATACGACGAAGTAAGTTGTATTCAGTCACTTGAGTTATACTAATTCTTGAAAAATAGATACACACTACCACTAACATTACTGGAAGAAACGGTCCACAAAGACGAACTATTGCAGAAACAGGTTCGTGTGCCATTTAAAAATTACCTTGAAGAATTTATCGATGGAGGGGAAATTAGTCCATATCAATATGACAATGCCAATGATTCTAATTATTGCCCTTCTAATTATTGCCCGGAGCTTCAAGACGTTAACAATAGCAGCAATGACTCCAATGAATTCGTTGATGAACACATTCAAGAAGGAGTAGTGCAACAAAATTTTCTTCAAAATAACTTGATGAACTGTCCTGAATTGGTATGTGCTCATCTTATTTTATTATAGTTTTTTAAGTTTTTTCATTCTAGGTTCCAAAAAGGCACATTGCATATGCATTACATGCAAAACGAATTGATATGAAGAAACTGAAATCAAACATGTGGACATGTTTATCTAAAGATAAAGATGTAAATTGTATTCATGAATTGATTTTTTTTTAATCGATTTTGATTGTAGAAAAATAAAATTGAGAAGACTATGTTTTCTACAGTCTATCAGCAGTTGGGCAAAATTTTACCTCAAAAAATGAGAGAAGATATGTCTTGCCCAATGATATTCTTCACACTCTTGCATCTCGCTAATGAACATAACTTAAAACTTACGGGACAACCTGATCTAAAAGATATTAGCATTGAGCAGGAGGATGAAAGAAAGGGACATGATTAAATTATTATCTGTAAAATTCTTGTTTTTTTAAAATATATTTATTTGTTCACTCTATTTTATGACTTCATTGCAGATTTGTTTGTAATTTAAATGTGCAATTTAATTAAACTAACGAAATTTGATCTTCTATATCTATACAGAGAGCGCCAGCCAAATGGAATAAATTCATTACCTCAATTATTATGCATGTTGAAAAATAAATCCCAAAACACGTTATTTTTAGTCTATCACGACTTAAACTTTCAAGTTTTAGATGGATTTAAAATAGTACATTATACATCGAGGGAGAGAAATGCATGATTTTTCCAGAGGTGCATTTATGGCCAGAGGGCGCAGCCCGAGGGCCATAACGCACCGAGGGAAAAATAGCATTTTCTCCTGAGGTGTATATACTATTTTTTTCACGATCGTTAGTTCACAAATCAAATATTTTAAAAATAAAAATGTGACATTAGTGACAAATTGTGGAACAAAATTCATAAATTAAAGTAGGTTTTGAGATTGACACTATGACAATAGAAAGTTGTTTACAAACAGTCAAATTTCTAAAATTTTATTGCAACCTGGTGCAAAATGGAATACCAAGAAAACAGGCAAGAACCACAAGAAATTACTGATGCAGCTTCTTTGGCGGTGCTAAACTTATTACCAACGAAATCTAGAAAATTATACGAGGCAGCGTATGATCGGTTCAGAGAATGGTGTACCGAAAAAAAAGTAAGAACTTATACTGAGAACGTCATGTTGGCGTATTTTACCGAAAAATCTAAAAAGTATAAATCGTCTACCTTGTGGGCGCAATATTCCATGGTAAAATCATGTCTATTAGTCAACGACAACACTGACATAGGTAAGTATCCAAAGTTGATGGCATTGCTCAAACGGAATTCGGACGGCTACCAAGCGAAAAAATCTAAAGTTTTGACCAGAGACCAGATAGAAACATTTTTGACGGAAGCAAATGACAATGAATATTTAATGATTAAGGTAAAATAAATAAAAAAACTGTATTAAATTGTAATTTTATTTATTTATTGTAGGTTGCTCTAATATTTGGCATTGCGGGCGCCTGCCGATCACATGAATTAACAACCATCACAGTCGACGATATTGAAGTCGCTAATTCTTCTTTAATTATAAAAATACCAAACACAAAAAATAAAATACCACGAACCTTTGTGGTTACTGAAAATGAGAAAAAGATAGATTTTATTGGCTTATATAGGAAATATGCAGGACTTCGGCCACTTCAAGTTAATCATCGTCGTTTTTTCTTATTTTACAAAACAGGAAAATGTACGAGTCAACCTGTGGGAAAGAACACATTTGGTAAGATACCAAGCATCATCGCAACTTATTTAAATTTACCAAACCCATCGACGTACACTGGGCACTGCCTGCGCAGAAGTTCAGCCACTCTGCTCGCAGATTCAGGAGCTGATATTACGACTATAAAAAGGCACGGTGGGTGGAAATCTACCACCGTAGCTGAAAGTTATATAGAAGAATCGGTGCAGAATAAAACAAATATTGCAAACCAAGTACTACAAGGTGGAAGTTGTAATACAAGCCAGAAAACTGTAAACCTAACTTCGAGTCAAACAGCTTTGTGCGAGTTTCCAGCTAATATTCACTTTGATAATTGCGCTTTAGTGTCGTTTACTGTTAATGTCAATAAATGAGATTACTATTTCTACTTTGATGTACTTTCATTGTAAACTGTCAAAATATAATAATAACTCCCTAGGGATTTTTTTTGACATTATTTTCTCCCTAGAGGCAAAATGTTTCACTTCTGCTATGATTTTGATGCCAGATAAATTGATTTCTACTCCCGGTCGTGAAAAAAAATAATTTTTATTCAGATTTAAAACATGAGTGAATACAATAAAGGTTTAAGCTAAACTTTTTTACAATTCTAATTGCAGCGTCTTAAGGCTGCGCCATCCAAAAAATTGTTCCCAAATGCAATTAGCTTTAATTGCTTTAGCGTACGCCTAAATATAGGCAAGACCCAGACTTTTTTATAACCCATACATCACCTCAAGTTCAGTGGATAATGGGTCTATGTATAACAATAGAAACGACTTCCGACCGGCTGCATTCCAATATAGGTACCTATGTACCTGTTCAACAGATGCGAAATTTTTCTTTCTTCAATAAATTTAGAGCGATATTTTGTAATCGTGGAGTGCTATATCGTATTAAAAGTAACTTCTGTAGAGGAATTAGTCACAAGCTGAAACTTTCACTGATTGAAGCTCATATCATAATAAATCTAAATCCAAAAGTAATCACTAATCAGAACGGGCAAAACGGCACTATGATTAAAAATTGAGATAACCACACCATCGTGTAGAAGAGAACACGGTGATCATTTTGTGTTAAGGACATTGAAAGTTTTGTACGAATTATATTTTATTTCATTTTTCAAAGTTTCAAAAATGTATGGAGTCTTATGGGAGAAAAAAACTAAATAATTCAATATCTCGGTTAGGGCCTAACAAAAATCTTGAGCAAATTTGAAAGTTTTCACCTTTACACCGATTTTTCTTCCAAACGGTTGCGTAAATCGAAAAATTTTGTTCTTTAAAAAATGTTTGTACGTGTTTTTAAAAGGTGTTCATGTGTTATTTATATTTTTTACATAAATAATAAACAAGATATGAGTTTAAATGTAAGACAAATGCATTTTCGACAATAATCGAGTGACTGCCTAGTAGGCGTCCCCGCTCCGCAGTCGTATCTCGCATCTCTACTATCTCCATAGCTCCATCTCTTTTCACTTACAATTAGGCAAATATTTTTTGAAATGTAACAAAATAAAATATTAAAATGTAAATTTTTATAAAAAACAGTTTACGGGTCCAAAAATCTTATTATAAAAACGAATTTAATTGAAACTTTCGCTCACAATGTCTTAATTTACGCCAAAACGGGTTAGTATGTTGATCGCGGGTATTTTTTTCAACGTCATTTATATTTATATCGTAAATCGTTTTTAAAAATTCATTTTTAGCCGTTTCACATTCTATTAATGACATATCCGGAGTAACATCTATCTCCACATCACCATAATCAGAATCTTTATTTTGAAATGTACGCGTTTAATAATTTTGCGGTTACAGTATTTTTTGACAATTTGTTAGATATTCGAACAAACAGATAATGGAATGCAGCTGACTGTAGTTAAAATTTTAGACCAAATTACCTGTCTGAAGAAAGGTTATATTGTCGAACGTCATAAAATGTTATTACTTATTCTAGAAAATTCTGTTCAGAACTCAGAAGAGATGTTGAATTTCTTATTTGAAACACAATGCGTAAAAGATTAACCCCTTAAGATACAGTTTATGTTTACAGAAAATTGGACCGCGTTGCCTTAGAATTTTATGTATACCTGGTATATACAATAAAGTTATACATTTCTTCGAAAAAATACCGTTGAGATTCTGGAACACTAATAATTTTTACTAATTTAAAACACAACGAGTAAAAGATTAACCCCTTAATGCACAGTGTTTTTTTTACAGAAAATTGTAGTTTTAGCTTATTATAAGTTATTACCACTACAGCTTATTATTTTTACTTAATGTGGGATAAAAAAGCCAAACAATTTTTTTGGAAAGAAATTATAAGTTAAGCTTATTCGCATTCATTTGTTTAAAGGGGTCTTCACGAGCGATTTTTAAAATTAATATGACCTTAGAGTTGAATTTATATCCTATTAAGTTAATGTAGATAATAAATATTAAAATTGTCCAAGACTAAAAAATAATTTATAGTAAAATAACTTTTTCAATAAAACAAGCTTTTATTAAAATGTACGCTTTGCTATTTGAAAACCAAACCTCCCTTTATTATTGTCGTTAAAGTATCTTCCCTGTTGCTGCGCAGTTGTATATCTTTTTGACGTGGCTCGAAAATCGGCAAAAATTAGCTACTTCAATTTCGGTTCTTGATCTAAAGAACATTGAATAAATCAAAAACTATTGCGTTGTTTAAAACAGCTAGGGGTCAGCTCAAAAGAAAAAAGTTTAATCTACGAGTCCACCAAATTTTAATACAAAATTTTGATAACTGAAGACAAAAATAGGAACATCGGAATTTGATGTTTTAATTAATAACTTGGTTAATTATGATTATTTAATGATGGCTTGGGATCAGCTCCAAGTAGATTGGTATTCTCTGTAAGATGAAGTATCGACCTCTTTTTCAAAATTAAAAATGAAGGCTTAAACGCGAACGTCGTTTTACATGTATTGAAAATCTACGGGTGGAGTGCCATTAAGTCACATTATTCGTTGCTTATTCAGCTATCTTCGACTCTTAAGTCATCTATATTGTTATGCAGTATTTGTATTTATAATTCTAATCTTTATTCTAGGTAATCTAATGCTTAGTCATTAGTTCCGTTCATATAACTCCTCCATCCCTAAGAGGTTTTGATCGGGCTGAACAAAACTGATGGCTGAACTGGTGGTTGAGTTGGGGGTTGTTTCCTCCTTTGTTGAATTTTTTTTATAGAAAACCATAAAATGGTTAGGAATGCTGCAATGTATAATGGAATGGTCCACGGATGATGGTTCGGGTGGCTTTCCAAGTTCAGAGGTTGAATTCTCCCTCCTTCTGATTGAATCTCATGTAGTCGATCCAATCGGACATCTTCAAGTTGTAGTTTGTTGGTGGCATAAATTTTTTCTGATACCTTGATTTCGGGAAGCAGAAGCGGTTGTTCTTTTGCTTTTCCTTTTTCGTTTATGTAGTTGTACCCGGAAGTTTGAAGACTGCATTGAAAGGGTACTTCGATCAGATATGTACCATGTAACATTACAAAATCTGTCTCTTTACATTTCGTTTGGACTTTTTCTTGTTGTGGGATGATGGCTATATAGTATGAGTCACTGACTTCTTCAATTAGGGGTTTGTTTATCGTTATTGCGACCATTTTGCATTCGGATCTTTGGCTTTTGATTTGCAAGATCGAAAATAAGCAATCGTCTTCCTGGATTCCATTAACAAGAAGGTTGTTGTCACACAAATAATTAAGATTCAAATATCGACATTGAACAGCATCATACTGAAAAGATGTGTCACTCATTGTGAAGTAGGTACTTTTCGGAATTAAGGTGGTTAGATTTCGTGTAGGAATTGAATAAAGGTGGTAATGAGTAAAAGTCTCGGGGTGAACCAGAGGAATGTGTAGTGCAAAAATTAATCTATCTTTAGAAAAATAAGCTTCTACAGAAATTATCTCATACTGCTTATGAATGTCGTTCATGTTATAATAAATTAATTGATTTATTGAATGGTATTTTAAAAGTAATGTTAATATTGATTTCATTTCGTTTATTGATACTATACTGGAGTGTAAAATTCCAAGTTTAGCGAATTGTATAGCATTTTCCAAATTTGTTAAAATTGAAAATAAAGTATCTAAATTAAATTTGATTTGAGTAAATGTGTCTGAAAGTGAAAAATAATAAAACGTATTGTTCTGCAATCCGTCAATGGTTTCTTTGATTATATTCTGATTATGAATAATTAGTGATAATGTTTCATTGTTACCTTTTAAGATTTCATGCGAAAGTGATATTTGTTGCTTTACTGTGTTTATTATTTTACTTTCATCTTTCTCCAATTTATCAATATAGCTTGATCATAACGTTTTGCATCGTCTTGATCTAGATTACCTTTTCCTTATGGGATTTTGAAATCTCGTGAATATTGTCGTACAAAAGTTGCACTTTGTCTTTATGTTCTTGTATGTAATTGTTTAAAAGTTCGTGGTGTATATCAATGTAAAAAGGATCTGTTTTTACTTTGGTGTCATAAGTGAGTTTTCGTGAAACTAAAAGTAGTGTCACAAAGGAACTTTTTGTGAAACGGCTTTGTTTTTTTTTTGATACTTATTACGTTGGTATTGCTGTAATAGCACGCTGGCCGGCTTCGGGCATCTCTACCGAGCTCCTGTCAAGGTCACAAAAATATCAAACTCGAGATTTTAAATTTGAAGTTTTAGCTGACATATGACACATGACAAATACCAACATAAGCAGTACCTAATCCTAAAAATCTCCAGAATATTTAGAAAGCACAATTTTCAAATTTTCATGAAACTAAGAGCACCAAAGTAGAAAAAATAGTATATTACACTTGTTTTATAAGACGTATTGTCGCACTCATGACATTGGAGCACTCCTCGCTTGGCTCGTCGTGCCCAAATTTATTCGTGTGACAATAGATCGTCTTATAAAACTTGTATAATAATATACTATTGGTGCTTAAGTGTCCATTTATAATATCGATTGGTCTTTGTTTCGTCACAGAGTGCACTGAATGATTGTATCCAAAAATTGCATAAGGCATTAAACTTACGGGGTCTGTATGTGGATGTTCGATTTTTAGAACTCTGAGATGTTCGAGAATGGTCGAATGGAATCGTTCTACTGGGGCATTGCTATTTGAGTTTTTCGAAGTGGTGTAATGTAGGTCTATTTTGTGAAGATTAGCAAAATCTCCTACTGTGATATTTTTAAATTCTGTACCACTATCGGCAACGATTTGTAGTGGAAGACCGTGGAATGACATGAATTTAATGAATGTCTCTACAATTGAAATTGCATCTGCTGCGGTTATCGGGAAGGCTTGACCGTATTTGGAAAATTTGTCTAAAATGGTTACAAATTTTTGTTTATTCGCTTGAAATACATCTACATGTAAAATTTCAAAAGGTTGTCTGGGTGTTGCTGTTATTTTGTATTCGATTCGAGGGGGATTTCTATCATACTTAGTTCGTTGACCTGTATCACATTTATTTATGTAAAGTCTAACGTTATTTGCGATATTAGGCCAATAATATTTTATCTTAATCTGCTCGATCATCTCTTTAATTCCACGATGGTTGGTTTTAGTTTCATGAGAATATTGCAAAAGTTCTTTTTGTCTATCAACTACTGTAACCTTTTCAACTTTGATGTTGCACTTGATCAATTTAAAAGCTGAATTTTTAAAAGTTTGACTTACAAAGTTATAAATGTTTTGATACAATTGGCCTGTGTCATCATTTTCGAAATAAAATGCGTACGTTCTTTTCGGTTGACCGTATTCTTTGAAAAATGTAATTAATGGCGAAAAATCATCATTCGCGATGTAAACTGTTACAAACTTGGTACATTAAAAATTACTCACTTAAAGAAAACACAAATAAAAATACGGAGCTTGTTGTAAAAACACGTCTGGTCATTCCTTTGTATAAAAGGTGACGTTTCTGTTTATTTCAGTTCTCCAAGACAACCGAAAACCTCGCCAACTGCAATGTACCGTGCTCAGTTAGGCGGCCGCTTGCATGTCGAAGGGCCGTTTAGGTAACAAAACATAAAATAAATTCTTCTTGTTATTTTGCCATATGCATTTACGAGTAGATTTTCTAGGCAAGGGAGTTTTAATTACATAAATTTCGTTTTGATCGGGGATTCACAGGGATTGATTTCCTGTACTGGATCTTCTGCGCTTGTATGAACTGTATCGTTTGGTTCTTCGAGTTCATCGGCGTTTGGGGTCTCATGTATGTTATTGGCTATCGACGCTGTATCGTCGATTGTTTCACAATCAAGAAAGCGATTGTCATTAAATTGTTGCATGAATTTGTGACTGAGTCTCGTTTGCATGAATTTCAATTCGTAACAAGGCGTCCGCGTTTGTATTTTGTGTGCCTTTTTTGTATTGAACTTGATAATCGAATTCTTCTAATTTTAGTCTCCACCGAACCAATCTTGAATTTGGTTCTTTTAATGACATGAGCCACTGCAATGGTTTGTGGTCAGTTAAAATTTTAAATGATCTACCGAATAAATAAGGTCGAAAATCTTTCGTAGCCCAAACTATTGCCAAAAGTTCTTTTTCGGTTGTACTATAATTTTTCTCTGAATCATTTAGTGTTCGGGACGCGTATGCGATGGGTTTATCGGTTCCGGTAGGACTTTGCGAAAGTATAGCAGTAGTGTACCTAGGAGACTTCTGGCACAGTTGCCATCTTGAATTTTTGGACGGACATTCCTTGACGTCATTGATGAGGTAATTAGGTTAATGAGTAATTAGCTTAAAGGTCGTAATGCCCTTTGATCAATGAATTTGTATCCAATGTATAATTAGCTTCTTAATGTCCTTTTGACCTCAAGGTCACCGAGTGGATTCTTCCATAACGTAAAGGTTCATTAGAGTGCGCAAGGTGAAAATCATCCCGTGAGACGTAACAAGATTATATTTTAGCGGATGCTGGTGAAAATCTGAGATGTAGGTTGCGGCAACTGATAGATAACTGATAAACAACTATGTGCGATCCAACGCTAGCTTATCTCATGTCGGATATCTAATTATCTAATTATCTGCTATCTAACATCTAATTATCTGATATCTAACATCTAATTATCTGATATCTAACATCTGATTGTCTGGAGTATCATGATTAATAATATACTACAGTTAAAGTTTGGAAATTTCTACATGACTAAATACGCCCGTTTGATAATGTTCTAAAGTCTGATGCCAGATAGCTGACCTCTGATAGCTAACTTCTAACCCATGAAGTCTTACAGCTAATCCCTAACCCTTCAAACTGTACACACACTTAAAATAATAATTCAGTAGATTGTATTAAACATTTTATGTTACTGCACAATACATATAAATCATTTTTTAATAAATTCAATTAAGTTGTATGGACCACCAAGATACTTCAATAAGAGCTCATCTCTTCCGCAATTGAACATAGCAACATCTTCCTGGATAGGTTGAGTCATCCGTGATGGTAGAAAGACGCACCAATCTGAAGACTCAGCAACGATCCGATTACCATATTTAGTTCGTGCTAACTGCAATCGGTGTATTGGGTAAGATTCACCAACCGTTAACTCAGCCAACTTAATTATTTTCAACAAATTAGTCTAGGAAACAAAATTACATATTATAAATAAATGGGTACAAAAATAATACGAACATACCATAAGCCCCACGGTGTTGATTTTATCCAAGTCCATTGCTATACAAGTACGGATACGATAGTAACACAATAAGTGTAGTTGAACAGTATTTAAAGGGAAAATAGTGGAAGGGAAAGTATTCAACAGAACAACTTTCTAATGAGTCAACTACTAATGAGGTCATACTTTTAATGATGTTAAAAGTCATATATGACTAATGTTTTAGAAATGTCAAAGCATCACCCAAATTAATATTATTAGAGAATTCTAATGACTAACAATAAAACATAGTAATAGTGGTATTGCATTCGAATTTTATTACAATAAAAATTATAAATCATATTGACATTGTACACAATTCCTAATTAATGGAGGTGGGCCATCGATTTCAGTTCTACCACCAGTGTTATAATGTTTGTGACATCTACGGTACTTTGCAATATCTTTATCCATTTGATACTTTAGCGGCAGTTTATTCCAGGCTGCGTCGATACTGTAGGAAGCGAGTATGGTAAGGAAATCCTTCGGTAGACATGCGATATCTTCAGACGTCATAAGAGCCAAATTTTCAGTTTGAAAGTATATTTTGATTGATTTTTCCAATGATGGTGTACTATCCGCGTTGGTAAACCATGCTTTTAACAGCTTTACCCAAGTAACACAGGACGTCCAATGGACGTACATGGCGGTCCATTTCTTATCCATTTATGGACGATCCACAAGCGGATCCATAATGGACGTCCAATGGACGTCCAAGCTCATCCATAAATGTACATTACAGCAATGGATATAAATGGGACGTCCACTGGATGTACATTTGTGGACTTAACTTGGACGTCCATCAACGGATCAACATGGATGTCCATTGTACGTACATTTATGGACATAAACGGACAGTACATAAACGGATCAGTATGGACGTTCATTGTACGTACATTCATGTACTTAATTCGATCGGCCCGTAAACGAATTTGAAAAAAAATTTGAAACTTTAACTAAAAGCATTATTAAACTCACTACTTTATTACTTTATGATTTTGACTTTATGAAGAATACGTTGTTTTGATATTCTGATAAGGAGATAAGGAGATTCTAGTGAATTATTAATTAAACTATTGAACGATTTTTTGCAATTCGTATGTAAAATGCGAGATACCACTTTGAATACAAATTTTGTTTAACAATTGTTTAGTTTCAGTTACCTGTAAATGAAGTTTTGATAAAATATGCCTCTATTGTGTTTAATAATCAAAAAGTTGTTTGATTCCGTCACTAATCAAATTGACCCCATTTTAAGTATGAAGTTGATCACTAATTATTTTAAGTATAATTTAATTTAGAAACGAATAATCAAATTTTTTTTACTACAAATCATTAAGTGATACATATTTACAACTAATTATCACGTTAATAAACTTTGTAGGTAAAGTAAAACGCTGTAGAAAATTTAAAATCCACAGTGATTAATTTAACCCCATTCAACGGTAATTGTATTAATAGATTACAAGATTTGTTTAACGACTTATTAAGTTTATTAAAAAAGATTACAAGATATTTAAACTTAAAAATTGAAAGCAATAAATTCACACTCTGGAAAGGTGGTGGTTACTTTTCGTGAATATGCCGTAACCTTGAAATGTTATTGTGTGGGTCGGAATTTCTAACGGCTGTCGAGTCAAAGAACCTTGTTTGAAGTAACTTATTTACCTACCTTTAATCTTTTGTTCGATGCATTTGGTGTCTGTACAGTTATTTCATCATTGTAGTTTGAACAGTTTTTGGAGACTGCCGTAAGTAAAAATTACAATGAATTTAAGTTTTTTTTAAATATTTTTACGTTTTAAGCAACTTACTCTGCACCGATTGGCAGAAATAATTTATTATAAACTTACGAAACAAATCCCAAATCCGTTTGATAATACCTACATGAATTTGTATTGTGCAATTTGAATTATCCAAGATCTGAGAAAAAAAGTGGATTTTATAATTGTGGCTTTGATTATATTGGTAAGTTTAAATGATTTTAAGAAAGGGGTGTCTAATATTTTTTTTTTCAGATAGTGTAAATTTAGTTCCTCCGAAAGGGGCTTTAAAACTGCAATAGAAAAATTGTGGTGAAGAACCGGTGTTGTTTTGAAATGACTTTTTTCAAAGTTTCTAGTTGTTTAATTTGTTAATAATTAGTTAAATTCTGTATGGTAATTATTTTTGAATGTGCATATTTTTTAAGGTTCAGTTTCTAGTTATTTAGTTTGTTTATAGTTAAAGTTAAATAGGTAAAGGTGTTCACTGCAAATTATTTTTAAATTTACATATTTCTTTATGCTTATTTTTGAAGAATAAGTTTCATGTTATTTAATTTGTTAATAATTAGTTAAATTCTGTATGGTAATTTTTTTTGAATGTGCATATTTTTTAAGGTTCAGTTTCTAGTTATTTAGTTGGTTAATAGTTAAAGTTAAATAGGTAAAGTTGTTCACTGCAAATTATTTTTAAATTTACATATTTATTTATGCGTATTTTTGAAGACTAAGTTTCATGTTATTTAATTTGTTAATGGTTAGTTCTATTTGTTAAAGATTGTTATTGTAACAATTTTTGAATTTAGAATTTTTTTAAGCTTATTTATTTTTGAATATATGCTTTTTCCATTTTTTATTTATTTATTTTTTAATCCCACAACGTTTATAAGTACGTCCATTAATGTCCATAATTTGAATCAAAATGGACATACATAAGACGTCCAGTGAACGTCCAAAACGAATCCGTTTACAATCCCAAAGACGTCCAATAAGCGTTTGTCGATGGACGTCCACGAACCGGCACGACATGGACGTACATTGAGCGTTCGAAAAGATCCCAAATGTAGTCCCAAAAACGTCCACAAACTGACGTCCAGATGTACGTCCAATTTAGTCTCAAAATGTACATCCATTGGACGTACAGTGATCCGTTTGTGTACGTCCAATGTACGTCCATTGGATGTACATGTGTTACGTGGGTACGTTTGCAACAGCACAATTATACTTTAACCCATTTCCATGGGATGTACAGGATGACTCACTATACAATTGCTTTAGTGATGGACATCCAAACTTGTCTAAATTAACGATGTGATCAAACCCGGTGAACTGTTGCAACCACATTACTTTCTCTTCTCCTTTGACAAAAATTCTAGTCGCATCTTCAAGATGAGTATTTACTATGTGCTTCACATCATTATAGGGTACATCGCCAGAACTCCAGGAAATTTTATGATAATTTTCTTCTAAC
Source organism: Dascillus cervinus (assembly GCA_949768715.1). Taxonomy (NCBI): domain Eukaryota; kingdom Metazoa; phylum Arthropoda; class Insecta; order Coleoptera; family Dascillidae; genus Dascillus; species Dascillus cervinus. The sequence continues at coordinate 16,800,342 of OX458318.1, read as the reverse complement.
CATAAATTTGATGATTGAAATTCATCACACAGTTCGTTTCATTGAAACGGTGGTTTAAAGAGAAAACTCACTGGTTGTGATGTTTTATCATCAAGTGGGAGCACAGCAAACTCTTTCAAGATAAATTCATTCGGATGTGTCTTGAAACCTTGCATATCTACAATCACCTCCATTATACACAATGTTGTGAAGGAACTAAGAATGCACATCAACTTTCTCAATTGTACTCAATTATCACTATGACAACGCCTCGTTTAAATACTTCCACCAACTTTCTCATAGACCCCACTCACTACCACCACCACCACTCAAGGATAGGTATCAAATTATTAATGACCTTTTACGCCTCAAGGTCACTAGGTGCATGCAGAAATCTGATCCTGAAGTCTGACCCCTGATAGCTGACCTCTGATAGCTAACTCCTAACCATTCAAACTGTACATACATTTGAAATAATAATTCGTTGGATTGTATTAAACATTTAATTGTACTGCACAATACATAAAAATCATTTTCTAATGAATTCAAATAGGAATATGATTTCACTGAATTAGAATCTAATTTTCTGAGTCAGAATATGCTTTTTCTGAGACATAAACTAATTTTCTGAGTCAGAATAAACATTCTCTGAGGCAGAATATGATTTTTCTGTCCCAGAATCTAATTCTCTGAGTTAGAATATGCTTTTTCTGAGACATAATCTAATTCTCTACGTTAGAATATGCTTTTTCTGAGACATAACTAATTTTCTGAGTCAGAATAAACATTCTCTGAGTCAGAATATGATTTTTCAGAGATATAAACTAATTTTCTGAGTCAGAATCTAATTTTCTGAGTTAGAATATACTTTTTCTGAAACATAAACTAATTTTCTGAGTCAGAATAAACTGTACACACATTTTAATTCTAATTATCTGAGTTAGAATATGCTTTTCCTGAGACATAAACTAATTTTCTGAGTCACAATATGATATGTATGATTCAGAATATTATATTCCTGAGTCAGAATCTAAGTGTCTGAACCAGAATATGCGTATTGTGCGTCTGAATCTAATTTTCCGAGTTAGAATATGATTTGTTTGAGTTAGAATATGTTTTATTTGAGTCAGAATTTAATTTTCCTTGGTAGAATACCATTTGTTACGTTGGTATTCTGAGTTTCACCAATGTGGATTATAAGATTATGTATCACTATTGATCTGCAGTATCGTTTTAGATTTAGTTGAGTAAATATGGAAAGTGAGAATAAACATGCAGATGTTCACCATCAAATCGCTACAGCTAGTGATGCGTTCCCTAAAAAGCATAAAATGATTAAATTGAATAAGGCTGCAGCCGAAAGGGCACTAAGTGAATTACTTAAACCTGTGGTAAACCCGCTACAAGAACTTGTAAAACAAGAAGTGGTGATCAAGACCAAACCGAAAACGAAACAAGTTGCAATCACGACCGAACCGAGAGCGGAAGACGGGGGAAAAACAGTATATGATGATTTGAGGAACAAAGATGGACATGTCTTGCTCGACGTTAATACAGTCGTGAGGGTACTAAGTGAATCACTTAACCCTGTATTTTTCCACTACAGAAACTTATAAATCGACACCAAGAAGTTCCAATCAGTGCTGAAGATGATGATGTTGATGATGATGCTGATAATGGAGAGATGGATAATATGATGGAGGATGATTCTCTCAAAGTGTATCTTGAGATGTTGATGGGTGATAATAAACAAGGATTAGACACAGTATATGGTGTACGGAAGCTTGAAGGAGACCGACTCATGATTGGTGATACACCGATTAATTTTACTACTAATCTTATTCATGTGAGTGAAGTAAATTAATCTACAAGCGAAGGTTTAATCGAGTTATTATTCAAAAAGTCACCCGATATGAATTTCGTGAATCAAGACGATTTGGAAACTTATAAAAAAATTGTGATTTCAACAAACGCTCATCGGAAACATTATAATAGAGATCAACCGATTCGTGAAAATAACAGTTTTAAATTTAAACACATTATTACAAAAATGGTTTCATCATCATCACCGTCACCAGTGGTTGCTCAAAAGAGTGAACATATGAGCTGGGATGATCCTAACATATTGGTTGATCGTCTGCGCACGCTCCTTGCATCGCAGGCTGCTGGAAAACCAAGTCATTCACATGAAATCATATCGATTATCAACGAATTGCGTGAAGCCGGCTACATTCAATAGTGTTAATTTATTTATACAATACAATATCTATTTAGCATAACTTTTGAATAAATATATGAAAAGCATATAATTCATTGGTTATTAAATTTTATACAAAATCCTATCTCAGAAAATTAGATTTCAAGTGTGTGTACAGTTTATTTTAACTCAGAAAATTAGATTCTGGCTCAGAAAAAGCATATTCTAACTCAGAGAATTAGATTCTGAATCAGAGAATGTTTTATTCTGACTCAGAAAATTAGTTTATGTCTTAGAAAAAGCATATTCTAACTCAGAGAATTAGATTCTAGCTCAGAAAAATCATATTCTGACTCAGAGAATTAGATTCTGACTCAGATAATGTTTATTCTGACTTAGAAAATTAGTTTATGTCTCAGAAAAAGCATATTCTAACTGAGAGAATTAGATTCTGGCTCAGAAAAATCATATTCTGACTCAGAAAAAGCATATTCTAACTCAGAGAATAGATATTTTTTGAGTTATTTCAATAAATGTAATGTTTTTTTATTTCTAGTTAATGTGTTTAACGAGCATATCTTGCAATTAGTTTTTTGTTTTTTTTGTTAGTTATTGTGATAACTATCGCTCAAAATTATTTTGATATAGCACTAGAACGGTTACTGTGCATATTCCTCACGAGTAGAAAATTTGCAGATTTCCTATTGGCGCCCATAATTATTATTTATAGTTATTGTAAAATCTTTCCACTTTGGTATCATATCTGTGGAGGTGAAACTGTGTTAAATACCTTTTCATACATTTTAAGATAATCACTTTTTTTCTAATGCGTACGCACTAATTTTATATAAAAAAAAAATTAAGAAAGTTCTGCGACATCACTAAAATGAGTCTGCTAAATATTTGTGCATACGCATTAGAGAAAATGGAATATCTTAAAATGTATTAAAAAGCATTTAAAAGAATGTATTTATATTCAATAAGTAAGATTGGTATACTTTTTGTAATAGATATTATTTGAGTTATTTCAATAAATGTAATGTTTTTTGATTTCTAGTTAATGTGTTTAACGAGCATATTTTGCAATTAGTTTTTTTTGTGAATTATTGTGATAACTATCGCTAACAATTATTTTGATATAGCACTAGAATGGTTACTGTGAACACTCCTAAGAGTTCTTATCAATTAGTTACTCATTAGAACAAGAAAACTTTCTAATGAGGTTAACAGTCATATTTCTAATCACATTCCTGGAATTTCCTTTGAATTAGTAACAGCTTTTAAAATTTATTGTCAGGTTTGAGAAATTTCCAATCTTTAACTCAAGTATATTATTAATCGTGCCAATGATACTCCAGATAATCAGATGTTAGATATCAGATAATTAGATGTTAGATATAAGATAATTAGATGTTAGATATCATATAATTAGATGTTAGATAGCAGATAATTAGATAATTAGATAATTAGATATCCGACATGAGGTATGAGCTGCTAACCTAGTGTTGGATCGCACATAGTTGTTTATCAGTTATCTATCAGTTGCCGCACCTTCATCTCAGATTTTTGAACGTTAGTCCGTTTTTCAATAAAGAGTTGATACTCAAGATTATCGATTATTGATTTTACATTGATTAAAAAAAATAATTTTTATTCAGATTTAAAACATGAGTGAATACAATAAAGGTTTATGCTAGACTTGTTTACAATTCTAATTTCAGCGTCTCAAGTAACATTATTCGTTGCTTATTCAGCTATCGTCGACTCTAAGTCATCTATTGTTATGCAGTATTTCTATTTATAATTCTAATCATAATTCTAGGTAATCTAATGCTTAGTCATTAGTTCCGTTGATATAACTCGCGGGGACAGTAGTTATTGGAGAATGGACCTTGGACGGCGAGCGCGATCGCGTGGATTTGGCTCGTAGTCCACTGACGCCCGAATCAAGGGATTCGGGTGGACAGTGACTCGTTGGAAGAATTTTTCGGCGAGGGAGACAGTGTGGTTGCGAAGACATTCGATTTTTAGGTCGCGGAGGATGGTTGTGTTGCGAACGAACCAAGATGCGTTGGCAACCAAACGAAAGGCTTTGTTTTGGACGGCGTAAACCGACACCATGTAAGAACGCGGCGCGTATTCCCAGACAGGAATCGTATGTGAGAGTAGGACGGATAATCGTTTTGTACAGCAAAAATTTGTTGTCGATGGACAACACACTGTTATAACCGAGCAGAGGGAAAAGTTGAGCTATACGCCCGTAGGCTTTTTGTCGGACGTGGTTTACTTGGGGCCTCCACGAGAGTCTGTTGTCAAGGATGATACCCAGGTACATCGCGGAGGCGTGCTAGTTTATTGATTGTTGAAATAAGGTGACGTTGCCTGATTTAACGCAAGACGCCATGTCGAGTACCATTCCTCCAGGTTGTCAGCCACGCACTGGAGGCGACGTGTGACAATTTCTGGTTCGGATCCGCAAGAAAGGAAAGCGGTGTCGTCAGCGTACAGCGCTAAAAAAGCTTCATGCGAAATCGGAATCGGTATATCCACCGTGTAAATATTAAAAAGAGTCGGCCCCAGGATCGAGCCCTGGGGAGCTCCGGAGGAAACAGGTTTAGTTTGTGATACCGTGTCGTCAACTTTGACCTTGAATTCTCACCCTGAAAGATAGGAACGGATGAGACGCACGAGTGGTAATGGGAAATTGAAACTTATTAATTTGTAATCGAGTCCGTTGTGCCAGACCTTGTAGAACGCTTTCGCGAAGTCAAGGAAAATAGCACCGGCGTACTGGTTGCTATTAAATCCTTAGAACTAAATCGGGAGCAGAGCGTCTATCACGGAATCCAAGCTGCTCAGGAGGAATTATGTTGAGTACCTCCAGAGCTTCCTTGATTCTTGTGTGTATGCAGGCCTCTGCTGCTCTGGCGAGAGTCGAAAGGAGGCCGATTGGCCGATAATTCTGATCATTATTATGATTATTAACATTTCCGCGAAGATGTTGTATGTATGGGTTGTTCGTCCAGGCTGAACTATTTAACGCGAAGGCGTTAGCCTTTTCTGTAAGAGTATACGCTATCCCATTGTCTCCATGAATAGGTGGTATAATTTTACGGTCGGCGCAGAGCGCTTTTGCCATACGCCAGAGTGAGCAGTTCTCAGCCTCCAGAGAGGCGACTCGAGAGTTCCACCGCTCGTTTCGATGGATTCGAAGTGCGTTTTTGACTTCTTCCGCTAGGTGTATAGCCCGCGTTTTGTCGGGAGAGTATAGAGTGAGGTGGGCGGTGCGACGCGCTCGTCTTTGATTAAATTTAGGATGTCGGATGGTACCGCGTTATGTTTTACGATTGCTTGACATGTGTTTGTTGCAGCGTGTAGAGAGAATTTTATTTCCATCGCTAGGTGTTGGACAGCGTATTCGATCGCGAGTGTAGTGTTTAGTGTGTAGAGACTGCAGTAGGTGTTCTGTGGAACGGGGCCAGTGAATGGTCTGTTTTTGAATCGCGTCTCTATCTTCGTTTTGCTGGCCGAGCAACACGATAACGGGATCGTGATCTGAACTTAGTTCCGATAAACTGAAAATTTCCCGGTTCATCGGAATGTCTTTAAAGATCGCGATGTCAAGCACGTCGGAGAGGCCGTGTACTGTATGGTGGATCGCGTCCACGGGGGCGTCAATGATGATGTCATGGCGTCGGTTTTGGAACGCGAAAAGAATGTTTCCATTCGGGTTTGTTGGGCGGCTGTTCAATGCGGTGTGTTTAGCATTCAAGTCTCTCTCGACTATTGCTGGGTGTACGGAGCCTTCTGTATGGGGGTTTATAAACCGCAGGTGGCCTCTATAGAAGCAAGATTGGGCGTTTGGTCCGATTGATGGTCAATATTAGACCTGACGTAAATCGCGGTTCCGCCGCCGATTTAGCATCGTAAGAATTGCGATGATATTGTTTGACTCGATTGCGCCATCAGCCGGCTTTGGAGCGGTAATTTTGGCGTAGAAAAGACCGGGGTTAATTTGCCGCGTAGGTTGAGTTGATGAACGGATGTAACATGACTTGGAAATTGTAACACCAAAAAACAGCTATACTGTTGCATTTTTCGGATGGTTTTTACGACCCTGCAATAGTGATTATCCGTTTCTACCTACCCTACTTAAATAACACCAAACGGCACGCGTCTGTGACGAACTACCGAAGTTCAGGGTAGTCCTTAGGAATAAAAATGTATTTCTATGCAAAATTGTTAACAAGACATTTACCAAATTTATTTACAACAAACGAAGTTTCTTATTACATCGTTTGGCATTTTTTTCCAAGTTTACAGAATACAGAATAAATACGTATAAAAATTGTGGCATTGGGAAAAACATTTGGTCCAATACAGTCCTGATTATACCATTAACATTATCTCGAAGGGCCGGTCGGTCTATACAGAAATGGCAATACCTGCGTAATGACAGTATTCTTCGTAGACACAATGCGTTCATGCCATAAAAACCATCCGAAAAATGCACCACTATATAAAGTATTAAACCAAATTTGGCAGAACTGTAAGGCTCTAAATCAATTTTGGCACAACTTGTATTGCGACCATACAACATTTGGCCCTATTTACAGTTATTTCGAACCTTTTAGTCAGTTTTGTTTTGTTTTGTTACGTAGATTATTAATTTAATATCGTTTTGATTCTCAACTTTATGTATTTTGATAGTGCGCTTATGTCTAGAGTAACTTGGAAATAATCGTCAATTGAGCATAATAATCAAAAGAGATCAAATTGTTAGTTTACATCAACTAGAGTTGTAAGTAAGAAAGTTTTACAATACATCAGAAGTAAAACCGATAATTGCAGGCAGACAATCAGGCGCAAGACCGCCACTTTCAAATAATGGTTTGGTGGTGAAGATTGTCCTCTAACACTTCTAATGGTTTACCCTCATATCCAGTCTTTGGGCTTGATGTCCACAACAACTAATGGTACCCTTAATTCCTTAACGCAGCTAGCTTCGTTTGGAGTGGTGTAGGCTAATTGAGTGGTACAGATTGATATTCAGTGGTGAATCTCGATTCTGTTAGGGGATGCATGACGCATACGGATCGAAAGACAATGTTTAGCACGGTACGATCACAACAAACAACAAAAGGCGCCAAGCGGCGCATGTATTTGCAAAAATTGTAGCATCAAATTGGACGCTCAAAGACAGAAAATAAGGATTACAAAAATGAGAAGAAACTTAAATATATAGATGTAAAGCTAGTAAAAAGTATTATAATAAATTATGGCTGGGTTGCCCATCAAAAACGGAAAGGGCAGTCCTCTGGGTAGGAGAGTAGTAGTATGATGGCACCAGGGCTTCTTAAAGGTGCAATGAGTGTGTTGCAGGTCAAGTCATCTTTAAAGTGGTACCATCAGCGCTTCCAGGTAGTAGGCAATGTCGCAAGTGGCCGGCAAGTCATTCAATGGCCACCGTAAATGGTCGAAGTAAGGCCGGGTCCACCAGGAACAGGCGTTCCGCTGGCGGGGGCCAAGGTTGGAGTACAACCTGCAGATCAATTCGGGCTTCATTGAAAAGAGGGCATGTAAAAAGGCGATGGGCTGGGTCGTCCACTTCCGTAGGACACACAGAGCAATTCGGGTGCTCCCATTTTCCAATTCTGTGAAGGTGGACGGCAAAGTTACCATGACCGGAGAGTAGCTGCGTTGTAATAAAGGATAGGTAACGAGCAGCATTTGGTACCAGTGGAAGGAAGCGCTGGGTAATCCGCCCCTTGGTAGAGACATCCCATCGCTCCTGCCACCGGTCTTGAATCCGTAACGTTAAATATTCACTAGCATGAGCGCAGCTAGGGAAGTCGACGCTAAGAAGGACATCGTCCTCAAACGGAGCAGATCCAAATCTGCAAAGACTTCGGAGACAAGTCCTCTTTTGGATCTCCAGGTCCAACGGAGGAATCCCGGCCAAGACACCCGCAGCATCATTGGATAGGGAGCTGTAGCCTTTACATATAGCTCTACAGCAAAGTCCGTAGATGGAATCAATCTTTCGCCGTACCTTCACCATCCGAAGTCTGTGCTGCCACATCTCAGCACCATGACTGGCAATCGGTATAATGGCACAACGATAGATAGTGTGGAGGGAAGCAGAGACGTCCAAATCCCACGAGGTTCTGCACTTACGTTTCAGAGCGCCAATAAACACCCGAATTTTCCTTTGAAGATATCCAGCATGTATTTCGAAAGTTAAGCCACGATCAACCATAACGCCCAGGTACTTTACGCACATAGATTGCCGGATCCGAGAGTTACCAATCATTAGAACCAGGTCACGATGATGAACACGCGGTGGAGAGCGGTTAACCATGAATGTAGATTTAGCAGTCGAAATAGTCAACTTTTGAGACTCAGCCCAGCATTGCAGAATGTCCAGACACTGCTTAGAGCGGAGCCGCAGACCAGCTCTGGTATCAGACGTCACAACAAAGGTGAGGTCGTCTGCATATGCAATAACATCACAGCCATCGGGAAGACGCTCCGCAAGTAAGATATCCACAATACAATTCCAAAGAGTCGGGCCCAATACCGACCCTTGAGGACAGCCTTTAGAACAGGTCTTCATCACAGTGGTATTGGTTGAAGACAGTTCCACCTTCCGGCCATTTAGGTAACTCACAATAATAGCAATGATTGCCCCAGAGACTCCCTTGTCCCTGAAAGCCTGGACAAGTCCAGGCCACCATAGATCATTGAAAGCACCTGAAATATCTATAAAAATAGTTAAAATATACAACGGGCCAGCAGCAATAATTAGCGCCTTATACGCCATCAAGGCGTCAGTAGTCGATCTTCCTTTCACAAAACCGTATTGATTCAATGCATGGAAGGGCTCAGCAGTGTCAACCAGTCGGTTACGAATAATTTTCTCCAAGACTTTTCCATACTCCGGAAGAAGAGTGATTGGCCTATAATTCTTCACAGTAGATGGATCCGCACTTGAATCCTTCAATAGGGCTTTCAGATTACCATGCTTCCACCTGGTGGGAAAATATCGAGCCTTCAGGCAGGCAGACATCAAGCGAGTCAGAAGGGGTCCAATCTCCGGGTGAATCATTTTAACAAAGCAACCTCTAACGTTATCCAGCCCGGGCGCCTTCTTACAATGAATGTGCTGTATAATAGCCTCCAGCTCTTCCTCAGGGAAATCTGCTTCATCATAGTTAGGGACAGGGGCGACAGCTCTAAAATTGCCATAAAGCATTTTTTGGTGTGCATTGTTAGTAGCAGGGTCATCATCAGGCAAAAGAGAATGGAGGATGGACATAAGGGTGTTGCGAACAGTTATGGTGTGGTCCAGATCCGGGGTTCGGACAGAACCCAGGATTCCTCGCGAATGAAACTTATCTGTAGCCAGGCGATAGACAACACCCCAAGGATTTTTGGCAAGGTCGTTCTCAACAAAGCTTTTCCATGAGTCCTCCTTAGCTTTGTTAAGCACCAGATTATACTTCTCCTTAGCTGTAGCCATAAGGGCAGCGAGTCGGTTACTTTCAACTTCAATACGATTTCTGTATAAACATTTTTTCCGGTACAAATAAATGAGGCGGAAACGATCCACCTTATTAGTCCACCAATCCGGGCGAAAAGGGAACCTCTTTCTTCGTCGAGCATGGTCCTTGATGATAGCATTGAGGCCACTGTACAAAGCATCAAGGCTCGAATCAATAGCAGCCGGTGATGATAAAACAGGCCAGTCACGGTTAACATTATACACAAGGGACCGAAGTGGAACTACAATATCCTCCAGTAGGATAGAAGACTGATCCAAATAGTAGGACGGCATAGAGGCAATCTGAGGAGCAGTTCTGCTTGAATTATGACTAAAAGTGATAGCCCGATGGTCAGCACAATTAACGCCATCAATCACGCTCCAGTCAAAGGTAAAGCTAGTCAGGTCCGGACTACAAAGCGATAGGTCAATGTAGCTGCTGCCATTTCTCGACTCAAACGTAGGTAGGGTTCCAGGTTGATTGAGGACACAGAGGCCATTCGTCAGGATGAACTCTTCAACATATACAGAGCGGCAGTTACAGAGATGATCATGCCAGATGGTAGATCTAGCATTGAAATCCCCGCATAGATAAATAGATTTCCCTTCAAGTTCAGCAAGGGCTTCTTGAACTGCCATAAGGTCATTGGGAATGGGCGAAGCAGGGGGAAGATAGGCACAAATGAAATATAATTCAAGGGAGGACCCAGAGATGAGAATAGTAGTAAGGTTTTCAGAGGAAAGGTGATGAAGATAAAGGACATCAAACTGGGAGTCATTGATGAGGATGGCAGAACGGAATTGAGAGGAATTGTCAGCAACAAGGCGTAGACCCATTAAGCCTGGCATATAGTAACGTTGGTTGCGACGATATGTATAAGGCTCTTGCAGCAGGGCAACATGAATATTATTTTGAAGAACATACCGGATGGTTTCAGCAGTAGCAGCTTTACACTTCTGCAGGTTAGCTTGTAGGATAAGGACGTTACTCATCAAATAGCGTATTATTGATTAGGTCAGCATATCGATGACGGTAGATTGGACAGGATTGGCTAGATGTATCATGCTGAGTGGAGGAACGGGAACCAGAACGAATACAATTGGAACAGCTATATTTAGAAGAATCATCAAAGGAGGGACAGGACTTAGAAGGGTGCTCCAAGGAAGCACAATAGCCACACTGTTCAGCAGACTTGCAGTGCTTACTAACATGACCAAAGCGCTGACAGTTGAAGCACCGGGTCACACGGATATAATCTCGGACACGACAAGAAGTCCAACCAAGGCTGATTTTGTCCCAGGAGAGGATGGCTTTCCTAGCCTCAGGGTCAACCTGGATGACCCAATTATTCGTCAGGTCCGTGGCACGTCCCACCTTGAAGGCCACTTTCATGAACCCTTTACCAATAGTCGAGGGGAGCAGGTCATCTAAACGACTGTCAATATCCTTCGCCTCAATATCCTTTGGGGCCCCATAAATAATGACAGAGGGCCACTGCTTCTGCGGAACCTTAGCTAACAGACCGATTTGATCCAGGAGGGAGCTAGAAGGTAACTTCGTTACCTCATTCGTAGTAGATTCGATACGAATCCCGTTATTCGGTATTTTAACAATACGGTCAGGCTTTATTTTGAAGGAGCTTTAGGGTGTCATCAGCGGACTTGATGCCTACACAGCCCTCTTTAGGGTAGATTTTCACCCTAAACTTAGGCTGGACAGTGGTTGTCGGCACATGCACATGCTGGCCAGAGCAGGATGCAACAGAAGCAATTTGGCTGTATAGTGGCGGCGGTGGGGGTGGCTGGGGAATCACTTCCTTCACCGCAGCACGAACCGCAGCTTGGAGATCCTCTGGGGCGAGACCAATCGAATTACGTAGATGGGCTTTAGTAAACAGTCTGGTGATATGGTTCAATGCAGTCTGTGCACAAACTATGGCATGCATTGCTTTTTCCTTCAGCTCCATCTTTACTTTGGAAGATTGGACAAAGATAGAAATAACTTGAAAGTGAGCGCCAAACTCATCGATAAGTGCTGCATGTTCTGCCTCCATGGTACGGGCTGGCAATGAAGGAGAATAGTTAAGGCCAGGTAAGGAAGAAGCAGACTCCAAGGAAACCATTGGACTCTGAGGCCCAAGCACATGGCAAAGTTCCATACTTACTGCACGCAACGATGTAGTTGGCGCAGCTGCAGTCACTGTTGTCATCGAAAGTTGCTTGGACGGTATCACACAATCACTAATTTCGCACTCCCAAAAAATTAAATAACTGACATTTATAAAATGTCAAAAATTAAAAACCAAAATACAAATTTTCCATAAAATCAACAAAATAAACCAACGAAACGAACCAAATAACCAACACAAACACTAATACAACAATTTAAAACACTTCCAACTAATAAACTTCGCGGAATTCGACGAATTGGCTACTCTCGAACGACGTAGAAATTATGACGTGATCTAGCCGACGAACCTAAATGTTACCGAACGAACACACTATTATAAGAATAAAACACAGTTTATGTGGAACGATGTTTATTCCGTCCGCCTTTTTCGTTTAAAGGTGACGGATTAATAATAAATTAAAATGTTTTCCATCGCCTTGACTCCTTAAACAACCGTCGTGCGGCGACAGTCGTCTGTAGCGATCGAGTGGGTAATATTCGCCCCCTTTTAATAGGTACGATCATCAATGCCTTTTCGAAAGACCTGCGTACCGAACGGTGCCCTATTGCTGTCATCCCCGGTAAACTTGCTTTTCAAGCAGGATAATGCACGCCCCTACGGTGCAAAGAACTTCAGAAGAGAAAGACCAAGATTTATCCACTAGGAAACTGCAAACAATCAGCAATGCAATAATTATTGGATCCTTGAGGTTATGCAAAATGAAACTTTAATGGTAAGATACGTTTATTTCTTTTTTTATTCTCACATTGGCCTACTGCGGTCTGATTACCGCTACTGTTAATAGTAATAATGAATGATCATAATATGTAAAACTTATTTATACTATTCGATACATTGTTTGCAGTTACGTTAGGACTTTAAACTTGATCATTTAGTAGTTTTTAACATTAAATTATGCTGTTCAAAATTTCAATGCCTTGCATACAATTAACATAGTTAACAGGTTGATTATTCACGTACATTGCAAATAACACTGGGGAACAATTTTCAACATAATTCCTGTTGACTTCGATTTTCTACCTGCTTTAGACGTAAATGGGCATGCTGATTTCAAAACTGCCATCAGTTTTCTTCTATCACGTAAAGTTATCATAATATTCGTTTTAGTATTGATTTTTAGAAAAATTCTTTTAACATTTTCCCTAAAGCAATAGTTTGTTGCGACAAGATGATTAAAATGCAGCCCGGAGTGTACTGAATAGAATAAAGGTGTTTGCAATTTGCATGCTGATAATGGATCATCGAATTGCTAATAGTGTTGCCGTTGGCGCGACTAATATGAATTATGTTGAAGAGGCACGTGAATTTTCCAATTGTTTTATATAATGATTAATTTTTTGTTAACCGTCATTCTGTTATTTTCATAAGTAATATCACAAGAGAGAGAATAAATTGAGAATAATTCGACAGATTTTCGAAAACTTGTTGCCAGGGAATAGACACGAGAGCCCGTAGGGCTCGAGTGGCTATTCCCAAATGGCAACAAGTTTGACAAAATAACTGGAGAATTATTTTCTAATTAATTCGCACTCTCGAGTGGTATTCGAAAGATTATTTTTTAATGTTTGAATCGAAAATGCAACATAATAAATACAGTTTAACAATTTAAAATAAAACTGGTGACAGATGTCAGATAATTCTCAGTTATAATACAACGAGTAGTCAAAGATTGTCGAATATTTTTATGAATGGTCATTCGCTTTATGAACACCATGAGTGCGCAGCACGAATGGTGTTCGGAAGCGTATAATGACCATGAATAAAAATATTGTACAATCTTTGACAACGAATTGTATTCAACAGACTATTCAATTCACCAAATCAATGATTAAAATGAAATATTTCAAAATCTAGTTCGAAAATTTGAGTTACACATGATTTCATTTCCATAGCAACCGGTAAAAAAAGTTGTTATTTGAATATTTTCTGACAGTAATGGAAAGTGTGTGCAAAAGATTTGGAGAGAGATCTGATGCAGAAATCAATGTAGATATTGGAAGAAACGTGCCGGAAAATACACGGAAGTCACGAGAGTCGGTATGGCGTCAGTTCTCTCAGTTTTTGGAAGAAAAAGACTACTCTTTGACACCATCTGTCACATCTGCAGAGTTAAATATTATTCTGAAGAGTTGGGCCGTTAATATGAGGAAGAGAGATGGGTCGGAATATAAGGAAGGTGTGGTCAAGCATTTATGGAACAGTACTGCGAAAATGGTGCAAGAAATGTATTTCAATAAGTGGAATATTGAGATTAACCAACGCCATCTTTATTTTACAAGCCGTGAACTAAGAAATTTGGCAGCAGTGTTGCTAGGCGGACATTTTGCATTCTTCAGTTCAGCATTGCATCATTGAGTTGTTGATATTGTTATAAAGTGCAGTTAACGTTAGATAGTTGTGGTATTTCCAAACCTGTGTGTATTTATCAGAATATTTAACTCAATAATTTGATATTCGACAATATAGAAAGTAAGTACATTTAACCTTTGGTTCATGCTTTTCACATGAAAACTTTTTAGATGACTAGAAAATGTTGTGTCCCAAGCTGCAAATCGAATTACGAAAGTGTTTCCGTAAAGGGGCAAGCTGCAGTTACTACGTTTTCATTTCCAAAAGATGAAGAAACGAAAAAGAAATGGCTTCGAGCTATCCCGAGGAAAAATTGGCAGCCTACGAAGTATTCATCTGTTTGTATAAAACATTTTAACGAAAATGATGTTATATTAGATCAGATATACAAAAACGGGTCAACTGTTACTACGTTGCTATTAGCACACCCAAAATAAAAGGAAGACGCTGTACCCACAATTTTTCAAAATCTTCCAGTTTATCTGTCTTCAACAACGCCATCTTTATTTACAAGCCGTGAAGCCATGCTTGGCAACACCGCATTAATGCACAGAAGTAGGCCGGGTATCATTGCACGTCGGTTGCAATCGAAACTTATTAAAAAATAACTAACATGAAATGATCCATACTACATCATTATTCTGATAGTATTAAGAAATAAAACAAAAGTTAGTAAGGGCAGGAAATTTTATTTTGTGGTATTTATTAAACATTAAATGACATTATTTACAAATAACATATTTTTAACGTTTATTCTTCTCTTTTGTTAGCGTAGCTAATTTCCTTTTTTTCTCTAAATTTTTAGTGCCATTTGTTTCTTTTGAATATTTTGTGTAGTTATTCAACAGAATATTTGCAAAAACAGAATACAATGTTTTAAACAATCTAGAAACATCGTTGCCACACAGACAATGTAATTCAAATTGTTAAAAAAAGTTATTGGAATTTAAGCTTAACTGTGTCAGTTGAATTAAAATGCCTTTTTGACAGGAAGATTGCAAAAATTTTGTTTCCCACACGCTATTAGCTACAATATATTCTAACAAAGCATACATATGAAAGAAAACACACTTAACATGGTAACTTGGTACACTTAAGCCACCTCGCTGTAAAAAGTCAAAATATTCGTTGCAAACATTACTGCCGCGTCCTTCCTCAAATAAAAAAACACAGGCAGTACATTCCAGTTTTTTGCAAACAGATCGTGCTCCATAGCCACAAACATATATGCAGCTTGATTCCTCGATTTCACATAATTCAAGATAATTTAAAGTTATAATGGGGCGAAATTGATCAATGTCAACATTATATAAATTTGATTCAGTACTTTCATTAGCAAAGTTGCTAAAGCATGCTTCTTTTTTATTGATCATTTTCAAAATATGTCTTATTCGTAATTTGTTTTCTGATTCAATTACTTGCCTAACTGATACATTATAGTTTGATCCAGATAGTCGTCTGTACATTCCAAACCTTTTCTCTAACTTGTCTGTTTGAAATTTCCCCAAGAGTACATATGAAACATTAAATTTTGTTACAGCATCGTTAGCAATTTTACATAACACTTGAGATGCTCTTCTTATTGCTTCAAATGTGTCGGAGCTTAAGCCAGCTTTGTCCTTGAAAGACTGCCATGCTTCTATCCAAGACAAAAAACGTTTCAAAAACAATAACTTTTCATCCTCAATACTACAAACTGGTCCTGCCCATTCATTTCTTTTTATTTTTCCTACGATAGGGTTTTTAGAATTTACAATATCCCACCAGATGCGAAAAATTTGTAAAAAATTTGCAGTATCTGTACATTTTTCTTCCGTTTGTAAAGCAGCAATAGTTGACATATGAAAAACATTATCCACTAACAAAACGTTTTGTCTCTCTAAATTCGAGGGATACAAAGTTTTATAACTCAACTTATATGCTTTTTTAATTAACTTATTTTGCTCGTCCTTGAAAAATAGTCGCAAATGTTCGAAACATGCATACCGTTTTATTGTATAATTTTCAAAATCAGGATATATTAAAGTGTGAAAAGTATCTTTTTTGTTCAACCAGTTATTCCTAACATTTTTAAAAATGTGAACAGTGTCATACGATAGGTAAGTATTAATATCAGGGATGCATTGATTTGGCATAGATTCGTTTGAAGAAATTAAAGTGAACATATTCTGATTTATTCTATTGTTATCAGTTAGTATCGCAACTATAGGAAAACCACATTTTTGAACAAATTCAATTACCTCATTAACGAGTATCTTTAACTGATCTCCTGTTGTGTTATTCACAGGAACTAGTCGAATAACTTCACTAAAATTACCAAAAGCAGAAGAGATCATAAAAGTTTCAATAGTTTTTGCCAGATCCTTAGCATTATTTTCTGAACTGCCAACAATTCCATTGGCTTTAAAATCTAACTTAGATTTCACATAAATTTCATCAATTTGTAATATTGTATATTTTTCTCGAACAGTCAAGTTTTTGGAAATTTGTTTCAAATAGTGACTTGTATTTGAAAGATTTTTGTCTGGTTTTACATTAAATCTAGAAGATATTTGTTGTAAATATCGTTTACTAGGCAGCAGCAAATGATCTTGTAAGAGCATGTAACAAGACAATGAATATGAATAAGCCATAAATGCAAACAAAATAGTTGCTGGGGAATATTTTCATCTTTTTAACAATATCATGTTTAACTGATCAATTAAAAGTTCCAATTGTTTTTTATGTTGATAGTCTTCCATTTCTTCAGCTTTTTCGTTACACATAACTAAATTTTCATACGACTTTTGCAAGAAAAATTCAAAAGATCAAGTCCTTAAATTGTGTTGACTTACGTTGGCATACCTAACTAATATATTTTCAAGTTGCGACCATCGAGATAATTTTAAATCACAAGGGAGAATCCAGTTCAAATCGTGAGCAGAAATTTCTTCTTTTCCAATAAAGAGTTTTAATGTTAAATCACTTTTCACAAGAACACTACATAAAATTTCGGCGGCACTTAACTCAGTTTCACTTTCAGAAGAACTATTAGAACACTCAATATTTAATAAATACAGCCAAACACCAAAGTTGCTCTTAATTTTAAAGTTCCACTTTGTTTCACTGTTTATACCATTTAGTTTTGTTTGAAAAGTGTCAAGAAAATTTGTAAAGTCATTTATAATATCAGATTTTACATTTTCTTCAATTTTTCCAGCTTCTTTTGATTGCAACGCTTTCCTTCTTACTTCAGGGTCTTTTCGTCTAACTACTGTTGAAGTTGAAGACAGATAAACTGGAAGATTTTGAAAAATTGTGGGTACAGCGTCTTCCTTTAATTTTGGGTGTGCTAATAGCAACGTAGTAACAGTTGACCGTTTTTGTATATCTGATCTAATATAACATCATTTTCGTTAAAATGTTTTATACAAACAGATGAATACTTCGTAGGCCGCCAATTTTTCCTCGGGATAGCTCGAAGCCATTTCTTTTTCGTTTCTTCATCTTTTGGAAATGAAAACGTAGTAACTGCAGCTTGCCCCTTTACGGATACACTTTCGTAATTCGATTTGCAGCTTGGGACACAACATTTTCTAGTCATCTAAAAAGTTTTCATGTGAAAAGCATGAACCAAAGGTTAAATGTACTTACTTTTTATATTGTCGAATATCAAATTATTGAGTTAAATATTCTGATAAATACACACAGGTTTGGAAATACCACAACTATCTAACGTTAACTGCACTTTATAACAATATCAACAACAACTCAATGATGCAATACTGAACTGAAGAACGCAAAATGTCCGCCTAGCAACACTGCTGCCAAATTTCTTAGTTCACGGCTTGTAAAATAAAGATGGCGTTGGATTAACCCATTTAGTGAAGCTGTATTCAAAACATCGAGAGAGGCTAGAGATGCTACTAGACGAAAATTACAGGCGCTTCCAGAAGAAAGAACCAGCAGCGCAGTAGCTCTGTCTGAAAAAGAATATCAAAAAATTGTTGAAGTTTTCGACGAAGATAGCCCCGATGGACTTCAAAAGAATTTTTTTTTCATTGTCTCCTATGAATTAGCTTGGCGAGGTGGAGAAGGGGCTCAATGTCAAACTTACTTCTTTAAGGAAGAAATTAACAATGAGGGTCTTCCTACAGGGCGTGTAGAATATAATTCTATTTTTTCCAAAACTGCTCAAGGCGGTGCAAAACGTTTAACTGAAAGTAAATGGTTGATAACCAATGAAAATGCGAAAATTTGTCCTATAAGGTAAGTCCATGGTTTCTTCCTTTTTTAATTGATTTATAAATATCGGATAATTATAGACTGTACCATAAGCTGTTGTCCAAGAGAGGCAGCAATGTCAAGACCGAGAGGATGTTTTTAACGCCTAACCCATTTTGGAATTCTAATGGAAAAAATTATTGGTACAAGAATTCCCCTGTGGGTGTAAACGAAATTGGAAAATGGGTGAAAACATCGGCAGAAAAAATAGGATTGGACACTAAAAAAAGAAAAATATCCAATCATTCAATTAGATCCACTAGCGTATCGTCATTGGCCAAAGCAGGTGTTGGCGAGCATCAGTTAATAAAAATCACAGGTCACAATAATATTAATTCAATCAAGTCTTATTTACAAATGGACAACGAACATCACAGGACAATTGTTGAAAAAATGAGAACTACTACGTCGACAACGGTGGCGACTGAATTGCCCAACAGCAGGGAGGGTAAAATTTGTGATGTTGAACATTCGTTCAAAGGAGGAATTTTTCAGAATTGCAACAATGTTCATTTTTCAAATTGTTCAGTTAATTTTGTAACAAAGTAATAATTTTCTTAAATAAAAATAATAATCAAGTTACTTTAAAATATTCACTGCAACCACTAGTGGAATATCCAGTTATATTTTCACTAATGAAATATTCGCTGGAATTTTCTGTTGTTAGGATACGAAAGTAAATATCTGCTATTTTATTGGATAATATTTGAAAAATGATTTTGTGAATTGAATAGTCAGCAATATAGGTCGTGGATAGCCACATTTTTTTATCATATACAATATTATAAGTGTGATTATTTTGCCGGCAAAATTTAATTATTATTAAGAAAGTTTATTGCTTGGCAATTTCGCGAATGACAGTGACAGATAAAAACAACTAGCCCTTGGGCGAGTTGTTTTTTGACATTGGCATGAGCGAAATTGCCTAAAGCAATAAACTTGAGTAGAATAATCATTAAATTTTGCCAGGCAAAATTATCTCACGAATGAAATTTGACATGACTATTTCATGAAACAGGCAAGACAAATCAATTTTATTTTAAATATTTTTCCTGGGCGATTAATGCTGTTGTATTCCACATTGATTTTTTGACACTAGTTTCTTTGCAGTTTTCTCCGTTATTTTTTTTTTCATGTTAAAAGCCCAATCTTGTAATATTTTTGCTATTTCATCAGGAGTTGTCGAAAATAAATCATAATGCCGCTGTTCACAAAATTCGCTGAACTGCAACCATATTGAATTTTTAGTTTTAACAGTGTTGAGAGGGATAACGTTGGCAGTGAACGCTTTAATATTTGCAATTGATAAATCGCCAAATCTATTTTTATTTTCACACATTTTTATAACTGACGTTTCAAAAATATTATAATAACAGCGACTTGATGAATCGGTTACTATGTTTGTCAAAAACAAAGAAAAATTTGCCGCTGAAAAACAGCTCGGTTGCTTCATTCTAGCTTTCCATTGGTTCAGCAGCACTGGCAAAATTTTTATTTTGAAATTTTGTCGGTACGAAACAATTTTTTCGTTAAAAAGATGGATTTTGATTGGACGAAATTTGCATGAATGAAATAGTCACGGTGATTTATATGTAGACACATTTTTTTGTCAAGTGGAATTTTGATGTTACTGATTTCTCATTCAATTTGACAAAAAAAACGTTAATCCTGGTGTAATTATAATTTTGAGATATTTAAGGTAAATGAAAGCAAACAACGGAGCAAAATAGATGTCATAATTTGACATAAATACTACCCGGAAACCGACTGTGCGATTTCATAAAGGACAGTTAGTAGATGAATTCTGCATAATTTCCCACTCGAGGACCATAATTTTTAATTTGTTATAAACAATTTACAAGAAAAAATTGCGTTTTTTTTAGTTCTTTGCTTGTAAAATGGAAACTAATGAAGCAACCTTACTGTTGTCAATAGACGAATTGTAGAGAATTAAATTATGAAGAGAATGAGATGTCGAATGTCCCAATCGAATAATTAGAACCGGAGAAAACCCGGAAAACCCGGAAAATTTAGTGTTTTCTTAAAAAATTTACAATTCCACCATTTTTTAATTCTAAGAACTGAAACTTTGCATACAGATAACTATGTATATGTACTTTATGTGTGAGAAACTTCGATTCTGCCAAACTGACGGTTATTGCACAATCACCATTTCAATTTTTTTCTACGATATTTTCGCGGAGGGCTGGTTGCTCCTGTAGTTGTCCGATTTAAATTTTAAAAACAGAATTAAAAACTAGACGTGCACAGCAACAAAACGTTGATTTTCGTTTTTCCATAGAATTCGGCGAAATAGGTGAAAAACGGTCGTGAATATGAGTAAAAAAGGTCGAGCACAAGAAAATGGTCGAGTAGTGGGGGAAGACTGTCCGCTGAGGGGAAGCACTTGATATAGGAATAGAACCGGGCTGCACTTTCCCTCACGGGCTGTCGCCCCCCACTACTCGACCACTTTCGCGAGGTCGGCCGTTTTTACTCATATTCACGACCGTTTTTCACCTATTTCGCTGCATTTTATGGAAAAACGAAAATCAACGTTTTGTTGCTGTGCACGTCTAGTTTCCAATTCTGTTTTTAAAATTTAAATCGGACAACTACAGGAGCGTAATCGCGTAAACCGGTGTATATCAAGGAAAATTCAAAGGAGGTGCCCCTATGGCCCAGTTAACCAAACTGACCTTATTTTGTTTTAATTCATGTATCGAATGTTTTACCAGAAAAAAGTAGTCATTTGACCCGATTAATTAAGCCATTGTCGATATTGGAGAATCAGCAAACCTCACTGGAAAATCAATCACAATATTATAAAATTATTAGTACTGGGTCTGGGAAAGAATAGGGTGATTTCCCCAGTAATGGACACCCAAGAAAAATCTCAAATTCAAGAATTCGCAAAAACTATGATATTTTATTGAGGCAAATTTGAAATACGCCCAAGTGTAGTAAATTTTATGTGCTTTATTTTAGCATACAGAATGTCCTAAAAGTCGGCATCATCCATTTGATGGATGATACGCCAGCTCATAACTGACCAGCATATCAAAATATGACCTAAGTGAAAAATCGTTGGTTTCCGAGATATTGGTTTTATTTTTGAACTGTGATCAATAGAAAGGCTATTCAGGGTTACATAACAAAAGTTAGAAACTTAGAATATTACATTTTGGAGCTGCAGGACTCGAAAAACTGACCCAAGTTATCGATTTTTACGAAATTAATAAAAGGGTCAATATCTCGATTTTCTTACTAAAATCACATTTTGATATACTAATCAGTCATGAGCTGACCTATCATCTCTCCAAGGGATGATGTCGACTTTTAGGACACCGTATATGTTTGAGTTTATAATTTCATATAAAAGTATAATTATTTTTCAATGATTTGTTAATTGTTGTCAAATGTGCCAGTGGTGGACATGCTATTAACAATAATGGCTACATACTGGATGAGTAATGGACACCTTTAACACGTTGACTGCCAGGCTATGCTGCAAATTTTGAGTCTCCGGGGCCTTTATTATATTTTATCAAAAACAGCTAGTTCTTATTCTTTTCTACCAAATAATATTTTTTTGCTTTCAAAAAATAATTTTTATTTCATATTGGTTTCTAAAGTGACGCGTTTTCGCCTATTTACGGTACGAAAAGTAGATCTTTAAAGTACTTTAAAGTAAAACTTTAAAAGTCCTAGAACTTCAAAATTTCACCTCACTTTTTTCCATGACAACTTCAAATGACAATTTATCGGAACCGAACATATAAAAGGTCCAATTTACAGTTGATTCTTCCACAACAGGAGATTTGGAGATTCCGACAATATTCTTCTCTGACTGCAATATAATGTTTGAGCATCTCTTCTTATTTTCAATTAAACCCTTTAAATAACTTTCAGCCATAGTATAACTCTTCCGTCCCTTATGCCTTTTAATATTGACCCAGGTTGCTCCGGCGTCTGCGAACATAGTAGCTGAGATACGTCGGAAACAATGCCCTGCGTACCTACCTTATTTGAAAAATAAACCAAGAGGACATCTTCATTCACAATCGAAATATTCTTTCCCTATTTCCAGTCACAGAACATCTTGTATTCCTTTTAGTTTTTTTTTTTACCTGATCAGCCTCATTTAGAATATAGGAAACGTAACGAAAAAATAAAATTTTAATTTGTCATTAAGTAAACAAACTTCCGTTCTATGAGAATTGCTCATCGCTTACTTATAATTATTACGCAGTTGTTATTCAAAATAAAACGTCAACATTTCTGTTTACAATAATTTTCCTAGTCATATCCATTACGTTGTAATGCAAATATAAGGAAATTGTTGATGAACTCTTTCCACCAAGTTCCATTATGTCCATAAATGTCAATAGTCAGGTTGTAAAGATTACAATAATAAAAAAACAAATAAAAAACAATAACTTAACACGTAAAATATCCAGTATTAAATAAAATTTTGTATGTTTCTACGAAAATTGACTTTGAAGGCGGTCGTACTTTAAAGTTTCACTTTTCGTTCTAGATACATAAATAACTATTTTTTTTCAAATCACCTTGAAATCACGTTATTAAATTTATTTGTTCATCATTGTTCATCAAATAACGCATAGATTGTATTTAAATCAGGCTGTATAAACACAAAATTTGAATTTTTATATATTACGAGAAGTGTTTCTAATTTTTGTTTAGTCGTTAGAATCAAGTCAGCGGATTATAAGTTGATATGAAATACGATTCAGTAAATTCTGCAAGTAAATATCTTGCGAACCCTGCCCAGGGTGAACAAGTTTGCATAACGGGTGCAGCAGGTTGTTTCCCTGATGCAGATGATATTGACCAATTTAAACAAAAGCTATATGACAAAGTTGATATGGTGACGAATGACCAAAGGCGTTGGAAATTAACCCATCCAGAAATACCGCAACGTTCGGGTAAAATCAATCACATTACTAAATTTGATGCAGCATTTTTCGGTGAGAAATTATAAGTTGTTACATTTCAAGTTAAAAAAATTAAATTTAGGAATTCATTTCCGACAAGTTCACACGGTCGATCCAATGACACGTATTATGCTTGAAAAAACTTTCGAAGCGATTGTAGATGCGGGTTGTCATCCCCAAGAATTACGAGGAACACGAACTGGTGTATTCATAAGTACATCTTTTGTAGAATCAGAAAAGACATGGCTTTGCGATAAACTAGTTTCAAAGTATTGTGCGGTAACAGGATGCTTAAAGACCATGATAGCAAATCGTATAAGTTATTGGCTTGGTGTTGAAGGACCATCATTTGCAGCGGACACTTCTTGCAGCAGTTCATTGTATACATTACAAGAGGCTTACCGGGCTATTCGAGAAGGCAAATGTGATCAAGCCATAGTTGGTGGTTGCCACTTGTGTCTATTTCCTTCAGTTACATTAAAATTCAACAGGTAAATTGAACAGGATTTGATTAAAATTGTTTTCTAAGTTAATTTTAGAATGGGAGTGCTAAGTACCGACGGAGTTTGTAAGGCATTTGACGATGAAGCAAACGGTTATGTACGTTCAGAAGCGGTTGTTGTGTACTTTTTACAGAAAGCAAAAAATTCAAGACGAATATATGCCGAGGTATTATCAAAACAAAATTTTAATTTATTGCTAAAAATTTTTGAGTTTTAGATTTTGCACATGCAAACGAATTGCGACGGTTTCAAAGAACAAAGCATAACATATTTGTCAGGTTCAATGCATAAAGTTCTTTACAACCAATTTTATCAAGAATGTCCTATTAATCCTTCAACTTTAACTTTTATCGAAGGACATGTGACCGGTACAAAAGTAGGCGATCCCGAAGAAGTAAATTCTCTTCACGAAGTATTTTGTAAACATCGTAGCACACCTCTATACATAGGGTCTGTCAAGTCCAATATTGGGCATACAGAACCGGTCTCAGGTTTATGCTCCATAGCTAAAATTATAATCGCAATGGAGAATGGTTACATTCCTCCAAATATACATTACATTAAACCCAGAGAAACTATAAACGCCTTAAAAAGTGGTGAAATTACAGTAGCAACAGAGAAAGTGCTTTTGCCTGATAACAATGGTCTTTTCGGTAAGATTTTAGTTTAGTAGAATAAATCAATTTTCAATTCTTTTCTATAATAAAGCGGTAAACAATTTTGGATTCGGTGGGGCTAATGGTCACTTATTGCTGCGATGGAATTTAAAAGAAAAAAATAATAAAGGACTTCCTGAAGACGATTTGCCACGACTTGTATGCGTTAGCGGTCGGACCACTAATTCAGTTGCTAGAATTTTAGACGATTTGAAATCAAAAGCAATCGATGTTGAATATGTACGACTATTACATCAAGTTTTCAGGTTAATAGAGAATGAATATTCAATTTAGTTTATTGCGTATTTCATTTATTTTTAGGCAACGAATAGATGGGCATATATTTAGAGGTTTTGCTATTTTGACGAACCATCAAGAGGTGCATAGATCAATAAATTATTTAAATGCTAAACGTCCTCCATTAATATGTATTTTTACCAGTTTTGAAGTCGATTGGTTGAGTGTTAGTAATGAATTGTTGGGCATACCGCTTTTCATTGATATTATAACCAAGTAAGTAACGTAATAGTTTTACTTAAATTTAAATAAATTAATCAAGTTTAATCATTAATATAAACAGCGCAAACCCATGAAAATTTCCTCACAAAGTTTGGTTTTTAATAGTGAGATCGGACAAAAAGTTCGTATTATATCACAATTAATGCTACAAATAATATGTCGGTGAGATTTATCATGGTACTAGAAAAATCTATACTATAATCTTTACTCTCATTACACATGAACAAGTCGGGTTATGAAATGAAGTTAATAGTTCTTTTCCCAAATTTATACTTATACTTATATTTAAACCGTGACGTTAATTAATGATATTTGTTTTTTTATGATAACTAGATTACAGAACATTTTAACAACACGTAATATAAATATTACAAAAGTATTGATGGGCAAAATATCGGAAGAAAATGTATCTGTTCAAAAATTACTATATGTTATATTACAAATAGCCATCGTAGAATTTTTACAAATCATGGATATTCGTCCGGATTACGTCGTTGGTTGTGGTTTTGGGCAGCTAGCTAGTGCTTATGTGAATGAGACATTATCTTTAGAGGACACTCTATTTCTAGCACTTTCTATATCCCGAAATGATGTAGCAAATCAATTAAACAAACTACATTTCAAAACAAAATTTATGCCAATCATTTTGAATCTACTTATGGAAGAAAGCAAAGCAACAATATACAAAAAGAACTTTTGTATAGAAAGTATAAATAAGTTTGAGAAAATTTCAGAGAGATCATTAATTCTGGAAGTAGGAACAGGAAAACTACTATTATCCACATATTACAATCAAGAAATATTTAATTTAACATCCCAAAAAAAGAATAGTTTTATTAAAAATTTGTTAACTGAATTAGGACGACTTTATGCATCAGGCATCGATTTCAAGACTGAAAATTTGTACCCTGAAGTTGAATGGCCTGTAAGTCGAACGACTCCAATGTTATCCCATCTTATTACCTGGGATCACCAGGACGATTGGTTTGTATCTTTTCATGATAACGAAGAACAAATCAATAATGGACAATGTACGATTTCCGTAAATATTAATGACAAGGATTGGGCTTTTATAGCTGGCCATATAATTGATGGTAAGAATTAACATTTCATATTAATCAAATTTTCAATTTGGACTTTTAGGACGTAATATATTCCCAGGGACTGGTTATTTGTTTATGGTATGGAAGACACTTTCTAAAATGTTAAACATGATGATGGAAGATATGCAAATAGTCTTTGAAAATATTAGATTTATACGCGCGACTACAATTATTAATGATGAGAATATTAACTTCATTGTTATAGTGCGGAAAGGAGGGGGCAATTTTGAGGTATGTAGTACATATTATCAATATCATAATTGTTTTTTAAATGGAAATCATGTAGGTCCGTAAAAATGATGTGGTTATAGTAACCGGACAAGTTTTTATATCTGAAAAGTTTGCACAAGAAATTACAAATTTTCTTGTTTCAAATAAAAACGATGATCAGCTAACAATGAGCAAAATAGATATTTATAAAGAACTACGAATGAGAAGTTACAACTATAGGTAAACATAACATTCAGTTTGATTAAATTAAAATAGTTTTAATATTAATAGTTACTTAAATCATACATCTTAAAAGAGAGGGTGCGGCAGAATGGATGGTTGTTTTTGGGGAGGGTAGTATACGCGCATGGAGGGGAGTATAGCGTTGTAGCTAAGATCGGCCAACTGGGGGTGAAACATTATTTGTTAGTCGCAATGGTTATCTTGACGATCACCATAGAAACTGGAGATGACGCCTTCGGGGGAAAATACAACACACAAATTGCATTGAGATTCTGGCTGTGTGTGTTGTGGCACAATCCTGTTGGAACCAAGCATATCT
Organism: Dascillus cervinus; assembly: GCA_949768715.1. Taxonomy (NCBI): domain Eukaryota; kingdom Metazoa; phylum Arthropoda; class Insecta; order Coleoptera; family Dascillidae; genus Dascillus; species Dascillus cervinus. The sequence goes on along the minus strand of OX458318.1, from coordinate 16,773,308 downwards.
TGTGTTGATTTCCCGTCGTCGCAATTCCGCCAATAAAAAAATTTCCAAAATGAAACATAACAGTTACAGTTGCTTCTGCGGCATCTTCAAAAAATAAAGCCCAATCAAGCCAAGATCGTTCACAGCACACCAAACTATCACGTTGGAGCTGTGAAGTGGCCGCTGCTGAAGTTCACGGGGATTTTCTGCAGCCGAATATCTGCAGTTCTGCTTATTAACATAACCGCGAACCTCATCGCTCATCATGATTACTGGTTCATCGTCAGTAAAAATTGCTTTCATATTTTGGGCATACTGCAAGCATTGAGCAAAATCTCTTTCATTCATTTCCTGGACAATCATAAGCTTGTAAAGGCGAAAGTCTAGCCCAATTACTCTCTTTATGAATCTATGTTAAGACAGTTGACGAGTCACTCTTTGGGTAAAATTCTGCTCTCGTCCAAATAACTATTGTGACTAAAAAATGGCGTCTTTCCCCGAGTTGACCGACCTTAGCCACAATGCTCGACTCCCCTGCGTTCGCGTAAATTACCCGTACCAAACATACCCGGTCATTGTGCTGTACCCTGTATATTATAATTTTGTTGTTATAGACTACAAGTCACAGGAAGTTAGTAGCAAATGATATTTAATAATTATTATAACGTGGCCTCAAAAAAACTCTGCGGTATGTAGGCTTATGTTCACAACTGTAACCTACAAATGCCCGAAAGCTATATAAATAAATTTTTAGTATTTATTACAGTAAATGCTGAATTTGCCCATCACATACTCCGAACTATTTAACAATTAAACACTTTAATACATTATCGAACAGCAATAGAGCATAGTTTATTCAGAGGTTTGAAATTTTACTCAAGATGACATCAGTTAACCACAACATACATTATCACTGTCAATTGCAATCATCAGCCTTTTTAGCCACAGATTTTTGAACACACGTTAGTGCATGTTTATTATTATTTAGATAAATGTTTAACTGTTTCAGGAATGAATTTTGCGGCATAGAAAAATGTAATAATACGGCGACAGCTGGTTTGATTCAATGGACCGGAAATTGGGTTACATTTCTAGATAATATGATGCAATTGAGTATTTTACAAACTAATTCTCGAAAATTGCAACTAGCAGTAAATATTCAACGATTAGCCATTGACGCACCTGCTCATCTAAAATATATAAATGAATCACGTGACAATTTTAATGTGCCAATTCGCAATTATCCTGAATGTGGAATTATCAAGTCAGTAGCCGTAGAAATAAAAGGATTATGTATGAGTCCAATTAGGATACGAGAATTCTGCAAAAAACCTGTTTTAGAAACTTACTGTTTTATACCAAATGAAACAACATTGATGATTGAACAAGCAATTCGGGTAAATATGCAAATAGTTATAGAAAATATCCGTACATTGAAAGTAAAAGTTGTCGAAAAAATTGATGTCAACATGGCGAGTGGCTTAGAGTTATTAACTCCATTAATTGCTGAAGTACTAGATAGTCAACCTTTAATACAATCTGAACTTGTTATTTTATCTGAAAAACCGATGAAAGTTTTAAATGCTACTGTTGAAATTAAAGAGTTGCTGACAGAGAGTGATTGCACCGTGGTTATCATCACCAAAATTTTTAATAATATTACAGTAAGTTGTTTATTGTTTTTAATGAGTTATTCAACTTAACTTTGATTGTAGAGTATGCAGAAAATATTTAATATACTGAAACCTGATGGATTTCTTATAACTCGTGAAAACATAGATTTTGATCACAAGTTACTAGATGCTTACTCTGAAATAGAACTTGTAACAGTATACACCAATATGCAAGAAAAGCTAATTATGGCGCGTAAACGTAAAAAATGTAATAATGCAAAAATTGTGAAAATATCTGATAATACCAAAGACTGGTTGCCGAAATTACAAGAAGTTATAAACAGCGATTGGAATGTAATTATTTATTCAGAAAATGACCCTTTTAGTGGTATTCTAGGATTAAACAATTGCTTACAAAAAGAACAAACCGACTGTAACCTACAGTGCTTATATATTGCAAATACTGCTCCTACGTTTGATCCCAATAGTTTATTTTATAAAACGCAACTTCAAAAAAGTCTTTCTATAAACGTTTACAAAAATTCTCAGTGGGGTACATATAGACATTTATTATTGGAGACTACTACTCGATCACGAGATAATGAACATTTTTACATCAATACTACCATTCCAGGTGACATTTCTAGTCTATCGTGGATTGAGGGCCCTATTCGCAGCGATACCGTATTAGAGGGAGGAAAAACTTTAGTGCTTGTAAGCAATTCTATTTAAGCAATATTTAGAATCTGTTATTAATATATTACAGGTTTATTATGCTGCTTTGAATTTTGAAGATAATCAAATGATGTTAGGACGATCTACTAAAGAATGCCTTACTCCAAAGAGAATTGCTGAAACCGAATGTGTCTTGGGACTTGAATTTGTTGGACGGGACACAAAGTAATTAATATATAAAGTTGAACAGACATTTCTGAGTTAGCGATGGGTCAGTTAGTGATTTTTGTTTATAGTTGGCAGGTAAAAAAGTCACTATTCTATAATTGACAAATTGTATACTCTAAAATGCTACAAAATTATCTCTACCTCTCGCTTTCTCGCGATTGAATCGATAGGGAGTCAAAAAAGAAACTTGATCATGAAAGCCCATGAACTGAATGTCACATAATTAGTAATAGCTTAAGTGCATTTGAGATTGGCCTTAACTAGTTCGCACAATTTTGAGATTGAATGTCATGTTTCTATGAAAAACACTGCTGATTGGTAAAAAGAGTATAAACTTGCACTTATATCTAACGTACAAACGCAATTTTATAGACTATATGCCAAGAAATATTACACAAGGGGCAATATTTATTTACAATTTGGTCCATTCTAGTGGCTTCGTTCAACACAATCCCATTTTCAGCGCAAGACTCTATGAATTGTTTCAGTTATATTTTTTTAACTTTCAATATTTTTCGGAACATTCTTTCACCTGGTGTTGAATTGTGTCATTTGAGGACATTCCACAACGAGTTTTAGGATTCTTTTTCTGTGATCAACGGTTTATAAAAATCAATTCGATGATTAGATAAACTGATAAATTAAGAATAATATTGCAGAGTCTGCGGCAAAGTAGATGAGGCGTGGCTGGAATGGTTCAAATGAATTTTTCCAGTGCCTTGCTAGTAAAGTAATAATGGTGTAGCCAAAAAGTAATCCATCGTATAGCATTTTTGAGATAAAACCTATTTCCGATAGTTTAAAAATTCTGAAAATTGGAAGCAACTTGTAAAAATTAATTCTGATAGTGATTTATTATCAAACTGTTATAGCTATCGGGAATTTGTTTTCGCAATCTCACTCACATTACAGCGTAGGTTTTAATAAAAGGTAAATTGCCATTGAGATTTAAATAATAACTGAATAAATCGGATTCTAACATCGTTTATTGTATTATTGCCTAAATTACCTATATCAGAAATCTTAAATGACAGCCTCGTAGAGGATACGGTTAGAATTATAAAGGTAATTTATAAGCGTCTGTAATAAAAACATTTACAGAAGAACATCCGGCACAAACTGGGTCTCATCAACAACCTAGAATATTCAGAGCTGTATGCAAGTATTTTATTAAATGGAAAACCATCCAATACTTTTAATTTTTTGCGTTGGGCAAGGTCATATTGGCCGGTTTATTTATTTCTTCATTGAGGGCAATAAAAACATCAAAGGTTTTAATTGTGTTTACTAAACCAAAAATTTTAAATCCGGGTCTGAAGTGAAAAGTACCTGCGTGGTACGGTTTCTGTTTGCGGATACGGTTAGTAGGTAATAAGTAGATTTACTATTCCAAGGGAAAAGTTGTAAATATGTACCTACTTATTAATTTAAATTCGTACGGTATCAAGCTATTTATTATTATTTATTTATAGAGGTAATCGATTAATGGGTATGGTAACAAGTGGCGCGTTGTCAACTGTAGTTGCAGGCGACTCTAATTTATTGTGGCCCGTTCCCGAAAAATGGAGTATGGAAGATGCAGCGACCATACCTGTAATATACAGCATATTATTATATGTTTTTCATTCCCTAATTGATAAAAAGACGATGGGTAAAACTGTACTAATTCAAACGGGAAGTAGCAGCTTTGGGCAGGCAACTATACGGCTGGCCTTACACAATGGAATGGTGGTATTTACAACAGTTGAAGATCAAAAGCAAACAAATTTCATTAAGGAAAACTTCAGGCATATAAATGGTAATTCACGTAGTATTGAAAACTAAATTAAACGTTTATTAATTTTTAGAACGAAATATTTTTAATTCATCCAGTACTATTTTCGAACAACAAATACTGCATGAAACAAAAGGCCAAGGTGTTGACTACATTTGCAATTTCTCTGAAAAAAATCTTGACTCATCATTGAGATGTCTTGCTACTGGAGGAAAGTTTATTAATGTTGGAGATACTGACACGTTATCAAGAGCATCAATGAATTTAAATTTTTTTGAAAATGGTCGAAGTTTTCATGCCATTTCGTTGGAACGGTTTTTTAAAGAAGCACCTATTAACAATCAACTATTAAGAAATCTGCTATCAAACGGTATTGAAAATGGTTCTGTGAAACCATTAGCAAGAACCGTATTTCAAACTGATATGATTGAACAGGCGTTCAGATATATGATGGGAGAAAAACATACTAAAAAAGTTTTGATAAAAATAAGAGATGAAGTTAAAGTAACTGACAATACTGGTTGTAAATTGATAAAAAGTGTTCCAAGGTATCGTTGTAATCCAGATGGTGTTTATATTATAACGGAAGGCTTGGATGAATTTGGTTTGGAGTTAGCTAATTGGTTAGTTTTACATGGTGCTAGAAAATTATTAATAACATCAAGGCACAGTTTTACAACTGGTTACCAGAAATTTCGTATGAGGTAAATATATATTTTTTAAATTTCTTTAGCATCCCGAACAAAGGATTACTTTTCGAAAATGTAATGCAGAAAACTAGATAAAAGTTGTCTATTTAGTTAACTTTAAGTTAAAAAAGAAATTCTGTTTTCAATGAGTTATCATAGTTCATAGATATGACACTACTATTCAGGGTGATTTTATACGATGATCTGGTACGTTAAAAGAATAAAATTTAACTAAATTTGCCTATCCAAAAATACAATACGGGCCCCAAAATCTTTATTTGTTTCTGGACATTTTGATGTTTCTTGGAAAATTTGTTTTCCTGATTATTTGAATTATTTGTTACACATGATAAATTAATTAAAAAATTCATTCTTTAAAAAATAATTAAATTTCTGTCTAAACAGTTGAGTGCGCTGAACGCGACCATTGTAAACTAAATGGTAACTCATACTGATGGTGAGGGGTTGTCTACCTTTGTCCCTACGAGCTCTAAACCCCATCTCAAATCGTCCCGTTTCATTGCCCCACCCATTATATTCTGTAACAAGTTTATAATATGGCATGTTCTAAACGAATGGAAATATTTATCTTATACATAAGGCACGATCTCTCGTAATGAAGATGTCCACGGCGAATTGTAAAATCGGTCGTTTTCTAAATGACTGAGCAGAATTTTTACAATTGGACTAAAAATTTGAGGCGTTTTATAAAACGCGGAATAGCTCTCAGTCTTATTGTAAAAGTATCATATGCACGATTATTTTTACAATATACGTAGAATGAGTCAGGCGTATTATAAAACGACCGTTGACGACTCGGGCGAAATTTGCGCGGTCTGAGAAATAAATAGCGTTTTGATTAGTTCAGCAGTTCGTCAAAACTCTGACAACCCGCGTGGAAAGTATCTAACTCAAGTCAAACCTTATAAAACCTGAACTAACCAACCTGACCTAAACCAACGGGTTCGTCAGGTCAGGTTTTATAAGGTTCGAGTCGGGTTAGATACTTTCCACACGGGTTTTCAGAGTTTTGACCAGGTTTTATATGGTTTGACTCGGGTGAGATAGGTTTGTTAGTGTTTTAGTCCTCCAACCTGACCTGAATACAACTGTCCAGTCTAAATAAAAAAACAAGCAAAATTTAAAATCATTTTTTTAATAAGACTGAGCTATTCCGCGTTTTGTAAAATGCCTAAAATTTCCAGTCAAATTGTCAAAATTCTCCGTTCATTCTACATTTTACAATCTGCCCAGTCATTTAGAAAACGACTGATTTTACAATTCGCCGCCGACAGAGATATTTCAACTTACGGCTCAGGCTGATTCCTTTAAAAAAATTGAAAATATCACCATTTGATATCACATACCCGGTATATAAGTCAGATATTTGGTTTATATTAAAAGAAACACATCCTTAAATTTTGAAAGGGCGATCCGGGAGGTCTGGAACACTATATAATTGAAAATTAAATAAGAATACTATCATAGTAGTAGAAAAAGTAATGGCTAATATTGAACACCACCAAATGTTTCTTTATAATTTGCTACCTCTCTACCAGACACTCAATAGAACGTGTAAGCGTCTTCATATTTACTGAACGATATGAAGTGTGCCAGTTCTTCTAAATAGCGCATATAATATATCTAATTTATTTTATTTAATAGATCCTGGAAATTATATGGAGTTCATGCTCAAATTTTTACAATTAACATTATTACTAAAGAAGCCTGTATAAAGTTAATTAAAAGAGCAAATATTTTAGGAACGGTTGACGCCATTTTTCACAATTTCAATAGTTTAACGGTTACAGCAAACATTCCGTTTGAAGATCAAACTGTAACAAACTTTGAGGAAAATTTCACTTCGCAAGTTTTGATAATTCAGCATTTAGATAACATAAGCCGAAGTTTATGTTCACAGTTAAGGTAAATCAAATTGAAATAAATTTTCAAGTAGGTGAAATTAGTTGTTTCAGACATTTTGTAACCTTTTCATCGATGGCATGTGGAAGAGGTAATGAGGGTCAAACTAGTTTTGGAATGGCTAGTTCCGTTATAGAGCGAATTTGTGAACAGCGCAAGAAAGATGGATTCCCTGGTTTAGCAATTCAGTGGGGTTCAACCAGTGACGTAATATAACTTAGTCAATTAAAGTCACCCAAAAAATATGATTATTTTTAGATTGATATTGTCAATAATACGAAAGAAAACTACGGAATGAAAAATAATGGAATTGCACAGCAACGAATTACTGACTGTTTGGAGGTGTTTGAGTCATTTCTTTTGCAAGAAGCGACTATTGTTGCAAGCATGATTGTTGCTGAAAAATATGACCATAATAACGATAAAATGAGTAATGTTATTGGTGTGGTAACGCGTACTTTAGGTTTCAAAAATTTGAAATCTATAAGCCCTTATGCAACTTTTTCTGAATTAGGAATGGATTCTCTATCAGTTATTGAAATAAAAACTATACTCGAAAAGGAACTTGACATATTTTTAACATCACAAGATGTAAGAAACCTTACTTTTTCACAGTTACAACAAATCGCCGATGAAGCAGAGAATGAAAACAAAATACGTAGATCTTATACCGGCACGACAGAACGACGATACAGTTTCGAACAAATAACTCGATACTTTGGTAGTGACAAGGCAAGCAATCTTCCAATGATTTGTATTTCAAATATTGGACAAGTAAAAATGACTGAAGTCAAGTTGTTTTTGATACCTGGGCTGGAAGGAATGGCTCCTGTAATGGAAACTTTGGCGCTTAACTTAACTGCCCAAACTTTTTGTTTGCAGTTTGGCTGTACTAAAACTCACGATAGTATATATGAAATAGCAAAATCATTGTTACCGGTATGCATTACGGCTAAATTACAAACAAAACTTTTATACTAAGTTTTTTTCAGATCGTGCAACAAAATTTGACACCTTGCACTCCTTTCATGTTAATTGGTTATTCCTTCGGATGTTTGGTAACTATAGAACTATCGATCCTATTAGAAAAAGAAGGTTTAAAGGGAAATGTAATTTTAATCGATGGATCTCCAAAAATGGCAATTCGTTACGCTAAGCAGCAGTTTGAAACTACTACTGATGAAAAAATACAGACCAGTGTACTATGCACTTTTATGTCATACTTTCTACCAGTAACATTAATTGCAAAGTATAGTACCAATTTATTGCAATGTAATTCTTTCGAAGAACGTGTCCAAACAATATTAGACAGTGTTCCAAAAGATGGCCCATATTCTCCTGATTATTTCAGGGAATTAGTTACTGGAATGTACAATAGGTTAAAAGCTATTATTAATTACAACATTCCGTCAAAAAAAATTAAGGCAATTGTAAAATTGTATCGTCCTAGCACCCCTAGTATCATTGATATTGCAGATGATTACGAATTGTCTGAAATTTGCGAGGAATCCGTAGAAGTTAGTTTTTTCAAAGGTACACACGCTACAATTTTGCAAAATTCCCAGTTATCTTCTGCTATTAACGATCTGGTAAAAACATTACACTGAGTAAGAATATTTTCAAATAGGCAATCTGTAATTTTGTTTGAAAGTGTTTTTATTAGTTTAAAAATAGAACAATAGAATTTGGAACAAACAATTGTTTTTTAATAATAATATTAATTTTAAGATGATTGACTATTTTATACTCCTATATTTCTTTTATGTCATGGTAATACAGTCAAACTTCCCTAACCCGAACTTCCATAACTCGAATTATTCCATAAGTCGAAGTTTTTATCGTGAATCTTGGAGTTCACGCGTTTTTATACGTAAAATGTTCTCTTTAAGTCGAATTTCCATAAACGTGCTACACATCAAAAAGTTTGAATTTTTCCTGCTGTTCACAGAACCGCGTTTGCGTTACGGCGACATCAACTGTTGCTTACATACATCATACGTACGTCACAGTTTTTAAAATGGATGCCGCCAAATTATGAAGTTTAATTTGGATTAGGAAAAAACGACAGCAGCTATCTGTTTAACAAAAAGAAAAACTACAAATAATTTGCATTTATTCTGCAACTTTATAGAATTTTATGTATAATTTATTACAAATTATTATTATTATTATAAATAAGCAAAAAGCTACCATACCGACAACGTACAAAATAATAATAACCAATGTTTGAATTCTGATACATATCAACGTTCGGTAAACAAAATAAATTGAAGGGAGACAAAGATACGTAATACTCCCACCACGGTTGTAGCGTAGCCGTCGTTAATACTAGCCGTGGCGAGAAAAAGGCAACGTCGCAACTCTCACTGCTAGCAGACCGGCGTGAACATAGCGGCGAGTAAAAACGTATTAAGTTAGGCACCAACCACTTACAGCGAAGCGTTCAAAAGCCGCATATTGCTTATAATAAACAAAAACGGACAAGACAACAAAAATAAGAAATGTTACTAGTAAACCGTACTTGGTAAATAAAATTAATTTTTCGTCTTAAAGCAATATGAAATACGGTATTTGTGAGAACATCTTTTATGAAGTGCGCGCCAACGAAAGATTGTCATTATGAATTAATTTTATACACACTTCGGAAAATTTGCAATAATATATCTAATTGTGGAATAGAAAAAATAATTTTATTCTTCAGCAAGAACCACGTGAAGGTGTAGGGCTGTCTCTTGCCACAGAGGAAAGGAAAATTGAAAAGCTTTAAGAAAAGTGTTTTTAAGAAAGAAAAAAGAACGCTGATAAAAAAAATTAAAAACAAAATGAACAAATAAAATAAAATAAAATCAAATTAAAATAAAACCCAAAATTCTGGTGGTGGCGTGGTAATTGTTAATTACGAAGGTTTTTCTACGCCCATACTTTAATTAGACATTTACTACTTGTATTTTAATGATATTCAATAGGATACAAAATTTTCATTATGATACAAATTTAAAACCAATGGAATGCAACAACACTGCAATATCAAGTATTGTCATAAACATGACGGATCTAAAATTTATCAATTTTGACAGTTCGTAATTACTGTTAATCTAGTAAATTCCTGGGTAATAATAATAATTAATGAAATGTGTTCAATTTTCGTGTTTTGTTACTTTTACTTGACTCACTATTATCGTTATTTTTCTTTTTAGCTGCCGATGGGTTATTTTTGTTTTTTACATAATTATTTAGACATACGTTAGCAAAAATGGAACAAATGAAATTTAGAAGATTTTTATAATTGTTTCCGCAATGACAAATTTCCATAAGATTTTGGTAATAGTAATCTGATTACTAAGCATTGTTAACTTGCATAAAAGCGTTTTTTGGTCAGTATAATTTAAAAATTTTGCTACAAACGTTTCGTTATTTATTATATATTCCAAAATTGAACACATATGTCAATGGCGTAGCTAGCATGGGTGGCACCCGGTGCGGATATTGAGGTGTCACCCCAAGAATTAATATTATTAAAATTATTAAAAATCCGATAAACGTAAAGTATGATTTTGAATGAATACAAATGAGAGTCGTTAATAAATAATTGTGATAGTAATAATACTGCTTTATTGTACATTCTTTGACATTCATGTATAAAATTAAAAAACAGGTATAACAAAAAAAGAATAAGAGTAGAATTAACATACTCTCATATACATGTTACATACAAACACTTAAAATATCGTCTTTCTAGCTTTTACAGCTGCAAACTCGGAAATCACCTCTTCAAAATTTATATTTTGTGTTGCCTGGTGTTCTATCGTTAATATGCCAAGATTGTTAAGTCTCATTTCGGTCATTGTAGCCCGCAAGTAATTTTTAATTAATTTTAATTTGCTGAAACTCCACTTACAAGAAGCAACTAATACGCAAATTGACAAAAATAACTTTAGTGCGATCATTAAATTCGGAGGAGATTATGTAAAATCCCATTCCACGATGAATTTCAAAAAATCTAGAGACACCCCATTAGAAACTGTAACATTGGCTGCTTTTAAATGTCTTCTCAACCTTGGTATTTTTATGAGAACTTCTGTTTCTGATACCTCATCATAAAAAGAAGTACATTTTGATACAGCTAATTTCAACTCTTCAATGTTTGCCAAAAGCAAAGTATTTGTTTGCAAAACCTCAAACAATGAACGGATTTTGATCTAGTTCGGAGTTCAATATTGAATCGGTCAAGACATTCCAACATATCTTTTTGAAATTCGGCTCTCAGTGTCAGACCTGCATCGGTGGTCAACTCACCAGCCATTCGTTTTTTAGGACAAATTCGTCTTTCCATTGGAATGTCGTAATCCTTCGATGTTTTTACAGCAAGATCTATTGCCTCTTCTACAATGCAACTCCGTTTTTCTTCAATACAAAGACGAAGTGCCTCTATTTTGATAGCTGAACAACACTGAAGCCTTTACTTTGCAATACAATCTGAGCACAATTTATTTCCCTTGGTACATCATTCCAAAAGAAAAGAAAGCAAAGAAATGTGAAACTACACACAGCAAGCAAAAGGTTCTGTGCAGCACCTCTGGTGTCTAAATTTTCTTGTTGATCACATAATTCCTTAAGTGCAGCCACAATCCCATCGAAATTTTCAGCCAACACTTTTACTGCAGCATAATGAGCACTCCAACGCGTTGTTGAGAGTATGCTGTGTTTAAGAAGCACTCCCCAGCAGCCAATGGAAGCAGAAAAAAATTTAAAAATTGTATCTACTGTTCCGAAAAATGTTACACATGATATATTTTGTGCAAATGAGTGTTGGCCACATAAATTAATTGAGTGGTCTATACATCCAACAAAAATTGCTTTGTTATTTTTTTCTTTAATAATAGCTTGCACTCCACCATGTATGCCGCTCAGAACAGCGCCATTATCATAACCCTGGGAACGACACAGCATAATATCTAAACAGTCCTTTTCGAGCATCTTCAAAATTTCATCACATAAATCAGAAGCTTTTTTTCCATGTAAAGGAAAAAATCTAAGGAATACTTCTTTGACTTTCACTTTTCTATTATCAATTTTCACATAACGAATCACTTCCGACATTTGATCAATATGTAAAATGTCAGGTGTGCTATCAAACATAATTCCAAAACATTTAGCAGATTTAATTTCATTAACAAGCTTAAATTTTACGTGGTTCGCTAAAACATTTATGAATTCATTTTGTATATCTGGCGATAAATATGATACTTTTGGTAATTTAACATGCTCCAAATTCAAGATGTGTTCTTTCAACACTACATCATATTTTGACAGTAGTTGAATTAGTTCTAAGAAGTTCCTTTATTTGAAGAGAATTGTCCTTCATCATGTCCACGAAATACTAGGTTTTGTTTAGCCAGAAACAAATTTATATCTAATAATCTAAATAAAAGATGCTTCCACTTCTGTTTTCCAGTATCGATTAATTGCAAGGCTGCGTCATCTATTGTTTTATGCAATTTTAGCCTCATTCCCAAAGTTTTCCACTTTTCAAAATTTTCTATATGTTCACTTGACGTTTCATGGTCGGATACTCTTGGATTTAGTTTCCACCACTTCTGAAATCCAGTCGTAAATGCTGTTTTTGTATAAGTGGTGACAGCAAATAAACGACAGCAGAAGCAGTACAGGTTTTTAGTTATGGGAGAATAAATCATCCATGAGCGCAGAATTTTTACACCATCAGGCATTACTGTGTAAAACCATTCTTTTGAAGGACGGCGAACATCACCTTTTATTTTTAACCCGTGTCTAGATACAGTGGTAAATGGTCCTTCTTTATTTTGGAAATGTTCACTTCCTCTTTTTATTATCTCGATGCGAATATTATCAGGAACGGGTATACCCCAATGTGAGACATCTCTTAAGTCCTGAAGGGATTCATCCATGCACATACTGTCTTCGATAGTAGAAGCATTATCAGTATCAGATTTGTCTTCTTCATGAGTTATCATAATTAATTCTGTATTGTCGCCGTTGCTTCCTGAAGATGAGCTAATATTATTAGAATCGCTCCTTATATCAGAATCAATTTCTTTTGATGAACTTTGGGTGTCATCAGTTTTTGTCGCATATTTAAAGATGGATTCAGACATGCTCCGAACTACATTCATTTTAGCCTGTTTGGCTTTTCCCTGCTGAAACCCACTTTTTCTTTTATGTGTATGAACCCCAAAAAATATTTTCGATTAGTAGGTACTATCGTTGTCATAAATTTTAAATATTATTTGTGCGGAATGTAGGCGGGAAAAAAATTGAACGGGCCAATTCACTTACCTTGTTTTTTTTCTTTTCAACCACTTTTCAACTCTTTCATAAAACACTATTAAAACAGCAACAATTCACGTTAATTACAATCAACGTAGTACAAAGGTGACATGACAAGTAACGTTTGTTTCAGGGGAATCCCCAACCGAGCAATTGTTAAAGCTAACAAGGAAAATAAAAGCAACAAAATTTTTGGGGAATCCCCGACCGACCGAGTTATCACAATTGATAAATTAATTTATATAGTATGGATACCTTGATTAAAGTGGCTTCAAACCTAAGTGATTTATCGTTGAAAAGCATTGTGATGGTTTGCGTAAGTTTTTTTTTTCACGGTCGGGTGTCACCCCCAAACGGGTGGCACCCGGTGCGGGCCGCCCCTGGCGCCCCCCCCCCCCTAGCTACGCCGTTGCATATGTACAAAAATGAACATTGCAGACTCAGTTGCAACAGATAACCCGTTTCTCTTTTTTATGTTCTTCGATTTTTGGAAACTTAAAGATACTGACACCACGGTTGTTTTGGCTAGATTTTAAAGAAGAATCACAATTGCTTTTGCATCCTGTCACACAACACCGACTGGGCATTTTGAAATTGATTACCAATCTTAATAATGTTAAGGGGGATCTCCCATTTTTCAGCTAGCATAATTTTTAATTTTAATTTTAATTTGTCTACATTTTACTCCGCGTATGGTAATTTTTATGCGAAATAAAGTTGAATAGGTAACCGAAGTATTACTGAGATTGATTTAGCTTCGAAGGGTACTACATTTGGAGTGGCTAACTGTAACTGGAGTTTTATGGTTTATGTTTACTGATTGGCGACTAAAATAATATAAACGAACCTGATAAGTTGATACAATATAAAAAAAATTAAAAGCCTTGCAAGTACGAGCGATTATTATTTGTTTACAATGTTTTTTCACATGTATAATATCCTACAGTACCTATGTAATAAATATTAAATATTTAGACACAATATTGAGGTAATTTTATAATATGGGACAACAAATGATTAAAATAAAAATCCCGAAGTTTAGGGCGTATGTTGTTTTCGAAAAATTGATCGTCTCGTTGAATTTTTTCAAAAATCAAACCCTTCGGTGTCCACACAACAAAAAAACAGAAGTCGCGTTTGGTGATGTGTAACTGTCCTTGCACCTGGTAAAAATAATCATGATTTTTCTTTAAATGCATTTGTTCATTTTCCAGTATGGCATACGTAATTTTTTTGGTTAATATGGCCTCTTTTGGTGTTAATGTTCTGCAGCTGTAGGGACATTTAACTTCAATAAGGCCTTGTGTACCAACAAGCCCATCTGGAGTAGCTCCAAGATAACTTTCCTCTTCATCAATATAGAATCCATACGGTTCTATAGCTGTCTGTAAGTATGCTGAAAACTCGTTTACTGCTATAGGCTCATATTCAATTCCATAAGCGGTGCTCCGGGATGAAAAATCTTTTAGGAGACTTTTGGCGGTTTTATTGGGATCTGTTGTCTGTCTCAGCTTGCAAATTTTACCAAACACGGAAACGGTAATCCTTTTTTTCCTCTCTTCAAACCATAATGCTGATTCTCTTTGTGCTATAGTTTTCTCTGCAATTTCTAAAATTTCTTCCTTACTTTTCTTAAGCAATCTTAAGAAAATATGTTTTCGCCACTGTGTGTATTTGTCGCATGTCAGCAGCCTTTTTGGTAACAGAAGTGACTGTTCTATATTTGAAAATAAATCTTCTCTTTAACGACAATAATTAATTATTTTCGGTAAGTAACTAAGGTTAACTTGTTTCGAGCTGCGTTTTGGAATATTTTTTATTACTAACACATGAAATTTTGATAAAGTTTTGAGTGTTTTTGAGAATTTTGCAATAGGTAGGCCATATTTAAATTTAAACGTAAACGTCGGATTGGCTAGTTCGGTAAATTCATGTGAATCTATGAACAACTGAATGTATTCCACTGAAAACTGTTCCTACAACATCCGAAAATGCAATTCCGCTGTTCTATAGGAAAATATCTCAGTGGAATCACTATCATTGGAAAATATTTCGGCGAATTCGAGAAACGACTCGCTGGTAAACATTTTTGTAAAAACAAAAATAGGTGATATCGTCAGTTAAGAAGTGACACCTAGTAACTAACCACACTGCAAAAATGAATTATTGATACCAGTTAATTCAGAAAAATATGTCGGTCATTTCTTAAAAATTTGTCGAGTTCTTCATAGTGCGACTTATGAGGTAACAGTTCTTCACCGACGATATGCAAGATTATTTAAAATATATCGATATTCGTCAAACGAAACTTATCAATCAGTGTTATAAGCTGTTTTATCATAAGCCAGAATACTTGAATTACCTTTATGCAAATTCGCAAATGCTCAAATTGCATCTGTAAATAGAGTCACAAGAGGGGCCTGAATTATTTTTTAAAATAAAAGCACGTGTTAGAACATCTAACAGTACGTAATCTCTACGAGTACGCCATCCCACGAATATAAAAATGTAATATTGGGGTTTTATTCTATTGTAGAATTACCCATATTTATATGTGTGATTGATGACGAGAACGGATGCAAATCCAGTCACCTTTCCATGATCTCAGAATTTACAAATTAATAGTGCATGTTTGTACATTTTCCGTCTGATGATGAATCAGTCATATGTTGATATTAATAACACCCACATTAACTCCGGCATAAACTGTCGATAACAGCGACTTGCAAAGCGCGAATCGACAAAGTGCCAAAATGAGAGACGGAATATTCACGTAGCGTATTTTAAGACAATGCAAATGCACTTTCTAGCTGGAATTGTCAACAGGATAATAAAGATGAGTTAATCAAATTAATTCAGAATTATTGTTAAAAGATAAATTAAAGCCGCAAACCAATTTCTTATGAAAAAATCACAATAGCAGCTGCAAAAAACGAGTCTGAAACAAAGCGGTTTTTTTCGGAGTTTTGACAATTTTTGTAGGGAAAACTATCATGTTATATACAATTTTTATCGGATAGCGGCCTTCAGTTGGTCTTGTTACGGGTCCCCAATTTTTTTCTTGGCGTTCGATTGTTTGGTTTTGCCGCAATTCCTTTCAAAAACAACCATAATTCTGCTATGTTTTATAACGCGTGAGTTCCCCCTTAACCTCAAATTTATATTCACCGTTCAAACCACCAAACAAACACCAAAATTATGCACTTGAACACCTAAAACATGTCGGAAACGTCTCTGCACTGCACCAACTTAGTATCACTCGAAAAACGGAACAAATTTGCCAAAAAAACAGTAAACAAATGATAAATACTGTAGATGCACGCAAGCTTGCCCGTTAACCGGCCATACTGAATCGTAGGAAGTTTGCGCGCGCCGCGGTCTTTAAGCGGTGTTGCCACGTTTCTTTGTACGCGGCTAGTATTTAACGACGGCTACGGTTGTAGCTAGAAAACATGAGCATTCCAAGTTCGAGCTATAGTAAATTTTGAAATTGTCCTCGTGTTCTGATTCCTCCGCCACACCGTAGCGCGATACACTACAGATTATACAGATGACACATAAGCATACGCCCACTGGCACCACAAAACAGCGCCTCTACGGTTCGGATCAACAACTAAACGTAGCGCAGAAATGCACCAGGTTTGTGTCTATGGAGAAGAGAAAGTGAGAAACTGAGAGACAAGGACACCATTTCTCTCTGAATCACCACAAAGATGAAATGCGACCGTTCCAATGTCATTACGTTTTACATTTGTGTGTGTGTATTTGTATTTTATAAGTTTTAAGTGAAAACCTGGTAATACTTTTTCCATATTATTTATTACAATGGAATGTAGACGGATAAAATTTCGGTGTGCTCTATTCTATGTCTGTTTTCAAAACGCGGGTAGTACTTAGAAAAATCGGCCATTTTTTGAGCTTCTATCCGCACCGCAACGTGGAGAATAGATAGTTTAAATTCAATTTTTGATCTTTCAAACAAATCAATCGTTCGATTGTGTGCAGATGATTTTATTGATGATATGTTTAGTAGTACATTGAAAAATCGTTTAACGCTTCTGGAAATGTCAATGACGAATTGTGTTTAAATAATGTACGAAATGTGATCATTGAGCCAAATTTGGAGTGTTGTAAGTAATGTTCAACTACGTGCAGAAAATTAGTTTTACTTGGTTTTTATGCGAACTTCACCGTATCATAATGCACTCGAAATTATTAGAGCTTACTTTAACTTTTGTTATCAAAAAGTATCTTTTGTATTTTAATAGTAGGTAATGTTTCAAAATTTGGTTCTATATAGAACAAGATGAATTTGTTCTGTACAGATTAAAATCCAGTATTCAAATAATTGTTTTCGATGGTTGTATTTCTAATTTATTGGAATATACATTTCTTCTACTCACAATTATTTTTTTATTGTTATTATTATATTATATTATATATAGGGTTTTCCAATAAGAGGTGTTATTTTGAATAGCCCGTTATTTCGGTAGATGTCACTTTTGGAGCTGTAATTTTTTGACATTTGACAAGTAGAAACTACGCCATTAATAAAAATGGAACGATACACGCTTCAACAACGCATTGAAATTATTAAAAAATAGCGCAATCCATTAACCGTAACTGGTGCTCCAGCCTCATTTTCGAAAAAGTAAGGTCCAATGACCCCGCCGGACCATAAACCGCACCAAACAGTCACACGTTGAGGATAGAGAGGCTTTTCAACAATAACTCTTGGGTTTTCTGAGCCCCAGATGCGACAATTTTGCTTGTTGACGAAGCCATCCAGGTGGAAATGGGCCTCATCACTCAAGATGATTTTTCGATGGAATTCCGGATCATTTTCATGCATTTCAAGGACCCAATCGGCAAAGATACGACGTTGTTGATGATCGGCCGGCTTGAGTTCTTGTGTTAACTGAACTTTATAAGCCTTAAGACCCAAATCTTTATGCAAAATACGGTGTAATGACGTTTTTGGAATGTCTAATTCCAAAGAACGACGAGGAATGGACAAACCTGGGTTTTCTTCAACACTTTCGGCTACAGCAGCAATATTCTCGGCTGTTCTTGAGCGACGTGCACGGGTTTTATTCTTCACATCACTAACTTGTCCCAACAGCTCGAATTTTTCCACCAATTTCTGTATTGCGGTCCGACAAGGTGCTTCACGACGACCCAAAAATGTTCGAGTTTTACGAACCGTCTCTGCCAAATTTTCACCATTTTTATAGTGAATTTTAATAATTTCAATGCGTTGTTGAAGCGTGTATCGTTCCATTTTTATTAATGGCGTAGTTTCTACTTGTCAAATGTCAAAAAATTACAGCTCCAAAAGTTACATCTACCGAAATAACGGGCTATTCAAAATAACACCTCTTATTGGAAAACCCATTATATATATTTACATCATTCTATCAATCCTGCGTCCTTTCACCGAGCACCCTATGTTGCGTCCACCAGAAGGGGTCATATATATTTAACGTTAAAAACAGAGACAGCTCTATTTTGCGGCAGAGAATGCGAAAATCACCTTAATATTAAGATATCTTAAGAAATGAAGGAATTTCAACCATTGGTATGATAGGACGTCCTTTCATTATAAGCATAATGTTGCGTCCGCGTATATTCTCTTTTATCTTCCGCATTATGTTGCGTCCACCATGTATATTCACATTCATTTTACGACATCTACTGCGTCCGCAACGTTGCCATGTCAGTAGCTAACTATTTCAGAGGAAACAACTACTTTTAAAATTGAGAATATAACTTGTTTATGATTACTACAAGAAATTAATGATAAGTTGTCATTCCTATTATTTTCTTTCCAAATGTACATAATTCGTGCTATGAGTACCTACTAATCGATAATTTGTTAGGTACTACTTAAAATTGAACGACAAATTAAGTTTCAGTTTTAACTCGGAAAAAATTATCGATAATAATCATAGCACTATTGTAATGAAACTCGGAATACAGCATCTGCAATGCTTCAAGCTCATATCTAAATCATTTGAAATATGGATGGATCAGTGAAGAATAAAAGTTAACCAAGGCAAATCAGTGCAGTTCACATTTACAACAAGACGTCCAACATGTCCACCTGTCACTCTCAACAAAACACCCATACCACAATCAAAGGTAGTTAAGTACTTGGAAATTCAACTCGATAGGCGTTTAACTTGGAAAACTCATATAAGCAAAAAGCGTCAAGAAATGGATATTAAGTTACAAAACTATATTGTCTTATCGGGAAAAAATCTCCCATAACGCTAGAGAATAAAACTACTATATAAAAGTATAACCCGCCCAATTCAGACATATGGATGCCAGCTATGGGGATGCGCCAGAAATTCCAATCTCGATAATTATCATAAAACGCTTTCAGTCAAAGACCCTACAAAATAGTATGTCAAATGCACCATGGTTTGTGTCAAACCGCCGCTTACATCTCGACCTAAATATTCCATTTGTGAGAGACATCATCAAACAGTACACCGCAAAGCGCAGCAAAACACACTATAAAACTACCCAAATGAAACTATGAAACCGCTGATAGTAGATGCAGTCAATAGGCGACTTCAGAGGAAATGACCAAAGGATCTGACGAATTGAAGGCGGAAGGACGCCGATGGAGATGCTCTCCAACATAGACCTAAGTTATAATAAATAAATGCATACTACTAGCTCAAAGAATTTATTTACTGTGATTCGTTGTTAAAATTAAATTTTAAAAACTGATTACTGATTATTATTTGTGATGACGAAAATAATAACAAGTTGTCAAACTCGGTTTATCATTATACTCACTTTCCAAATATAATTCATGCTATAATTAATAATCGTTCAATTCTCACAAACACATTATATCAAATGTGCGTATTCAACCAATCTAAAATGTTTATCTCGATTAAGATGGTTTGGACTTTTGATGTAACAATCAACCTAAGTTACGAATAAGGTAAAAGTAAATGAGAGAAAAGTAAAAACTTTACTATAAAAATTTTGACCATTTATAAAAACCAAAGTTCCCATAAAGTGTTACAATTGTATAACATGTAATTAAGTAGTAAAAAAGAAAATATTGATATTAATATTGGGATATACATAAATTAATAGTTTCTGTGTAAATATTTTGTAGAAATACTTTAATCTGTGTCCAAGATTTATTATCAAAATGTCCGGGGTTTTTCGAACGGTTATTCTACTTCTAACATTTTAGGTGGATTTTTATTTTTTACATGGCTACTGAAGAATAATCCTGCTACTTATTTTTTCTTTTTGGCCCACGGCAGTAACTTAGGGTTTTATGTGTTCTTTGAACAACCTGGTTCATTCTTAACGTTTATATTCGGCAGTGAAAACAAATTAGTTTCTAGTTCAGTTGGTAGTTCAATTTCTTTATTAAGGTTTTTAACTTTAAATTCTGCCGCTTGTCCCTTTTCCCCTAAAAGGAATAGTTTTGAAATTTTTGTTGTTTGGCAAACATCATCTGGAATTTTATAGACTTGTTTTCGTATATCGCACATCTAGTTCAATAGTGCCATAACTGAAAACGCCTAAAATGTTGACGCTTCACTAAAACAGTTTATGCTAGATCGAATTTGTTGCCACATTGCACCCAAAAATCTATTCAGTGTTATAAGGATGTATCTAAGTGACTGGTTAAACTAATTTAGATACAGTTATGACTTTATTGCAGTCTATGGGTGTATTTATATTTCTATAACTAACAATTAATTTTTTCTGCAGTTGTGGCCGTATTGAACTAGTTGTGCGATATCTTGAACCCATAAATGTTGGGAGTTGTTCAATTTCTTTATTTTTCATACTAAATAGCTATGGCAATGTAGCTATATGTTTTTTTAACCTAGTAGATGTTCAAGCGTTAGGATTTTTTGCTCCACATGTTTTGACATCTTTTTGCATTAACTTGTCGTATAGGATTAGAGGTATTTTTATGGGAAAATGAGAACAAATTATAGATTTTCACAAAATTATTTCTTAGCGTAATCAGTATGTTTCTGAGGTTTTAAACTAAAGAGACCTGGCACATCTCTTCCACGTTTTCCTCTAATAACCACTCTTTTCAATTTTGGAAACAATACTTTCTCCGTTGGAGTAACCGCTACTCAAAATTTTTCGTTATTCTGAGTTTTTAATTCATTAGAAGTGTATAAATGCAATGGCGTTCTTTGAATTCTTTAAATTAGTTTTCTATTTAGCAACAATAACCGTCAAAACATTGTTCTACCAAGTAACCATTTGATGTTTTATAAAAGAAGAGGGAACGTTTACACAGCAAATCTTATAAAACAATACAGCTGTCATCTCATTCGCTTCCATGCTTTAATGTGTTTTTAATTCCAGAAACGGTTGAAAGGTTGTAAAAAAATATTTTTTTAACTTTATGTTGTCAGTGATAATATTTTACATCTGTCAGTTTAAGGTACCTAATATAATTTTAAAATTAGAAAATATAGCGCAAGACGGGCGGAAGGAAGCAATATGACTATTTTCAAAAAAACTTCTGATGAGGAACATTTTATCTTCACTATTCTATAACATTTAAATGATTCTATCAAAATTGTATAAGTTATGGTGTTAAGTACTGATTACTGCCAACATAAAGTTACATTTTTTTTTTGTAGCCTTGCCGTTCCTGAAATTAAAAAACACACCACACATGTCTACTACCCCCTGTCTTTTATGAATGTGTATCCATCATCGAATCAGATTCTTGATTTAGATGCATTATTGGCTTGATTTGTTAGCTTTCTTATTTTCGTCATCACTTGATTCATGAGCAGTCCACTCATCTTGTAACATATCAGTTTCGTTACTTCTATGTGCACTTGACAAATTTGGAAATGTAGATGGCATATATTCAGAAACATTCGGACTGATGGGTTCTTCTATACTTTCGCTGATGTATGAACTTTTTCTGATAATTTAAGGTTTTTCAATACAACACTTCAATCAATAATCACTTTGTAATTTTTTAGGAGGAAATCGTTATGACTGTTTGTAGAAAGAACGTCTCCCCCCAAAGCGCATTTAATAAACCGTACTAATAACAAATCTATAATTATTATGATAGGTATGACATTTGTTCTTGCTTTTTACTAAAAACTGTTTATTGATTTTATTCGCAATTCTAAAATTAACACGGAGCCTTTTTGGACACATGTTTACAGGAACGTTTGTTACACCTTTGTTCCACATATTCAGTTGGTAAAGGTTGGTCAAGCAATTCAGATAGTTACGTGTTCCATTGCTTATCTTTTTTAGCTTTGTTGATACAAATCATCGAATCGGAGAATATCAGACCCCGGTCAAAATTTTCCCGCCGGAATAAATGGGTAACAACTAAGAAGCAAAATGTCAAACACATGTGAAGGGTATACGGTATACTATTTGGTAGAGAAATTTGTAAGCTTTCGAAATATAAGCCGCTGAAATCCAAAGTGGTATAAGCCTTTTTTTTTGAAAAAAGGTGAGTTTTGCGTTTCATTTTGCCATAAATTACGGTCGATGCTCTTTGAAAAATAGTTAAATCACTTGGTCAGTTAATAGTTGTCAATTTAAAGAACTGGAAAGGTAATATAACTCAAAATCGACAATTTTTGACTTATCCCACTTTTGCTCTCATCGGCTAATATGCTCGTGGATTTTATGAGAGAATACTGCAAGTCCATTAAAACAACAAGTAAAGTTTTGAACCGGAATATAGAGTATTTCAAATATTAAAATTCACATATCTCGAAAAAATGAAAATGTGACTTATATCGTTCTTCCCGTTAACTATTAGGCGAAGAATGACTAGATACAATCACATTTCTTAATACAAAATAAAGAAATATGACTTTTAGAGCATTTTGATCTTGACTGTTAATAAAAACAATAATTCGTAGGTATTTACTTTTTACTGCTGTCATTTTGTCCTACTGCTCCAAACCTTTTGGGCAATAATAACATTTGCCCTTTACATAAATCTAATTTTTTTTTTGATCCTGTGTGGCATCCAGTGCGATCAAGCGACTTAACCGCTTTAAGATAGTTATCTAAACTGCACTTGCGCAAATGTAAATCAATGTTGTCAGATTGAAGGACGCAGCAAGATGCTATCGATGTAAGTCAATATATGGCAAGGACGCAGCATAATCGACAGAATGTAAGGAACATATACAAAAGATGTATATTGAAAAAATCCGCAGCGCCTCCTAGACCTCTATACGGTGAACTAAAATATTCATTGAATTTTTATGATTAGCATGATCGAGCGTCCCTCTAAAAATTTGATTTTAAACCCCTCTTACCCCCGAGAATCGAATTATATGGGTTAGACTTGCTGCGTCCGTATACGGACGCAGTATGGTCTAGGACGCAGTATTGTATGTAATTTGGCAATGTACGGACGCGGTATCATACCAATGGAAAATATATATATATATATATATATATATATATATATATATATTATATATTATATTATTTATTATGTTATACTATGTATTATTATTTTGTTATTGTAATAATTTACATTTTGTTTTGTATAAAATGTTATTGTACATTGTGTATGTTTGTGTGTCTTAATTAAAGTAATATTTAATTTATACAGTTTTTAATTGTGTAATACCTATCAGTGAAAGTAAAAAATCATCAATAAACGTGTATGTCACACGTCCAACGCGTTTGGCGGCCTTTTGATTTTAGAAATAATTGAACACAAATAGGTAAGAGCTTCAATAAAAAAATATTGAAACGATCGCGTTTTATGCTTGTGGTGCCTCAGGGAGAAATGGTGTCCTTGTCTCTCAGTTTCCGTTTTTCTCTTCTTCATAGACACAAACCTGGTGCATTTCTGCGCTACGTTTAGTTGCTGATCCGAACCGTAGAGGCGCTGTTTCGTGGTGCCAGGTGGTGGTAAGGCTATGTGCGCTCCCCTCCCTGCGATACACGACGCGTTCTGTGAAGGTTCCTTTATAGTATTTGGTCTTTATAACGTCCGTGTGGTGTTTATAACCTTACTTTTTAATTTTTATGTAAACACGTTTCTTTACAATAAAGATAGAGCCCCCTTGGGAAAACTACAGTAAATATGAATTTATGCTCCGTTAGCAATGTAAAATTTGAAGGAGATTCGTTAAAACCACTCTTAGGTAAGTTCCTACCTGATAAAGTTACAAAAGAACAAGTTATGAAATGCATTACTAAAATAGTTATAAATTAAACAGTGAAATCGTACAATAAAAATGAAATGTTAACCCTTAATTACTCGTTTTGGGGAGCGCAGGCCCCATGGCTTTCTAAAAGTTTCTTAACTTTTAACAAGTTTGCTACCACCCACTTTGGTAGGACACTTGAAAAAGTGCTACCACAATTTTATTGATAAAGTAATGCCTCGGGCAAAAATATTGTCTCGTTTGCAATGCCATACCGAGTGATCATCCATATAAAACAAGTTATAAAATAACGTGATAACACAGTGGAGGCAAAAAGTTCAAACCCATCCAAATACATCGGGGGCAGCAAACGTGTTAAACCACCAGGTTCAGGAACATAATATAACTCCAGTTTTTGTCAAGCTTGATACTGATAAGTTCAACTGTGAAAAGTTTGTATAAGAAAGAATGCAGTAATCAATGATTTTTGACAAGTGCACTTTATGCTACTTAAAATTTTTAAACTTTGCTAAGTAAGATTGATATTTTACATAAAATATTTATACAAAGAATAAAGAACTTAATACAATTTACTACATTTATTTAAAACAATTTTTCTGAATAATTACGAGTTTTTTTTATTGTAATTTTATTGATGTAGTTATAATTCCATTTTGCTAAGAATCAATAATTATTTAATGCAATTCTTTTAAATGCAGTAAATTTTGAAAATGGCTCATTACAAGAAGGATACGAAAATAATCTTCATTGTGAATTAATGAAAAATTCAAACAATAAACTACTCCTCGCGGCAATTACTGAAAAATTAGTTTACACTGGACCATTGAATGTTGACGACCTTTACAACAATTTTATAGCAATAAGGAACACAAAAACTAACAAGGTATTTTTAACTTTTTATAACCATTTATTAATGTTCTTACTTCAAATATTTTTTAGATCAAAGTAATTGCTGTTGATAATGTGACTTTGTCTACTGCTTTCCATAAAAATGATGAAATAGATGAAGATGATGCTAGAAACAGGAATACATCTGTACTAGAACTTCATAAACAATTTGGCTCTAAACGAAGTAAACGACAAACAGCTCAAATTGAACGAATGAAAATGAATGTTGATAATGTTAAAGAACAATTGGAAAATACAGTTGCAGGTAATTATAATTAAATTTTATTATTAAACTTCATGTAATTTATACATTTCTTAATTTTAAACTGAATCATTAGCAGAGAGCACAAACAGTTCTGGCCCTACACAAAAATACCATTTGATTTATTGATTTGACTACAAAGTTTGTTAATAAATTTAGAGTAAATGGTCACTACTACTAAAAAAAAAAATAGTGCCAGAGTTTTTAAAATTTGCAGGATAAATTTTGATAAGTTTTGACCAACTACAGTTAAAGAACAAATAGTGAATTGCTACTGAAAAGTTTAAGTAATATCCATAACATTTAAAATTTATGTCAGAACATAATATCATGGCGATACATTTTTGAAGGGAGCAGTTTCTAGGAAAAGAACAAGTGCTTATTATTAAGCGTTTTATCCTACATATCGTCACTCTAGTCGTTATTTGTTCTATATCCAGTCCCAAAAGGTGGATATAGAACAAATAACGACTAGGGCGACGATTTATCTAATTTTATTAAATATTGTAGATAGTCAAACCTGTTTATGATGAACTTTCTTTGGTCAATAGTTAAGCCAGGTTTATTTTCGGTCTCAAAGAGTTCCATCTTCAACAGGTTTGATTGTACAGCCCGTCAAACGTTGCATGGCATATAGGATGCGCAAAGAGGGAATGAGATGCAAAATGTGCAACAGAAATGTGACAAGGTAAAGCGGTCAAGTGGGGCACAATTCTGAAAAGTACACTCGGCTACACAACGTTGTCAGGGTCTAGTTGAATAGATTTGCCGACTGTGTCTTTATGCTAATGATAGTGATAATAATCTAACTAATCTAATCTAACTACAGTCGAACTCCTCTATAGTGATGTTCGAAAAGCCATGGAAAAACATCACTATAGAGAAACTTCACTATATAGAATTCACGTATAATTTTACAGTTTTGGCAGTCAATTTAAAAGCCAATCGATATGCAAAAGGAAACAAAAAATTAAGATTTATTATGTTTGAAAAAATATTTGTTTATTTAGAAATATACAGTTATTAATAAACAATACAGATTTTCATCATATGTAATTGAATACTTACATAATTGATGAAAAAATCTGTCCAAAGTTGAGTGCACAGCAGTATTTTTAAAAATGGAAATTCCCATAAGTAGGGAATTTGCAAGAAATTCTTCTAAGAATAATCACTATATAGAGGCTTAACATCATAATATAGAGGTATTTTTATATGCAAAACTTGCAAAAATGCACGTTCCAAACAAAAACATCACTACAGAGAAAAAATCATTATAGAGGTCACTATAGAGGAGTTCGACTGTATTAAGTTAAATTTATTTACGAACGTACGTTTACATTAATAAATTACAGTACATTAAAAAAAAATTCAGTAATAGAAAATGTAACAATAATAAAACATAATAATAATTAACTACACTCCGACCTCGATAATTCGAACTAATTAAACATTAATGGTGCATTTTCCTGTGGCAACTCCTCAATTCCTGATAATACTTCTTCATCAGTATCGACCTCATTGGAAGAACTGAAATCACTACTATTATCGCTGTCGTTATTTATATTTATTATGACTTCATCTACCACTATATCTATCATTGACTCCCTCTCCATGAATTCTTGTTCAAGCCGTTTTGTTCGTTCACAACGCGTTATTCACTGCCCCACCGAAAATTGTTAAAAAAATTCTTCGCAGAACTTTGTCACTTCTGTCAACGTTAATTTCGTATTTCTAGCCGTGACATAATTTTTCATTGCTACCCACACTAGCTCGATTGGATTAAGATCGGGATCGTAAGGCGGCAATCTCAAAATGTTGTGGCCAGCATCATGAAATAGTTTATCTATTTTAAATATTTTGTAGCGTGGCTTATACATTTTAATGATTTTATAGAGTTGAGGTTTTAACATATCAAAGGGAATATTCTTGCTCCGTAGCCACTCCTGCATTTCACATTTTGTTGTCGCAGACGTAGGACATTTATCTTGCTGTTTGTTGTGATATGGACCGTTGTCAATCACAACAACACTGTTGGCTGGTAAATTGGGAATAAGTTGTGTTGCAACCCACTTTTCGTAATTTTCATAATTCATGGAATTATGATAATCTCCTGTTGTACAAGTTGATTTCCATCGCGCATATGTTCCCGGAACAAATCCATTTTCTCCCCCGGCATATGATCAACATATCCCCTTTGGCAATATTTTTCAGTAGGCCTTTATTGGTAGCATCACACCAAGACTTTGATTGATTGTGACCAGCATGAATGTATGTTTTATCCATGTAAATAATTGGCCATCCTTCTGCCCTGTATAACTGCATTTTCTTCAAAAAGTCTATACGTAAACGTCTTATTTCATGTCGTTCAATTGAAAGTTTTCTATTGTTTCACATTTTTTTCCAACAAAACCCTATTTTTCTTATTGTCTTTCGTGCGCTTTCATGGCTCCCCTGATAACCTGTATCTTCGACAAATTTTCTGTGAATTTTTCTCAGTGTCGGTACTTGCATTTCAGTGATATGAAAATCATGTATACTTCTGCGAAGTATTCCTTTGTCAACATCATCCAAGACAATTGTTTTCTTGTGATTTCGCCCAGTCCTTTTTTTATTCGGTGTGGTAAATTGGTTTTGTTCCCCGTTATCCACTAGCATTTTTTCTTTTTTAATTCTAACTAGCGTACGTGTACTAACACCTGTTGCGACTTTAACACGTTCAAGCGCCTAAAAATTAAACTTTTACCTTCGATAACGGAATTATTGGAGCGTTCTCATGCGCCATAAATTCTAAAAGCGAACTAATAATTTCGTGGCTTTGGCCACTTAAAATTTTATTTTTCACTTTACTTTTAATTACCATGGTTTTGACTGTACTTGTGTTACTACTGCTAAGACTTTCGCACAAGGGGCGTCCCCACTCCTCCTGTTGCTAATGCGCATCCAAATCCCAAGTGCCATGCAACATCTGACAGGCTGTACATGTAGATTATTCAAATCTATTAATAATGAAAAAAAAAAAACAAAGAATTAATTTGCAATTGAAGGGGTGAGTGGATAAAGGTGTCATGTACATAAACCTAAGTTACGAGATATAAGCATTTGAATATAATTTTTTGGTACCTTTTCCCTATAACTTAACAACTTTAGCATTTGATAATTCTATACCTAAGTGAAACTGAGCTTCCAAAAATTAATCAATGAAAGAATACCGCAAAAGGAATTGTTTTAAATAAAAAAATCGATTTTCATAAAAATGTTACATGACACCTTTATCCACTCACCCCTTCAATTATGAAAAACAAGTTTTATTTTTCAACGAAATTCTTTGTTTCTTTGCTTATCAAAGAACTCCTTATATTTTATTCTAATAATCCATTTGATTTTTTGACAACGTAAATATTATTTTATTAGGCATTTCCATAAATGAAGAGGATTTAGTGGCTCCAACAGAAAATGAAAATGAGAGCTTATACAGACCTGCCATATACAGAAAAGCATCAAAACTTGAAGATGTGTATCAATTAGATAAAATTGTCTTGCCAGCTGTATTAGATTCTGTAACAAATGAGGTAGCCAGAGTATTGAAAGTTGATGCATCTAAATTGCAGTAAGTATTCTATAAACCAATTTGAAACTAACACCCAACGTGTTCTCAAATATTTTACTTTGTTGTATAGAAAAAGCTCTTTCATCACAAAACTATTACTACAATTACAAGAATCTTCATCAAGCAATCAAGAAGAGAAATGTAAAATTTTGTTATATGTTGATTGTTTAATAAATATGATGGTCCAGAATGCAAAAGTTATATCCCAAAAGAAATTTTCTGCGTGTACATTTTCTGATGAAGTTAATGCTGATATTTTACAGAAATTTACCATTGCTACAGCTGGATCTAGGTCTTTATTATCTCAACTCTTATTTATGTTCTAATTGATAAAAGTATTCTTTTTCTAGGCAAAGACCAAATACGTTAAAAGATAAAACATTGTGCTATATTATGGTACTTTTAATGTTGGCATGTAATTACCAATTGGATTTGGAGTTATTGGCAAAAGATGTCAAAACCGGTTTAAAAAAACTGCAGGACACTGCAAGAATACTTGCATTCACACCAATAAATGCAAAAAATAGAAACGTGATGGTTCTAAAATTACCTCTTCCACCAGCTGTTGTTACAAATATGAAAAACCGAAGAAAGTAATTAAATAAATGGCATTTAAAAAAGAAAATTTATTTTTAATTACAATTTCATTCTTTTAGCTTGTAAAACCTTTAATTGTGGCTTGTGTTTTAAACCCGTTTTTCTTTTCATTTGACTCTGAACTTCATCCTGAAGTTGTGTGAAAAATGCTGTAGATGATTTAATATGTTTTGCTCCTAGCGATTCGTCCATCTGAAATAACCATGTTTAATACAGTACAAACAAATGTGTTACACTTTCACCAAATTTAAAATTAATTAAAAGCAGCAGAAAGTTTATCAAAATAATGAATTAAGCAAAAAGTTAAATTAAGGCAATCAAAAACTGCATCAGAAAACAGTAAAAACACATGTGAATTAATTTAATTGAAAAAATACCTTTTCAATATTTTTTCCTTTTAGTACAGTTTTGGATAAGCTCTTCTTTTGGTTATGTTTATTGGAAAAATTTGGTTTTAATTTGTTCACTGAAATTTCTTTCTTTTTCTTTTCCACGGCATGCTCTTGCTGCTTTTGTTTCTTTTTCCTACGTTCTCGTTTTTTGTCTGTAGCTGTTCTTTCTCCTTTACCTATTAACAAAATTATAGAAGTAATAAATATCAGTATAATCAACGAATATAGACTTCATATAGAAGGACGTTTCGTTTCGTTTTGGCGGGCGCATTTGACATGCACGCTGAGCTGTGAGATATGTGACAGTGCCAAGCGGTTGCCAACCAGAACTAACGACCTGTTCCCCAAGCTTTCGTTCCCCTCTTATAACCCATAAGTGTTCTTCTATATGAAGTCTATATTCGTTGGTATAATGCACCTATAAAACAGTGCAGTGCTCAACTTTTAAAATAATATTTTTTTAGGAAACATGATTATGATAGTAATTGCCAAAATAAGCCGTTTAAGTATAAGATACTATTAAGAAAAAAAAAAGAACTATGAAATTGTGTTGACAATGCTAAAAATTTTAGTCAACTTCATTTCATAAGTCCACTTGCTCATGTGCCAATTTAAAATGTAAAAAACAATACATACTGACACATAAACAAGTGAAATTAAAAATTGAGGGTGACAATAATTAAAATTTTTGGCATTGCCAACACAATTGTGCATATTTCTTTTTTTCTTAAGGCTGCGATATTTTCTTCTAAAAAAGGATCAGGCGTACTCTGTCGCTCACGTGCGTCAATATAGGGAAAACAGACGAATATTTTATGGACATTTTTTCAAAAAGTATAGAATATTTTTGATTGCCGTTTTTTTATCACAAAGCAAATTTTCTATTCTCCGGGATGAGTTATTCTGGATCGAATTTGTTACGAAATAAATTAGTATTGACTTAAAACAAGAGTTAATATTAACGTTCACAATTCATTTGACATTTAACAAGGTGTATCTACGTAAATCATTTTCATATCGGATTGACAACAACTTACGACGTATAGTCAAGTATGTAGATTGAGAATAATTGTAAATTTGTCCAAAATATTCATTACTTATTTAAAAAATGGCCATAAAATATTCGTATGTTTTCCCTATATTGACGCACGTGAGTGACAGAGTACGCCTGATCCTTTTTTAGAAGAAAATATCGCAGCCTTAAGTTAATATTTATACTTACACTTGAAACGGCGACTGTACAGTCCCTAAGTTTTACTTATGTGTATGCGACACATTGGCTATTTTCAGTATAACTGAACTGATGCCTATTCTAGTGATAATAGCTGCGTTCGCGGTGAACGTTCAGAATTGGTTCGCATACTATTCGCATGCGCAGTGCAAATTAAGGTGTTCACAGTGAAAATAATCCCAAACAGTGAGTAATAAACTTGAAAAGTTCACTGTTCGCTGAGACTTCAATTTTGTTCGTAACTGAGGGCGAGCTGGTTCAACTAGTCCTAAGAATTTTGCTGGAACGTTTGGTTCTTGATCTGTAGGTGATAATTTCAATCGAATTGAATACTTCATTCGGGATCGTACCGTGACGAATAAGTGATAGTACTGTGATTAAAGAAACAAGTTAATAAAATACATTGTTTAGAATTTTTTTCCCGAATTGTCTGACCACTTCAGTTCAAGCAATGAAAAATTATTTCTCTTCTCGAGTAATTTATTTTTCTTTTCCAGAAGTTGATTCTTTTTAACATTTTCTTCAAACTTCTTTTCTTCTAAATTTAACCGTTTTCTATAATACTCTTTTCTATCATTCCTAGTTTTTTGAACAACGTTCAATTTTAGCTTTTTAGTTTGATGTACAGTTGTTTTTATAGAAATACGTTGTAAAATAGTTGTTAACTCTTGCAGTTCTTCTTGTACTGCAGAAGTAGAAGGTTGAGGTTCGAACACAGACTTCATTTTTTTTTGTTTTCCATCGGATTGATAGTAGCTGAAGATAAAAGTAGTTCGGGATGTATATTTCGTTTCCCCCAAAATGGAATCCATAATTTCGGCATATTCAGAGTCTCTTCTGTCTCTACCAGTCTATTTCGCATTATCGATGTATTTCTTATAATTGCGCTTCAACACTTTCCATTTGTTGTCGCAATGAACACCTGTTATTTTAAGATTTGATTTTAAATGCATTTCCTTCGCAATCTCTTCATACATCTTTTTCAAACTTTTAATTTTTAATGTTCCTACTTTATTTCGATATTGTTTATATAGATCTAAAAATAACAGTGTAGTTTGATAAGTCCATTTCAAAGTCTCATATTCTTCTTCCAACGTTTCACCCAATAATTCTAATAATTTACATTTGCTCTAAAGGTGTAATTAAATCTTATGTACTTAGTCTTTGATTGAACATATTTACAAAATCTTTTATAGTTTCAGTCACTGTCAACGTTTATACAAATTGAACTAAATAAAAATGGTATCAAAAACATCGAATCCGCGAGGATGTGTACACGTTGTCTTTTTATCTTGTAATAGAAGTCAAAATTGAAAAAACAATAACTGTTATTGCCTTATAAATCATGTACAAATAACTTACTGTTTTTTCCACTGTAAAGGTATATCACACCTAGATGAATCCAATGATACCCATATCGCAAATATAATATTTTTTGTAATTACTGCGTTCTTCCTAAGCACGCCAGTATAGAGTAGGTATAAAAAAGATTAAAGTTTATACGAATTGAACTAAATAAATATGGTGTCAAAATATACGTTTAAATTTAAGAAATCTATAGCGCAGGCATAAAAAAATGTTTGCGGTGCTTTAGCATTCCGAACTGGTAATGTTTCAGGCGTGCGTACTAGATATGAGTACTACCTATACGGGATTCATAATGAACCAGTTCTAAAACTTCACCGCGAACGCAGCTAATGATGTTCTGTTTAAATTATAATTATATACTTACCCATAATATCACCTTTGCTCTTAGTTTTAATTTCTTGCGGTGCTAACAAAGTAGCATTGCTCACAGCCACTGGAGCTACTTCTTCCAAATTAATTGCAGGTAAATTACTAACAATAGTTAACTCTGGAATAGCCAGTTTTGGTGTAAAATGGAAGTTTGACAAAGCATCCAATTTCACAAATAAATTATGCATCATTTTTTTAATTTCCTTATGTAGTTGTGGTTCTTCTTGTTCAGTGTCATTTGCTTCAAGCCCTTCTTTTTGCTGCAAGTATTGTTTCTCATAAATCTGGGCAAGTGATTCTTTACTTTTTTCTTGATCCAACAATAATTTCTTTTTATATTCCATAGGTGTTTCAACTGGTTTCATTTTGCGTTCAACATCGTCGAACGCTTTGTCTTTTATTCGCTGACGTATTACATCTTCCAGTAAAATTGTTATCTGTTCAGTTATAACAGGAGCTGTAAAACAAAACAAATTATTTTTAGTAAAGAATCTAATGCACATAAGGTCATCGAATATAGTTTGTTTCAAAAAATGAGAAACAAATATCTTTTACAATATATTTGAAAAATATTATTTAAAGATTGTTTAAACAGCAAATAGTACAAAGATTGGATTTTGAAAAAAAAAGTTATCTTCAAACCCATAAAATTAAGAAACTTATTTTATATTAAAAAAATACTTTAAAAAAAAAAACAAATAGTGAAGAATGTAAACAACTTACCAGGTCTACTTGTTAAATCAAACTCAACTACTTCTTCTAAAAGCGAATTCTGAGGTCTGCTGTCGGCAGTAACTTCCCCCTTTAATTGCCAAGGTTTCTCACTTAAAATGGCAGTTTCCAAATGTTCTATTTTATTTTTTAATCGTTCTTGTCTTTGTTCAAAGTTAGATTTCATTTCAGAATCTTTTAATTCGTTCCTTCTCTCACCTTCTTGCAATAGTTGCAATGGCTTTTTAAAAAAATCTTTAAACCTTGGATTTTTAAGTTTTAGTTGTTCATCAGTTTGCAATTCATCCTCATCATCGGATTCGTTAAACAAATTTACACTTTCTTCAGAGTCTGAAGTTTTTTCAAAGTGGACTTTCTTAGTTGATGATATTTTTTTTTCTTCAGTGAGGAGAAAGTTTTCCATTTCATTTAACTTAAAAAATTCATCGTCAACAACTGAACTTCTTGTGTTTTTATATTTTGTAGAGTTATTATCATCTCCATCATTACCATCATCATCATTCTCATCAACATCATTTTTATCATCATCAAAATCATCTTTATCTTCAACAATTTCACTACCGTCAATTTCGTCATCTTCTTCTACACCCATTTCACTACCATCAATTTGATCATCCTTTATCTTTAATGAATCATCTTGAAGCATGCTATCATCTTCTACGTCATGATCTTTAGAATCTTCTACAATTTCATTTTGAATTTGTTCCTTTGAAACAACTGCTGATTGTTCATTTTCCAAAGTGTCCTTTTTTGTTGTAAATTTGCTTGCAAAAATTATTGCTTTATTCAAAAAAGCTTCATTTTGTAAATCAACTTGTTGCCAAATTTGTTCAACATCAAAATTCTCTACAATTAAATTAGGAACTGTTTCTTCAGATTTCAATAAATCTGGTTCACCGTTTTTCATGCAATCATATAGAGTTTTTAAAGATGTTTTTATTCTATTAGAAAGATTTTCATTTCGACTGCAAACAATGAAAATTAAGAAATTAAAATGTGGAACCAATTTATGTTTAATTGTTATTACAAAATCTACAGTTTATATTTCAACATACAGTTGTGTTCATAAACATAGTAGGTAGGTTATGACAACAGAATTATTATTTGCTTCTTATTATTTATAAAATTATTTATATTGTAATTATTGAAAAGTTGTCGAGTAAAATAAACATTTGATATTATTGCAAATTAAGATAAAAAAACTGGGTTAAATGAAAGTACAGTAGAATCCGGTTATAACGGCTCCGGTTATAGCGAACCACCGGTTATAACGAACTTTATTCCAAGTCCCGACATTTTTCCCTATGTAACAATATAAAAAACAATCGGTTATAACGAACTCGGATATAACGAACAATCGGATAAAGCGAACCTTAAAAATACGAAATTAATGAAATTTTAATCGGCTATAACGAACTTTGCATTGTATATGTAGCGGCGGCTGTATTATTAATAGCGCGATAATCAAGCGCCCATAATAAAAAAAGATGTTATTATTATCAGTCAATTGACGATCGATAGAAAATAATTGGTAATAAATAAATCAATCAAACATCGAGTTAATTACTACAAATTGGTGACCCCGACGTGATTTGAAAAACATGTTAAACGAACAACAGCCACCGCCGCTATCAGAAGGCCGACAAGAGCTCCCGCCGCCATCAGAAGGCCGACAAGAGCTCCCGCTTTATGCTTCACTGGATCAGACTTCAGTACAAGCGGCCCCGCTTTGCCCAACAAATCCGGACCTCTGGTTCCGCTTGTTGGAGGGCCAATTCCAATGCAAACGGATGACGAACGACACGACCAAGTTTTGGGCAGCTCTCAATGCCATGGGAATTCAGTACGCGGCTGAAGTTGACGACATCACGCGTAGCCCCCCCGAAAATGATAAGTATTTAACCCTAAAGACTACGCTCATCCATCGTCTCACAGGATCCGCCGAATTACGGATTCGCCGATTATTG
Source organism: Dascillus cervinus (assembly GCA_949768715.1). Lineage (NCBI taxonomy): Eukaryota > Metazoa > Arthropoda > Insecta > Coleoptera > Dascillidae > Dascillus > Dascillus cervinus. Next base: position 16,737,519 of record OX458318.1, on the reverse strand, counting down.
GAACGCGAAGAATTAGGTGATCGGACGCCATCGAAGTTCCTGCGACATTTAAGGACTATAGCGGATATTCAGGTTCCTGATAATGTTATTAGGTCTCTGTGGCTTCAAAGACTACCTACAAATGTGCAGTGTATTTTAGCTGTTCAAACTAATAACACACTCGATCAACTAGCCGAGTTAGCGGACAAAATCTGCGAAGTTATGCCACAACGAACAGTCGCCTCCGTCGCCACACCGCTTTCTCACCAGCAGGTATCTGTTACACCTGTACTTGGTCAAACTGCAGGTACGACAGCTGCCGTCTCTGCTCCTGCATGTAATACCATCGACAAACTCGTGACACAAATGTACGAATTCGTATACATGAGTTTTGGTCTTCGAAACGCTGCACAGACTTTTCAACGATTTATCGACCATGTACTCCGCGGACTTGATTTTTGCTATTCATATATCGACGACATTTTAATCGCGTCCTCCTCGCCTGAAGAACATTCATCGCATTTAAAAATCTTGTTTAATAGGCTGAAAGAATTTGGTGTGATTATCAACCCCTCAAAATGTTGCCTGGGTCAGCCCGAGGTCCTGTTTCTTGGCCACACTGTCAATGCGACAGGATGTCACCCCCCTCAAGATCGTGTGGAAGCTATCCGCGACGCTAACGTCCCGACTACCGTCAAGCAGTTGCGTCGTTTCCTTGGAATGATAAATTTCTACAGGAGATTCATTCCCAATGCAGCATCTACGCAGGCACCACTGAACAATCTTTTGACGGGCCCAAAGTCAAAAGATAACCGCGTCATCGATTGGACTTCCACAACACTTACAGCTTTCGAAGCTGTCAAACAATCCATCATCAGTGTCGCTTTGTTGGCTCATCCTTCACCAACTGCAGTTAGATCAGTTATGGTCGACGCATCGGACTTTGCCATAGGAGCGGTGCTCCAACAATACATCGATGACGCATGGCAACCGATAGGCTTCTTTTCTCGAAAATTATCTCCCACGCAACAAAAGTACAGCGCGTACGACCGAGAATTATTAGCTGCCTACACCGCCATCAAGAAATTCCGTCATTACCTCGAAGGTCGAAAATTCACACTTTATACGGACCATAAGCCGCTGACGTTCGCTTTCCAACAAAATTTGGACAAGTGTTCACCACGTCAATTCCGGCACCTTGATCTTATTGGACAATTCACTACAGACATTCAACACGTCAGTGGCAAAAAGAATATACCGGCTGATACACTCTCGCGTCTCGAGTCCATTAGCACGAACCCTGTTAATTTTTCTGACCTTGCTGCAGTCCAAGAAACAGATGTCGAACTTCAAGATTTGGTGAATTCCAACCAAAGCTTACACTTCGTCAAGATTCACTTTCCTGAAGTCAACCGCGACGTTTTGTGTGATATCGCAACCGGTAAAGCCAGACCAATTGTACCTAATGCATTTCGCAAGAAAATTTTTGACAATCTACACGGGCTTTCACATCCTGGTGCACGAGTAACTACTAAATTGATTACATCTCGATTCGTTTGGCCTTCCATAAATAAAGATTGCAAAACCTGGTGCCGACAGTGCATTGAGTGTCAAAAGAACAAAATTTCTAGACACGTTAAATCGCCACTGTTCCCCATTCTTCCACCAAATGCTCGCTTTGAACACATTCATGTTGATCTAGTGGGCCCTTTGCCGCCGTCTAGAGGAAATTCCTACATTTTAACTTGTATCGATAGATATACAAGATGGCCAGAGGCTGTGCCCATTCCAGACATTTCCGCCGAAACCGTCGCAATTCATCTTTTGCACTGCTGGATAGCTAGATTTGGAGTACCATGTCGAATCACGACTGATCGAGGTAAGCAATTCGACTCCAACCTCTTCCAGAGTTTATCTCGACTAGCAGGCATTCAGCATCTCAAAACCACTGCGTACCATCCACAATCGAATGGGATGGTCGAACGTTACCACCGTGTGCTAAAATCTGCTCTCAAATGCCATGGTCATGCTAATTGGGTCGAATCATTACCTCTCGCTCTGCTTGGTATTCGCACTGCATTGAAAGAAGATCTTGGTACCTCAGCTGCAGAGCTCGTTTACGGTACTAGCCTTCGATTACCAACCGAACTTTTTTTATCAACTCCACCCGAATCAACATCTGAATTTGTTCTTAGACTACAAGAACATTTTTCAAAAATCCGACCAAAGCTTCCACGATTGCATACTCAATCGCCTGTTTTCGTTTGGAAATCTCTTCATACGACCTCGCACGTTTTCATTCGTCACGACGCAATACGGAAACCCCTTCAGCCTACCTACCAAGGCCCATTCCGTGTCATTACCCGAAATGAAAAAACGTTTGAAGTAGATGTCCGTGGACGTACTCAGACCATCTCAATTGATCGCCTCAAACCAGCTTTTGTTGCTGCCGATGAAGTCATCTTCAATGACACTTCCAAACCTGCTACTAAGAAGGAGAAGCGCGTGACGTTCCAAGCGCAGCCAGAATATTTTTAACATTCTTCCGCGCTCTCACTGGGAAGGGGGTGATGTAGCGGCGGCTGTATTATTAATAGCGCGATAATCAAGCGCCCATAATAAAAAAAGATGTTATTATTATCAGTCAATTGACGATCGATAGAAAATAATTGGTAATAAATAAATCAATCAAACATCGAGTTAATTACTACATATATAACACGTAATAACCTTTGAATCTGATGATGACTTGTCATTAAATGAGTGGTTACAAAAAGATAAACAAAGGAAACGTGAATTTCAGCAATTGGAAAATTCAAATTTTTCCGAAAACTTACAACTAGAATATTTGGGTATTTGTGGTAGACAAAAGTGACCACGAAGAAGCCAGTAAGGATGAGCCGGAACCACCAGCATTACAGATTTTATGTACACAGGAAGTTGTGAGAAGTGTTAACAACATTCGTAATTTTTTACAGAATTATGGTGCGCCGATTATTAAAAATGTGTGAACAATTTATAATTTAAAAATGCAACAGTTCAGTCGAAAATAACATTTTTTTTCAAATAAAATTACTTATTGCATTTTGCTTTGTTTCAATTAACTTTAGTCCTTATATTTATAATGGTTTTATACATATGCATATTTACATTAGACAATAACGGTCTCATAAAACACTCTTGCATTTATTCTTTCATTAACGTTTATAACGAACTTCGGATATAACGAACCGATTTTGACGGTCCCTTAAGGTTCGCTATAACCGGATTCTACTGTAGGTACTGTATAAATTCGTTGTTCATAAAATAGGAGTAAACACTTATGATCAAAAGAAGAGAGTTTAAAAATAAATCAGAATACGGTTTTGTTTATAAATACTTTGTTTTATTCAATATTTAGTTGAATAACCATTCTTTTTATGACAGCAAGACATCTGCGTTTGACAACGCTCTAATGGGATGCGGTGCCATGTTTCTCTAACAACAGTAGACACCCTGCAATACAGTAGAACCTCGATTAACCGTCACTCTGTTACCCGCCAGCGTAAAAAAAAAAACATGAACGCGACGAACGCGGTAAACGCGTTGCGGTGTCTTTATGCCATCCTCAGGGTGATTGCTGTTTCGTCTGAATGGCAGTTTCAGGTAGGCTCCGCGCCGGAGAATACTTACATATGTCATCGTATTAAAAGTGTCCGCCTTGGCCTGGTGCATTTTTATGCCGTAATACGATATGGTCTCTAAGAGTCAGTCGCCACATGTCCATCTTACGCAAAAATCCGTATTGTTTTAGTAGCTCAGTTGCTGACGAGTAGCCTGTGTGTTTTTGTAGGTTTCTTTATTACTGGGTGTCGTGTTTCAAAGATGGCTGATTATTTTGTATAATATGTAAACCTTATTGTAGCCTGCCTTGATAAATATAAATGTGTAAGATCCACTTGCACGCGTTTTTATTTACGTTTCGTCCCAACGAGCATTGAAATTTTATTATTGTACACGTTTATTGCAAAATTTCTGTTAACTGTTACAGTCCCGGTCACGACGGAGTCGGTTAATCGAGGTTCTACTCTAAGTTACTAAGATGCCATAAAAGTATCCAAAACATTAGGTACTTACTTTTCTAAAATAATATGAAAATGTGAGTAATACAATTTTGAATACCATATTAAATATCAATAAGTACCTACTTGTAAATAAAAAAGCTTAAAGCTAAACAATATAAAGTTGCAAATTTCAGAGACTTAGGTACTTACCTAATAAAGGTAGCCTATGTACAATGTAATTTTTTGCGAAATTGCGCTTATTACGTAGGAATCAAACGATCCCGTTGGATACGTTATAACAGAGTTCAACTGTAGTTCAATAAAATAAGTTCACACAAAAATTAGTTACAAATTTTTTCAAACCGTAAAACATTTCGAGACACCTGCAGTTACAATTTTTTTTTGAAAATTTAGATTTTAACTAAATATACAGATGAAAAAATGAAACCGTATCAAAGGTTGAATAATAATTATTGTAAATTCATAGCACATATTAATTGCACACCTTTACACAGCAATTTAAAAGAAATTGCTTCAACTTTGAAACGTTATAATTTTAAAACTAAACAAAAATGAATCAAAAATGAGTATTGCTTTTTATTTAGAATTTATTCTTAATATATGGTTTAAATTTATTTCCCTTTTCACAACTAACCGTGTATACAGGTGTGTATAAATTGACGACAAAGCCACTGGTGGCATTACTCTTCTTAAAATTTTTAGTCAAAAATGTTAATGCGATAATGCTGTACCATGCTGCTTGCGTCTGCACAAGGCCCCTACTGTTTAAAGAATAGTTTTTCTGACCCAAAAAGTTTATTTGCAATTTAAAAACTTGCAGGCTGATTTCACCAATATTAAATTTAATTATAGATTCAATTCTTAACAACAATTGTTGTAATTATAGCAATGATTTGACATTGGTGAATCAACCTCAAGTATATCAATTTTTTGGTAAAAATGACAAATAAAATGTTTCTGAAAACTATGTCTAGTAATTGTTAATCTCTTGTTCCTTAGTTACAGTGCATATCAATATAACATCTGTGTGGCTTCTTGTATTGTCAAATGTATCGCTCACTGGCAGCAATAGTGGCACAACTCAAAATTTACGAAAATGGTACTAATGTCTAAATTGAAATTTGAATTTAATGCTTTATATTCCTACAAAACTGACACAAACAAGACAATAATCAAAATTTAATAATTCTTGACTAATTATAACGTGCTAAAATGTTTTTTCATAATACTGACTAACTTTAAATTCGTTTATCTCAAAACTACCTTTTTTGAGTTGTGCCAGTATTGCCGCCAGTGAGCAATATGTTTCTTTCAAAGGGTCCCTTAGAATGTAGGAATCATGGCACAGCATTTTAGCATTATTACGTAAAATGCCACCATGGAAGTTGAAATTGAGGTTCCACAGGCCAGCTGTATAAAGCAACACCAAAACTTTGTGCCGGCTAAATTCAGTAGTCGGCCTGAAACCATATAGGTCTCGTTGTTGAGAGTCTTATCGAAGAATTTAAAAACAACATCGTCAAGAGTTTTTTTTTTGCCAATTTACACACACCCTACATACATACTTGTTAATGTCATATCCATTTGCATGTTATTGGTGATCCCTACGAAAAACTGATTATTAATATACAATTTGTGTTACTGATTTCCCAGGCAATGTCTATAGATTGGGATTGCTACGCCTTCCGTTTTCGTGCTGGTTTTGTGAATAAAACGTAAATTTCGTAAATAAGGTTCGGTAAATAATGTAATAACAAACCTAATGTTAGATACATTAAAACTTAAATAATATTTATATACTAACTAGCAGAAAGGTACTTACCTCAGGTATTTTTCGGGTTTACATGTAATTGCAATAAAATCATTTAAAACTTCAACAGTAAAATCGCTTATATTTTCCATCGTTTAACTTCTTCGTACACCATTAACACATGCTCGAAGATAGGTTATGTTGTTAGTAATTTGTCATTTGACAGTTACAAAAATCGTGCTAAATATTTGGCAACAGGGCCATGCAAATGTTTAGTGCAAATTGATGACGCAGTAAACATCACAAGATTAAAAAGACAAAATATTTTTTTTCGAGATTTTTTTTTATTACAATGAGTGTTGCAATCGCACGTACAGTTGCTGTACGGTCAACAGTTGGATTAAAAGAATCTCCTCACTTTCACCATAACGTCCGTGCTTTAACAGACAAATTGAGTTCCACGAAGAAAAGTAAGAAAATGGTAAGATTTGTATGAACAAATTTTAGTAATATGTATGTAAATACAAATAATCTTAATATTCCATTTGATTTTATTGATTACTTAATATTTAACATTACATTCAACAAGTACCCTTAAAATTATACCAGTGCTTCTAAAATGTTTAATGCTAATTTGACCATTTTTTCCTCAGGCTGATAAGTTATCATCTGAACAACGAAAAGAAATTTTGGATCCATTATTACAAAAAGGATGGACACTTGTTAACAGCAGGGATGCCATTTACAAAGAATATTTATTCAAAAATTTTAATCAGGTAAAGAAAAGTGAAAGGCTTGAATGAAATCTGACCATGAAGGTGGAGAAGTTTAGATCATGAGAATAGTTTTACAGAAATATTCTTAATTTTTAAAATAATTTAAAAATGAGTTCAAAGTTCTGTTTTCAGATAAACTGAACTTGAACATTATCACTTTAGTTTTGTAATAGGTAATCATTTAGTTTTTTAAAATTTATTTTATTATAAACACACATGTTAAATTTTATACTGATCGTCTAAAACCAAACACGAACCTAGGAAATTAATGACTGCAGCATAGAAAGACATACAAAATGATGAATACAACAAAGATACATTTTATTTTAGACTAAAATGAAATCTCACTCTAAAATCTAACTCTGTATAAACATCAATTTTAAGTTAATTTTGACACAATTTGTCATTAAAATCTTGGAAAGTTTAAAATGCAGCATATGAGTGATGCGAAAATAGTGTAGATAAAATATTTCCGACTGATGTGTTTACTTACTGGTTTGTTAGAGGGAGATTTGTATCATTCAATTTCAGTTTAAAAAAAATGTACCTAACTATTCTATATTTGTTGTCCTCATCATTTTGTATGCCTTTCTTTGTTGCACTCATTAATTTTTTATGTTTAGGTTTGATTTCGGATGATCAACATGTACACTCGGCATGCTAGTTTTCAAAAAAATTGTTACTGAAATTGTTAAATGTTCGATTTGATGACGCGAAATTATTTTAATGACCTAATTAAACTATGAAATTAGTATAAATAAATGTACTTACATAAAATTTTAAATAAACACCAGAAAATCGTGCATGTTTAGTCCGTTTTAAATTGACTGATAGTGTACCTGTCGATTTTAGTGAACTTGTTTATCAAGTTTGGGGCACGACGAGCGAAGCGAGGAGTGCTCCAATGTCATGAGTGCGACAATACGTCTTATGAAACGAGTGTAATATACTATTTTTTCTACTTTGATGCTCTTAATTTCATGAAAATTTGAAAATTGTGCTTTCTAAATATTCTAGAGATTTTTAGGATTAGGTACTGGTTGTGTTGGTATTTGTCATGTGTCATATGTCAACTAAAACTTCAAATTTAAAATCTCGAGTTTGATATTTTTGTGAATAAGTCATGGAAGAATTAAGCTGTACACTTGGGTTGACCTTGACAGGAGCTCGGTAGAGATGCCCGACGCCGGCCAGCGTGATAGTACAGCAATACCAACGTAATAAGTATTAAAAAAAAAACAAAAGCCGTTTCACAAAAAGTTCCTTTGTGACACTACTTTTAGTTTCACAAAAACTCACTTATGATACCAAAGTAGAAAATAGTATATTATTATACAAGTTTTATAAGACGATCTATTGTCGCACGAATAAGTTTGGGGCACGACGAGCGAAGCAAGGAGTGCTCCAATGTCATGAGTGCGACAATACGTCTTATAAAACGAGTGTAATATACTATTTTTTCTACTTTGATGCTCTTAATTTCATGAAAATTTGAAAATTGTGCTTTCTAAATATTCTAGAGATTTTTAGGATTAGGTACTGGTTGTGTTGGTATTTGTCATGTGTCATATGTCAACTAAAACTTCAAATTTAAAATCTCGAGTTTGATATTTTTGTGAATAAGTCATGGAAGAATTAAGCTGTACACTTGGGTTGACCTTGACAGGAGCTCGGTAGAGATGCCCGACGCCGGCCAGCGTGATAGTACAGCAATACCAACGTAATAAGTATTAAAAAAAAAACAAAAGCCGTTTCACAAAAAGTTCCTTTGTGACACTACTTTTAGTTTCACAAAAACTCACTTATGATACCAAAGTAGAAAATAGTATATTATTATACAAGTTTTATAAGACGATCTATTGTCGCACGAATAAGTTTGGGGCACGACGAGCGAAGCAAGGAGTGCTCCAATGTCATGAGTGCGACAATACGTCTTATAAAACGAGTGTAATATACTATTTTTTCTACTTTGATGCTCTTAATTTCATGAAAATTTGAAAATTGTGCTTTCTAAATATTCTAGAGATTTTTAGGATTAGGTACTGGTTGTGTTGGTATTTGTCATGTGTCATATGTCAACTAAAACTTCAAATTTAAAATCTCGAGTTTGATATTTTTGTGAATAAGTCATGGAAGAATTAAGCTGTACACTTGGGTTGACCTTGACAGGAGCTCGGTAGAGATGCCCGACGCCGGCCAGCGTGATAGTACAGCAATACTAACGTAATAAGTATTAAAAAAAAAACAAAAGCCGTTTCACAAAAAGTTCCTTTGTGACACTACTTTTAGTTTCACAAAAACTCACTTATGATACCAAAGTAGAAAATAGTATATTATTATACAAGTTTTATAAGACGATCTATTGTCGCACGAATAAGTTTGGGGCACGACGAGCGAAGCAAGGAGTGCTCCAATGTCATGAGTGCGACAATACGTCTTATAAAACGAGTGTAATATACTATTTTTTCTACTTTGATGCTCTTAATTTCATGAAAATTTGAAAATTGTGCTTTCTAAATATTCTAGAGATTTTTAGGATTAGGTACTGGTTGTGTTGGTATTTGTCATGTGTCATATGTCAACTAAAACTTCAAATTTAAAATCTCGAGTTTGATATTTTTGTGAATAAGTCATGGAAGAATTAAGCTGTACACTTGGCTTGACCTTGACAGGAGCTCGGTAGAGATGTCCGACGCCGGCCAGCGTGATAGTACAGCAATACCAACGTAATAAGTATTAAAAAAAAAACAAAAGCCGTTTCACAAAAAGTTCCTTTGTGACACTACTTTTAGTTTCACAAAAACTCACTTATGATACCAAAGTAGAAAATAGTATATTATTATACAAGTTTTATAAGACGATCTATTGTCGCACGAATAAGTTTGGGGCACGACGAGCGAAGCAAGGAGTGCTCCAATGTCATGAGTGCGACAATACGTCTTATAAAACGAGTGTAATATACTATTTTTTCTACTTTGATGCTCTTAATTTCATGAAAATTTGAAAATTGTGCTTTCTAAATATTCTAGAGATTTTTAGGATTAGGTACTGGTTGTGTTGGTATTTGTCATGTGTCATATGTCAACTAAAACTTCAAATTTAAAATCTCGAGTTTGATATTTTTGTGAATAAGTCATGGAAGAATTAAGCTGTACACTTGGGTTGACCTTGACAGGAGCTCGGTAGAGATGCCCGACGCCGGCCAGCGTGATAGTACAGCAATACTAACGTAATAAGTATTAAAAAAAAAACAAAAGCCGTTTCACAAAAAGTTCCTTTGTGACACTACTTTTAGTTTCACAAAAACTCGCTTATGATACCAAAGTAGAAAAACAATATTACATCTGTGCATAATAATAATTTGTAGGTACATAATTATACGTTGGTATATCTGTCATGTATTCTTAACTGTTTGTTACTTTTTATTGGAGGGATAATTTGATCAATCTTTTGATAAGAAAAAAATTATTGAGAACATTTTTAGGTAAGGTAAGGGAACCGATTTCTGACATACCTCCAATAACTGACATTTATATTTAAAAAATTCGAAAATGAGAAATATTTTAACGTATATGCAACTTCGAACATGGTAAAAAATCATTTGAACTGTTGTTATGCTGAGGCTGGCATTTCTCTTTCTTGCCGCCTTAGCTGACTGAATGTCAATGCATTTTGTAATACGATGCACATTCCATGAGGTTTTCGTCAATTCTCTTACCATTGTGCTTAAGGAAAATACCATTGTTTTTGGTGCCTTTGTGATCAAATTCAACAGCAATTAAAGGTAAGTGAGCTCAATTTAGATCTAGCAGTCTTGTGAAACATAAATTCATTACGCAAATGCTTTTTGTGTATAAATTGTAGATTACAAGGGGGGTGTCAGCTAAGGGTTCATAAATAACAGCCAGTACCCATTACCTGACAATGCTGTCAGATATTGGTGATGGTAAATTTTAAACAGAAAAGCAGGATCCCCTTGCTAAATGATTTTTTTTTAAATTTCAAATACTGGAGTTTCTTTAGTTTGATGAATTTAGTAATTGTTCCAATAGGTGACCCCTGTCAGATGCAAGATCTAACGTGTCAGATATTGGATACTGGTCAACATATACCAGAAAAAACGTTTTATGTTGAAATTTTTTCAGGGCTATAATGGCGGCTAGCACGAGATATTCTCAAGAAAGTCTTGAAAAGGCATTGCAAGAAATTGATAAAGGAATGCCAACTGCTACTGTCAGTAAAAAATATGGCATTCCTCGAACAACACTTTTATACAAAAAGACTGGAAAATATCCTCGCCAATGCAGAAAAGGTCCGCCTACAAATATAGCAGATCGAGGTTTCCCAGCAACCAAATTGCAACTCATTGATTCAGTTGAAATTATTTTTAAACAAAATAAGAGACAAAATAATTTTCTGAATGGAAGACCTGGAAAGAAATGGTATGCCTCATTCATAAGACGACATCCCCAAATAAGTTAACGAGTTTCCCAAAATTTATCTTCTGGAAGGGTAGCTGTCAACGAAGAAAAAATTCGAAATTGGTTTAAGGAAATAAAAACCTACTTTGAAGAAAATAATTATATGGCCATTTTAGAAGACGCAACAAGAATTTTTAATGCTGATGAATCAGCATTTCTTTTTGTCACCCAAAGGAAGTAAAGTCTTTGCAAAGAAAGGTTCATCGACGGTTTATAGTTTTGTTGCCAATAACGATAAAGAGTGCATGACAGCTTTATTAAATGCAAATGCAGCCGGCATGATAGCCCCTCCAATGGTAATTTACCAATACGAGCGAATACCTCCACATGTAACCAGCAAAATGCCTTCAGGATGGTCAATTGGTAAAAGTGAAAACGGTTGGATGACTGGCCAAACATTTTACGAATATATAGGTAACGTTTTCCTGCCATGGTTAAAGGAAAATGGGATTACCTTGCCAATAATATTTTTCGTTGATGGTCATACCAGCCACTTAACTCTTCCTCTCAGTAATTTATGTTCAGAACATGGAATCATATTGGTGTCGTTGTGTCCAAATTCGACCCATATTACTCAACCGATGGACGTGGCCGTTTTCCGTACTCTAAAAAGTGCTTGGAAGGACGCTGTTCAGAGATGGAAAATTAATAATGGTTCTAAGGTAAAAAAAGAGGATTTTGCTTCCATACTGGAGCAAGCAGTGTTAGCCTCGGTTACACCAGAAGTACTTGGTAACGGATTTAAGGCAACTGCCCAGATAGCAAACATTGCTTGAAACAAGCTGGAATTAAACTTGCCATGACAACGATGGCAGCTTACTTCCAGCTTGAACGGAAAGCTGTCAAGCTTATACGCAACTTGAATCAAGCATGCTACTTTACACGTGACAAGCTTAAAGTATACTTGCTTTTCAAGCTTATAATAAGCTTGTCTTACTAATCAGCAAACTTACAGAAAGGTTGAATTAAGCTTGTTTGTCCAGCTTGTTTTAACTTTCATTTTTTTAAAGCTTGCATTAAGCTTAACCTACCTTATCCGCATAAAGCTTGATAGACAAGCGAAAATCGAATCAAAATACAGCTTGCTGTAAGCTTACGTGCTATCTGGGTGGGCTCCATCCGTTTAATCCAGATAGTATCAAATATGACAAGTATTTTAAAGCGGGACACTCTCTTAATACACTTAAAGACGTACCACCAACATCCACATCAAATGACAAATTATTGTATTTGGAAAAATTTATCGAAAATGAAACATTACAAAAATTTCGAAATACCACCGGTAATGAATGGAACGGTGATAAAAAAGATGAATCTCTGTATTCCGTTTGGCAAACCATCAAAAATGACTCGGAAAACATCACTCCTCTTAATCAATCAATTTTTGAAAAACACAGAAATCAACTTTCTGGCAAGGATGTTGAACCAGAACAGGAAGATATGAAAATTGAAACGCCAAAAACAAATGAAGTGCAAACAATGAGTTCCACCAAATTACATCAAATAACTAAAGATGAACCGCAACCATCTACATCTAGTACGAGTACTAATGCAATTCAAGTTGAACCTTCACTAACTGGCACTCCACTGAAAGATGTGCCCACTCCATTTAAAACGTGTCTGTTTTGGCCCAAGTCAGATACAAAGCAGGGGAAAAGAAAATCAAAGGAAAAATTGCCTGCGGTGGCAACATCAAACAAATGGAAAGAATATCATATAAAAAAGGAAAAGATAAAACAAGAAAATGAAAAAGCAAAAGCTGAACGAAAATCAAAGAAATGAGGCGAAACAAAAATTATTAAAAGAAAACACGAAGCAAACAAAAAGAAGACTCATATCATCTTCATCTTCCGATTCTAGCCGCAAAGTGATTTTAGAACCTGAAGAAGAACTTTACTATAATATAACCGAACGCCCAAATCCAGCAAATCAACGTTTGCTAGCCGTTGGTAAATATGTTATTGTGTTATATGAATGTGACTATTTTCCTGGGATTATTAAAGAAATGAATAGCACTAGCGCTTATGTAAGTGTAATGCAAAAAAGCTTGGCAAACATCTGGAAATGGCCTAATAAAGAGGACTGTTTATGATATGAATTCAAGGATATTTTGGAAATAGTTGAAGAGCCTTCTAAGGCTAACGAGAGGGGTGCATTCCGTGTGCCAGAATTTTTGAAATATGCCGATTATCTTTAATAAATAATTTATAGTGTAACAATAAATATTTTTCATATTTTTGCCGAGTGTCAGTTATTGGTTCAACTATTGGGTACATTAAAAAAGAAGTATGTCAGTTATTGGGGTCTGTGCACAATATTTGTTATATACTTTTTTATATATAAAAGTAAAACTCTTGGACAAAATTTATAAGATGTATGGTTGCAGTAAACCTTTAGCAAACCGGGAAAGCAAAAAGTTTTAGCTTATTATTAAAAGTAAAGTAGTGGTTGTCAAAATAGTTTTTTTTTTCTCTTAAAGTGTCAGCTATTGGTTCCTTTACCTTATCAGTTAGATATGTGTTCATGCAAAACGATATAGGTACAATTATTTATTTCATGAAGTAAAGTTGTGGTATGCCCAAAAATTCTATAATTGAAGGGCCCAATGCAAGAAATTACTAAGTATCTTTTTCATGTTTTGAGAAAATTCACTTTTCAATATTCAAAATGGAATTTAAACGTGATCAATTGTCATAACGTGAAGGTCACATATCTAGATGAGGCACTTTTGATCGCATTTAAATTTCATTTTGAATATTGAACATGAAGAAAGTACTTAGTAATTTTTTGCATTGGACCCTTCAATTGATGATATTCCAATTGAAAAACCTCTACCGTTTGTCAATGTTTGATTAAATTTTCTTGCATTTCTACAATAACTAGCATGACATTGATATTTTTTCTTCCAAATGAAAGGTGCAACATGGTCACTCTTGCAATTTAACAATTTTGCGTGTATGGTGTTCAAACTTTTTTTAATTTTTTAAACGACTACAGTGCGACCTCGATAATCCGAACTAATTAAAACCACGGTGATCCGGATAAGTAAATAATTCGGATTACTGAAGCGGGACAGTTTTTTATTGAAAAGGGTAACATTTAATACAAGACAACTAGAAACAGTACATAAACAAAAGTTATTTAAAACAGAAGTATTCTTATTTAATTGTGTAAAGGTGTAAACCTATTTGATGGGTGTAGCATAAGTAGTAACTTAAGAAGTCCATTCGGGTCTTTATGCTGATTGGAAGTTATGCGGTTTATAATGTCGCGCAAATTGTATATGAATAGCACATTCTAACTTTCGTGCAAGCAGTGAGCATTTGAAAAAATTATTGTACAATTTTTGTTATCGGAAGTGAAATAAATCACAATGTACAATACATATTGAGGTAAAAAGTAATTTTACAAATTTTGTAGGCATTTGGCTTCATGACTCGTGTGGCACTAACGGCAGAGAAAATGGACCACCACCCGGAATGGTTTAATGTATACAACAAAGTACAAATAACCCTTTCTTCTCATGATGTTAATGGACTGAGTAATAGGGATATAAAATTGGCCAACTTCATCGAACAGGCTGCTAAATCAGTATCTGAGTAATGAATTACCCTCTTTTAAGGATTTTAAAAAAAGAAAAGTTCAACAGTTGTATTTACTATTTTTGTATTTACTATTTACTTAAATTGTGATTAGTCAACTACCCATACAATGCAATTTCAACACCATGAAATTTTGGTATATCGATACCTTTTTACCAAAGTATCGTAAGCCACATCTGTCAAATTTTGCAGGAGACAACTTTCTTGACCACAAGGTCATTGCATGTGACTATCTTGGTACTTACGATAGGTTTATTATGTTCTTATCACCATAAAGAATAAACTGATTGGTATATTACTCCGCCAGAACAAGCATTTAGTCCGATATTTACGATATAATGCAAGATCTCAATTTCGCTCAAAATGTCACTTACGATACTTTGGAAAAAAGGTATCGATATGTTATGTAAATAGGAGATTAACGCCTAAGTGACAGTGGAACTAATGTAGAGTTTTAAAGTTGACGCTGTTTGTCGAAATTTTACGGAATTTCACAATGTTATATAGTGTTCACATGCTGCACACTCATTTTCCACATCTCTCCATCCAGGCAGACAATTTTATGACTTAATCAGACAACTTCGATACTAAATCTTAATTGTTTCACACTTGATCGGTGAGCTCTTAGATACATAACAATTTCCTATAATGACAGTTTGCAGGTTCATTCGAACATTGGTATTTCATTTTAATAATTTTACATATAAATATTGATATATACAGCCTTTACTAAACATGCGGCAAAAATTCGGGTAGTTATTTCTCGGGTTATTTTAAGATTTTTTTGTCCTTTGATGATTTGGGGAAAACACTTTGTTTGTAATTTTAAAATTATTTTTTTCTATGGGGCCATTTGAAAACATTAGTGAAGTGGAAAATGAAGAAGATTTGGGAAATTGGATAATTAATGGGTGTAATGCAATAAGAAACAACTCTGGTGTTTTTGAAAGAGTTCGGCAATCAATAAGATTGGATTTATACATCCTAGCTGGTGGTAGCCATTTTCAGCAGTTTTTGAAGATTAAGAATCTTTACATGTAATATGAAGTCATAAATGTTGTTTTTTTTCCGAGAAACTTTTGTCGCCCTGTATCTTCGAAACAAAGTGTCTTTCCCAAAATCATCAAAAGACAAAAAAATCTTCAAATAACCCGAATTTTGGCCGCATGCTTAGTAATCAATATGTGAAAATTCTATAGCTTAACTTACTTGAATATCAGTTAGGTACACAATGTTTCAAAAGAATCGAGACATCCCATTAATGCTAATGTTAATTTTAAATTACAGTGATGACACAATACGGCAAAGTGTGCAAAAAATCATTTTGAAATTTTGTGCAAAAGAGATCACACACATAAGATCAAAGCGGTTATCATTACTGTAATTTAAAATTAACATTAACATTAATGGAATGTCTCGATTGTTTTGGAATATTGTGTACTACTTCGATTAAATCTACCACTTTTTGTTTTAGTAAAACAGCATTTTTGTAAAGTATAGGGAGTTGACTTTACTGCTAATTGTTAATTTTTCAAATAATTTTTTTATCATATGTATAACATATTTGTTTTTCTATACACAAGTTTTTAAATATTAAAAATTAAAAAGATCAACATTTATTACTTAAAATATTTTAGTTGATCAAATATAAATAATTATAGTACAATGACGCTCTTTCTATGTTTTTTAGGGAGTGTTTCGGCGCTTATTTGTATAAATACAGTCGGTAGCTGTTGCGGAGTGAGTGATAACATCCAGGGGTCGAAAGAATATGCCGTAAAGTGGGGTTACTTCTGAGGCATGCATTAAATTCGACATTAGCGCAGCGTCAAATTAAATGATTTCAAACATTTTGTGATTTTCTTGGGGTTTTGCAACAATCGATATATTGCGCAGCCAGTAGGTAAAAATACTTTTGGGTACATACATCATCATCAAAGGCTCCAAAATGCAAATTCCGCGAAGCTGTGGTAAAACAACGTGCTGTCGGATTCCCACAAGTGGAGCCGAAACTTTTATTCACACTTGGTGAATAACCTGTACATATTGGTACAGAACAGAGTGTGAGAAGTACAGTAGGATGAGCATAATAAACCAAAATGACTGCGGTACCCCTACAACAATACGTTCGTAGACGGACCAAGGACAAGAAGAAAAAACCTGTAGATTACCTATTTTTTTCCTGTAAGTTGTTGTAACTTATGAACGCGCCACATTGAACAATTAAATCATTAGGACATGTAGAAACGGCAAAAGAAAACAAATGCGACTTAAATTTGCATTGTTTATTTAATTTTTAATATAGTTACATGTGTTTTTAAACTAAATTACGTGACAATTGTTTGGCTATAAATAAATAAAATAATACATAAATTCTATTTACCATTGCGCAAACATATCAGTTGTTGATTTTGTTGAAAATTTCGGGAAATCGATAAATTGGATGTCAGCGTATTGATCTTCCAAGTAATCCCGAAGCTCTACAGCATGGTCAAAATTCCTTGTTTCACAAATTAGCTTTATCTAAACAAAAACGTAATAATACAATGGATATCTATAATCTAGTACCCGTTTTGCGTTTAAAGAAAAATTGTACCGAACTGAAAGGGACGGTAGAAAATCAGTTTTTGAACATATTTTAGTTGTGCACAACTTTTACTCTTTAATTAGTTTGAAATCACTACGCCTGAAATTAGTTTGCCATGATTTTCTCTTCTGAAACCAAAACAGGTTGTTTGAGAGGATCAGTAGTTTGGTCGTCAAAATCTTTGAACTTATGGGGTCTTTACACGTTGCAAGTAGCTAACGCAAGTTACTTGCGCAGGTAACAAAATTGAGGTACTTGCATCGTCTAGACAACTTGATTCAGTATCTGCGCAAGCGCATATCAGCATACAAGCTACTTGCTTTGATAATAATTTTGATTCAGACGACGACTTGCCATTAGTCGAAAGGACGAAAAAAATTGAAGAGGAAGATAATAATAACGATATTCGAAACACTTCCTTATAATGCAAATGATTTTCATGAATTTATTCCTATTGATGACAATCTTGTGACTGTTGAATACTTAGACGATGATGCCATTGTTACTTCTGTGTCTTCTGCAGTTCACAGTGATGATGATGTGGAGGAGGAAGATAAAAATGAAGAATCTGTGAGTACGGAATTGATTCCAGTTCCAACCACATCGGAAGCACTTCGGCATATTGACGGCGTTCGTTATTTCCTTCAGTCACGAAATACTCCACAATGTGTACTCGATGGACTAGCCGAAGTGGAATTACACATTAATAATAAGCGATTTGTTCAAATAAGATTCTTAAAAGCTATTGTTAATGTATTACAAAAAATTATGTAGGTACCTACTTGAAACATGCATATTTGTATGTACCTATAAAAAGAATTAATATCTAATATTTATCGTTTATAGCGAACCATTTTTGTCAGTCCCTTGAAGTTCGTTATTAGCGAACATTACTGTAAATTACTTATAAGATTTTGTAAAATACCTGCACACTAAATACGTCCATACTTAAAGATGATCGTTCTTGCATGATCTCTTTAATAGAGGCTCCACATTTAGCAATATTGCTGCAAACATCAGCAACATCACCTGGACGATCCATTACAGTTATGTAAACTTTAACTAACCGACCTTCTACGGCCAATCCTCTGTCTATACATCTTCCCAGTATTGTGGTGTCTATATTACCTCCACTCAAAATTGAGACAACTCTTTTAAAACAAAAATTAAAAATTGTACAAGTTTTTACAAACAATAGTATACCGTTTTCCTTTAAATTCGGTAAGTTGACCGGCTAAAATAGCAGCTATACCTGCAGCTCCGCCACCTTCAACCACAGATTTTTCCAGTTCTAGTAAGCAAAGAATTGATGCTGCCAACCATTCTTCTTTTACAGTTATCTGAAACGCATAAATTCAAATTTTAAAACCAACGTGGAATTTAAAATAAATGGTTGGCATAGTAAGAAGCGGAAGATTATTCTCCAATTGGGTTAAACAGCGCATATGTAAATAGGGTAGGCGTACAACTTAATGTCCGATCTACCCCCAAAATGATAGGCAAGATGATGCCAAAGTTGTTGGAAGAATTTGAAAATAAGAGTTAAAAGTAAATATAAAAAACACCGAATAGCTTTGTATTATAGAAAAACTGACAGACAAGCAACAATAATAAGTTGCGAAGAGCACAAATATTTCGGTAGTACCTACATCCAACCACGTGACACGGTAAAGACGAAAATGATATCTAAAATAACGTTTGACAAGAAAAAACGGAAACAACCGGAAGAAGTTGTGGATTTCTCAAATAAACGTATGATAAATGGTGACGAAATTTCGGATGATTGAAGTATTGGATATAAGAGTTCTATCTATAAAAAAGGTGATAAAAAATCATATTTGATTAATTATTGATGGATATGTGCAAAACCCGAATTGAAGCAGAGTGGAAGATCCTACTTTGATAACATTTTTACTCTAAAACAAGTTGTAGACAAAAGAACGGTTAGAAAGATGATTACACACCAATGGCGGACAGTTAATATAATACAACCTTCATCTATAATATTAAAAGAATGCGGAATGCATAATAAAAGGACTAAAACAAATTTCCAGTATATCGTTACCTTATTTAAAACAAATTTCCAGTATATCGTTACCTTATTTAAAACATATATCCAAGAGGGCTGCACACGATGACCAGCTAATACTGATATATCTAAAATAATGTCTGACAAGAAAAAACGGGGATACAAGAACTAAACGCCATACAGAAGTATACCGTGCGTTTTTTTAACTGTTGCTATAGGGAATTGCATGGTAAAAATTGTACCCCGTGTTAATTTTTCATCTGATGAAAATATTTAAACCATTTTTGGAATAAAGTTGGAAGATTTTTTAAACTATCGAATAGATTACAAAGCAATATCCTAAACTGTCGAAAAAGTTTTGAAAAAAATATTTTTATAAAAGCGTTTTCTTGTCCCTATCATTTCTAGCAGGCTGAAATGTCAGTTGTTTTTTGTCACTTAGTAGCGCCATTTTTTATTGACGGAAGTTTGAACCAGCATAAATACTGAAATCTTCAAATGGAGGTAGGCCCGCAGTTGAATGCTTTAAGGGCGTAATGCTGCAGTTAGTTTGTAAGCGTTTCGTGTAGGAAATATTGTGCAGTAACCATTGTATATAATCGAGTGAAGTAAACAGTAATTTGTTAATTAAAGATGAATTGAAGTTCTGCTAGAAGAAAAATATGTTTCTATAAAAAATTTCTATTTAATAATAATGTTTAAAAAATGCCTTATGTTTATCATGTATTTTAAGGCGCCACGTTTGTCTTTTATGACAAATTCGACTTTCTACATCTTCATGCATATTTTACCATTGAATATAATTTTTTTGCACATCACTCAGATGAGCCGTTTTGACGTAATATGGACAACATGAACCTATGTTTTTAAATACACATTGCCTAAATTTCAGGCGTTTAAAAATATAATAATAAAATTATCGCAGCGTAACATGCCAGATGTACCGGATGCAAAGTGGCAATTTCGGAGAACGTACACTGTAAAATCCAGATTTGTTTAAGGAAATCTTTGGTTGTGTTTTTTTGTATCAGTCGCTCATTGACTTTCAGTGGAGTAAAGTTACTAATAACTTGAAATACCGAGAAATTGTTTTTATACAAAGTGTTTAAAAAAAACAAACAAAGTGTGATCTTGTGTTGCGTTTCTATTACATTGCTAAAGGGTAGTTTAGGTAAATAATTTTTATTTAATTTGTTCACCATTTACGTGTAGGTAGTAGTAGTAGTAGTAGGTAGTATTGTGCTTACCATTAAGTTCTCTCGACAATGCCTCGATTAACTATTGGAGCTAAACGTAAATCCCAAAGACAAAAAATGAAAAAAGTTCGCAGCAAGATAGGAATTTTGTCCAATCCAATTGTTGAACAAGCATCAACAAGCAGCACTTTGGCTTCGCCTGGGATAGACAATAATGTACAATTACCCCGTAATAGTTTTACCGATGAAATAAATGTGGAAAATGTAGCAAAAACTAGTAGCATTGCGCGTGACAATAACGATATTAGTGGCCGAAGAATAGTGAATATTGAAAGATTTTTTAAGCAAATCATCACTTTTAGACATAATCAACTTTTCTCTTGTTCTAATGAACATTTAAATATAACGAAAGAACAAAGAATTGGACTACAAAGCAAATTTACTATTGTGTGTGATATGTGCAAATCTGAAAAATTTATATTTTCGGACGATGATCAAAATACTATGGATATCAATAAAGCAGCAGTATTGGGGATTATTTCTACTGGAGACGGCTATTCCCAACTACGAGAAGTAGTTTCTACATGTGATATTCCATGTATGGGACCTCATTTGTTCACTGCAACCGAAAAAACAGTTTCACAGTTTGTTCATGATACGGCATGGGAAATAATCGAAAAGCCTGGGAAAGAAGAAGCAAAACTTGCAATTGAAGAAGGAAACGTGGATTCAGATGGCATACCCGTAATAAGTGTAATCGCAGATGGCGCTTGGAGTAAAAGGAGTTACCGAGTGAATTACAATGCTTCATCTGGGGTTGGTGTTATAATCGGACAAAAAACTGGTAAAGTGTTGTTTTTAGATGTCCGAAATAAATATTGTTGTGTATGTTCTCGTGCCAAAACACGAAACACTGAACCGCCAAACCATATCTGTTTTAAGAACTGGAACAAGGCGTCTACAGGAATGGAATCTGATATTCTTGTTGAAGGTTTTATGAGGAGCATTGAAATGCATAATTTAAAATACGGGTATTTGATTGGAGATGGTGATAGTAGTGTTACAAAAAAATTGATGGAAGCTCGTCCCTATGGTTCCCGAATAATTCAAAAAATTGAATGCTGCAATCATTTGCTGCGGAACTTCTGTACAAAGCTTCGAGAGCTTTCTCAGCGAAGAATAAGTTCCAAAAAAGTGATAGTTCCAATAACGCAGAGAAATTGCCTTAATAATAGAATTAAGCGGTTAAGGAATGGTGTCCAAGGTGCCATTAAATATGCTAATTCTTTGGAATTATCACATAGTCAAAAAATTACGCAGCTTCGCAATGATATTCGAAATGGACCTAATCACGTTTTTGGGGAACACGATGACTGCTCGTCTTACTTCTGCACTGATCTTAAAGTTAATGAAGAGTGGATTTCAGAAATGAAGGTATCTGGCCTCTATCAAGATGTCATGGCAATCGTTGATAGAGTTGCGAGAAATGCAGAAAGTTTGTTGATAAACATGGACAATAATGCAGCGGAGTGTTACAATTCTATTTTGGCAAAATTCGTTGGCGGCAAAAGAATTAATTTCAGTGGAAGGGGCTCATATCAAACTCGATGCGAAGCTGCTTCAATTTCTTTCAATTTAGAACCTGGTGAATTACCGCGGGTTATTCATAAAAGAGCTGTGCACTCCAGTCCAGGGAAACACACTCAACGCTTTATGAATAGTTTGAAAAGGGTAAGAACTTGGAAAAGATGCAGACAGGAATTATTTCCAGATGTAAAAAAGAAAAAAAGGGAGCCCATAACACCTGCCGACAGTGATTATGGTGCCACAGAAAGTGAAATTGTTGTAATGTTAACTAAAGAGCAGTACGATATAAAAGAACAAGAAATGTTAGCGTTGATTAAAAAATCGGATTCTGAACGAGACGAATTACAACATACCACGATAGGTCAAAGTACCAATTTATTATGGCGACAGGAGCGTTCCATACGGTTGACTGCGTCCAATTTTGCAGCAATATGCAAAATACGAAAAACTACACATTGCGCAAATTTGGTAAAGCGTCTTTTGTATGATAAATTTTTCGGGACTGCAGCAACACGTTGGGGACAGGAACACGAATTTGTTGCTCTAAGAGAGTTGGAGAAAACACATGGAATTCGTGTACGCGAATGTGGTCTGTTTATTGACGGTGAATTTAATTTCTTAGCAGCTTCGCCGGATGGTGTAATAGATGACGATGGGATTGTCGAAATAAAATGTCCCTCAACAGCCGCATCGTCTTCACCAACGGAAGCCATTCGAGAAAAGAAAATTAAATTTTCGGAGATAATAAATGGTGAAATAACATTAAAAACTAAAGACAGTTACTATTTCCAAGTACAGGGCCAGCTACATGTAACAAATAGAAAGTATTGCATGTTTGTTATATGGACACCATTTGGACTAAGCGTACAAAAAATCGTCAGGGACGATATTTTCTGGCGTGCGAACATGCAGAATCAGTTGGTGACTTTCTTTTCCAAATGCTTTCTACCTGAATTGGTTGATCCGCAGTATCCGAAGAAAATGCCAATTCGTGATTTGCGTCAAAATGAAGATTCAACAGGAATTCAGAATAGGCAGTAGAACGGCCAATGCAAATTTCTTGATTAGGCAAATAACGGAGAAAGCACTTCTTTTTAATCACAGCATATCTATCTGCTTTGTTGTTGCTAACAGCGCACCTCATTGAGGCTTCAAAGTTGTGTACACTTCTTCCAGCTCTTCTAAATGATCTCCAGGCCTTTCATTAACCTTGACTTACCTTTTCTTTTTGAAGGGTTTCTTTTAGAATTACCATCTTTACCCTCATGATTATTTCCTTCAGTCTCATCGGAATCTGTAAAAAATAAGGTTTATTTGTTGTAGTGAAAGCATAATTATATGATTAATTTTGCGACATTAAAATTTCTTTCAGTTATACTTTACTCTTTTCTGTTATACTACCTTAATTTTGTCTGTGTTTGTATCCTCTTCATGAAGATTCAATTGGCATGCATTGACAGATTTATCATTATCAGGGGCCCTCACTTCGTTGTTTTTTTTTTCATTTTAAATAAACGTGAAATATCTTTTATTAAGAGTTTTCTTCTATAATTTATTACGAAGTTTAATTTTTAATTATTGTTTTATTTATTTTCAAAAAGTTCATAATTTATTTTTATTTATACAATAAAATTGTTTTTATGGCAATTTGAAAAAAAAATTGATAACGCACGATGAGGTAATTCTGAAAAAATGTCTCCACGAACTCCTCTAATTGAAAAGCTACTAAAAGTAATTTAAAAAAGTAAATTCAATAAAGCACTTACCAGTAACTTTGCGTGACATTTGCAAAATTAAATTCGTCCTGCTGAACATATTTGAAAAATTTCACACACACTACACAACACTGCCGCGTTATATTTGTTTTGAATGAATTTTGGGTTAGTGCCGTGAGATCACAAATTTGCAAAGTTTATTCTTTATTATTTGAATCGTGCGGGTTTATCATTTCCTGCAGATATTGTTGTTCGTGTAGTTTTAATCAGCTACGTATTGTTCAACAAACTACTAGAAACTTATGAGGATACATTTTTGAGAATTGGTAACAAAAGGCATTTAATTTTAATTAACCTAATTTTTAATTACTGGCAGCTGCACGAATCAGAACATTACTGCCTCAATATTAATTGTAAAAATCATACACACGAAACTATTTTAAAATTAATCATGAACAGTACAACAAACTTTCTATTGAAAAATTATTGCGGAAAATCCAA
Organism: Dascillus cervinus; assembly: GCA_949768715.1. Lineage (NCBI taxonomy): Eukaryota > Metazoa > Arthropoda > Insecta > Coleoptera > Dascillidae > Dascillus > Dascillus cervinus. The sequence goes on along the minus strand of OX458318.1, from coordinate 16,713,252 downwards.
CTATAGATTGGGTAAAAATAAAAAAGGAAGCTCGACACCGTTGCAAATAAATAATTAGGTTATAATTTCGTAAGCTGGTTGTTTGTGTTGTTTTCAAAAAGTCTTCAAATTGTAAAAATAACTCGGAAAGTAATTTTTAAATCACGATATTATTTTAAACTTGATGGTTTGCTTTGAAATTTCGTTTTCCTAATAAAATCGAATGGGGTGCGACTGAGGGTTCAGTTCACGACTGGCAGCCCTGTTTAAACAAGAAACCCTCATTTATTAAATTTTCAATTTATGTCTGTGTGCAAACGGCGATCGCCGTGCAAAAGCAGTAGTAAGTTGTCCATATCGCAAGCATGACTACTAGTAAACACGTCGCAGGCCATCCGCCAGGCCTCGTTTCTTAAGTAGGTAATGGTTGTACTCATTTGTTTGTGGAAATTATTACTCCTATATTTCTGGAGAATATTTTATTTTTTATTTCTGCAGAAAATAGAAATAAAATAGTATTTCTGCGAACTACGAAAGAAAATTTTTTGTATTCTTTTATTTCTGTGGACGCTTTGATTTGAGCGGAATCGTTTATTTTGAACATTTTTTTTTTTTAATTTTTGCGGAAATAAATTTCACATCGTGGCCCAGACGGCGTTTCATTTTTTTCACCGTCATTTTTGTTAATTTAAAAAATGCAAAATCGACGAAGCAGCAGCTGTCCGAACGATAAAAAAGCCTTTCCGAATAACAGTGTGGTGTCATGTTTCGGCTCGAGTAAAATAAACATTTGCCATATAGAACAATAACATCTCCATCCCATAATCGTTAAACGATAATTTCTACAAACACGTCAACCATAGCTTGCATCACACGTCAGATGCACTACCGTAAATGACAACGGCGATTTTATATCTCACTCAGAACTTTATTGTTCTTGTCGTCGAAAACTTTTCAGTAGCCAGCATTACGCCCTTAAGGGCGAGTAGTACCCTCAGAACGTTGATATGTTTAAATCTAAAATTTGGCTTTTTAGCAATAAATGAAAGAAAGAAATGCATGGAATATGTTATAAGAATCTATTTCGCTTAATTATAGATTAAAAAATATATATTATTAATAGTTTAGAAGTTAGATTTATTTATTTTCTCGCATAATTTACCCTTTTATTGTTAAAAAATAATTTAGTTTTCACCATTCTATTAGGAAACATGTTCTCTACGAATTAACCCAATATTAATGCGTATTTTTAAATTAATTAAGATATATGAATTATTTTGTAATCCCGTGCGTAGTCATTAATTGTAACTGACTCATTATGAACCCCTGCTTTAAAATAACATAAATTATGTATAGTCTATAGTTTGTGTAGGTTAAGGGCCGGTGCCGATTAACGCGCGTCCAACGCACGTCCAACGCGCGTCCATCCCGCGGTTATGTGCACCAAACGAGCGTCAAACGCGCGGTTGGGCACGTGGCTTCTGATAAGCGTAGAAACAGTACGTTTTTTCTGCCATCAAAAATGGATGTAGTAAGTACTGCTTAAAAAATCGTGTTGTTCTTGCTTATTTAGGGGCCGATTTCAAGTCAGAGTTGTAACGGTGCAAATCAAGGTTATCAATTTGCTACAAGTCACATTATAATTTCAAGATGAATTACCAGGGGGTCGATTCTCGAATTCTATGGAATTTTATTTTCTTATGAAAGTGGCGAATTGTGTTGTTAGAATTTTTCCACCGCAAAACATTCACATGATGCGTTCTCAGTGGAATAGTTTTCGCCACTGTGTGTATTTGGTAACGGTAGTGACTGTTCTATATTTGAAAATAAATTTTCTCTTTAATGACAATAATTAATTATTTTCGGTAAGTAACTAAGGTTAACTTGTTTCGAGCTGCGTTTTGGAATATTTTTTATTACTAACACATGAAATTTTGATTAAGTTTTGAGTGTTTTTGAGAATTTTGCAATAGGTAGGCCATATTTAAATTTAAACGTAAACATCGGATTGGCTAATTCGGTAAATTCATGTGAATCTATGAACAACTGAATGTATTCCACTGAAAACTGTTCCTACAACATTCGAAAATGCAATTCCGCTGTTCTGTAGGAAAATATCTCAGTGGAATCACTCTCATTGAAAAATATTTCAGCGAATTCGAGAAACGACTCGCTGCTAAACATTTTGTAAAAAAAGCAATAGGCGAAATCGTCGGTTAAGAAGATTATTTAAAATATATCGATATTCGTCAAACGAAACTTATCAATCAGTGTTATAAACTGTTTTATCATAAATTATTAGTAGAAATCAACTTACAATTACTCGTTAATTGATTCCTTCATCCAGGTGTTTTCACTTTCCACAAATTCTTTTATATTTCTTGTTTATTTAACATTTTATTTTACATTAGGATTTTTTATGTAATGTAAAATAAAATGTTAAATAAATAAGAAATATAAAAGAATTTGTGGAAAAGGGAAAACACCTGGATGAAGGAATCAATTAACGAGTAATTGTAAGTTGATTTCTACTAATAATTTATGATAAGCCCACAAAAGGAAAAGAATTTATAAGTTAATGTTTTATCATAAGCCAGAATGCTTGAATTACCTTTATGCAAATTCGCAAATGCTCAAATTGCATCTGTAAATAGAGTCACAAGAGGGGCCTGAATTATTTTTTTAAATAAAACCACCTGTTAGAACATCTAACAGTACGTAATCCCTACGAGTAGGCCATCCCACGAATCTAAAAATATAATATTGGGGTAGTCGGGTACATTATTCTTATAAAATTCTGCGTTAACGCAGCGGTTATGTGCACCAACTCATTTGATTCAATGTACTATGAAAACGCGCGGCCACTTGCGTTGGACGCGCGTTTTCCACGGGAAGAGCGTTGCAAAAGGGACGCAGCGTCACTGCCGCGTCGACGCAGCGGTGACGCAAGTTATGTGCACCGACCGATTTGATTCCTAGTACTTCAGAACGCTAGGCGTTGGACGCGCGGTGGACGCGCGTTGGACGCGCGTTAATCGGCACCGGCACTAAAGCTGTTATTTAAAAGTTCTTACCATTTTATCGATTAATGGCCTGGCGGTTTCGAATGCGTTACAGCCAACAACTGAAACCGCCAAACCATCGGCTAATGTTCGTCGAGCTGTTGTCTTACATGGTGCTCCTGCCTTTAGAGCTTCTGTAAAACTTGGACATCTTTCAGCTTCGACACCCTGAAATAAAATAATGTTTATTATTGCAACGTTATGCAACGTTAATGGCAGAAACAATTCATTTTGGGAAGAACCTGCGCAAAACTATGAAAATTGGTTCGAGAACAGATGAACTACACAACGTAAAAACGTTCTCACTTATCATCTCCCTTCGCGTCGTTACTGCCACCTGTTTCTCCAACACGGCCAGCGTTTTTAGATCTCACGAATAACATGCTAACTTTTGACTCCATCTTTCGAACAATTCGCGGTTCTTTCCAAACTGAAAGACCTTTTATTATGATAAAAACTTTAACAACGCGAAAAATACCGTTTGAATTGTACTTTTATTTAATAAATCCATAGAACAAAATGTACAACTAAATTTTTATCTCATTAATGATGAATATAATATTATCATGGCTTGTGCATTACTTACAATAACTGCAATGTTTGGATACATAGTTTTGAGAACGGTCGCACATCCTGCTATAAGACCGCCACCTCCGACAGGAACTATTACTGCGTCAATATTTTGTACTTGTTCTGCAATTTCCATAGCTACCGATCCTTGACCTGCTATAATATGAGGATGATCGTAACTGAAATGAAAATTTAAGCTAATTCGAAACAAATATGTTTAATAACGTCGTTATTGTGCCATATGGTTACCCATTAATATATGTTAGATTTTTTTTTCTTGCCAATGTAAGCGCTATTTTCTTCGCTTCTGCCATATCTTTTCCTTGTACGATGACGTTAGCACGATAATCTCGGCATTTTTGAACTTTCATAATCGGGGCCGTTAATGGCATGACCACAGTAACCGGAACACCAAGCAGAAGACCATGATAACTTATACCTTGTGCATGATTACCTAAAGATGCTGCTATTACACCGAGTTTCTTTCTATCTTCAGATAACATTTGTAAAGCATATCGGGCGCCCCGTTCCTTGAAACTAATTCAATAATTAATTTGTTAATCTCGAATAATTTTAAAAAAATACCTTCCAGAGTACTGCAAAAAGTCCTTTTTTAAATAAATATCTATACCAACTATTTTAGATATGTGCGATTTCTAAAATTAATTAAACATTCTGTTTAGCCAAAACAAAAATTAATTAGCATTGTGCTTACTATACAAGGTGTATAAATCACTCCACTCCTTATTTTACATGCTGCTGCTGAAACGTCTTCAAACGTAACTTTAACAGGCTTCATTGGATTGCAGTATGGATCATCAAATTCTTCTTCTTTAAGAAGATCCTGTTATGATAATATTAATTAGAAACGAAAATTTTAACTTATTAAAAAATTGCAACTGAAACAGGTAAAGTACTAAGTTTAAAGGTTTTTAAATCTATTGACTACTGTTGTTTCAAACATTTTCTTTGTTTGTTTGCCAATTTTGGTTAAAAAGTTCCCACCCTTTCATGACGTTGTGGTTGCAGTGCCACTGAATACAACAATAAGGATTGATCGAAAGTTAGCCTGAACGTAGGAAATTAATAAGTACAAACACAACAAACAAAATAAATAACACAACAAATATGCAATATCAATTATAGCTAGGTAATTTTCAAATAAAAAAAAATGTCTAGCTGAGATTACTTTCTATCTTTGCTGTGGCTGGTAAGTTTTTCTTATGGGTTACATAACAAAATTAATAAAAGGTGATCGACTTTGAGATTGAACTAGTTCTCTTCATCTACTCAGAGGGTGTCGAACTTTAATAAATACTTCTTAAAATATTGAAATTGTAATGTGTAAAAGAAGTGGTATAAATGAATAACTAAAGAATCTGTTAACTATTTAACTGTACATCATTAGCTACCGAAAAATCATATAGCTATTGATACATTAGTTATAGACGCAATAATAAAAGTTTGTGCTTACCTCAACATTGATCTTGTCTAGTGAATAGCTAAACGTTGGAGTTTTCGACATGTCAAAAACCTAATTGAATGTATTAAATGTAATGTAAATTAAAATACCAGGTATAATGACAATTTATTAAAATGTAAATATTTTAATGACATATACATGTAAGTCACATACTAAGATTCTTATTTTAAAATTTATTGTAAAGAACGACAAAATTATGTGAAAATTGTCCCTGAAAGTGATTTTGCTGTTTCCACATTAAGTAAAAGTAATCACCGTTTTAGAAAGTAAGGTAGGTGAATACAGTATGATCACGTTTGCAATATTGCCATGGGTCGCACTTTGGCTATTCAATGAATGATTGCAGCACAAATCTTATGCATAGAACGCTGTTCCACCACTGTACTGTATAATCTAAAAAAACGGCTAGTTCGTTTACCGCACAAAATATCATTTCATAAAAACGTTTTTGAGAGGCGTCGATCTAACATTTCTCAGGCAAGGGTTGTATTATAGAATAAGGAATTGTAGTACTACAGATTTGGAATATTTTGTAATTTTGAAAGTGATTGATTTGCAGTAAAACTTTAGAAAAGAACATAACCGAAGTTAATTTTACTGCATGTGCAGCAATGTGCCCACCATTGAAGTTAGCAATTTGAACAGGGGCATATTACGACCACGTATTATTAGTGTAAATTGTTAAGGTTGAATTTACTTTTGCTTAGTATATTATCTGATCTAATTAATGTTACATTACCCAAAATAAATATATTACTCAGAAAAGATGATTATTTTTCAGTCATTTCAGACTTTCATATATAGCCATATTCCCAACACGCATGGCTATATTGCTAACACAGGTTAGCAATATGGCCAAATGCACTTTTTTTTCAAAATTAGGTAAAAACTATTTCGAAACAATCTTCAGCGACAATGATTTTTTTGTTGGTTCTATATACAGGGTCTTTCACAACTCGCGCCCTAGGGAAAATGAGGAAACGCGAGACGGCATTAAGATGTGTGTAAAGAAAATAAAATCTAACTTGAAAGGTACCTATTAGAGAAAAGGCATCTTAAAGTTAACCAATCAGAGACAGGCGCCCTCAAGGTGTGTGTCGTAATTTTACGTTACTAGGTTATAAGAAAAAAGCAAATCTTTAAAATTATGTGGGTGCCTGGGTTTTTTGAAAAAAAATGTCAAATTAGGTACTGGTTGTGTTGGTATTTGTCATGTGTCATATGTCAACTAAAACTTCAAATTTAAAATCTCGAGTTTGATATTTTTGTGAATAAGTCAGGGAAGAATTAAGCTGTACACTTGGCTTGACCTTGACAGGAGCTCGGTAGAGATGCCCGACGCCGGCCAGCGTGCTATTACAGCAATACCAACGTAATAAGTATAAAAAAACCAAAAGCCGTTTCATAAAAAGTTCCTTTGTGACACTACTTTTAGTATCACAAAAACTCACTTATGATACCAAAGTAGAAAAACATACTTGTCTGTTATGGTGAATGCGGACAAAATGCACGAGCGGCGACTCAGTTATACGCTGGCCGATTTACTAATAACGTTCGTCATCTCTGCCATAAAGTGATTTTGCGTACGGTGCATCGAGCTCAAACAACTGGAAATCTCATGCCAAGTCTAAAAGAAGTGACGGGTCGTCGGCGAACAGCTCGTACTCCCCAAGCCGAGGACGAGATTGTAGCTGCATTTGTGGAAGATAGAAGTCGCAGTATCAGAAATGCTGCGAGACATTTGTCATATTCTCGCACCACAATTCGTAAAATTTTGCGGGATCGCCAAATGCATGTTTATCACTCTACGCGAGTTGAACATCTACTCCCAACGGATTATGCCCCATGAAGAGAATTCTGTACGTGGATTTTACAGCAAAATGAAGTCGATGAAAATTTCGTATCGCACATTTTATTCAGTGATGAGTCGTTTTTTTGTCGCGAATGAATTTTCAATGTACACAATTTTTACATCTGGGCTAACGAAAATCCTCATGCTTTCAATCCTACAAGGTTACAGCATCGTTTTTCGATCAATTTATGGGCAGGCATTATAAGTGGTAAATAACAACCAAATAACTTTGTAATCAATCATTGTCGTCATTACTTTTCACAGATCGGACTAATTGAATTTCCAGCCCGTTTGACTGGACATAAGTAGTATAGCTATGACAGTTCTAAGCCACTTTGATATCAAATTGATATCAGTTTAATCGATCAGTGATTCATGTGTGTAATTAGGTTAATGAGGTCATTAACCTAATGAGTAATTAGCTTAATGGGTTTTTAATGGGGTTTTAATGACCTTTAGGTTTCAAGGTCAACAGGTGCATTCTTATGTGATGACGTCACCAAGTAATTAGCTTAATGGGGTTTTAATAACCTTTATGTTTCAAGGTCAACAGGTGCATTCTTATGTGATGACGTCACCAAGTAATTAGCTTAATGGGTTTTTAATGGGTTTTTAATGACCTTTAGGTTTCAAGGTCAACAGGTGCATTCTTATGTGATGACGTCACCAAGTAATTAGCTTAATGGGTTTTTAATGACCTTTAGGTTTCAAGGTCAACAGGTGCATTCTTATGTGATGACGTCACCAAGTAATTAGCTTAATGGGTTTTTAATGGGTTTTTAATGACCTTTAGGTTTCAAGGTCAACAGGTGCATTCTTATGTGATGACGTCACCAAGTAATTAGCTTAATGGGTTTTTAATGACCTTTAGGTTTCAAGGTCAACAGGTGCATTCTTATGTGATGACGTCACCAAGTAATTAGCTTAATGGGTTTTTAATGACCTTCAAGGTTAACAAGTCCATTCTTGTATGATGACGTCACCAAGTAATTAGCTTAATGGGTTTAATGACCTTTAGGTTTCAAGGTCAACAGGTGCATTCTTATATGATGACTTCACCATGTACTTAGCTTAATGGGTTTTTAATGACCCTCAAAGTCAACAGGTTCATTCTTGCATGATGACGTCACCATATAATTATGCCAAGTCCACTGGGTGCATGCTTACGAGAGTTTGGCGGATGCTGGTGAAAATCTGAGATAATGCGGTAACTGGCAGATAACTGATAAACAACTATGTGCGATCCAGCAGGTCATACCTCATATCGGATATCTAATTATCTGCTATCTAATTATCTGATATCTAACATCTAATTATCTGACATCTGATTATCTGATATCTAACATCTGATTATCTGATATCTAACATCTAATTATCTAACATCTGATTATCTGATATGTAACATTTGATTATCTGGAGTATCATTGGCATAATTAATATACTTGAATTAAAGGTTGGAAATTTTATAAACCTGACAATAAATTTTAAAGTTTCTACTAATTCAAATGAAATTCCAGGAATGTGATTAGAATGCGACTGTTAACCTCATTAGAAAGTACCAACAAAATCAAAGTTGGAAATTATAATTGATCCCAACAGCCTAACTGATAGACAACCTTACAGTTGCACAATCTAATGAGTGATAAGTGATTTATAAGCATGCGAATTCTATAATCGTAAAGAAACAGCCAAAAATATACACAATCCTTCTGAAGTATAATCAGTCACATCCATATCTATGTGGAATATCTAATGTAACCATCATCACATCAATCTAAATAATTGTGAGCTATGATAACAAATTCCCGAAATATTAGTACTATGACTCATTACAAAAGATGCGATTTCAAAAACACTTCATTATTTGAAGTAACTCAAACATTATTCATAATTCTATAATGCTAATATGAATTCAATACAATAACTATAAATAATAATTATGTATGTTAGTAGGGAATCTACAAATTTTCTACTTGTTAGGAATATTAGCAGTAACCATTCTAGTGTTATATCAAAATAATTGTGAGCGATAGTTATTAAAATAACTCAAAAAACTAACTAAAAAATATGCTCGTTAAACACATTAACTCAACATCAAAAACATTTATTGAAATAACTCAAATAATATCTATTACAAAAAGTATACCAATCTTACTTATTGAATATAAATACATTCTTTTAAATGCTTTTTAATACATTTTAAGATAATTAATTTTTATCTAATGCGTATGCATAAATATTTAGCAGGCTCATTTTACTAGACGGCTGTGTACCTATAAGCGATCCATGTAACAAGTGTGTGATAGTGGAAAATTAAAAATAGGAGTTTTAAATTTCAACATATTATTATAAAAATGATATCATCAAGTGGACCTCCAAGTGATCAAGAAGATGATCATGTGAACCAGGTTGATTCTATACGTCACTTCATTGTATCACAAGCTGCTAGAAAATCGAAGTAATTCTGAAATCATGTACTAGTGTACACCAGTACATTAATAAAACAATTATTGTACAATATATAACATTTATTGTAAATGCATGTAGAACAAATTATGTGTAATAGTATATACAATAAGATACAAAGTATTATAATACAAACATATAAATTTGTATCACTATGTACAATATAAATAAATATGATACAAATTATTTTCATAAACATAAATGTTATTATATACAATATATTAAAAAAAAAAAAAAAAATTAAAAAAAAAAACTGTACTAATTTACACAGTGATAGTCTATTCAATGTCCATAATCTCAACGTCATTAACAGTTACAGGAATACCATAATGCCCCCATGGCAACGTATCAGTTGTATGTGGTTGTAAACAACGCTTATCGTCATGGGGGCTTAAGGCTAATTTGAATTGTTTAACTGTTTGCACTTTATGACGTTGAGATCTGAAGAGGTGTTGCCATCTGTGCGCTGTTGTATTCTCTTGCAAACACTTTAAATAGTCATTAAACGTTATACTGTTCTTAACAACAGCAGCCTTTACACCTTTAGCCTTTTTCACTCTGTCTACACCACTAACACGAATACTATACATCTTGCTGCGCAGTCCTACAAATTCAGTCATCACTTCACCACAACACTCATCTTTCATCAGACCAACGATTTTCTTATTTTGTAGCGGTATACCATAAGGGTTATCGCATGCGTAATCTGATGTATCGAAGCAACTTATATCACGTTTCATAATGTTGTATATGTCTGGACACTGCACCTGATAGATGAGACTATCAGTGTCTGTGTATAGCAGCTTGCACATATTACCGAACTCACGCACCATATAGTCATAATGAAAGCTGTATACACATGTTTTTGATATGTCTAGAACCGAAAAACCAACATAGATGGGTTTGTTGAGAAGAACCTCAGTTCTAGCCAATTGTACTGCGACAAGATTCTCCGCGAAAATTGTATGACTGTGGAAGTTCGGTCTCGATATTAAAGCTTCAGCTCCATATCGACCCTCCCACTTAGTCACCAATTTCACATCGACTCTCTTGCGCACATTCTCCATGGTTTTTCCAAAAACGGCATTATTCATCAATTTGAAAAGGTTTTTTTCAAATTCGTTTTTGGCGTTCTTCCTCTTCTCGCTGTTAAGGTCTATGTAACCATTTAACCATGGAGATTGGCTAAAACTGAGGATTCTGTAGATCTTCATGATTCGTAACCCACTCTGTACAGCCTGCTTTAAATTGCGGTAGTGTATTACATACCGCAATTTGGGTAGTAGCGTTGCCAGAAGTTTCGGTTGTTTCGATCCGGGTGGTTTAGCCTGCTCGGGGCACAGAGGGAGATCTTTATGGGCATCATGTAACTCCTCGGGGTACATCAAGTCTACCTCAAGGATATACCCCACAGGTGAATCATTTGGGATGTCCCAGTTGGTGTTGGTGGGAACCCATCTGAACCCACCAGTCGGGAGGTGTTGTATCATTGCCCATCCATATAAATTGTTGACATCGAAGTACATCAGGTACTTGGTGTCCTCGTTTGGATTGTAATCCGCCATATACTTGTTGTTCGCGTGGGCGTAGCGATTACTACATTGGCTTAAACCGCCTCTAATTCCACGCTCAACGAACATGACCATATCTATATCCGTCAACAGTTCCAGCTCGATCTTTGAATACTTTAACATAGCATCCCAAGTGAAGCCGGGCACTGTATGATAGTGAGCCGGATCGAGCTGGTATGTATCCCTGCAATTACGCCTAAAGTTTTCGAAAACGTCGGCTAGCAGCAATACATCTGTTTTCAGATATAGATCTGAATACTCACCCAAGCACCTGATGTTGAAGTGAGTCCAGACGCTTTTAGCATGCTCATAATCAGCATCTGAGATATCAGAACCATTCAGGTTGCTAAAAAATTGAGTCTTATCTGGTAACTCACTCACTTCGAGTTTCTCCACACAATCAACAAATTCATATGGAAAGACCCCCTTCCGCCTCAGGAGCGTCACATGATTATCGCTCATGGTAGCGAATTCTTTTCGAACAATCGCAAGATCAGGCATGTATGACGCCAACTTGTCGAGAGATGATGCCATGAATTTGAAGGAGTCTATGAATCGAAAAGATATATCGCTTCCATCGATATGTTTTGTAAATGAGATGTAACGCTCCTTATTTTGAGGCAGAAGGTTAATACGCCCCTCGAAGCATGTTGCCACATCCTTTATGATGAGGTGTCCGTCGTAGCCGCTTAGATTGTGAAATACCACCGGAATCACACGCGATGGTTGGTATTGCAGATTGCATACATTGTGTGCTGCACCTCTATACCGCCCCGTCAGATGGCAGTGATCACGAACCCTATCGGCTAGAAGCGGTCGTTCACAGATGTGGCATTGTGTTGATTTGGCGAATGAGTTCTGTTGGGTGGGTGTGAGCGGTTCCATGGGTACCGGTGACTCGTACACACGTTCAAGATTTTCAGCTAACTGTTGCAGCTCAGTAGCGAACCATTTAGCAGGCTCTGCGCCGCGATGACTTCGGTAATATGACCGTGTGTCATCGTAACTACACGCTACGTAGTAGCCAATACTAAATGGTTCGTGTACTTGAACCACTTCAGTTGTGCTGGTTGAATCCTGTTACAATACATAAATGATTAAAATCATGTAATTAAATTTTGAAAAACATTTACCTGCTCGGTACGCTTCAGAAAGCACTCACAATCAGCATAAATAACAAATGGCACTGTCTCTTTAAAATTAAAGTTTTTAAATAGCACTTTATTGTTTTTCTGGGTTGGAAGATTAACACGACACTGATTTATTTGCGCACAATCGATAAGGTGGCTATTGAGTTTTGCTGCATTGTTAAAATAATGAAGGCATCGGTCACATATATGTTTTGCTCCATCATGTTTGGATAACTGGGTGCTGACAAGCCGTGAAAGATTCTTAATCCATACATAATGGTATGTAATTGGTGACTCATCATCATCATCACACTGCTCATCCTCATCAGTATAACTGTCTTGGATGAGCAGTAAATTGACGTGTGTATCTTTTTTACACCCAGTTATGTGTGTTGGTGATACCGTAAACGACTTTTTGTGTTTATGTAGAATGTACACATTCACAGACATGTTGTTTTGCCGTTCGAATTTTGGTATTGCCTGTGGCATCACCGGGAACTCGATACCTTCAAAATTTAATTCATGTTCATACCGTGTATACTTAGTTACACGGTGTGGGTGTTCTCTATAAGCCACCGGGTGTAATGCAGAAAGGATGGCCCACTTGAAACATAGCACATCATTGTTTTGAACGTTGATGCATGCTTTTCTGTTCTTAATTTGTGTTGGAAGTTCTACATACGTTCCAGCACGCATGGGGTTATATTTATTGATATTCAACATCAAGTTGACTATCGAGCGCAGCGTCCAGCCTGAATCCTTCTCCTGAAATTCTTCCATATCTCGCAGAATCGGCTCTTTCACACCGGTTAGAAACCACTCAGTCAAGTTTGTTGTCACACATATCGGGGTGTTTTTCGTGTTGAAGTGTTTGGTGGACGTCACTTCTTCGCCATCCTTAATTATCACATATTCGCATGTTAATATTGCATTAACTTTTATATTATCCTCCTTCTTCACAGCATTTCGGACTCTAATTTTAACCAACATCTCGGCATCAGCCATGAATGCTTGAATATCGATATGTTTTAAATTTATCATAGCCCCGGTTCGAATACGGCTTGCGAAGGCCGTCTCAATATCTTGCCACCTTACCCGATCACTACGCTTTTCCTTTCGTTGACCTATACCGGCACCTTGATAATGCAGATTCTGCAATTTAACAATTGCACCACGAATTTGTCCACACACTGACACAACACTTTGTTTTTGAGCCACTGTTGTATCGGTGGAACGCATCAATGCTTTTAAAGCACGAAGATGATTTTTTGCTGCGGTGATGAAATGCTCTATACGTGCAGTCTCATCATGACGCAGAATGGAAAGAGCCTCTTGTAAAATTTTCACTAACCGAACACTGTATTCAATAGCAGACATTTTGTATCGATGTAATAAACACACTACTACTCACAACGAAATCAAACTGTCGAGTGAGTGGTTTCTGTTACCGTTGGCTTTTATATGTTTGTGTTTCAGAGTACTTTCTAATGAGGCATCTTACTAATTAGTTGGAAATTTTCCATTATGTTATCATCACCCGTAATTATTTTTTGACTATTAACAAACATGAATAATGAATATTGTTCGAGTTATTTCGCTAAATGTTTTCAATATCGATTTAATGAGGTTAACGTGTATATTTGTAAATAGTTATATTACTAATTGTGTTGGAATTCAGCGTTATTATTATTATTAACATACAACAAGTTTGAGCTATTTTTGATTACTGCAATTTTCCACTATCACACACTTGTTACATGGATCGCTTATAGGTACACAGCCGTCTAGTAAAATGAGCCTGCTAAATATTTATGCATACGCATTAGATAAAAATTAATTATCTTAAAATGTATTAAAAAGCATTTAAAAGAATGTATTTATATTCAATAAGTAAGATTGGTATACTTTTTGTAATAGATATTATTTGAGTTATTTCAATAAATGTTTTTGATGTTGAGTTAATGTGTTTAACGAGCATATTTTTTAGTTAGTTTTTTGAGTTATTTTAATAACTATCGCTCACAATTATTTTGATATAACACTAGAATGGTTACTGCTAATATTCCTAACAAGTAGAAAATTTGTAGATTCCCTACTAACATACATAATTATTATTTATAGTTATTGTATTGAATTCATATTAGCATTATAGAATTATGAATAATGTTTGAGTTACTTCAAATAATGAAGTGTTTTTGAAATCGCATCTTTTGTAATGAGTCATAGTACTAATATTTCGGGAATTTGTTATCATAGCTCACAATTATTTAGATTGATGTGATGATGGTTACATTAGATATTCCACATAGATATGGATGTGACTGATTATACTTCAGAAGGATTGTGTATATTTTTGGCTGTTTCTTTACGATTATAGAATTCGCATGCTTATAAATCACTTATCACTCATTAGATTGTGCAACTGTAAGGTTGTCTATCAGTTAGGCTGTTGGGATCAATTATAATTTCCAACTTTGATTTTGTTGGTACTTTCTAATGAGGTTAACAGTCGCATTCTAATCACATTCCTGGAATTTCATTTGAATTAGTAGAAACTTTAAAATTTATTGTCAGGTTTATAAAATTTCCAACCTTTAATTCAAGTATATTAATTATGCCAATGATACTCCAGATAATCAAATGTTACATATCAGATAATCAGATGTTAGATAATTAGATGTTAGATATCAGATAATCAGATGTTAGATATCAGATAATCAGATGTCAGATAATTAGATGTTAGATATCAGATAATCAGATGTCAGATAATTAGATGTTAGATATCAGATAATTAGATAGCAGATAATTAGATATCCGATATGAGGTATGACCTGCTGGATCGCACATAGTTGTTTATCAGTTATCTGCCAGTTACCGCATTATCTCAGATTTTCACCAGCATCCGCCAAACTCTCGTAAGCATGCACCCAGTGGACTTGGCATAATTATATGGTGACGTCATCATGCAAGAATGAACCTGTTGACTTTGAGGGTCATTAAAAACCCATTAAGCTAAGTACATGGTGAAGTCATCATATAAGAATGCACCTGTTGACCTTGAAACCTAAAGGTCATTAAACCCATTAAGCTAATTACTTGGTGACGTCATCATACAAGAATGGACTTGTTAACCTTGAAGGTCATTAAAAACCCATTAAGCTAATTACTTGGTGACGTCATCACATAAGAATGCACCTGTTGACCTTGAAACCTAAAGGTCATTAAAAACCCATTAAGCTAATTACTTGGTGACGTCATCACATAAGAATGCACCTGTTGACCTTGAAACCTAAAGGTCATTAAAAACCCATTAAAAACCCATTAAGCTAATTACTTGGTGACGTCATCACATAAGAATGCACCTGTTGACCTTGAAACCTAAAGGTTATTAAAAATCCATTAAGCTAATTACTTGGTGACGTCATCACATAAGAATGCACCTGTTGACCTTGAAACCTAAAGGTCATTAAAAAGCCATTAAAAACCCATTAAGCTAATTACTCATTAGGTTAATGACCTCATTAACCTAATTACACACATGAATCACTGATCGATTAAACTGATATCAATTTGATATCAAAGTGGCTTAGAACTGTCATAGCTATACTACTGACATAACTATTAAGGGTTTTTAGATTCACAGTTGCCTGATCTCTTAGATGATATACCGCTGCAGCAACTTATCAATGGTTGGTTTCAACATAACGGCGCACTACCTCACCATACTGGTCAAGTAAGGGATTTGCTGAATCAAAGATATCCTGGAAGGTGGATCGGTAGAGGAGAACCAATAAATTGGCCAGCTCGTTCACCAGATCTTACGCCCCTAGATTTTTTTTGTGGGGCCACATAAAAAATAACGTTTATGAAAGACCTGTAGATACCCGTGAAACTTTACAGCTGCGACTCAATGAAGCCTTCGCAACTGTCACTCCTGAGATGGTGCAAAATTTTAGGCGAAGCTTCATACGAAGAGCGCAACTTTATCCACAACAAAATGGACAACATTTTGAACATTTATTGTAGAATAATTAGTTACTAGTTCCCGTTCTTTACATTAATTTACCAGTAACAGTGTTTGAAGAGTCTAACAATTTGGGAATTTGCGGAATTTTTTCGACATGAGTCTACATTTTTGACGATATTTTCGTTTATTTACGACCTTCCCAGTGACTTCTTTTTTAAGAACAGTCCAGTAGCCTGAAATTTATCTAAAACATACATACATTTAAAGACGTCCCTATTTTTACCCATGTCATATCATTTACACATTTTTTAAAAAATTTAAAAAACCAATTTTAACATATTTGTCTAATCTAAAATACAAATTTGTCCAATATAAAATACCTATAAATAACAAATTGTGATTTAATTGTATGTGTTAATGATTAAATGTTTTAAATATGTTTTTTAAAATGTGCCTTTAAGATTGGTTTTTTAAAATGTTTTAAAAATGTGTAAATGATATGACTTGGGACTAAGTGTTCTAAAGAAAAGACATTAGGGTAAAAATAAGGACGACTTTAAATGTGAGTTTGATAATATGATGTATCAGCAGGCAGTGTCTCCAACAGTTTTTTTTTTTTGAAACTGCAACGGGTATTGCTGTTTACGTACGGAATGGGAATAGGTTTGTCCACATTTTGTCCACAATAAAGACGTTCTGCTCACCTTCACCTTCATCTTCAATCGCAGTGAAACATAATGACAGAAGTTGACAGGAATAATTTACACTATTGATGTTTTGGGCAATTCAGTGACGTCTTTCAAAAGTTTTAGAGGTCACTGGATTATTAACAATGTACTTAATAAAATTTGTAACTTGGCAACAAGAATTATGAGAAATACACCTTTTTTTTTCTAGAGGTGTTTAAATTCCTTATTGGAAGACCGGACTTAATTAAGTTGGAATTTATCCGGTACTGTAGGCTTCCCCTGAATGGGTCGCTACCCACTAAACGCACCCCTTCATAGCTTCACACAGCCCGGAACGGCTCTCACAGTGCTTCCGGCTGTGCTGCTCTCGATGCCAAGTGCATCCCGCCAACACCGTTTTTATAAAACGTTCTCCTCTTTTTGTAGACGCATCTAGAGCTCACGTTCAAATTCGCTAAATTTGCTAAATTTTTTGGAAAAATTGAAAAAAAAGAATAAAATTTTCAATCGGCCAGTCACCCTCGAGTTAGTTCCTCACATTCAATCTAGAATTTTTCAAAACAAAACAATAACAATAACAAAAAAAATACAAAAAATACAAAAATACAAAAAATACAAAAAACAAAAAATTCACAAAAAACAAATTCACTCACACACAAATTCACACAGCTCCGCTAAAAACAAATAACACGAAGTGACACAAACAGCCCCCCAATGTTCTTTTCTTTCAGCTATAACATTTTTTCTTCGAGAATTTTTTTCTATGTATCATGGTGATTTATAGAGTTTTCTCTGGGTCGCGAGCTTTGGCCCACAATAGAATTATTGTGCATATTTAGAAAAAATCCCGAAACACGTTATTTTTAGTCTATGACCTAACCACAACCCCCATCGACTGACAAATTTTTAAATAGGAAGTAGTGGCTTGTGATGCCTCATTTAAAAGGTCTCTTCATGCTCATCCAAAAATGCTATGGTTTAAAAATTTATTGCAAAAATCAAGAGAAACAGAAATTAATCTCTTTAATGAAATTCGCTATAACAAACTAAAAAATCAAAAACTAATAGCGTTTCGTTCTTGGTCTTGATGTATTACATCTTTTTAGAAATGACTTTTTTCTTTTTATCAGTCTTGCACTTCCTACGACATTTATTTGTTGTGCGACCTCAATAATACGGTGTCTCAATTAATTTACATTACTTATTCGTTTTACGTAGACCAACTCCTTTATGCAACCCCAGTAGATCGATCTTGGCCCCATTTCGTCTCCACTAGGAAAGTCGCGAAATAGGACTAAGACGACCAATTGATCTCTGTGGATAAGCTGCTCCTAATAATTTCTTACTCATCGTGCATAATGAGCTGAATACCCATCATTTTGAAGCCACAATGCCCTTCATGTGGCCAAAAATTTATCACGATTTTTTAGAAAATTAACTGATTTTTTGTCGAAAATCAGACTTTATACATATATGAAATTGATAAATTATTGAAAATTTAACAAAAAAATGATAATTTTCAAAATTAAAATTCAAAAATTTTTTTCCGCTCGCTGAAATGTTTCGGATTCAAATAATATACTATAAGAAATATTTAAAGAACAGTTCCATTACAATTAGTACTGTTTCCGAGGTCTCCAGTTTCGACGATTTTTAGGCTCTGCTATTAATGTTTTTATTGTTTGTTAAAGTTTCAGTAATACACAAAAGAACAACAACAGCTTTAAATTGTTAATCTACATTATTTTCTATGGCGAGTGAATTTACGAAAACCACCAATTTATAATTGGACATCAATAATTCTCGTAACTGCAATGCATGTTCCATATCTCTAGTTTCGCACACAGCTTGCACCTAAAAAT
The DNA here is from genome assembly GCA_949768715.1 of Dascillus cervinus. Classification (NCBI taxonomy): domain Eukaryota; kingdom Metazoa; phylum Arthropoda; class Insecta; order Coleoptera; family Dascillidae; genus Dascillus; species Dascillus cervinus. The sequence goes on along the minus strand of OX458318.1, from coordinate 16,694,621 downwards.
ATAAAATCTAGTAATCGTCAAAATATACAGCGTGTCCCAGAACTGGCGAAGGAGCTCTTAACTACAAATTATCTTCTTTAAGAAGAATCTTTTCACCAAGAAAAAAATGTATATTGAGTAGTTTTTAAACAAAGGATTTTATATATTGGAGGTTGAGGTTAAAGCATGAGTTTCCTAGAACCCGAGAATATTGTTGGATGCAAATAATTATTCAGCGTCATTGTTGGTGACGTGTCACATTCTGTTACTATTTAAATCTTTTTTTTTTCAAAAATAATCTTTACTAATATTCAATTAACTGTGTTGTGATTGGTGGACGATATTTAGTAATAAGTTGACAATTATTAGAACGATTCCAATCCATTTTAAAAGAAGAATTTACGGTTGAGAGCTTCCCCGCCAGTTCTGATACATCGTGTATAATACGCTCATGAAGTACTTTAACACTGAAGACATCCATAGTAACCCAGGCTCTCTCGTGGATAATATCTTTGATCGAAACTCCAATGGATGCGATTAATCGACATAATTCAGCGATTCCACCAGGACGGTCGCTGACAACAACAGAAAATTTCACCAAACGACCTTCCGCTGCCAAACCTCTTTCCAAACACCTTCCTAATATTGTTGTATCAATATTGCCACCGCTCAAGTTTAAGACTACTCTAAAATTAAGAAGTAACATTGAATAATTGGATATATTTGCAGTAACTAAAAATAATGATAAATAAGACACCTTTTCCCTTTCAGTTCATCTAGTTGTCCTGCTAATATTGCTGCAAGACCTGCGGCACCGGCACCTTCCGCTACAGATTTTTCAAGTTCAATAAACCGTAAAATTGCCAACGCAATCCACTTTTCCTCAACTATTACCTGAATTAAAAAATAAATTCCGATATTATCATTCCGTTTTGCGGTATTATATTTATATAAGTTTATTACATAAGTGTTTATTTACATAATTGATAACATTGAAGGTCTAAAAATTGTAGTTGATCAATAAAAAATTGTATACAATCTAATGTATTAACAGCATTTTATAAACAGGCATATTTATAAAACGAATTAAGAAATATTTGTATCTTACCATTTTATCAATTAGAGATTTCGCCGTGGCAAAAGCATTTACACCGACCATAGGAACTGCTAAACCATCCGCTAAAGTCGGTTCACTTTCAACGTAATCTGGACGACCACTTTTGAGAGCCTTTGAAAAACTTGCGCATCTTTCTGATTCCACCCCCTATAAGAGATTAACGCAAGTTGATCAAAATAACTTATTTATTGGAATTAATAGATTCTTACTCTTAAACAAACAAAAATGGTTATATAAAAAGCGTAACTAAAATAAGGGCAAACTTTTAGAGGAGCATTCGACGATTAAAAATAAATCAAAAAAATCCAATAAATTTGTGCAAGCATCACATCAGAAATGATAAAATTTGAAGGGAATGCGACTATCAATTAAACACTCTCCTACCATGCCATTCAAACATTACTTTGTAATCGTAGTTGGTACCCAGTTTGAGACATTAGATGCGAATTCTCTTCTGTCAAGTGATAATGGTTGCGCAGATTTCAATTGCTGTTTCTCATAAATGTAGCTCCATCGGTAAGCAGAAAAGAGAAACAAGAAAATGGATTCGCTATTTCCTGAATATACCATCTACGAACATGTTTCCTCGCAGAATAATCAGCAGGGGAACAACTTTGCACCCGTTAAAAATGGTATGGGTAAAGAAACTGGGCGTTAATTACCCTCCAAGTAATTATAGGACCTACATGAACTGTTGCCGTTAATTATCGACAGCTAATACTTGTATTCTCATCAACTGTCTCGAAAATGGCCTCTTCTAATTCGGGCTTACAAAGAGATCGTGGTCTTCCTGTAGCAGTAACTGGGGTGTTACATGCTACGTTGCCTGTCTCCATAAGTTGCTGGTACAATGAAGCAAACGTTTTATGAGGTGCCTGCTGTAGATTTGGATAAGACTCATGATAGAACCTCACAGTCTCGTAATCATTGACTATGTTTATGTCGAGCGATTCGATCGGATGGAAACTCCATCCGATCGTGTCAATTCCATCCTTGTTTCAAGTCGCAGCGTATATATCGTATTTTATGTTAAAGGATTGGATGAGCAGAAACTAGTCCGCTACAGTTGAACAAAGACGAAAGATATATTAGATAAAGGTAACTATATCGGTTAACCTTGGAAGATTTGATGTGAACGCATGCGTCTTGTTGTACTTTCTGGCGGCAAGTGGTAAAAGTATGCGAAGCGTTGAATCAGCTGACTTCCTCCATCTTGTTTTCAATCCAATCGCGTCTTTATCGTTAAAATGCAACGTTCGATCCGGATTCTTCGATTCAAGCTAGCAATTTTTAAGGATTGAGTTTACGCGTTGCATCCGATGGAGAGTTCGGGCCGGCCCGTTTACGTCGCAAAATTCAAGTGGATGGACACGATCGGATGGAAACTCCATCCGATCGAAGCGCTCGACATAAACGCAGTCATTGCTATTAGCATGACCGTACACAAAAATCATTTCGACTTTCTCGAGAAAAGAAAAATGTTCATACCATTATGATATAACTATATTTGACTTATTATTCGACATTTAGAGCCTAAAAGTCTCTTAGTGAAAGTGAAATAAGCGTTAACAAAATACCTCACTATTAATCAGCAAAATATTGCAACTGACCGAGTGGTAATTAGGAAGATTTTTATTTTCAAGACATCCCAGAATAAGTGTTTTCTGGAAAAGAACCTTTAGGAGTGTACAATAGTGTGGTTATTATGTCACAGGCGGCGCTGTTTCAAAATAATATTACGATCATTCATTGGCAATATTATTAGCGACTTATATCAGATTTGTATACGATGAACGTAATGATTATTTCTTTAATTTTTTTTTCCAACAGTCTGGTTAAAGCCAAAAGTACTACAGTTTTGATATCGAGTTTACGCAAATAATTTGGCCATCTAGCTGTCACATGCGTCACACACAAATTGACTGCGTCAGAACTTATATTTACCAACCACAACCCCAATAATGAAAAATCAACATATTTACGACCTCTATTAGGTACTTATGTATTGTCGTTAGTATGGTGAACATGTACGAAAATTTGTCTATCCCCTTCCTTTTAAGTAATAGTTGACAGACAAATACAGTCTTTAAATGTGCCTTAGATTTAAAACTTTAAAGGGCTTCGTCAGTGTTCACTTTAAATTTGGAGAAAGCCTTGCATCGTCAACTTATGTAGAGTTTAATAATCTACCTACCTGTATAATTAAACTTTGAAACATTGATTTGATTAAAGTAAATTAATTAAAATGTCATAATATTTTTAACCAGTTTCCTTAATAATCAGTTACAGCAGAAATTTTTGCTTTAGTTCATGTTACAAATTGAACAAAAACCTACCTGGCTCTGCACTTATTTTTCATTCAACTATTCTGTGCGTTGATTTAAACGAAAAAATGAATTAAGCATTTTATTCCCAGGAGCTTATTTCATGGGTAATGTTGGTTCTTGGAATCCCTAATTTATGACGGATAGTTTATGATGGTAAGGTTCAATTTTATGTACACTCGGTCAAGATTAAAATGTATCATTTCCTGTCGGTGATTATTACCTGAACAGCTCTACCATAAATTAGTAGTATTGTAGAACTAATCTGCTAATATACTTTTGACAGTTGACATTCAAATGTAGATCAGTCTTCAATAGTTATTTAACTAAAATGTGCGTTAATGAGAAATTATTAATCGCCGATTAACGTAAAAGTTGGTTACAATATTTTTCCGTTGATCGAATCTTACGAAATTGAAGAAAATGTATTTTTTCCGTGACAAAAATTCCAATAGATATTCGAATCAAGCATGCCAATGGTGTCATAAATTACAAATAATGTCAAAATTTTGACAATCCATCTGCATTTTTTATCAACTTTACTGACTGTACTGTTGCGAACTTCTATATATAAATAGTATTACTATAAACATAACGTAAGTAATTAATTAAATTTGTAGTTCTTATTGGTATATTTTGTATTCATTGTCAGATTACATTTAAATAAGGTGACATTTTAATTTAATCGTATATTTCATTTCCTAGATACCGAAATCGTGCATTTATAAGAAATCATTTATTTATAGGGGCCATAAATAAACGATTTCCTATTCTTTAAATCGGCCCGTAAATGAACGATCACCGGAAAAATACATTCATTTAATTAAATAACGATTTTAATGCATAAAATGCCATTAAATAGTTTTTGACCATTATGGCAGGCCAACCTTTACGCGATCCATAGGTTGTTTATTCCGGTTGATAAGCCAAAATTTTCAGTTAAAGGGGCCCCATATAACTACCCTAAAGTACCCTGCATTATAAACAAATCATTCTATAAGTATTTTCTCTCTAAAATTGTAATAGGATCATAAAAAAATGTAAATTTGTTCATTATTGACTTCAAGTTAATAATTAGAAAAAGGTTTACTTGTCTCACTGAACAAAGTAATAAACTATGAATCTGTTGTAATGAAATACCTTAATTAAAGTCTTTGACGTTGTTTTACTCGTTTATGGCAACAATATCGGTTTTCTTAAGTTTATTTTAGTTTCTTTTAAGTTAATGGAGTGATTAAATGTTTAATCTATAATTAGGCCAAGCAATAAAGCATTTTTTCATAACAAAAATACTACCTGGAAACCAACTGTGCGATTTTGTCAAAGACAGTTAGTAGATGAATTTTGCATAATTTCCAACTCGAGAATCATAATTTTTAAATTGTTATAAACAATTTTCAACAAAAAAACGCGTTTTTTTTTAGTTTCTTGCTTGTAAAATGGAAACTAATGAAGCAATCTTAATGTTATGTCTACACGAATTCTAGAGAATTAAATTATGAAGAGAATGAGAGGTCGAATGGGCCGATCGGATAATTAGAACCGGAGAAAAGCCGGAAAATTCAGTGTTTTCTTAAAAAATTCACAATTCCGTCATTCTTTTATTTTAAAAATTAAAACTTTGCACAAAAATAGCTATTTATATATACTTTATGTGTGCAAAACCCCGGATTAACAGTTTTTGCACAATCAGCATTTCGATATTTTTTTGCGATATTTTCACGGAGGGAGACACAACATTAAAATTGCTTCATTAGTTTCCATTTTACAAGCAAGAAACTAAAAAACACGCGATTTTTTATTGAAAATTGTTTATGATTCTCGAGTTGGAAATTATGCAGAATTCATCTACTAACTGTCTTTGACAAAATCGCACAGTTGGTTTCTAGGTACCTAGTATTTATGTTAAATTATGACATTTCTTTTGCCTGTTGCTTGGCCTAAATGTGAAGTGAATGAAGCCATAATTATATTTTTAATGGAATAACCAGTAAGACAAATTAAATATGCACCGAAATTTGAAGAAATGCATAATTTTATATTTTCAGAAGAATTAATATTTAATTAAGTAGACAATAAATCGGTCAATAAATTAATAAATTAAATTACTTAAACGAAAAAATCTAAATATGATTTTTAATCATTTACTTTTTCTGTGCTCTCATTATTTATCTTAATTTTTAAAACAGTTTTAATTTAGGTAATAATTTGATTAGTTAAATATGTACATCCTTATATTTTAAAAGCAAACATTATTATTATCTTACAAAACAAATAATAACTTCTTTGGCGTTTTTATACTTTAAAATGAAATTATATTTTAAATTACGTGCATTAAAATGCAGCGTCCAATCAAACAGCCATTTTAAGTATTAGTCGATAAGTTATAATGAGTGATTTTTCAAATTTCATGTTTAGACAACTATGAAATGTTTTTGTCAGAAAAAAACGTATGTTTTAGATTAAAAACTCGGTCAATGTGTGGACGTGGAATTTGAAAAATCACGTCTCGTCATTTTTCAACATTATACCGTACATTTTAATTTGAGAAGAAGATTCAAACAGATCGCGTCAAAAGGTAGATCTATGATTGGCAGCCAGCAGCAAACTCCCAATCATAGATTTACCTACCTTTTGACGCGATCTGTTTGAACTTTACTTTAAAATGTAATGATTTTTTAAATTAAGTGAATGAGTGATTTTTCAAATTTCATGTTTAGACAATTAGGAATATTTTTGTCAGAAAAAAACGTATGTCTTAGATTAAAAACTCGGTCAATGTGTCGGCGTGGAATTAGCAAAATCACGTTTCGTCATTTTTCAACATTACACCGTATTTTTTAATTTGAGAAGAAGATTCAAACAGATCGCACCAAAAGGTATATCTATGATTAACTGCCAGCAGCAAACTCCCAATCATAGATCTACCTTTTGGCGCGATCTGTTTGAATCTTCTTCTCGAATTAAAAAATACGGTATCATTTGCCTTCATATACTTACATAGTAGTATTTATTGTTAGATGCTTTAATAGAAACTGCATTAATAACTTACAATTATTTTAACGTTAGGATTCAACGATTTAATTGCCAAAGCACATCCAGCGATTAATCCACCACCTCCAACTGGAATGACCACAGCATCAATATCTGAAATTTGTTCCATAATTTCGAGACCCATTGTACCTTGTCCAGCAATAATGTGTGGATGATCATAACTACTTACAAGGAAAATTAAAATTATGTTTTATTTGGTTTATCTATTCATTACCCATTAATGTAAAGTAATCCTTTCTTTTTTGCTAAGATAAGTGCAATTTTTTTAGCTTCCCCCATGTCTTTACCTTGTACTACAACATTTGCTTTATACTCTTTGCACTTTTGAATTTTCATAATTGGTGCTACTAACGGCATTACGACGGTAACGGGAATACCGAGTTTGTATCCATGATAACTTAGAGCTTGAGCATGGTTTCCTAAGGACGCGGTCACCACGCCGATTTGTTTTGCTTCTTCTGGTAACATGACTAGTGCATTCCGCGCTCCTCTTTCCTTAAAACTGCCGATACAAAGTAATAGTGGTATAGAACATACAAATTTTAATCATTACCTTCCGGTATATTGCAAAAAATCTTTTTTTAAATACACATCCATTCCGGTTATTTCTGATACGTGAGATTTCTGCAACAAAGGATGTAATTACTGATATTTAAAATTATGAAAATGATTAATATTAGTACCACACATGGCGTATAAACAATTCCAGATTTGATTTTGAAAGCCGCCGAAGTGATATCTTCAAAAGTAATTACTTTGGGGTCTTTTGGATCACACTGTGGATCGTCTGATGTATTATCTTCATAGTCCTACAACATCACGCCCGTAAAACTAAACCCAGATTAAGCACATCACTTACTACATAATTAACGACCATTTTTGGAAAAAGTTGTTCAAACAATGGCTAGTATAACTATAGTTTATTTTTTTTGCTGTTCAACATTTATATATAGGAAAGTGCTAATGTTATTATTATGGCTTTATAGAATAATATGGTTATCTATTTATAATGAGATTTAGGTCGTAAATAATAGGTCAATCATAATATGATAGGAATACTTTCAATTGAATTATGTACAATCGTATTTAGTTCAAAATTGTTACTTACGGTGATATCAACAGTATCGTTAACATATGCGTTAACTTCCATTATTTCAAACAGTGCTACACAGATTCATCTAAATCCGAATATTTGAAGAGAACGGAACTAAGTAATCTTCTTTGCACAAACTTTGACCTTTTTATCGAAACAAATTCCCATTTTATTTAACTTTTCTGTTTTCGTTCTTACAACATAATTTAACCTTACACTATATGTAATAAAAGCAAAAATTATATTTAATTCTTTTACGTCAATATTTTTTTACAATAACAATAACAAAGAATAGATTAGAATTGCTAAAATAAAATGTGTATTTTCAATTTCATTTGAACTATTGGACTTTGAAAATGATTCCTTTAAATTGTAAGTATAGTGCATTCTCCAACTACTTGCCAGTTTAACATTAACCCATTAATGGCCAAGCATTAAAAAAAAATCGCCTAGCCTATTTTTTTTCATAAAATTTATTTTAAAAAAAAAACCTGAAAATATTGCGTTTACGTTGGAGAAAATCGATATAAAAAAATAATATTTTTATGCTGTTTTATGAAACATCCGGGGTGCAAAAAGACACTACACCACAAAAAAGGTGGTCTGACTTTTACAATTTCTGCATCGACGACGTGTATTTTCAGAATTTTCATTTGCCGAATTCTTGCTAGCACCACCATATTATGGTTGAAACCGATACAAATAACCAGTAAATGAACACAAGCACCAAAACTCGTATACCAAGCGTACAGGTTTGCCCTTGATGAACATCTTAGCAGTATGTCTACTGAAGTACGGCACCATCTCTTCGTCAATTGACAAATAATTGGAAAAAATTCCGAATTGCAAAAACTTTTTATTTAGCGCATCCAGTTTAGCGAATTTATCGCATTTATTCAATTTTTTCTTGCCGGCAGTATGTAGATTTTGTTTTATTGAACGGAATTGGTTTCTAGACATTACATTTCTTACCAGATCTATACTTTTGTCTGCATCTTTAGACCAATACATACTTTGCTGGGGTAAAGTGTGATATCCAGAATATATTAGAATTTCAAAAAAATTCGGGAATGTTCCCGGGGTCTGAAATATGTGATTCAAATATTGTAAAGACTAAATTATTGTTGATAAAATAGATTATTTTTTAGTGATTTCATTCACCAATCGTTTAGCAGTATTTGGGCACAGGTGTTTAATTCTGTCCAATCACAACATTATTATAGTGAGAATTATCTGACATCTGTCACCAGTTTTATTTTGACCTGTTAAACTGTATTTTGTATGCTGCATTTTTGATTCAAACATTAAAAAATAATCTTCCGAATACCACTCGAGAGTGCGAATTAATTAGAAAATAATTCTCCAGTTATTTTTTCAAACTTGTTGCCATTTGGGAATAGCCACTCGAGTCCTACGGACTCTCGTGTCTATTCCCTGGCAACAAGTTTTCGAAAATCTGTCGAATTATTTTCAATTTATTCTCACTCTCTTGTGATATTACTTATGAGAATTGTGTTATTTATGTTCAACAACGATCGATAGCTGAAATTCGAGTCTGTACAGAAATTATTTTTTTTATGCATTGTATCAAATGCTTTCTAATATCATTTATAGAAGCATATTGGATGAAATGCATTTAGGGCTATTAAAAAAACCTACAAATTGCCTGAAATCTTCTACAGAAAACTTACATGACAACTAAACAAAAGCGAATTAAAAATGCGAGAGCTCGGCACAGCTAAAATATTTTGAAACGATGTTGGCAATATGTAGAGTACTCAACGTACAGTGTTTAATACAAAACGCAACATATAGGTGGAAATGACTTCATATTAGCCATAGTATGAACGAAAATGATCAAAGCACCAGTGACCCACCGCTGAACTAAAATTAAGGCATTACTATGTCACTTCCAGACAATTTTTTTTTATGGGTTCTTAACATCTAGAAGTTGTTTGCAGCAAAAATAAGGCAAAACGTTGTCGTCTCCAAAAACGCCACAACATTATATATGAGATGACAACGCACCGTTCATTATATGACGGGGTTCCTACAGCCTTTGCCAGATCCCGCATTTCAATCTCCATTCATTTCCGTTCTTCCAAGTCGCCTTTATCTATTGCTCTCTCATCCATATTTTGTCTTATTCCTTCTATTCACGAGGCTGCGAGTCTTCCCCTTCTTCTTCTATTTGGCGGTGCGTAATTTAGGACTTTTTTTGGTCACTGATCTTCATCCATTCTCATTACGTGTCCGTACCACAGTAGTAGTCTGGACCCTATTCTATCGACACTGGAGTATTCGCTTTTTGTCCAGCATCTTATTTTTTCATTAGGGACATGCTTTAATCTCTACACTCTACATGACCTTCTTTTGTAGTCCATTTCCAAAGTATCTATTTTTTTTAATCTTTAACGGAAAGTTGCCAACAACCCGACCCAAACAATGAAATTAAAAAAATTTAACAAATCTAAAGTATGTACCTGAAGAAAAACTATCAATAAATTTTTTACAATAAGAACACAATTACTGAAGGAAAACATTTACTGCTCTAATTTATAGTTACATAGTACATTAACTTTAGGGACAAAAATGCTGCATATAAATTAAACAGTTTTTTCTGTTGTACAATTTTTTAAACAAATACATTTTCCTGGTACTTTACTGAAACATGTATACTTCACACAAATACTACTTTAAAAATACACTTATAAAAAAATATAATGAACATGAGTTAAATAAATTATCAATCATTTAATTCGATAATCTCATTGGCGCTAGTTGATGGTATAGGATTGTTTAAATTTCTTCCGGTGTAATTGTGACGATTAGGTTGTAGATTGTTCTGTGCTAACCACTGCTGATGTTTCTGATACATTTGCATTGCTTGAGCTTGTTCTAGGAAGTATTGTGTACGTAACAATTTAGTCTCTTCAATAATTCTAGCATACAGCTACAATTAAGAAATTAATATACTGAAAATAAAAAAACAACCAAAAACATACCATTGTATTTCCAGCAGCAATTTCACTCTCAAGTTGTTGACACATCATTGGAATTGCATTTTTAATTTCAGTGGTAGTCCACAGTGGATTTTCCTTCCTTAAGATACTAGTCAGTGATTGTATTATCGTAGCTATTGGCAATTGATTTAGTATTCCTGAAATTAATGAAATAATTTTAAAATAAATAATAATAAAGATAAACTTCAAATTTCAAATTGTTACATACAATAATATAAATTTTTCTTGCAATTTTTTCATTATCAGTGGTTATTAAATTTAAAATATTTAATGTTTGCAAACATTTGTAGGTTTTGTCTACAACAATCGTATTAGTAATGTCCTACATCTTTATTTCCACATTTACTTCGTGAGTTTATTGTTAGTTTTGATTGTCAATGTTTTGTCTTACTTACTATTACATTTTTGTAATAGCTATTTATAATTCAAGAGTGAAAAGTGCATGTTTAAGGGATGCTATGATCATTTTGCAATTTATAGAAGTACTTGAAACGAACTTTTTGCTGAATATCAAACAATATTTTTTCTCTACAAATGGTCAAATAATTCAAAATGAACAAATGTATTTTTGTTCAATCCTTCTCTTAAAACACGTTGTTTCTTACTAGGATACACCACTTGAAACTTTCTGCTTTTTCTCTCAAATTTTTATTCTGTGGTAATGGGTAGGGCAAAAGCAGTGAGCAAAACGTTTTGCCCAACTATTGCTATAGAAATTGCAAAATATAGAAATAAACAACATTTGCTACATTTATACTAAATCCTAATACGTATTAACTAACATAAGTCGAATTGGTGAAATCCTGTAACGTAAACACCTGTAATTCGGTTTCCAGGGTTAATATGCTTTCGTTTGAACACTCGGTTTTAGGTATTTTTGCTTTTAGCATAAACACCTTTTTAGAACAGGTTCACCAACAACATAAATTTAAAATTTTACAAAAACGTGACATTTTCGTTTGAGTTAATGGGTCTAAAACTTTTGTTGCATTGTATTGTTCAAAACATGTTGGTGCAATATGCATAGAAATTGTGTAACACCAGCGCTTTGTGATTTTTATACCGTCCGGATAATTACCGGCTGTTTACTCTAAAACCAAAATAAATTGTTGGGTTGGCACACCTGAAAACTGGATTTATTTAAAGCGCATTAGAACGAAATGTATGAACAGGCCCAAGTCGCTTTAGCTTAATTTGGGTGTTACAAAAGCGAACTATCCAATACGTATTGGAATAGTATAAACCCAGTAATTGACTATAATAGCATAACCACGTAATCACAGGTATTACAAATTTCAGTATTTTTTTTAACATTTCAAGAGCAGGATTGAACAAAACGCTATACAGCACTCAAAAATTGTTCTCATGTCTCTAGATGGGCTTGAGATCGATTATAACAATAAGTGCAACATTTTAAAAATAGCTTAATGTAAAGAAATTAGAAATTAAATTAAATGAATATTATGCATTTTAATTATGATGTATTTGGTTTAAATTAATTAATTAATAGACAAACCTGCAGTTCCATCTGTTGAAGCAAGACCTATCATAAAATTATTTAATTAAAGAACAACCAAAAGTAGTTGCAGGCCTCTAATAATATAGTAGTTATGTTCCATAAAAACATCGTATTATATGAAATCGTGTTATATGAGATTTATGAACCATGCTACATGAGGCTGATGTCATTTCTAAGCAGTGTTATTTATAGAAAAATCTTATTACAATAGTACTGCCACTGCTACCTGTACTATAATTATTACATACCTCTATTTTGACGATTAGTTTTTTCATTTTCAAATTCGTCCCAAGCTGCTTTGCGCTCCTCTTCATTGAGAACTTCATCTTCTCGATTCTCCAATAAAGTTTGATGTTCGTGGTATTTATAGATTCGTTGTTCTTGACTTTGTAGAAGTTCTGCTAATAAAACATCCTTGGGAACTAGTGGTATTGGTCTATCTTCATTAACTGACGGTTCAAACCTTTAATAGAAGTGCTTTTATAATAATCAATCAATATATATTTATAAACATGTGATGAAAAAAAGGTGCCTATGATTGATATTAGGATAATGCTTTCTGTTGAAGCATTGTGGAAATCACAACAAAAGTGGTCCAAGTAGATTCTGTTTAAAATTAAAACAGTTTGTCTAAGAGCACAACGTGGCAATACTGCACATATTTCTTTTTCTAAAGAATTACTTTCAGGTAGGCCTACTTCTTGTATCTAAGCAACCAACACTGACAGATACTGTCACTTGCGTAAGACAAACAACTGTCACATTGACATAACTTTTTTTATTTCAAAAGAATTTAATGTAATTAAACAAGAATACACAACAAACAGGTGATTGAAGGGCTGTATGAAAAAAGTCCCTAAGTGACAGAGATTTTCTACTATTTGCACTATTTCTGATAAGAATGGATGAACTTTCGGTCGCACTTACTGATTCCCGTTTAAAAGGCCCCTAACCGAAATAATGTAATTTCCAGATCAAATTGAAACATAAAATCTCAAATATCTCAGAATAGGAAAAAGTGATTAGAGTGACTGTCGCGCTAATCCTTGTATGCTTCGTCCTGATCCAGTTTCAATCGCTTTCACAACTGCTTCCTCCAACGGTAGTGTACGAACTTCACGAGGTCGTCTACCGTTTACAGAAATTGGCACTATTTGGTCATTTTCTCTTAATTTTTGCTCCACATTTCTAATTACGTTAGCATCTGGATGACGTCGATGTGGATACACTCTAACATATTCTCTAGCAGCTTCCGATGCGTTATTATCTGTCTCACCCAAGCGGAGCAACATGTCTAAAAATTGTATTCCATTCTAAGACTTTTTAGGACATTTGACTTGTATCATTCAAATTTGACAAGAGAACTGACATTGAAAAGTAAATTATTGTTGCCAACGTTTCCTAGGAGATTTGCGATGTTGCGACATTGATAAATTTTCCTTGGAGCCAAGAAACCGTACTTTTGACATTGGTAATAAAGTTGGTTTCAATAGATTTTTTACACTTTTTTTTTAAAGCACCATCAACTGCATCAAATTTAGACCCTAACAATGAAATTATTACAAAATTGTTAATCGTATGGATTTTTATTGTCTGAATAGGAAAGCTTATATCTTGGTGAAGAGACAACAAATTTTATTTTGGTTTTCAAATTCGTATTTCGTTAGAAATCGTCTATAACATGAAGCTACTCACGGGCACCTTTATTTCATCACCCTGTATAACAACAAAGTAAAATAACATAACATAAGTAATAACTAAAATAAATAAAATAACTTATTAAGAGAAGAAGAAAGCGGGGCTGTACCAAGAACACTAGCAACGTTGCCTCTCTGTATAGCCAAACTTATTCGTTGCTTCAAATATGTTTTGGCTTGAGGAATTTCCGTTGTTTGCACAATACGTCTCCGCAAATCTTCAAGGAGAGAAAGGGCATCAGCACTCCAAGGATCCAAAGTTTCTACAGTGAAGGCGACGAAAAAATAATCATCAGAAATTGACTTATATTTTTTTTTCTTAAGATTTTCTGCCAAGGGGCAAGTGTATCCGTACAAGTAAAATCCCAAACTAAAGATTTACCTACTTTCCATGGAATAACTGTAATACCATCTGGACGTTTGCCATCATCCCTCAGAATACCATTAGGTTCAAGGATACAAGGCATGTTGGCAGAAGAGAAAGCACGTTTAATAATGTCATTAATACAGCTGTAACGAGAGAGTCTACCAGCACTTTTAATGCACGATAAACCATGATGACCCAACAAGTTTACAGAAGAACCGCAAGAGCAGATATGAGAATGACAGAAATTGATGCCCAATCTAAGGGGCCATCCATAAATTACGTAACGCCAAATGGGGGCCGGGGGGGTACGTTGGTACGTTACGGCGTGTTACAGAGAGGGGCGTAGGGGTTTAACGTGTTGTAATATAACGATTGATAATTATACCAAAAATCATATTTTGAATTTTTTTATTACGCCAAAGGGGGGTTGTAGAGTCTTCGCGTTACGTAACTTTTAGGGGGGTGGGACTTGCATGGTGTTATGAACTGTTACAGATGGGGGGAGGGGGTAAAAATTGTTCAAATTCTGCGTTACGTAATTTATGGATGGCCCCTAAGTGAAATTGCAATTTGTAAAAAGTTTTTTTCTAAAAGAGTACCTAATTTACAAGATGGAAGAGCTTCAAGCCAAGCTCTAGATTCAAGTTCAGATCCAGCTAATAAGATAGCTTTTTGTGTGATATTTGAGGAAGATAATAAATTTTGAAATATTTTCTCACAGATAAGTAAGTCCCAATTTCTTTGAATAGAAAGCTCTTTTGGAAGTAAAGACGAATTAGAAATTTCCTTCCAATAATCAACAGCCTCGTTAAGGGATGTAATTTCAAAATTAGAAAAACTAGAAGGTAGAATGGACATAATAAGTTCAGAATTAGAAAATATAGAAGACCAAAAGGCAGGCGAGGAAATATCAATTATAGACCTAATACCTAATCCACCAAAACAGATAATCAATCATATATCTTTTGAGGAACATTTAGAATAGGCATATTAAAATACTAGCAACAATTTCTCCCAAAATTGTAGTTCCTAAAATAACGAAACTATGACAAAAAAACACTTCTAAACATGACACTTGAAAAATAATACCGATTTATTTCATTTTGAATAAAAATTGGTTTACTTTCACTGTAAATCTATAGATTTGACAAATTTAATCTACATATGTATACATACAGAGTGTTTCACAAGTCGCATCCCACATATCGATGGGTCTTTGACAAAACATCGTAAACGACAAATTTTGTTGTTTGTTTGTTTGTTGTTGTTTATGATAATCTATATACGATTCCGTTATTATTTTAAGCGCATCATTGTTAAAAGTATTCAAAATCATCATCGTAAGCGCAAGTTTTAATTCAACCGAAATCCCGATATTGCAATGTTCTATTGTAAATGTCAATCTGCAAAATTTGGGTTTTGTTGTTTAAGATGTTTTGAGAAAAATCTATCGATATGTCTGATTTTCACTCATTAATCAGGTAAGAGCCTTGGAAATTACTGTATATAAAATAGGTTTTATACAATTTTTTTCTCTGAAATTGAAACATGTGGTTGGAAACACATTCCTAAGCACTTTTTCTTACAGATGTGCCCGATTTTCACTCGTTAATAAATAACTATGAGCAGAGTTGAAATATCATTAAAAATTAACGATTCTAGAAATGTCAAATTTATTTAAAACAAAAACACGACTACTTACTATTTTATTTACTTTATAATACTGATAAATCCATTTCAAACATAACAACAATTTGAATGGTTCTTATTTGCTGCAGTTTCTGACTGAAACAATAATTATGTTGACACATTAATCAAATTAATTTGAAGTGATATATTTATAGCGTTGAAAATGGATTCACCAATTGGTTGCTGTGCATTTTATTACACGTTCTGAGCGATTCGCAGCCCCTTTCAAACTTGATCAGCCATGATAATCTCTAATGTAAAATCAAGAAATCCGGTTCTATCAAATTGACGTCAAAGAAAGTGCAAATGAATTGTCAACTATCTGCGCCTAATCATTCAACAAGGTAAAGGCAATTCGATGTGAGAACTTCCGGTATAATGAACCATAACATTATTTAACATTTGTACCTAACAGCAGTTGATACAGTAACTCAGCAACCAAATCAATGTTAATTTGTAAAAAATATTGTATCAAAGAACTGTACTTACTTGTATAGTTCACTCAGATCATTTTGATTGTAATGACGATCAATTTGTTGTTCATCAATGACTCTCTTTGATATTGCTTGCTTAGTAACCTGTCGTTCATAAATTTTCATTTCCATGGTACCCTACAACAAAATAATTATTAGACTGTCTTAATAGTATATTATTATACAAGTTTTATAAGACGATCTATTGACGCACGAATAAGTTTGGGGCACGACGAACGAAGCGAGGAGTGCTCCAATGTCACGAGTGCGACAATACGTCTTATAAAACGAGTGTAATATACTATTTTTTCTACTTTGGTGCTCTTAGTTTCATGAAAATTTGAAAATTGTGCTTTCTAAATATTCTAGAGATTTCTAGGATTAGGTACTGGTTGTGTTGGTATTTCTCATGTGTCATATGTCAACTAAAACTTCAAATTTAAAATCTCGAGTTTGATATTTTTGTGAATAAGTCATGGAAGAATTAAGCTGTACACTTGGCTTGACCTTGACAGGAGCTCGGTAGAGATGTCCGACGCCGGCCAGCGTGCTATTACAGCAATACCAACGTAATAAGTATCAAAAAAAAAAAAACAAAAGCGGTTTCACAAAAAGTTCCTTTGTGACACTACTTTTAGTTTTACAAAAACTCACTTATGATACGAAAGTAGAAAAACTTATTTATGCCCAGTTTCTGAAAGCGATGTCAACTTATATCTTCAGTTAAATGTCCCAGTTATTACGGTTAGCCATTGTTTCAACAATCGTAACCATGGTAATAATTGGGGATATAACACTCACCGACGGCAATAGTGGCACAACTCAAAAGAAGTAGTTTTGAGATAAATGAATTTAAAGTTTTCAGTATTATGAAAAAACATTCTAATTTGGATTTATACATTAGTAACAAATTTGGTGAATTTTGAGTTGTGCCACTATTGCCGCCGGTGAGCGATAAGTTAACATCACTTTCAGAAACCGGGCATTAAAGATGTAAATGGTAAAAACAAATATGTATCGCATGCGGGTAAAGTTGTGCATTTAACGACCACCACTGGATGCAACACACACCTCGACACCACTACCACTATGAAGCTCAATATATTAACCTACTACTTACTTCAGAGCTTAGAAAAAATACAAATAAAAAAACTTACGAAAGTAACGAATCTGTAGATATAACAGGGTTTGGTTTGTCCAAAACGATATACCCTATATATACTTTGCAGATCGTGTGAAGGATTCCAGGAAACATCAAATATGATAACCCTATTAGCCGCTACTAAATTAATACCTAATCCACCAGCTCTTGTGGATATTAAGAACAACCTAAAACACCACAAATTAATTAAAAACATATTTATCTATAGAGTATTTCATTTCTTATCACTAATATATTGCTTTTTTTAAATCAGACCATCAACTGTTTTTCACTTAAAATGTGCACAACACTTTTCTTTACAAAATGCTTCTAAAATTACAGATTACTAGAGGTCGGTATTTCAATGTGTCGCTAAGTATCTTATCCAGCAGTTTAAAATAATCTGCCCCCTAACAATTGTTGTAGTCAGGCCCAGGAAGAGGGGGGTCACAAGGGTCTTTTGACATGGGCCTCTTAATTCAGAAAGCCTCCAAACAATGCTATTTGAAAATACACAAAACGATTAAAAACTTTATTTGGATCATGTGCATTTTTTACTTTAATAAATTTTTTTGGGAAACAATTTTTGAATTTTTTCATTATATTGGGGGCCACGTATGTTGCTCGACCTGGGCCTCCAAGTGGCTCTAACGGGCCCTGAAGCAGATTGTTGTTAATATCAGTTAAATCTAGCGGCATATTGAAATACTGGTCTTAACTGGTCTAATTTTAATAAAAACTGCATTAGTTACTGAAATGTAGTGATGGGAATTAAATAGAAAACCAAATTTTTTTATTTCAATTGTGATGTCAAATAAAATCGGCCGTAAAGCCCTTTCAATAACGTTTTTACATTAACAAACCTTATATGTAAATGTAATAGCGTGACCAAATTAAAAAGAAGTCAACTTTAGCTTACAATTAGAAAAAATGAAGTCATGTGCTGTATTGCTTCTGATGTTTTATTTTTTATATGGCAGTAAAATTATCAAATTTTACATTATACAGCCTGTTCCACCAGTGATGTGTCTAAATATTTGGAGGATGCAACCCATAATACATTAAAGTTTTTATTTTAGATATCGTATATTTTCTTATGGCTGTGCTTCTATTTTAATAACAATTTATTGTCAAAACTGTCACATTTACCAAAAATGTATTTTGATAATGAAAAAACAGACATGGTTCTGATTTACGGTGAGTGCAAGAAAAATGCTTCTTCCTCTGCACGTTAGTACAGACATCGTTTTCCGGACAGAAGGCCTCCTGCTGACATGATATTCAAAAGACTTGAGCTTACCTGACTATTTAAGGCAGAATCATCAGTTTTTTTTACAACTTCATCATGACACTGCAGTTTAATGTTTCATGCTTTTTAAAATCAGAAACAAACACCAAGTTATCTATGCAATGTATTGTGGGTTGCGTGTTCCAAATATTTAGACTCATTATCACTGGTGGAACACCTTGTATAGTTGAATGCTGTTTAGCAATAATGAGTTAATCCACAATTTATAAAAAATGAGTTAACAAACAATATGAATCGTTTTTAAGCTGTTATACCTGAAACAAAAATGATTCAAGCCATAAAATAAAGTTTACTGCCATATAATCGAAATAATGTCAACCCAAGAACGTAAACTGTAAGGTGGAAAGAGTTTTGCAATGAGTTAACCTCTACATGTTTTGATTGATTAATTTTTGTAAATTTATTGTCTGTAAAATCATCTAATATTTTAATCTTGTGATTTTGTAATGAACTTGTAGGCCTGACGATGAGGATATCAATGTCCTCAAAATATTCCCAATAAAAATCTCATAAACAATTAAAAAATTATACTATACGTCCACATACCTGCTAACAACTTCAGTATTGATTGTTATTATTCTACATCATAAATTTAAAGTGCATTATTACAAAAAATATTGTATTGTTTTATAATAACTTAGTGTCACTTTTTGTTACACCATTTTTGTTGTTTCCGATAAAGTATAAGAGTGCAATAACCAAAAATGAGTCAACCCATTTCTTTAATTTCCAGTACCTTTACAAAATAAATAAAACCTTCAAAATCATCACTCGCTACTGAAGTTGTAAGGCAAAAGCAAAGTCATAAAAAATCTTTTCTGTGGCCCAATGAGCTTCAACAGCGATTATCTCGAAACTATAGTGATGTGGCTTGAATCATTATTGCTAAACAGCATCCACTTATTCTTCTATTTACAACCGAGATAGGTTTCTAGACATCGGTCGTAAATCGAGTTTCATAAAAAAAAACAAGGAATAACAATGAGAAATATAAATGAATTGCATTTCCTATACATAACAAATAGTTGCGGGGATTCTCTAAAATATGTACATATCGATACCTTAAAGCTATGTCCACTTTTGTTGATTTTTGTATTACAATAAAATGAAATAATACTCCTAATTTTTTTGGACTGAACTTTTTGTAAACCCTTGTTGGTTTTTCGATTCACCAACATTGTAAAAAATGGACACAGCATTATTGTGCTTTAAGGTAATTTTGAGAAACTCCCAGAAATGTTTGTTTCATTTATGTATGCACATGAAAGAGACAAACACAATGTTGTAAGTGAAACAGTAAGTGAAAAAGTGAAACATTGTAAGGCAAAACTTTGAAATAGCAAAAATTTTCTCGTTTTGCAGACGGCTCTGCATTTTACTAGTTACTCTTCAAAGATTTTGAAATGTATCAGTCTATTTTGCCTCACTATAGATTGTTACAAACTCATTGAAACATTAAATAATAACTCACATGTAAACACAAATAAAATACGGAATAAAATGTAAAACACGTCTGGTCATTCCCTTTGTAAAAAAGGTGACGTTTCTATTTATTTTATTTGCCCGTGGCAACAGTAAAACATGGCCAGCTACAACGTCCGTGCTCAGTCAAGCAGCCGCCGTGGCTGCATAAGACCGTTTAGGTAACACGCCCCTCCCTAAAGGCTGAGCACGGTGTTGGAAGTAGCTGTTGCCTTGGATTATTTATATTATAAATAAAATAGTTTATGGTTAGCTATTAGCTGCAGGTTCCTCGAAGTGACGCGGGTCTCGTACGCCGGCATCTTTCATGTCATGCCGAAAGCGGGGAAGGCGGCGAAATGCGGCTCTTCGCGGCGCTGTTCGGTCGCTGACGATCCCGTTGTAGTTCGACGCTGTGCGTTGGGACTCCGGGAAGCAGGGTCATCAAAAGAGTAAGATTATCCATAACACTATAATCAGATTCTAATTGGATAGTTCCGAAATCGGGCATCGATGACTCAGTTCAACTGGTTCGGCGTCATCCAAAACATCCAGGTTACAAATTAAATTCGGTTCAGGCACTTCTTGCACTTCCCCATTTTCTATTTCATGCTCTTCATCATTATCTTGAACCACTGGAGTTGTCGATTTGTACTGCAAAGCACTGTTTGACAAATCGACTTCTATCGGAAATAGCGGAGGTACTGACAGTAGTCCAAGAGTGCTTTTGTGCAATTCTGCGAGGCCTTTTATCAATTTGGATAAATGCCCACCGAGAGATTGCACGTGTTTGTTTTCGAGTACTAATTCCAGTTTGACCAAAACGTCAGAACGTAGTTTCTCAAAGCGGGTCTTGGCGACCTGGCGACATCGCAAAATCAACCTATATTCGTAATTTCCGGTTTCTACTCAACATAATGGTTCTTGCAGTGGTGCGTAGTTGCACTCTGTTACTGGGTCGGTACAGCGGTGGTCGGTTGCGTGGTTGCTTGCTACTTGTTCATACTTTGCTGCAGGCATCCATAGTCCCATGGAGTGACGCGGGTCTAGTACGCAGGCATCTTTCGTGTCATGCCGAAAGCGGGGAAGGCGGCGGAATG
Source organism: Dascillus cervinus (assembly GCA_949768715.1). NCBI lineage: Eukaryota > Metazoa > Arthropoda > Insecta > Coleoptera > Dascillidae > Dascillus > Dascillus cervinus. The sequence continues at coordinate 16,673,275 of OX458318.1, read as the reverse complement.
CAGCTCTTCGCGGCGCTGTTCGGTCGCTGACGATCCCCTTGTAGTTCGACGCTGTGCGTCGGAGCTCCGGGAAGTGGAGTCGCCTGTTGCAGCTGTTAGCGCTGAATCGTGTAGCGATCATCGGTTGCGGGCGCCACTGGAGGTTCCTGATGTTAGGATTTGATCCCCCTCCAGAAGGGCGTCGCGGCATCGCGGCATCGGAGTCGTTGGTGAAAGTTCGGTGAAAAAGCCCTTTTCCTTATGCCCCACGTTGGGCCGTCAAATGTTACAAACTCATTGAAACATTAAATAATAACTCACATGTAAACACAAATAAAATACGGAATAAAATGTAAAACACGTCTGGTCATTCCCTTTGTAAAAAAGGTGACGTTTCTATTTATTTTATTTGCCCGTGGCAACAGTAAAACATGGCCAGCTACAACGTCCGTGCTCAGTCAAGCAGCCGCCGTGGCTGCATAAGACCGTTTAGGTAACAAGATACAACCTACCTAGCTCTTGTGTTGTCAGGATTATTAAAAATATTACACCAAGCTGCTCTGTTATCACAAGATGAAGAACCATCAAGTCTAAAATAATCTAATCCGAGGGACCAAGATCCTGTGAATCCACACACACGACTAGTGTTACCAGTTTGTGTTGCTTCATCGACTTTAGCCAAGAAGTACTCTATTACATTTAAAGAATATAATGATTGTGAAAACAGCAAACTAAAATTAAAAGTATTAATAATAAAGTTTCACTAAATTATCTCACCTACACTTTATCTCCAATCTGTTCACATTGCTTTAAAATTTCAAATAATAAAAATAATTTTGTACTATACATAATATTTTCTAACTCATCGCCTTTACAAAATTGTTGCCACCATTCAGGAGGTTCATCTTTTTTCTCATCATCAGAAATTGTTACAGCTGCAATTCACATATTATAAAGAAAAAATTTAAAATTTTTGTACTTACCTAAATCTATATCATTAGCTGCAGCAACAGCTCTTGTGACGCGTTTCTTTGTGAATTTATTATCTTTCGATGTTTTACTGCTGCTGCTGTGACTACTGTTATCGCTATCACTATCTGCAGAACTGCTTTCATCAACAATGAAATCTTTCAGGGAACCTTCAGATTCATCCTCATCTTCAAGTTCTTTTTTATCTTGAGCAATTTTTTGCTGGATACTTTTATCACGAAGAACCCTAGGATGAGTACAAATTCTTTGAAACGCTTGAAAATCTGTAAAAAGGTATGTGGTTCGTCCAATAGATGACCCTTCTGCAGTTTGCATTTTTGCTTGTGTATTAAGATAATGATCATATAATTGAATCTGTACATCTGTTAAATTCAAAAATAAAACATATTCACATTTTGGTGGCAAATATGGTGCCAAAACATTGTAATCTTTACGCTGCAAAAATATTAAATACAAACTTGAAAAGAATTTACAAATTATAACTTACTTGAACTGTACCGTCTAACATTTTATGTAAAACATGTGATCTTTTTCTCATTATTTGAATGTCAAAATGAGTTGAATCTGTGTACTGACCATTTGTAATGGGGTTCACAAATCTGTTCATATATTCTTTATATGTTCCTAATAGATTTGGCTTCACAAAATTAAGCATGCAATAATATTCTTTTAAGTTATTTTGCATTGGAGTTCCAGTTAATACAATTCGTCGCATTGTTCTCAAACGATTCATTGCAATGCTAATACCAGTTTTTTCGTTCTTCAATAAGTGACCTTCATCACAAATTACTAAATCTGGGCCTGTAATATAAACACAAATAAACCATTGTTGAAATAATTGCATTTGCAATTCAAAACACCAACCTGGATCAACTAGGCCTGTACGAAAACTATTTCTCAATTTCTTGCTTATTCTTTTATTATTCGGATTACTTAAGTTCCTGAACATGTCATAACTGAGGACCATGACACCGCCTTCTTTGTACCATTCGTCAATATAGTAACGACGATCATAATTTTGTTTTGAAGCTGTTAGTTCATATACTTCAACTTTATCATCCAAATCAGCTAGCCACATATTAAATTCAGACACCCAATTTAATACTGTATTGAGAGGACAGGCTACTAAAACCTTCGACACTCCTGTTTTTGCTTCATTTACTAATAAAGTGTGAACTAGAGCGACAACCTGAAGAAAATTTAATGTTCAATAAGTAGTACAAATAATGAAAGGGGGAAATCCAAATTCTCACTTGTAAAGTTTTGCCCAAACCCATACAATGTGCTAAGATACAACCAGACCCTTTTGTATTTTTTATGCGTTCCAGAGATTCAAAGCAAGCGTCCCACATGAACTGTACACCTTTTGCTTGATGTGGCTTAAGTTTTTTAACTAGATCTCCATCTACTTGTATCAATTCTTCCTTTGTTTTTTCATTAAAATCCAACACTATTTTATCAATAATTGCAGTTTCTAATGTAGTTTCATCATATATTTTGTTATACTAGAATATATCAGAAATACAGCAACCATAAACATCTTATAAGATGTACCTTTTTTTGTCGTTCTGCAATTCGGGCTTTTCTTTCTGCTTCTGCTTTTTCTGCTTCTTTTGTACTTTCCATTAAACTATCATTAGCCAATACCTATTAATGATAAATTACATTAACTATAATCATTGCCATGAAAATAAATTGCAAAGTTTAAAAAAGTAGCCACAATATGAGCAATAAGCAACATTTTATTGATAAGATGATGATGATTAACTTAGTACTTTATTGTCCACACATCAGTTAAATTTATTAAAAAATTATTTACCTTATTTCCTTTGTTATACTCATGGTCACTTTTTAGAAAACATTTTAAAAATTTTTAAAATGTTTTCTAAAAAGTGACCATGAGTATAACAAAGGAAATAAGGTAAATAATTTTTTAATAAATGATGATGATTGTTTTTAATTAATTTATACACAGTGACGAGTCATATAAAGTTCTACTAACTTGAGGTAATTGATAATATTGTAATCAGAAATTGTTTTTTATAACAAAAATCAAAATAATGTCACACAAAAATAACTTATCTTAAACTTCATTTTTTCGTGAAATTCAGCAAAGTTTTTCTTTTCATGCAAGGTCTCGTAAGATATAACCAATTTTTTTATGTTATAACAGATGTAAAATGTAAAATGCTACTGAACAATACAAAATACAAGTGACCGAAATAACGGTGACGTTTGTTTACACAAGTAGTTATGTTCAGACAATAAGTTTGATTATGCAGCTATAATTTCAAGAAGCCTGCAATTAAAATAATCAATAAATTAGAAATTTGTTTATGATGCAAAATTTAAAAATAAACTCTTCAAAACGGCACAGATCACGCAAGCCCAATTATTATTCAAAATGCGGATGCCCCTCGTACAACGAGGGTGAGGGGTGGAAGAGGGAAAACCATAAATCAAGTAACTCAGAATTCGTGTAAATCGGGATATCACTGTACTTCAGGGTCATGAAGGGTAATCTTCGAGAAACACGCCGAGAACATCAGCACGAGGTGGTGTTGTAATGATGTGCTTAGAGTTATGAGGAAAAATCAAATGTACGTTTGAACAACAAGATTAGCCATTGTTATTTGTATTTGAAGGGTACAGGGAAAGGAGGTAAATTGTTTAGAAGAGCGCTTTTAGCGCTCGGACTCGCTGTGCTTGCTGTGTAATGCAAATATCAAAACTAACTACATCTCCTGACTAATTGCTTGTTTTAATTTAAGCTTGGGACATGGGATAGTACTGAATTTTTGCTACAAAATGGCATAGTTATCTCATTTTTAATCGGGAGTGGACATACCTCCTTCTTTCCCCGTACCCTTCACTTCGTAACTAACAAAAAATTTGCATTTCTAACGGCATAAATGCAAATAATTATGTCAATAATTTTAAACATGGCACCAGTCATGGACAGGATTCTGGATTATCCAGGTTTGACTGTAAAACGCATTTCCTCTATAATTATATTGCACATAAGAAAATTCTTCCGCAATAAACATTATTTGCATGTCTAAGAAAGTTTCCCAAGTTACTACTGTTCGCATTACTGAATAGTTCGTATAGGTGCTGTGGGCACCAATGTTGGTCTACTGTATAATTATGTACATCACAGATAGATAGATTACCTTACGAATGGTTTTTCTAGTCTTTTTATCTTCTCCTTCATCACTGCTGCTATCCCTGACTCGTTTAATTCGACGGCGCACAGGAGCTCTAAATATATTAAAGGTAATTTTTTGTCAAATACAAATCATTTATACTAACTTTTCTTCATCTTCTTCATTTTCACTGTCAGAACTGGACCTTGATGATTTTCTACTATTGTCATTAGCAGAATGTGATGACTCGGAATCAGAGTTAATCAAATTCCTTGGGCGTTTTTTTGAAGTTCTGTGACAATATTCTGCATTAGTAATTGCACACATTTTGTCCAAAAACAAAAAATTCTAATTTTTAGATCATCCTGTATGCTTCGTTAGAAGTTTGATCACTGTTTATAACTTCCAACGATGAGCACAAATTTTTATGAAGAAGGACTGTTTTTCGCCAAATCAAACATAAGATAGTTTACAAAAGTACTACTAAATCCCACCTGGGGACAAACTGTACAGCTCCTTTTAATTTTACCTTATTAAATTTTAATTTTTAGTTACAACTATTTAACTGTGATTTATAAAATACTTATGAATGTAAGGTATTAACTAATAATACATAGAGCAAACAATTAATTATCACAATTTTAGGCATTATAGAAAATGAAAAATTATAATAACTTATTAAAGATGTACTTACATGACACTTTCCTCTTTGGATTCTGTTTTGTTCTTTGTGTTGTCAAAATCATCTTCTGAATCAGATTCTAATAATTTTACTTTTTCTTTTTTCTTACCCCCAATTTCAGTCGCATGAACCTTAAAGCATGCATGGGTAACAAAAAAATAAAAATGAAAAATAAAACCTAATTACATTTTTGGAATTCTCTTCATTCCTCTCTCTTGCATCAAAATTTGAATTATTCACATCCTGCACAGAAAGAAAATAACAATATGTAGGGAATGTATAACGAGTGTGTTACTAACCGGCACTACTACAACTTTTTTTGTTTTACTTAATAATTGAATTGGAGTAGAATGTGATTTAGCTTCAATATCAAGTTGACTGGATTGAAAAAAATCACAGTCAGAGTCATCGCTGATTTCACTCCTTTTCTCTCCTGTTTGTTTAGATTTCAGATCGTTGCGGTCAGTGTGCCTATAATGCAAGATTTTTATCACATTAGCTCTATTTAATTAAATAATTAAAGACAAAGATATGAATTTTAACAATATTACAACTACAGTAGAATCCGCTTATTGTGATCACTTAGGAAGCTACAATTTTTGCTAATAATAACCAGCTGATCGCAATTAACAGAAGATGAAAAATTTTCATCCTTGAATTTAATTCATTACAAACTGCAGGTTTACTAGCAACTGTTTTTGAAAAAAAAATTAATTGAAATTATCTGTCTTTTATTTGCGCTTAACTTCTTTTTTAAAAAACTATTGTTGTGCACTTATGCAAATAAAAGTGCGTTTCAAAAAAAGGTGTATTTAGTACGAATTTGCTAAGAATCCTTATCGTTTGATTATGGTAACAATAGCCGGTTGATAATATTATAAGTGATTATAATAAACGAATTGAGCTGTATTTCAAACATTACAGGGGTACTTAATTCCTTATAACACTTATCTATTGTATTTGGCAGTAAATACAGAAATTTAAAAAAATGTATTAATAATGTTAATATCAGTTAATATCAATAATTTTTACTGACATACTGTTTTTATTGAAGAGAATTGAATTTAGCATCTCAAAACTGTGAACAACGCATTAAACACTAAAATTTTTATTTGTGTACTTTGTAGCTGATGGCTAATTATCAGTCATTACATTGTAGGCTAATATAAATATAAGATTTTTCTTAATTACCAGATATAACAGAGGTTATCCTCGTTGTTAAGACGTATATTCAAATATAACACTAAATACATGCGTATACAGGTTGTATTATATTAAGTGTTCACCATTGGTAACTTTGTTATTATTGGAGTTGCAAAGTCGGTTAAATTAGCAAAGAATTAGTGTTTTTTCCGCTGATTACCATTATGAAACCAAAAAAACAATCGAACGTCAACTGTTCGAGATATTCACGAAAATAACATTTTTTTAAATGGAATGCCCTATCCTTTTTTGCATATTTTGAAAGAATGTTTAATTTTGAGTGAAAAAGTCTTAATGCACTATTACGATTAAATTAACTACCGAGAAGTTACAAGCACTTGAATTTTTTATTTCAATTAATTACAAAAATCACGTAGACACTGAAACAATTGAAAATTGTAATTATTAAAACGTCAAAAACAATTGAATGAATGTGTTAGTTAATATTTTCATCAAACATTAACGTGGTATATTCAACATTTATTACTTTTGGTGTGATTTAGTAACAGCTGTGTTCAATTTTGGTTCCCGACATGGCATTTTCACATTTAGAAAAATGTGACATGTTAGAAGCATATCTTATGTGCGGCAAGAACTCGGCGAGAGCTCGAGATTATTACCAGCAGCAGTACCCGCTTCGATTGCAACCAATTCAACAGTATTTTCTGAGACTGTATAGAAAGTTTAGGAGTAACGAAACAGTGTTTCAAAAGGGAAGAGAGAAGAAAAAATTTGTAATTTCTGAACAAGTCGAAATTAATGTAATTGCGTATTTTGAGGCATATCCTAGAAATTCAATACGAGATATTTCAAGGGAGTTAAATTTAAGTTTGAACAGCATTGAAAGGATTTTAAAGAAACATAAGATGGTTCCTTATCATTATCACCCGGTGCAAACGTTACTTCCAGGCGATTTAAATCGAAGATTAACTTTTTGCAACTGGTATTTAAGTTACTGCCAACGACACTTCAATAGCGAGTTTCATTTTCTGTGGACCGATGAATCGAACTTCTCAAATTCTGGAATGTACAACAGAAAAACGAATCATTATTGGGCCCGCGAAAATCCATTGCAAGTACACCCTATAAATCCACAAATGCGGTTCAGTCTAAATGTGTGGTGTGGAATTGTAGGTTCAAAAATTATTGGACCATCTTTTTACCGTGGTAATTTGACTGGAGTGAGATACGTAGAATTTATGAACACTGTCCTGCATAACTGTTTGGATGAAATGGATTTAATTTCAATACATCCATTTCCAACAGGATGGAGCACCGGCCCATAATTATCACGGAACAACCAATTTGTTAAACAGATTATTCATTGATAAATGGATAGGAACTAATGGGCCCGTGCGTTGGCCACCACGTTCGCCAGATTTAACCCCCATGGATTTTTTTCTGTGGGGGTACGTGAAAAATTTAGTTTACAGGGAGAGATATGCAACAGTTAATGAATTGGAGAATAAAATTTTAACAATAATTAATGTATTGGATGGTAGAAAAATTTTGAAAGCAGCGCGGTGTGTTCAAAAAAGAGCCCAAAAATGTGTTGAACAAGACGGTGGCATTTTCGAACATTTATTATAATGTCTTGGTCATGCAATATGTTTTTCTAAATTTCTATTCTCAGTTTGCCGTGGAAGAAATGTTTCAATAAATACCATTTTCAATTGTTTCAGTGCCTACGTGATTTTTGTAATTAATTGAAATAAAAAATTCAATTGCTTGTAACTTCTCGGTAGTTAATTTAATCGTAATAGTGCATTAAGACTTTTTCACTCAAAATTAAACATTCTTTCAAAATATGCAAAAAAGTATAGGGCATTCCATTTAAAAAAATGTTGTTTTCGTGAATATCTCGAACAGTTGACGTTCGATTGTTTTTTTGGTTTCATAATGGTAATCAGCGGAAAAAACACTAATTCTTTGCTAATTTAACCGACTTTGCAACTCCAATAATAACAAAGTTACCAATGGTGAACACTTAATATAATACAACCTGTATACCATTTGCAAATTTGTTCGTTTCGTCGCCAAAATATTAAAAAAACGAATTCGTGATATAGTCTTTGAATATACCTAATTCAATCATCGAATGTATCTTCGAAAATATATTTTATTGACGTATTGTCTTAAAACACCCCTCAACCTACGGTCTTGGAATGTTTCTCCAATACGTCTTCTACATATTTCAGAATATGTTCAATGGCCTTGTGATATAACTACTGAATATATGTGGTAAAACTAAAAAATGTTATTGAGTTTTACCACATCTTGGGTGTAGCGAATAGACCTTCGTGGTAGGATAAGATTGATAATCCCCTTATGTCCGTATATTTTCTTTACAAGGGACATTACCTTAATATTACCCCCGAACAAGCCGTGAAGTAGAGCGTTTTATCTCAAGCCTTTATAAACGTAGTTAATTCGAATCAAAATTTTTGTTTAAAACTAATTATTTTATTTTAACGGTTGGCAACTGTTTGAACTGAGTATCAATTTCTAAGAATGTTATTACTTGCGTGTAGATAAGTATTGTCCGTTCAGATAATTTTATTCATGAATATGCCGGTAAATATTCTTCACGTTTCCTGCGCAAACTAGTTTTAACAAGAACAACCGCGTTACAATGAAAACAGTTGATCATTTTTAAGTGCATATTTGAAAAGCAAGTATTTCTTTGCAAAATGATGTAATTATTAAAAATGAAATCTCAAAAAGAAAAAATGCGGATCGCAAACTTCGTCATTCTTGGCGTGAATTAACTAAATAATGTCGTATTAATTTTAATTGTGATCGAAATGAGAAGGTTCAAATCAAAACGCAGTTCTAAACAAAGATTCTTTGTCGAAAACTGCGTTTTGATATGGAACTTCTCAAATACAGTCAATACATTCATTTCCTACGGAAAATAATGTGATGCGTGTCAAATTTTATAATGAATCAAAAGGTGACCTTGTTGATAAGTTCCCTTGAGGTAGTCAAACAATAGTTACCTTACCTGAACAATAGACAAAATGTATTTGCAAGTTTCTGTAACCTAAAACTTACTAGTGGTATTATGGTAAACCAAAACTCACTAGTGTGTAATATTCCCTTTGCAACTGTTGCAATCAACACTGCTATGAGGGTGTTAGATAAACTAAATTTTATAGTTACAGTGAATTTACAATTGCTATTACATATTGAGGAATGTTAAAATAAATTTAATCAAAATAAGTAACCCCTAAACTTTTTTTTTTTTATTATTATAACTATTTGCAATCTTTAAAGACTTACAATAAGCAAATTCGATAAGTGAAATGTGTTAATAAATACACATGTGAGTTATATCCTTCAGTGATTTTAACACTGTTTTCTAAAAATTTAGTTGTTACTTATATTTATAATATGTTTATAGTCTGTTTGGCAGGTCTGATCATGCGTGACATGGGGAATGAAAATCATCTGCTTGATGAACCCTTCACCATGGCCGAATTGAAGGCGGCGATTTCCAACATAAAACCAAATAAAGCGCCACGCATAAATGAAATAAGGGCCGAGCAAATTCAAAACTTCGGGGGGGAAACACTTGGTTGGTTGTTGCAGCTGTTAAACAATTGCGCACTGGACACACAGATCCCGAAGATGTGGAGGAAGGCGCGGATCGTCGCACTGTTGAAGCCCGGCAAGGAGGCCAACTGCCCTAAGAATTTCCGCCCGGTGTCCTTGCGGTGCCAAACCTTCAAGATACTTGAACGCATGATACTTGATCGTATTGGTGATGTTGAGGAGGGGAAACTTATACCGCAGCAGGCGGGATTCAGAGCTGGGAAATCATGTAGTGGCCAGGTTACGCTTTTAACCCAGCACATTGAGGATGGCTTTGAGCGCCGGCAGATCACCGGCGTGACTTTCATAGACCTAACGGCCGCCTTTGACACAGTAAACCACAAACGACTACTGAGGAAAACATACAACATAACAAGAGACTACAAGCTTACGTCGATGATTGGCCCTCTACTCTACAGTAGATGGAGGAACCAGAAAAATGGCTTGCCCCAGGGAAGCATTTTATCACCGCTCTTCTATACCATTTACACGAATGACCAGCCAGCGTCCCATCTTACTAAAAACTTTATCTTTGCTGACGATGTGCCAATGGCGGCACAGGGCTCTTGCTTCAGGGAGGTGGAGGCAAAGCTAACTCGTGCACTGGACGAACTATCAATCTACTACAATGATAACAACCAGAAACCCAACCCGAGCAAGACACAGGTCTGCGCATTCCACCTCCGCAACGGGGATGCTAGGAAGGAGCTAAACATAACATGGAGGGGTGAACAACTTCAGCATTGCACGGCACCAAAATATCTCGGTGTCACACTAGATCGCGCGTTAACATACAAGCAGCACTGCATGAATACCAGGGCAAAGGTCAGTGCTCGGAATAGCATAATCAGGAAACTCACGAGCAGCTCTTGGGGTGCGAACCCGCACACGTTGAGGACTTCCGCCATGGTCTTATGTTTGTCCGCTGTAGAGTATGCGGCACCAGTATGGAGCCCTTCAGCACACGCAAAACAGGTAGGCACCGCACTCAATGAGACCGCACGGATTATTACAGGATGCTTAAGGCCGACCCCAATAGGGAAACTATATCCGCTGGCTGGCATAGCACCGCCTTGCATACGTAGGGAGGTCGCTGCGGACATAGAAAGAACAAAACAGCAATCAGATCCCCGACACATACTATACGGACATCATCCACCACCACAGCGGCTAAAATCTAGGAATAGCTTTATGAAAAGGACACGAGTCATGGTAGGGACTCCGGGAACAAACCGTGTTGAAAGGTGGGGAAGCCAGCTGAACCATTCGAACTTCCAAGCCCAGGAGGGGCTACCACCGGGCAGCAAACAACCGTACGCGGTGTGGAGAACGCTCAACCGATTGAGGGTAGGCGTACCACGGTACAGGTCGAACCTGCGAAAGTGGGGACTGTTGTCGGATGGAGCGGGTGACCTGTGTGATTGCGGTGCGGTTGAGGATCCACAGCATCTACTAATATGCGCCAAGATGGGCCAACCCTGCACAATGGACGATATCATGTCCGCAATATATTGGAAGCACACTGTTTGACCGGACACGGAAAGTTAGTAAGTAAGTAACGTCAAGGGAGTTTAATCTATTTAGTCTTTGGGTGTTGTCACTATTGTCCAGCAGGTTGATTGCTAGGAAGTTACTATAATGCTCCAGTTTATTAAGACATTTTTCACTAAACTTTCTAATAGTTTCCTTAACCGAGTCCATTTTCACATCACACAATATGTCAGTATTTCTCACAAAATATGGAGCGCCACACATAGCACGTAGAACTTTTGACTGAAATCTTTCGATTATTTGGATGTTGGTCTAAACATATGCGGTAGGATGACCAATCTCCGTTTTTTATGTTCACAGTTTTGAGATTATTATGTTGTCAGCTTGATTATTTACAAATACAAATATGAATGACAATACACAAAAATATTATGCAGAATGAATAGAAATATTTGTGATCGCGTTACTTTTAGAATGGGAAAAATAACGAATCTAACTACCAGATAAATGCCATTTAATGTTTACGTTAGGTAGTTGGATTCATCAAAGCGTTGCTCATTTAAAAATAATATATATTTACAGTCAACCTATACTTATTAGAAGACAAGATATACACTTCACTTCACTTCACTTCATCACTCAAATAAAGGGGTTAGAAGCAAAAGTGTTTAATAGCTACTAAAATCTTTTTGACGCTGATAGTAAACATTTAAGGTCGGAAATTGATAGCCTTATACCATGGTCATATGTGCACTAAATTTCCAATAAATAACATTTAATTAAAGCTTAATTTTAAGGGCGACAACTAATGATGGGACATTCCGTATTATAGTTCATTTTTTTAATTCGAGATAAAAAATAAATAGAACAAACTACACTAAAACATTCTTTATAACATGCTGGATGCAGTTCTTCCAATGACCATATGCAACGTTATTTATAGCTTGCAAGAGGAGTGGTTTAACTTGAGGTAACTTAAAAGTTTTGTTTTCGAAGTTACCTCAATTTTTATTTTTTAACTCGAATTAAAAAATGAACTATACCTACCAAAATGTGTACCCGCTTATGGTTAACATACTTGCTAGGTAAACTGCGATTAGGTAACAATGACAATTACAGAATATAATTGGATTGTGCAGCTAATGATAACAAACGACTGGCTTTGATGAAAACTAAGGAAACAAGAATTATGAATAAACTACGTTTTTTAAAAAATGCTAAGAGAAAAGTTGTTCAACTTGGCAACTCCTTCCACAGGTTAAATTTAACACTGGGCCAAATAAAAAGCAGAAGATAAATTCTACAACAGTATATACTATTTTGATCAATCACCATTTAATGAAACTAATTGAAAGATAACCACAGTCTAAAAAACCTTAACTCAACGGTAGTAACACCATAACCAAAGAGTAGGCAAGGTTTATAAAGAGGAGATACTTGAACAAAGAGCTGCAAATTAGAGTAGCATAGAAATTTACGCCAATTTAAAGGTTCATTAGCATCGTTTTATTCAAATTTGCCGCGTGTTTCGTTACGCCGGTTTAAAGGGAAACTGTTTGAAAGTCATAGAAACTGCAACCGAAAGATCAGTGCAGCAAGCAAGTGTCCCTCTTTATAAATCTTACTCTTTGCCATAACATAGAATAGGCAAATCGTGTAAAATAAAATACAGTAGACTCCCGGTTATTCTAAAACTGATTATCCGAAACAACAGGCGAAACGGAACCACTTGAACTTCGCCATTATCCGAAACGAAGTCTATGTCTAGGTTCTATTAACTTGAAATTTGCAACCAGATGTGCAGCAATTTTAATTAAAATGTGGAAAGTCGTTGCAGCTAAAAAACTGTTCCAATCTACACTAATATTATAGAGAGGTAAAGTTTGTAAGTTTGGATGTATGAGGTAATCTCCGAAACTACTCATCCGATTTTAAAAATTCTTTCATCAATTTTTAGAATGAACCTTCAGGGTGGACATAGGTTGTATATTATTCCGTTAACATAAAAGGACTTTTCGTGGAGACAAATTTTGCAACGTAAGTCGACAAAATAACGGTCTCTTACGAACGCTTCCTTAACGGTAAGAGATATATGAATGCTTTCTCTAGAAAAGTTGTACAGCTTAAAAAGACCTGTAAAAAAGTCCGCGACGACATATATCTATTTGTTAAGGTTAATTCACAAATTGATAAATCACAAACTGAAACCACGCGGACGATGCCGCGGACATAACTAGTGTAAAATAAAACAATTAAAATTAGATTTACTTATCAATTATATAAATACGCCTAAGTTATTGAAATATAAAATGTATATACAAATGTATGTATACAATTTATTGTTAATAGAAAATTATGTAACTTTTATCAGTTTTTGTAACCTCCGCTTTAACCGAAATTTCGGTTATCCGAAAAAGGTACGGTCCGGAGTCTACTGTACTTCAATAAGTAGAAGTTAATTAATTAGAATAAGGTCCGATATTTCCACCTCCTCATAGCTGTAGTGGTAAGACCATCTCTGTCGTCTAACAAGTAGATAGAGAATTCTTTGCTACGAACGAATATTGCAGATATGACAGAGATGGTCTTACCACTACAGCTATGAGGAGATGGAAAGATCGGACTTAAGAAAATGAATAATTGCTGGGGAAATTAGATACCACCATTATAATAGCAATAAAAAGAAGGCAATATCACATTTAAGATTATACAATCAATTCTCAAGTATTGTTAATTATTTACAAGCAGTACAATTTTAGTTTAAACATGATATAAAAATAGGCTTATACGGATAAGGTTTTTCACAAAAATTTGAAATTGTATTAATTCCTCTTCTTAAGCAACTTTAATTCATTAGTAATATGACCAAAATGTAATTAAAAATTATTTGCATTGTCTTTACTTAAATAATTATTGTATTTCATAGTGGTTCCTCTTGAATCTAACTGACATTGGTGAGATCGATCCTAAGTGCATTGAAATCGAATTCATTGTTATTTAACACTGTTTTACAATAAATTTTTATTGTTTTTAGTTGAATTTTTCTTTTAAGTGTTCTATCATTGCAACTTCGCAGCAAGATTAATTGTGTGCCTTCATACGGTACCACAACAATATAAACTGCTTCAATTTCTAGCAAAATCGTACTTATTCCCCATTGGTTCACTCTTTTGTTTGGTTACATGAAATAAATTATATATCAACAAACTAGAATTTCGCGTTCCACTGTTAACCATGATCGCTTTCTTACATAACACCTTGTACTATTTCTAATTAAAAACCTTAACGAGTGGACTTTAAAGCATACTGTAATTTTTACATGTAAATCACCATTGACATAAACCTTTTTGAATCCCTTTTTCAATAAATAAAACAATTATTCAAATGCTACAAATCATACCATTATTCTTTGACACAGGTCCGATTTTTTTCAAAGAATTGATACTGACTAAAATGTTTCACTGGAAATTATGAAACCGTTAATTGCGTAACTGAAATCAAATGTTTGACAATTCTATGATTAATTTGCTACAAGAATATTTTGATGACTGTATTGTTTGAGCCCTCCAGATTTTAATTGGAGGAAATTACAAATTTTTTGAAGATAGAATGCAATCATGGACAGGTAAGTTTTGAATTAAAGCAAAAATTTCCTAGCCATGTTGCTTTTTGCCTTTGTTTTGCTACTTATTTTGTTTTTTTTTGTTGCACTCGTGAATTTCCATGGCTTTTCGGACATCACTATAGAGGAGTTCGACTGTATATCATGCCCGCCATATTGTTCGCACCAGATGGGAAAAACTTCCATTTTTGATTTCTTTCAAAATTTAAATTCGCCAAATTTTGTGCATGCCCAAAAATCCACAATGGACACTGCAGTTTGCTGGCAGCCAATCGTAGATCTAGTTAACGCTCTGTTCGCTGACACCGCTGTTAACTTCGTTTCTGCAAATGGCTCTAAGTGAAACAACTGATACATGGTGAAAATCAATCGGAAAACCCTGTATAGGCCATGTTAGGATGATAATGTTAACGTAATGTTAATGTTACATCCACAGTACAAAATCATTTCTACGTTCACAATGATGTTAATGTTAGACTTGGCTTAAGAGGGATCCTCACGTAAATTTCTTATGGGAAACTCAAAACATTTGGCTGCCACTATAGCTTCGAGTAAAAAACAAATATAAGAAAAAGTGCGGTATCATTTGAATCGGCATTCAATTTTCTACGGTTTAATCAAAGTTGCAAATTTCTATTTGATAATAGGAAAAATGGAACAATTAGTTTTGCACTGCAATGCCAATATCATGCATCTTCAATTACAACATATAGCAACAGTTAAATCTCGATTTTTCTTTAAACCGAAATATAGATATTACATTTTTATTACTATAACTTAAAAGATATCGACAAAATTTCAATAAATATGAGTATTATAATGGCAGAACTATTTTTTCCTTGAGATGAGAATAGCAATGGAAGATTTACAAGAGACTATTATTTTATTATTTTATTTTATTTTAGTATTACTTTATGATGAAACCATCAACCCTGCTAATGTTTTTATTGATAAATGAAGTTTGTAACAGCTATGAGAATTTATAAAATTTTCAAGGGTGAGGTTCGCGAGGATCCCTCTTGAGAACAATGTGAACACTTCTAACATCCGCCAATGAAAACACGTTATTTTGAAATTTTCACTAGTAATACCACTAAGTAGAGGTTAAATTATTTCCGGATTTTAATTTAACGTCGAGTGGTATTCGGTAAGAAAATTTTGCACCTTTTTGCAATTTAATTTATGTATTGACATATCATCTATAAACGTCACTCAACGCTATAAATAATACGATATTTTGATTGCAAGTTTATGGGAAGCGTTGAATGACATTTAATGTCAAATGGCATCGTTTATTCTGGTTACGTGTACTTAATGTAAGTATTAGTGGCAGTAATTATGACGTCAAAAAATTTCCACTAAAATTCACTCCAGGGTCCTACCCAATAGGAAAAAATTTCCGAAAAAATACTTGCGTTGCCTTGGTAGCGGTTCAAAAGAAAGGCTTCTGATTGGTTGAACAGGGTGGTGCAAAATTTTCAATTGACTACAAAAAAGATTGCCATGATGACATTATATTGTCAATCACTATGTTTTAACAGGCTAGACGCCGGACTCGAAATCGTTTTTTTTTAATTTTCTAAGCTTATTTTCTATCAACATCTTACCAAATTTATATGAAAATTCCCAAAAAAGATACCTTTCAATAGATAAAGCGCCTTTTTTCGAAATTTTTGAAAGGCCCTCAAGAAAAATATAAATTCAAAAAATTCAAAAAAACACGGCTTTACTATAAATTTCGTAACACTCAACAACAATACAAGGATTTTTTTTAATTAATTTCTAGAAATAAGGTCACGAAATTAAAAATCAAAATCTAGATATTCTGGTTACGTCCAGACAGGACTAGAATCGTCGATCTTCTTTTAACATTGGCGAATTTAGCATACGTTTGTCGTAGCTTACAGTTTTATAACGAAAACGCCCACTTGAAATAATAATTTGACGGTACTGAGCGTATCCCCTTTAACATCATTGTGAACACCGAGACTTAACATTACCATTAACATTAACATTACCACTAACATTACCTAACATTACATATTAACATCATTTTGAAAGGGCTAATATTGCTTCAAATTGGAACATTTTTTTACAGATTTTATTTATTATTTATGAAATTCGAAGTATTGTTTAAAGCTATTATTATAATTAATTTTTCGCACAATCATGTTGTTACTAGCTACTTACCATTGTTGTTGACAGAATCTGTAAGTTGAATTTACCACACTGATGTGGTAAGTAATTTGTGACACATATTATGCCTTCAAAATATTCTTGTCAAAAAACAATTACGTCAAAGTCAGTTTAAATTTCTTTATTTCATTTCGTATAAGCAATTGTGCGAAAAACGTTGTGGACTATACGGTTATTAAGTGCCATAACAGAATCTTGGAAGTTGAAAAATCGAGACGTAGTCTTGATTTTTCAAACTCTTCCTCAATTCCGTTATAATGCACTTACTAACCTTATATCTCAATATACTATTTCTGTACATTGTCATTTTAAATTCAAAATTGTATGTAATGTGGTATGTAGATTTACAGCAGTAAATGCCATTTCATTATTTAATTCATTATGCAACCATATAAAATACAATAAAACGGAAAATGAAATGCAAGTAATGACAATGCAAAAATCGCAATAAATTTAGTACGTATTTCAAAAAATCAATTACGCACCTTTGCTTTTTCTTATTCTCCCCACAACTCGAAAATGTTTCTATCAATTGCTCACATGTGAAGCGAGGTAAAGGCACATAACATTTCCAATAACATTTTTCATCTGATATTTTGGCCTTGTGTAGTTTCTTCCTTTTAGAAATATTATTTTTTGACTTCAATGAATCATCACTTATAACACTAACATCAGAATCAGAATTGTCACTCAGTTGCTTTCTGATATTTATAGAGTTTAATTTTCTCGCCCGCGTTTTACGTAATGCTTGAAATACACTGGAAAATTTACTAGAAGTATTCCTTTTACTTCTATTTGGTGGTAGAGTTGGTTTACTTGTTTCACGTTTAACTTCATTAAGTTTATGTTTATTCATGTTATTCTTATTACATGCTCGAAGTGATTTATTGTGATTCTCGTGATCAGAATCTGATAATATTATTACAGAATCATTTAATTGTTCTACTGCTCCTTTTTTAGATACTGCAGGATCTAAAAGATTACCAATATCTACGCATTTTATGAAAATTGGTTTATCATCTTCTGAGGATGAAGGCTCAACTCTTAATGACTCTGCTCCTTCTTCTAAACAGTTTGATGAAAGATTTTGTGCTGATTTTTTCACTTCATTACATATTAATTTTTCTTTTTGAACTTTTTCCAAATCATTAACAGAATTAGATACAATGTTTGTGGTTTCAGCTTCACTTTCAGTCTCTGGTACTATGACTGTACTTTCATCAACAGAATTAGATACAATGTTTGTGGTTTCAGCTTCACTTTCATCAATGATCGTTCTAGAATTGCTTAATTCATTACATTCACTTTTCAAAGCATTGTAATTCTCATCAAAAACCTTTTCTATTTCATTTATATTATTTTTCAATTTATGAATGATGGACTGAGTACTTTCAATAATATCATTAATTTGGTTAGAGTTGTCTGAATTAAGATTCTCAAATAAAGCTTTGGTCGTCTCTGCATCACTAACAATATCTTTAATATTTAGGATGGCTTCGAAAGTTTTTTCCAAAAACTGCTGCTTTTTCATGTTTCTGCTCTAGAAAATTAGAAATATAAAGTATAAGTACTTACGTTGCTACTCCATCCATCTCAGCTTGCATTTGATGTTCTTGCAGACCTACGAGGAGGAGTAGCAATTTATTAAACAAATAACTCGAAACATCAACTTAAAAGTCATTACTGTATCTTATAAAACAATGGGTTATTGGTTTTTTTCCCGCGCTGTGAAAAAAATTTAGGATTTCTACAAAAGTACACAACAAAAAAAACTCCTTTCCGAAAAATAACAAGTACAGTTACTCAATATTTATAAACATTCTTTATACATACCTACTTTAGAAACGCAGAGATTGAACTCCTTTTATTTTCTTTATGAACACTAGCTAAAAACACAACTGTCAAACTTCAATCTGCTTAAGATGTCAAAACAGTACAGGACCGTATTCATGTATTCACACATTGATTGGTGCAAGTAGACGGATTGTCTCGAGTTGTCAAAATTTACGATTTGGCAATCATGCCGTTTACGTTGGCAAATGTGCGCATGTACAAATATCGGTAATAAGCAGACTCCTTATTGTCAAACGTATCTACAAAATATTACAGCTAAGTTTGTTACTTTAAATTACTCAAAATAATTTGCAATATAGAATACATTATGTACCTACATACAAGAAAAAAATGAATAATAAAGTTTCGTTAAAACTTTATCGAGAAATTAGCAATAACTTCGAAAATAAAAAATAAACCAATAAAAACACAAAAGTTCCATCAAATAACGTTCTGTAGTGGAATTCATAATGCTCAACTCGACTCGTATCGAGTCGAGTTCGTAAAATTTGGAATTCTGAATGGCTACTCGATGTTGACAGTATCGAGTACAGACGCCATTTTTACTCGTTTTACGCGTTCTTTTTACAAGTGTGCTGAGACACCCGTATTTGATCTGACGATGAGTAGATCAGCTCACAAATATCAAGCTCAGTTTGCAGCATAAAATGATGCTTAAACGATTTGTCTATGAAAATACAGATTTGCGCTACAAATACAGCATATTTACCCCGCAATAAATTTCTATAAATTTCGTTAACCGTTTCAATAAATCTGTAAGATCTCAAACACCTGCTGCGGTGCATGCAAAAATTGAACAAAGTTACAAAGTGCATCAAAACCGTTTTATTTATTTCATGTTTTTAGTTTGTTATCCTAATAGGTCTTACAATTATGTATCAAATGGTTATATCCGAGATGCCGGGAGAAGGTTAGATGACTAACGATAAAGGAGAAATTATGAATTCATCTTTATTAAACCTTTCTCTAACAATCTGTTCTCTTCTTGATCTCATAAATTGTATACCGCTTACATTATGTACAAAATCTTCGTCATTACTTTCATCATTTGGTTCAGTCTCACAGTTCAATAGGTAATAATCAATACATATATTATGTAACACAGCCGCAGCTACGGAACATTTAACAATTAACATTATATTATTATTTTCAAACATTTTCAATCTACTATATCTACCCTATAATAGGGCAAAGGCATTTTCTATTACAATCCTTTGAATTGCAGTTAAATTTCCAATTGTCTTTAAAAAAGGGTATCAGGCAATCAAGACATGGATAGCCAGAATCGCCCAATAAAAAATCGTTTCCTTCTCAGCAGAAATTTTCTTCCTACCGAAAGTATGTGTTGGAATCACATTATCTTCTTTCACTTTGTCTTAAAATAAAAAATTGCAGTGCAATTAGATTTGATTAGATTAAATCACTACTCTACTGTACCGATAATATAATTATAATATAATTCTGAAATGTTCTTTAAATTCAATTTCATCATATTCTTCAATAGTCTTGAGATAATTCTTTATGCGTTGTAATTTTCGTCTAGGCTTGTTGTATTTATCGGAACTATCGGTATCACTACTGGAAGTAGATGAATTGGAAATAATAATCTTTGCATCAGTCTCAGAATTTCCATTTTGCAATTCCTAAAACATCTCACAAACTTGGTTTCTCGGCAAATATTTTAATAATACTTACACTGATAAGAATAGTTTTGGTGTTCATGTTTTAAATAATTAAACAAAAAATTTCTTTTAAATTTTTTATCGTGTACTGTGACATTTTGACGTTTAAGGTTATGTACTGATCTGAGTCTCGTTTAGTTGTTCTTTTTATGCTGCAAACTGAGCTTGATATTAGCAACGAATATAGAGCTCATATAGAAGGCCGGTTCGTATAGCGGCGAAGGGACTGAAAATGTAATTTCGATCATCTCCGCAACACGGCAGCACTACCGCACTATCGGCGCCATTCAAACTTTGAACTTAAACCAAGCTTGCGGTCGAGCAAGCCGATTATCAATTCACTTGCGACATTAAAGTTATAAACTTAAAATTAGCAATGTAAATGTAAATAATAACTAAATATAAAATATGACGTATTGTGAAACTCGAAATACAAAAGGAAACCATCACCGGGCGTATTTTTTTTTGTTTTTTTTTTCTTTAAGATATCTTAACAATATTTTACTCTATTTAAATCAAGTTTCCCTTGTTATGTAAAAATTGTTTTACTTACAAATTTCTTTCCTTCTTCATAACAATATTTTTTAAAAATTTTCCACTTATTACAAATCACAAACATTTTAAAAAACACATTCTTTAAAACATCGTCAATTACACATATTACATTTTAAAAAACACATTTTTTAAAGAATGTTGTTTTTAAAATGTTTGTGATTTGTAATAAGTGGAAAATTTTTTAAAAATATTGTTATGAAGAAGGAAAGAAATTTGTAAGTAAAACAATATTTTACTCGATTTTTACCTCGGATTAACACAAAATCATATTTATTTCAGCATTTCTCCTTTAATTCATTTGATTTGAAACTTCAACTAAGGTAAACATTAACTTTTTGACGTGCATAATCTCCGATTACTAATCTTTTTTCACATTTATTCACTTTAATAACAATAATACAAAATATTAATTTACCGTATATCGTCACCGGGAAATCTATGGAATGTTAATTCCGAATTTTTGGCCTTTGAATTTTTGCAGCCGCTGTAGGAACAAAGTGCACGTGCAGTCGACATACTAATCGCAAAGAAAAGAATTTCTAGAAAATTTATCGCAAAGAAACTTTTGGCGGGCGCATTCGAAGCGCCCCGGGATATGTGGCGGTGCCAAGTGGCCGGGTAACAGAACTAGCTTGTTACCCAGGCTTTCTCGTCCCTCTCTTATAACCCGTAACCGTGCTTCTATATGAGGTCTATATTCGTTGATATTAGTGAGCTGGGGGTCAATTCTCGAAACCAAACGAATCGCGTTCGTACACGAAAAGTGCAAAAATCCGTGTACGAATCGTTTTTTTCTATTCTCGAAACCTCGTTGACGGTTGAACGAATAGATTCGTGTGCGGATATTATTCGTGTGGCTTATGTGTGCGGAGAGGGATATTCGCACACGAGCAAATGTCAGATTATTTTGACTGAAGTTGACATGGCTCGTTTGGATGAACGTATTTTTTTACAAGTTATTAATAATTTAGAAGAAATGGAGGCGGCTGCAGAAGTCGTGAGAGAATACAACATTCGAATTTGTGATCCTTTTGCGATGTCCGACTCAAAATTTCTGAGAATGTTTCGGTTAACAAAAGATTTAACGCAAGGGTTAATTATTAGTTTAAGTGAATATTTAATTTATCCAACGAGAGCTTCTGCACTTGATATTCAAACTAAGGTATTGGTCGCATTACGTTTTTTTGCAACAGGCAGTTATCAGATGGATACAGCCAGCAATAAATACTTGAACGTCAGCCAATCATCTGTAAGTCGGGCAGTTAACGAAGTTGCAAGAGCTCTAAATACGGGGGATATTTTCAATAGGTGGGTAAAATTTCCAAACAATTTTGAAGAATTAAACCAACTAAGGAATGAGTTTTTTATTAAATATAATTTTCCCGGGATAATTGGATGTGTGGATTGTACGCATGTGGCTATAGTGCCTCCTCCCACAAACGACCCTCTTTATCCGGAACATGTATTTGTGAATAGAAAAAATTACCATTCTATTAATGCACAACTCATTTGTGGTCCCGATATGACCATATTGAATGTAAATGCCAGATACCCGGGGTCAACACACGACGCATTTATTTGGGGTAATAGTAATGCTAAAACTACTTTAGAAACCATACATGCCAGAGGACAAACAGGGTATTATTTACTGGGAGATTCTGGATATCCGTTAAGGTCATATTGCATGACACCCTTTGAACATCCAGCACCAGGTAGTCCCGAAGACCAATATAATGTGGCACACAGACGGATTAGGTGTTTGATTGAACGATGTAATGGATTACTGAAAATGAGATTTCGGTGTTTATTAAAACATCGTGTGTTACACTATTCACCGAATATTGTGGCATTAATTATAAATGCTTGTACAGTTTTGCACAATATGTGCATTGCCCATAATGTTCCGCCACCAGAACCAGAAGTGGGCGACGAAAATCTAGATTTCGGTGCAATAGATGCAGCAATTGCAATACAAGAAGGGGTCAACAGAAATAGGGATTTCTTAATAGGTGAAGCAGTGAGGCGTCGAATAACAATTAATTATTTTCAATAATTAACTGTTTTATATTTAATTTAACATACACTTAACTAAAGCGGTTTGTTGTAATTACTACATAAAATTTCTAACGATGACGCTATCTTTTCTTGGGCGATAACATTTCGCTCCAAAAGCTGCAACTTTTGTTGGTAATATTGTTGATCCATTTTAAGTCTTTCCTGAGACAACATCGCCAGTTGTTGAGTTGCTACAACTGTAGTTGCCAGACGATTGTGCGCTCTTGTAGGTTTCGGTTTAATAATCTTTCTAACATTTGCAGACTTCCTTTCACCAAATACGGCTGTACCAGAGCACTCAGCAGCTGGTGAAGCATTTATATCTCTCGCAGATTCTACATCATCATCTGCGCTACTATTAGTACTCGGAGCTATTTGGGTACCATCACCAAAGTCAAACGCAGTGTTGGATTCTTTGACATTAATGCCTTCACTGGCAGTAGGTCCAATTACTTCCAATACTTTACTCTCCCAATTAGTGAGCTCATTTTTCGGGTTCAAGGGTCCTCCACCTCCAGTCCCCCGTCGATGTCGAGCTATTTCGGCATTTTTCCCCTTAACTGCCGAACGTATATCTTGCCAGCACTATTAAAAAAGGTTAAACAAAGTAAATGAATAACAATAAATGTAATAAATAAATTTTACTTTTCTCCATTGCTTCCAAGTTTTATTGGAATCCGGTATTGCATTTAACTTCAGAGTGAGTTCGTTCCACATGTTACTGTACTCTATTTTTGTCGTAGAATTGGTTAATTTGCCCCGAATTAACGTTTGATTTTCTAAAACCGCATCGACGAGTAATTTTCTTTGCTCCTGTGACACATTCGCAGTTTTTCTCTCATTCTTGTCCCCATCGTTGGACCTATATGAATCACTGTGATTTTACATCTATTTTACACATATTATAATAAATAGAAAGTTACCTATTTCCCTTTTTTTCGTTTACCATTTTTCATTATCACACAATACACAATATCATAAATTCACACAAATACTGGTAATCAAAATGTGCAATTTGGCAGTATTTTGACGCAATACTTTTTGAGCTTGCGATAAAACTAAAATTCCTAGAAATACCTACTTGGTGATTGGTCAAAAAATGCCTGTGTATGAACTAAGAAGAAACATACTCCCAACATCTGATCGTTCGTGCGTTTCGGTGATCCTCTCGTCTACACTGTTCGACGACGGTTCAAGAATTCGCTTTTTCATCTATTCCGCATTCGTATACGGAAACGATTAACGAATTGATTCGTCCACGAGCGTATTCGTGCGATTTTCGAGAATTGACCCCCTGATCTACTCAGATCAGGCACAAACCAGAAGGCCGACAAGAGCTCCCGCCGCCATCAGAAGGCCGACAAGAGCTCCCGCTTTATGCTTCACTGGATCAGACTTCAGTACAAGCGGCCCCGTTTTGCCCAACAAATCCGGACCTCTGGTTCCGCTTGTTGGAGGGCCAATTCCAATGCAAACGGATGACGAATGACACGACCAAGTTTTGGGCAGCTCTCAATGCCATGGGAATTCAGTACGCGGCTGAAGTTGACGACATCACGCGTAGCCCCCCCGAAAATGATAAGTATTTAACCCTAAAGACTACGCTCATCCATCGTCTCACAGGATCCGCCGAATTACGGATTCGCCGATTATTGGAACGCGAAGAATTAGGTGATCGGACGCCATCGAAGTTCCTGCGACATTTAAGGACTATAGCGGATATTCAGGTTCCTGATAATGTTATTAGGTCTCTGTGGCTTCAAAGACTACCTACAAATGTGCAGTGTATTTTAGCTGTTCAAACTAATAACACACTCGATCAACTAGCCGAGTTAGCGGACAAAATCTGCGAAGTTATGCCACAACGAACAGTCGCCTCCGTCGCCACACCGCTTTCTCACCAGCAGGTATCTGTTACACCTGTACTTGGTCAAACTGCAGGTACGACAGCTGCCGTCTCTGCTCCTGCATGTAATACCATCGACAAACTCGTGACACAAATGTACGAATTCGTATACATGAGTTTTGGTCTTCGAAACGCTGCACAGACTTTTCAACGATTTATCGACCATGTACTCCGCGGACTTGATTTTTGCTATTCATATATCGACGACATTTTAATCGCGTCCTCCTCGCCTGAAGAACATTCATCGCATTTAAAAATCTTGTTTAATAGGCTGAAAGAATTTGGTGTGATTATCAACCCCTCAAAATGTTGCCTGGGTCAGCCCGAGGTCCTGTTTCTTGGCCACACTGTCAATGCGACAGGATGTCACCCCCCTCAAGATCGTGTGGAAGCTATCCGCGACGCTAACGTTCCGACTACCGTCAAGCAGTTGCGTCGTTTCCTTGGAATGATAAATTTCTACAGGAGATTCATTCCCAATGCAGCATCTACGCAGGCACCACTGAACAATCTTTTGACGGGCCCAAAGTCAAAAGATAACCGCGTCATCGATTGGACTTCCACAACACTTACAGCTTTCGAAGCTGTCAAACAATCCATCATCAGTGTCGCTTTGTTGGCTCATCCTTCACCAACTGCAGTTAGATCAGTTATGGTCAACGCATCGGACTTTGCCATAGGAGCGGTGCTCCAACAATACATCGATGACGCATGGCAACCGATAGGCTTCTTTTCTCGAAAATTATCTCCCACGCAACAAAAGTACAGCGCGTACGACCGAGAATTATTAGCTGCCTACACCGCCATCAAGAAATTCCGTCATTACCTCGAAGGTCGAAAATTCACACTTTATACGGACCATAAGCCGCTGACGTTCGCTTTCCAACAAAATTTGGACAAGTGTTCACCACGTCAATTCCGGCACCTTGATCTTATTGGACAATTCACTACAGACATTCAACACGTCAGTGGCAAAAAGAATATACCGGCTGATACACTCTCGCGTCTCGAGTCCATTAGCACGAACCCTGTTAATTTTTCTGACCTTGCTGCAGTCCAAGAAACAGATGTCGAACTTCAAGATTTGGTGAATTCCAACCAAAGCTTACACTTCGTCAAGATTCACTTTCCTGAAGTCAACCGCGACGTTTTGTGTGATATCGCAACCGGTAAAGCCAGACCAATTGTACCTAATGCATTTCGCAAGAAAATTTTTGACAATCTACACGGGCTTTCACATCCTGGTGCACGAGTAACTACTAAATTGATTACATCTCGATTCGTTTGGCCTTCCATAAATAAAGATTGCAAAACCTGGTGCCGACAGTGCATTGAGTGTCAAAAGAACAAAATTTCTAGACACGTTAAATCGCCACTGTTCCCCATTCTTCCACCAAATGCTCGCTTTGAACACATTCATGTTGATCTAGTGGGCCCTTTGCCGCCGTCTAGAGGAAATTCCTACATTTTAACTTGTATCGATAGATATACAAGATGGCCAGAGGCTGTGCCCATTCCAGACATTTCCGCCGAAACCGTCGCAATTCATCTTTTGCACTGCTGGATAGCTAGATTTGGAGTACCATGTCGAATCACGACTGATCGAGGTAAGCAATTCGACTCCAACCTCTTCCAGAGTTTATCTCGACTAGCAGGCATTCAGCATCTCAAAACCACTGCGTACCATCCACAATCGAATGGGATGGTCGAACGTTACCACCGTGTGCTAAAATCTGCTCTCAAATGCCATGGTCATGCTAATTGGGTCGAATCATTACCTCTCGCTCTGCTTGGTATTCGCACTGCATTGAAAGAAGATCTTGGTACCTCAGCTGCAGAGCTCGTTTACGGTACTAGCCTTCGATTACCAACCGAACTTTTTTTATCAACTCCACCCGAATCAACATCTGAATTTGTTCTTAGACTACAAGAACATTTTTCAAAAATCCGACCAAAGCTTCCACGATTGCATACTCAATCGCCTGTTTTCGTTTGGAAATCTCTTCATACGACCTCGCACGTTTTCATTCGTCACGACGCAATACGGAAACCCCTTCAGCCTACCTACCAAGGCCCATTCCGTGTCATTACCCGAAATGAAAAAACGTTTGAAGTAGATGTCCGTGGACGTACTCAGACCATCTCAATTGATCGCCTCAAACCAGCTTTTGTTGCTGCCGATGAAGTCATCTTCAATGACACTTCCAAACCTGCTACTAAGAAGGAGAAGCGCGTGACGTTCCAAGCGCAGCCAGAATATTTTTAACATTCTTCCGCGCTCTCACTGGGAAGGGGGTGATGTAGCGGCGGCTGTATTATTAATAGCGCGATAATCAAGCGCCCATAATAAAAAAAGATGTTATTATTATCAGTCAATTGACGATCGATAGAAAATAATTGGTAATAAATAAATCAATCAAACATCGAGTTAATTACTACATATATAACACGTAATAACCTTTGAATCTGATGATGACTTGTCATTAAATGAGTGGTTACAAAAAGATAAACAAAGGAAACGTGAATTTCAGCAATTGGAAAATTCAAATTTTTCCGAAAACTTACAACTAGAATATTTGGGTATTTGTGGTAGACAAAAGTGACCACGAAGAAGCCAGTAAGGATGAGCCGGAACCACCAGCATTACAGATTTTATGTACACAGGAAGTTGTGAGAAGTGTTAACAACATTCGTAATTTTTTACAGAATTATGGTGCGCCGATTATTGAAAATGTGTGAACAATTTATAATTTAAAAATGCAACAGTTCAGTCGAAAATAACATTTTTTTTCAAATAAAATTACTTATTGCATTTTGCTTTGTTTCAATTAACTTTAGTCCTTATATTTATAATGGTTTTATACATATGCATATTTACATTAGACAATAACGGTCTCATAAAACACTCTTGCATTTATTCTTTCATTAACGTTTATAACGAACTTCGGATATAACGAACCGATTTTGACGGTCCCTTAAGGTTCGCTATAACCGGATTCTACTGTAGGTACTGTATAAATTCGTTGTTCATAAAATAGGAGTAAACACTTATGATCAAAAGAAGAGAGTTTAAAAATAAATCAGAATACGGTTTTGTTTATAAATACTTTGTTTTATTCAATATTTAGTTGAATAACCATTCTTTTTATGACAGCAAGACATCTGCGTTTGACAACGCTCTAATGGGATGCGGTGCCATGTTTCTCTAACAACAGTAGACACCCTGCAATACAGTAGAACCTCGATTAACCGTCACTCTGTTACCCGCCAGCGTAAAAAAAAAACATGAACGCGACGAACGCGGTAAACGCGTTGCGGTGTCTTTATGCCATCCTCAGGGTGATTGCTGTTTCGTCTGAATGGCAGTTTCAGGTAGGCTCCGCGCCGGAGAATACTTACATATGTCATCGTATTAAAAGTGTCCGCCTTGGCCTGGTGCATTTTTACGCCGTAATACGATATGGTCTCTAAGAGTCAGTCGCCACATGTCCATCTTACGCAAAAATCCGTATTGTTTTAGTAGCTCAGTTGCTGACGAGTAGCCTGTGTGTTTTTGTAGGTTTCTTTATTACTGGGTGTCGTGTTTCAAAGATGGCTGATTATTTTGTATAATATGTAAACCTTATTGTAGCCTGCCTTGATAAATATAAATGTGTAAGATCCACTTGCACGCGTTTTTATTTACGTTTCGTCCTAACGAGCATTGAAATTTTATTATTGTACACGTTTATTGCAAAATTTCTGTTAACTGTTACAGTCCCGGTCACGACGGAGTCGGTTAATCGAGGTTCTACTCTAAGCTACCAAAGCTTCCACGATTGCATACTCAATCGCCTGTTTTCATTTGGAAATCTCTTCGTACGACCTCGCACGTTTTCATTCGTCACGACGCAATACGGAAACCCCTTCAGCCTACCTACCAAGGCCCATTCCGTGTCATTACCCGAAATGAAAAAACGTTTGAAGTAGATGTCCGTGGACGTACTCAGACCATCTCAATTGATCGCCTCAAGCCAGCTTTTGTTGCTGCCGATGAAGTCATCTTCAATGACACTTCCAAACCTGCTACTAAGAAGGAGAAGCGCGTGACGTTCCAAGCGCAGCCAGAATATTTTTAACATTCTTCCGCGCTCTCACTGGGAAGGGGGTGATGTAGCGGCGGCTGTATTATTAATAGCGCGATAATCAAGCGCCCATAATAAAAAAAGATATTATTATTATCAGTCAATTGACGATCGATAGAAAATAATTTGTAATAAATAAATCAATCATAGGAATCGATTTTCTCAGTTTCTTTAATCTGCTCATCGACGCCCGTCATCGACGCCTGATTGACGCCACAACCCGACTCACTACTTCAGGTACCAGATACTTCAGATACGGGTGTCTCAGCTCACTTGTAAAAAGAACACGGGTATTTTGGTATCGAGTGCGGAATTATAACCTAATAATTAGTAGTTCTTTATTTTTTTTGTGTTGATGTCACATATTTGTGTCAGCTGGAAGTGAAGAATTTACATAAAATCGTATTATGCACAAAATAAGCAAACTGCGGATGACGATACTGCGAAATTTTCGTGGAAGTGTAGGGTTAAATTGTCTTTTAAAAACAAGATTGAAATCCCATTTTTAGATTTCTACACGAGTTTAGTGTATTGACTGGTATCACAAACATAACAAATTACCTCAATTCATTAGTGACGTTAATGATGAAAAATAAGTAATTTTTAAGATAGCAGTATATTGTACACCGTATTTTTTACAGAATGAAACGTATAGAAGTTTGGTTAAAAAGAGATTTCAGGATTTGAAATTGTTAACCATGAATTTGACAAATTTTGTTGGTTTTCAGTAGAACAGTTAAAAATGGGTTATTTATTTTGGAATTTTAAAAAACAGAAGTTACTTTAATTACGGTTTTTCGATAAAAAAGAGGACTTATTTTCACTATTCAAAGATTAATTAAACAGTATCATCTGAATTGAAGGATTACAAATTATATTGGATACCTATGAGCAGATGTTTGACTTGGGGCCAAATGTAAATCTTTCCCACTGATATTTGATATCCCTCTATGGCAAAAAAATCGCAAAGGAATCAATATTTTGTTTATTCAATCTAAATATGTAATACTATAAACCGTTCTTCCAAAGTTCAAACGCACTTTTTCGTTCCCTTAAAAATCCTTGCACAATAAATTAACGATTTACTTCATTCGTCCAGCTTCAACGGTACCCAATATTAAAAATTGGTAACATTACAAATTAAAAATATTAAATTTTGACTACAGCGTTCGAATAGGTTTGCCGTACGGACCAAACAATTTTGGCGTACTTAAAATTACCGCTGATTTACAAATCACAAGGTACAGCTTGATTATCAATAAATTGGACTCTACAAGTATGGTGGGTTGCATTGGTTTCCCAAGATTTACATTGGAAGGTAGTCTAAAGCAGGTAACTCTAAACGGAATTCCTTTACGAGAAACGTCGAACTGGAAATGTGTTCTTTTGTAAGAAATGCATTTATGCTGGAAGGTTTCAGGTAGTTTAAAAATTCGTTAGTCGTTCAATGCATATTGACATATTTTAAAATTTATATCTATTAACCACAATGTTATCGTTTGAGGGAGTTCTTCTAAGATAGTTATTTTAGTCGATATCAAAGGTTTTAATACATTTTAATAAAAGCGTGTTTTGAAAAAAAAAAATGTTTTACTATAAATTATTTTATTGGCTTTTTTTAGTCTTGGACAATTTTAATCTTTATTATTTACATTAAATTCATTTAATACAATAGTATATAAAAGTTTTGCTAATGTCTTTATTTTATGGTGTCTCCCGACTTAAACCGGCGAATTCTAATAATCTTCCCTGACCGATGAATGGTTCCGCACCGTATGGGGTTCTCGACCTACAATTGAAATAAATGCTTGTAAAAATATAAACTGTTTGTTTGTATTCCGAATTCGAAATCGGCGTCAGTACGACCAAAAAACATTGAGAGTTTTAATAATGAATTTGCTAAATAATTATGAATTAAAAAAATATTGTTTTGCTTTTATTTATTTTTAATGAATAATGAATTATATCGATACCTCAGTTTTACAGTGTAACAAGTCAAAAAATAAATAATCATTTTTGTGTAAAGCACACCATTTAAAGGCAAAAATTGTATTTTATTCAATTCAAAAGAGTATAGGAGTATAGTAAGTCGAATTTTCAAAATTCGTTTGTAGATGACCTCAAAACGAAATTTTGCACAAAGTTCAATAATGTAACAACTCAATTTTTTGTGTAAATTTTCAAAAGCGTAAGTGCTGTTAAGTCAATCATAAATTAATAATTAAGTTTGCCAATTATTATCCGTAATTTCCTTAAGCGGGCTACACATGCTACGGTATACCTGTGCGGTTTGTCGTTCCGGTCTGTCGAATACGATTTACCGGATACAGAAGCGCATCCACACGATTACGGTTTTTTTGTCAGTTCTGTGTAAAAGCGATGGCGTCAACACACGATGCTTTAGCGGTAGTAGCATTACTATTATGTATGAAAAAGCGCCCTACACGCAAAATAAATCGTAAACAGTGGTGTAAAGATTGGTTGAAAGAAAGAGAGCGTTATTCACATGTAAATTTGATGCAGCGGTTAAGACTTGCGCCGAAATGGTCCATTCTATCACTTTCGAAAAAGTGAAATCTGAGTGATAATGGAGTTTTTAAACTACCCTAGCAATTTAAACAGTTAACCCCCATTCGATTTTTTTCAAAGGCCATTGAATACCACTTTCAGAAATATCGGCGATTATTTTATTTCAAAAATGAACACGGTATTATTCTGATAATACCATTCAAATTTTGATACTTTTTTAAAATTAATTACATTACACTCAATTGTACAAATTTAACAATAAAATCACTTCAGCTGCGTGTCGTATTTTTAATACATACAACTAATTATTATAATTTAACCAATAAATTCAATTCAGTGAAGGTACGGCAGCGTATTGTTTATGTAGATTATTTAACTTTACACATTTGCGTTGTTGAGACCTATTGAGGATTTTTGTCTGTGTTGTAAAAATGTCGCTTTTGAAAAAACGAAATTTCGGTGACAATTGATAAACGAGCAATTTAGGGTTTACTGGAGAAAGTGATTTCGGTCCCTCATAAAATGTTAAAAGGAAAGAATTAAAGATCATTCACCATGTCGTGTTTTTTAAGGGTTAATTTATTGCAGGGTGACTTTCGAATAAACTAAATCTCGATGACACAACGTCAATTGTCAATGATAAACACATTTTTTAGGAGAAACTCGAGAAAGCGACTTTCAATTTCTGTGAAGGGTTCATTTATTGTGACTTGAAAAAACAAAATCTCAATGATAATAGTGTTGTTAAAATACACAAACAATTTAAACAGAAAGTGGCTTTGACCCTCCATAAAATGTTGAAGAAAAGAATGTTTTTCAGTTTTGGACACGTGCAACCAATTTCTTAAAGAAACGAGACGTGCGGGCGAAAGACCTTGTCTGCGGCAAATTTAAAAAAACTGAGACGACCGGATTGCTTTCCTATACACGGTCCGATATGCCTGTACGGTTTTATTTATCGAATGAAAATATCTATTTGCTGAGGCGACCTGTGCAGGCGGCCGGATCGTCACCGTTTAATCGTCCACACGTTCCGGTTTACCTGCACAGGCGCACCGGAGCGACAAACCGCACAGGTATACCGTAGCATGTGTAGCCCGCTTTAGGGCTCGTCCAGACAGAGGCGATATTACGCTCGGGACCTAATGGTCTCGGCCAAATTGACATTCTCACAAGCCATAAAAAACACGTTACATATCAATTGCATGATCTATACTTGGACATATTTAAGCGTTGTTTTGAAAAGCTTTAAAAAAATATAAAGATCTGGACACTTTTTATTGCAATTTTTATGGTTTGGTTTGTTCAATGTCATTGTTTGATTTTACATTTCCTAATAATCCAAGTGGCAAATTGCACCAGGCGCGGTCTTACTATTAACAGAAACGTATCATAAATTTTATTGATGCCGCTATTATATCTGTAAATTATTTTTTCGTTGTGTTGTTCTCTGTACGCAAAAATTGGAATGTCATAAACTTAAATTCTATTTTGTTCTCCCCACTTTCTTTACGACTATTTAACCAAATATAGAAAAATTTTGGATTTGGAATTCATTTTCGGTGTTTAACTTGAATAAGGTGAAACGTTTGTGTTTTAATTGCAACCTAGTAAAAATGGGACGTTCTGCGGGACAATCCGATTCCACAGTTGAGACGCGTTTTAAAATTGTAACATTATGGGAACAAGTTAAACACCGAAAATGAATGAATTTTTACAAGCATTTATTTCAATTGTAGGTCGAGAGCCCCATACGGTGCGGAACCATTCCTCGGTCAGGGAAGATTATTAGAATTCGCCGGTCCAAGACTAAAAAAAGCCAATAAAATAATTTATAGTAAGACATTTTTTTTTTCAAAGCACGCTTTTATTAAAATGTATTAAAACCTTAGATATCGACTAAAATAACTGTCTTAGAAGAACTCCCTCAAACGATAACATTGTGGTTAATGGATATAAATTTAAAAATATGTCAATATGCATTGAACGACGAACGAATTTTTAAACTACCTGAAACCTTCCAGTATAAATGCATTTATTACAAAAGAACACATTTCCAGTTCGACGTTTCTCGTAAAGGAATTCCGTTGAGTTACCTGCTTTAGACTACCTTCCAATGTAAATCTTGGGAAACCAATGCAACCCACCATACTTGTCGAGTCCAATTTATTGATAATCAAGCTGTACTACCAGTACAGCTAAACAAAAATCACAAGAATATTAGTTGGTAGTAACGATTCCCCTAGTGGACTCGATGTTCAATGAGAATCATTACTCCTACTCGATGTCGAATTTGGTCAAGTATCGAGTAGCGAACTCGACATTCGAGTCGACTCGACTCGAATCGAGGAATCAGAATCCCAGGGCAGGATTTGAAATTGTTAACCATGAATTTGACAAATTTTGTTGGTTTTCAGTAAAACAGTTAAAAAAGGGTTACTTTATTTTGGAATTTGAAAAAAAAGAAGTTACTTTAATTACGGTTTTTTGATAAAAAGGGGACTTTTATTTTCACTATTCAAAGATTAATTAAACAGTATCATCTGAATTGAAGGATTACAAATTATATTGGGTATGTACCTATGAGCAGATGTTTAATTTGGGGCCAAATGTAAATCTTTCCCACTGATATTTGATTTCCCCCTATGACAAAAAAATCGTAAAGGAATCAATATTTTTGTTTTGATGCAGATGTTGCAAAGATGCCCTAATTGTTTATTCAATCTAAATTTGTAATACTATAAACCGTTCTTCCAAAAGTTCAAACGCACTTTGTGGTTCCTTTAAAAACCTTTGCACAATAAATTAACGAGTTACTTCATTCGTCCAGTTTTAACGATACCCGATATTAAAAATTGGTAACATTACAAATTAAAAATATCAAATTTTAACTACAGCGTTCGAATAGGTTTGCCGTATGGACCAAACAATTTTGGCGTACTTAAAATTACCGCTGATTGACAAATCACAAGGTACCAGTATAGCTAAACAAAAATCACAAGAATATTAGTTGGTTTTGGATGATGTAATGTTGCGATCTGTGACGGCACGTTATTCCCCCGATACAATGGATGAACCAATAGTCTTCCTACAAGACAATTGTTTAATACTCCTGGCAAGAAACGTGGACGAATGGTTCAACGACCATCCGGAAATTGAACTTTTACGATGGCTCGCTAGATGCCCAGACTTGAATTCGATTGAAAATTTGTGGGGAAATATGGTACCCCATTAGCAGAGGATTATTAATGAAGATGCTCAAGAAAGGACGCAGCAGGAATTAGCACGGCATATTGATCAAGTTTGGGAGTCGTTTCGTTTTCCAAACATCTGTCAAAATGTTGTTAATAGCATGCCATGACGCTTGGTAGATTGTATTGAAAATAACGGATATTATACAAAACTAGCAGAAAACCTCAGCCCTAGAACCAACGGCGTAGCTAGGGGGGGGGGCAGGGGCGGCCCGCACCGGGTGCCACCCGTTTGGGGTGACACCCGACCGTGAAAAAAAATAAAAACTTACGCAAACCATCACAATGCTTTTCAACGATAAATCACTTAGGTTTGAAGCCACTTTAATCAAGGTTTCATACCATATAAATTAATTTATCACTTGTGATAACTCGGTCGGTCGGGGATTCCCCAAAAATTTTGTTGCTTTTATTTTCGTTGTTAGCTTTAACGATTGCTCGGTTGGGGATTCCCCTTTGTCATTGCTCATTTCTTTCGTAGATTCGGTACTACGTTGATTGTAATTAACGTGAAGTGAATCGTTGCTGTTTTAATAGTGTTTTATGAAAGAGTTGAAAAGTGATTGAAAAGAAAAAAACCAAGGTGAGTGGATTGTCCCGTTCAATTCTTTTTTCCGCCTACATTCCGTACAAATACAGATATTTATATATGTTATATTATCGTTGATATGATTAAAAGACAATGAAATGTTCCAAACTTTATTGCGTAAGTACAATGCGACTTAACACTTCAGAGGCCGAGCTGATAATCCCTTCACACGATTTCCCGTTCTGGACCATATGGTCCCCACTTAGAATGTTTATTATAACTACGATAAGTTGAAGGCCAAATTCCAGGGCGTGACCTGTCTAGACTTATCCGGGAATTAGGGGTGAATTAGGGGTCGCAGCTCACATATATATATAATTTATGACAACGATAGTATCTACTAATCGAAAATATTTTTTAGAATAAATATGCCACGAGGAGTTCATACACATAAAAGAAAAAGTGGGTTTCAGCAGAGAAAAGCCAAACAGGCTAAAATGGATGTAGTTCGGAGCATGTCTGAATCCATCTTTAAATATGCGAAAAAAATGATGACACCCAAAGTTCATCAAAAGAAATTGATTCTGATATAAGGAGCGATTCTGATAATATTAGCTCAACTTCAGGAAGCAACGGCGACAATACGGAATTAATTATGATAACCCATGAAAAAGACGAATCTGAAATAAATTCTGAAAATGACAGTGGTAGTACTAATAATGCTTCTACTATCGAAGACAGTATGTGCATGGATGAATCACTTCAGGACTTAAGAGATGTCTCACATTGGAGTATACCCGTTTCTGATAATATTCGCATCGAGATAATAAAAAGAGGAAGTGAACATTTCCAAAATAAAGAAGGACCATTTACCACTGTATCTAGACACGGGTTAAAAATAAAAGGTGATGTTCGCTGTCTTTCAAAAGAATGGTTTTACAAAGTAATGCCTGATGGTGTAAAAATTCTGCGCTCATGGATGATTTATTCTCCTGTAACTAATAATCTGTACTGCTTCTGCTGTCGTTTATTTGCTGTCACCACTTATACAAAAACAGCATTTACGACTGGATTTCGGAAGTGGTGGAAACTAAATCCAAAAGTATCCGATCATGAAACGTCAAGTGAACATCTAGAAAATTTTGAAAAGTGGAAAACTTTGGGAATGAGGCTAAAATTGCATAAAACAATAGATGACGCAGCCTTGCAATTAATCGATACTGAAAAACAGAAGTGGAAGCATCTTTTATTTAGATTATTAGATATAAGTTTGTTTCTGGCTAAACAAAATCTAGCATTTCGTGGACATGATGAAGGACAAGTCTCTTCAAATAAAGGTAACTTCTTAGAACTAGTTCAACTACTGTCAAAATATGATGTAGTGTTGAAAGAACACATCTTGAATTTGGAGCATGTTAAATCACCAAAAGTGTCATATTTATCGCCAGATATACAAAATGAATTCATAAACGTTTTAGCGAACCACGTAAAATTTAAGCTTGTTAATGAAATTAAATCTGCTAAATATTTTGGAATTATGTTTGATAGCACACCTGACATTTCACATATTGATCAAATGTCGGAAGTGATTCGTTATGTGAAAATTGATAATAGAAAAGTGGAAGTCAAAGAAGTATTCCTTAGATTTTTTCCTTTACATGGAAAAAAAGCTTCTGATTTATGTGATGAAATTTTCAAGATGCTCGAAAAGGACTGTTTAGATATTATGCTGTGTCGTTCCCAGGGATATGATAATGCAGCTGTTATGAGCGGCATACATGGTGGAGTGCAAGCTATTATTAAAGAAAAAAATAACAAAGCAATTTTTGTTGGGTGTATAGATCACTCAATTAATTTATGTGGTCAACACTCATTTGCACAAAATATATCATGTGTAACATTTTTCGGAACAGTAGATACAATTTTTAAATTTTTTTCTGCTTCCACTGGCCGCTGGGGAGTGCTTCTTAAACACAGCAAAGCATCAGTTAAAAGACTCTCAACAACGCGTTGGAGTGCTCATTATGCTGCAGTAAAAGTGTTGGCTGAAAATTTCGATGGGATTGTGGTTGCAGTTGAGGAATTATGTGATCAACAAGAAAATTTAGACACCAGAGGTGCTGCACAGAACCTTCTGCCTGCTGTGTGTAATTTCACATTTCTTTGCTTTCTTTTCTTTTGGAATGATGTACTAAGGGAAATAAATTGTGCTCAGATTGCATTGCAAAGTAAAGGCTTGAGTGTTGATCAATCAGCTATCAAAATAGAGGCACTTCGTCATTATATTGAAGAAAAACGCAGTCGCATTGTAGAAGAGACAATAGATCTTGCTGTAAAAAAATCAAACGATTACGACATTCCAATGGAAAGACGAATTCGTCCTAAAAAACGAATGACCGGTGAGTTGGCCACCGATGCAGGCCTGACACTGAGAGCCGAACTTCAAAAGGATATGTTGGAATGTCTTGACCGATTCAATATTGAACTCCGAACTAGATCAAAATCCGTTCAAGATGTGGCTTCATTGTTTGAGGTTGTGCAAACAAATACTTTGCTTTTGGCAAACATTGAAGAGTTGCAATTAGCTGTATCAAAATTTACTTCTTTTTATGATGAGGTATCAGAAACAGAACTTCTCTTAGAGATACCAAGGTTGAGAAGGCATTTAAAAGCAGCCAATGTTACAATTTATAATTGGGTGTCTCTAGATTTTTTGAAATTCATCGTGGAATGGGATTTTACAGAATCTCTTCCGAATCTAATGATCGCACTAAAGTTATTTTTGACAATTTGCGTATCAGTTGCTTCTTGTGAGCGGAGTTTCAGCAAATTAAAATTAATTAAAAATTACTTGCGAGCTACAATGACCGAAATGAGACTTAACAATCTTGGCATATTAACGATAGAACACCAGGCAACACAAAATATAAATTTTGAAGAGGTGATTTCCGAGTTTGCAGCTTTTAAAGCTAGAAAGAAGAAATTTTAAGTGTTTGTATGTAACATGTATATCGTCGGGTTACTGCAAAAACAAGATAACTCCATTTTATGCATGGATTAGTTTAGTGGTTCTCTAGGCATCAAAATTGTCATTGAATGCACAGCCAAAACAAGGCAAGTGTTCGAAAGTGTTAAACGTGCTATGTTTCACGCTTTCAAAAACTTATCTTGTCTTGGTTGTGCATTCGATGACAATTATGAAACCTAGAGATGTACTAAACTAATCCATGCTTAAATGGAGTTATCTGGTTCTTGCAGTAACCCGACGATATGAGAGTATGTTAATTCTACTCTTATTCTTTTTTTGTTATACCTGTTTTTTAATTTTTTTACAGGAATGTCAAAGATATAATAAAGCAGTATTATTACTATCATAATTAATTATTAACGACTCTCATTTGTATTCATTCAAAATCATACTTTACGTTTATCGGAGTTTTAATAATTTTAATAATTTTAATTCTTGGGGTGACACCTCAATATCCGCACCGGGTGCCACCCATGCTAGCTACGTCGTTGTGGGGCTGACAGTATTTATTGTGTATTTATGCATTTTATTTATCTATTTTATTTATTATTTATCTACCATTTTATTTATATACACTTGCATTGCAATATACTGTATTTTGCTTTACTTACCTTACCTTACCTTTAATTAGTCAATTGAAGGGTTTGTTGCAAAAAGGAAGTAGCTCCAATTTTTCCAGTTGTTGGGAAACCAAACAAAAAGTTTAATAAATTCAAATTTTAAGTTAGGTATGTAAAAATATTGTTGTAGCTTACTTTCAATTATAGTGTTTACATATTAGAACAGTATTTTCAGCTACCTCCTTTTTGCAGCAAACCCTTCAATTGTTGACACTCAGCTTCGTCGCCTACTCTGATCCGTTCAAAAAAAATTGCGAAATAGACCACCATCGGGAATTATATTTAGAGAAGATATTAAGAATGATCAATTTATATTAATAAAAAATCTTTTAATGTGTTTCTTTACCGACTGGCGTTTGCCGCAGAAATAATAAAAAGCTTCTCATCCTCTTTAAAAACATTGTTTTGATGTCTCATATTATAAAATAAGACTAGAAATATTTAAATGATATAAATTTTAATCTATTAGTTTATATTAGACATTTTAAGTAACACACATAACAAGGTTTGTTTTTGCGATTTTGAAAAAAGCGTATTTTTCTTTAGTTAGTAATGGTATTTTTACGAACAGTTCAAGTTCTCTACAATACCACTGATTTATGACAGGACCATTCAAGTAATTCACCGGCCGATGGGTCCTTTTATAACAGGGGCATTTTCAACTTGGCCGAGGTACTTATAACCATCGAACTAGTACGAATCAAAATTTAATACGAACTGGCGTGTTTCATATTTTTTACGCTAAATACTCAAAATTGATAAATTAAAGAAATAAATAATAATTTTTTTTTAATATCCAATATTTACAAGAGAAGGTGAGCATCGTAAGATTTACGTTGAGGAATTTGTTCGCACTACACTGCGGACTAAATAATGCAGTTCTCGTCATCAATTTTGCCACTATCTAATAAAACCTGGAATATACCGTGAAGTTCAGACTTCTTGGAAAATGCATCAAAATTGTTTTTCTATATCTGAGGTTCACTATAAAAGAAACGACATGTTTGAAGCTACCAAAACAGTAATTGAAGACCTCAAAATGAAAAATGTAGATAAAGACCGTAATTTTAACTTTACACGAGAGACAGGAATTAGCCAGTTGTTATCCTCACTTGTTACTTGTGTATAGTTTGCATTTAACAAATAGATCTCTGTTAGTCAATAGAATAAGTAAATTTGTACAGTTTTCATTTTAAACGATGCGGCTCCTTTTGAGATGTTGAAAACTGGTTGAAACCTAAAATCAGAAGAAAT
Source organism: Dascillus cervinus (assembly GCA_949768715.1). NCBI lineage: Eukaryota > Metazoa > Arthropoda > Insecta > Coleoptera > Dascillidae > Dascillus > Dascillus cervinus. The sequence continues at coordinate 16,632,985 of OX458318.1, read as the reverse complement.
GCCGTCATGCCGTCAATTGCCATTTTACATATCTTCCCACTAACGAAGCTTTCTTCTATGAATTACATTGTTTTATTCGGGACCAGTTTGTAAAAAAGCGTCGTTTCGTCGGCGTTAAAAATGTTTCTCACACTCTGAGCGGAAAATACTATTTTCTCCGTCTATGTAGAGAGACCAACATAGCACGTTCTCTCCTTAGGGAGCAAAATAATTGTATACTATATAAACATGTGTATACTGTTATAAATGTTCCGCCTATGTAGAGGAAGCAAACTGCTAATAGTAGTAGCACTGCTTTGGAATGCAGCGGAGCTATTGATTATGTACTAATACCGCGAAACTAAATAGAATCAAAACAAAATGCGAACGAATTCGCATGTAAATAATAGCCTTTTTCGTTATTTTGAATCAGTAGCAGCGTGTTTCCGTGTCGTGCAGTACATATTGCTTTTGGCGCATAGCATTTGGCGTTTTCGTATGAGAAAGTAATATGTGCTACACGGGAACGAATAGGTGTTTGCCGATTCGTGAACTTTGGCACCCTCGCTACGCTCGGGCGACAAAAATACACTCGTCGGCAAACACCTATTTTGCTCTCTAGTTGCACAATGTACTATTTTACTGACATAGCTTTTGCGAAGGTCGGCCTAAACAGTAAACTTCTGTGTTTTTTTAATAAACCATTGTAAAAATTCCTTATCAACCCCCTCATTAATGTTACAAATAAGCGAATTAAAATTAAACTTTAGGGAGTTATCGCAGTGCCTCCGCCACTTCACACGTAAACATTAATTGACGCTTTAATAACTGCGCATGAGCAGAACTTTACTAATCTGTACATATCGTAACGGGATTCGTTATTTTTCATAAGATATCGTAGACAAATAGCAACGCCGCAACTCTTGTTTTTCAAACCGAAACCACAGAATAAGAATTTATACAGAACCAGCACTTTGAGCGGAACCTTTCAAAACTGCGTGTCAGTGACCCTGGGCATTTAAATCGGAAGACTAAGTCGGAAGACTAAGTCGGAAGAATAAAGATATATTATTCTGTGCTTTTCGGCTACTCAAAGACAGCGTTAATGCGCAGCACGTGCTCAAAACACGAACCGAATTGGATAACGTTCACAGTCAAATATTGTCATCCTGTACTAACCTAATAAAACGTCATCTTTTTTGCTCTCATACGCACTTGTATCTACAAAAATATGCGATTTTTACGGATATTTGCTCTTTAACTCGGTTTTTTTCCATCTCTCTCTCATTTTTAATCTCTTTGTCGAGTGATGCTTCTGTATCTATCTTTATTCTGTGCCGAAACTACAGTTTTACATCCTCTAAAGACATAAACTCTAAATGTAGTTTCCCGTATTGTGATACTCTATATCTTTTCGGTGCCCTTTCTCCGAGTGTACAATGTTATTCAATAAGACATCATTTATTATTTCATTACCAATATCTTCAACAGCCAAAATGGCTAATAAAGGTTCCATAGTATTTCAAACTTTAACTGACAACTTTTGGCCTGCAAACTTGTACTTGTTATTTTTATATTTTACGTTTACGTATTGCGAAGGGTCTTGTGATAGCTCTACATAATACCCTCCGGTAAAATAAAATATTGCGTTAAATCACGTGATCTTATCGTTTACGTTTGGAATAACCAGAGCACTGCGATAATTCCCTTTTATGTTATTTTGTTTTATTTACATACAATTCATGAGAATACGTAAATACATAATATATACATAAATTTGAAATGTTGCGTATGAGAGAGTTAATATTTTGATTTTAGGTTCCAGGTCCTTCACGAAGTGCTTAAAAGTTCCTTGGTAATCCTCAGCATTAATGTCGCATTATTCTGTTTCGAAAAACTTTACTAGCGCTGCTTTCAACAGTGGGATTGTATTGTTTTATTTTCTGACAATTTCAACTGCATCAAAGCAGGTTTTATTAAATATTGATACCTAGTAAGTATTTCTTTTATAAACATAAATACATATTAATGTGGTGATATCAAGGTTGTTTTATTTCGATTTTACCTTATTTTTTAAACAGTTTAAGGTTATATTAGTAATATCACTTCACAATTAGAAAATTTGGCGCGAAATGCTTCTATGCAAGGAAGTGATATAACCATTTTGAAAGAAACTTTTGATGAGGAAAGCTTTGTCTTCAATATTAAATATTCTATAAAAGTTAACTGATTGTTAAAATTGTGTAGGTTATGTTATTAAGCACTCATTACTGCCAACATAAATTAAATTAAATACAAATTTCATAGCCTTCTAACGTTCCTCGTAGTTTAAAACTGAACTATAAATCCAATAATGAACAAATTCACATTTTTTGGTGATTCTATTACAAATTTAGAAAGAACATACATCTAGAACAATTCGCTATAATAAGGAGATACAATTGAATGGCATTTTATTAATTAAAATCGTTGTTTAACTAAATTAATTAATGTTAAAAGCTGACCTACAATGGCATGTCAATTCTGTCAAAAGTGTTTTAGCAGTTCTTCCGTAAACGTTCCCTTAAATACCAAAATTACAGAAGGTGGAATTTAACATGTATTTTGTTAAATAATGTAATTTCTTATATGTACAACTTTATCTACGAGAATTGAATGAATAATTAAATGGAAATAAGCAAAATTATTAAGCAAATTCTTGGTATTAAAACGCTCAAGGTTTTCGGTCGTACTGACGCTGATTTAGGATTCGGGATACAAAAAATTAAAACAGTTTCTACTTTTACAAGCTTTTTTAAGTTTAGCTTCACTTGGATATTTGCAAGATGGAACTTTAAAAATTAATTTTAACGCACTTTGACAAGTCCGATCAACTGATTTTTTTTTATCCTACACTATGAGAAAATCCAATTTTAGCCCCTGCACGGCTAGCCGGACAAAGAAACCACAAAATGCCTAGCCGACAAAATAGTATATAAGTAGGTGGCGTGCGGGCACATCGCTAGTGGACAGTTTCAAATGCATATCTTTAACCTGTTAGTTTTTCGTTGCGTTTGTGTATTTAGCACAGATAATAACTGTATTGAGTTTGTGGTTGTTATAATGGGTGAAGATTGTGATGAAATGATATAGAGTATTGTACTCTACCCGAATTTGGCGATTCCAAGTAAATCGAAGAAAAAATATGACCTACAATATAACTATTTCAGCAGCGGACAATTACTGAGTGCAATGTCAACAAACTGTTAGGACACTTTAGCAATTTACAAGCAATATTTTAGTTCTTGTCCTGAAAATATAAATCTCGATGTTTGTATATAAGATATACGGCCGGTTGCTCCAACGCATGCTTGAGAGGAATCCTAGCAAAATTGTAAGTTCAGCTTGGCTAGGATGGGAATAGATTTGACATAATTTTATTATGTATTTATTCGCGCGGTTTTTAAAAATGCTGGTCTAAATTGACTTTTAATCTGCATACATTTGCAATAATAAGAAATCTACGTTTCCATGAACTTCAAAATAGTAAATTAAAATAGTTGTGACAGATGTTTTACAATTTTACAATTTTGCTATGCAACGAACATTCCTCTCAAGCTGGTCTTACATTTAAGAAGAGTTCAGTGCTGGAAAATGTGTAGCGCAGAATGTTGGAACACCATACATTTCCCTCTAAAATAACTTCATATTTGATTTTGCCGAATCATAAGGAGTATACTGGACATTCGTTCAGAAGGACATCAACTACACTTAGTCGATTCAGGAGGAAATATATTGACATTGAAAAGACATGGCGTGTGGAAATCTGCCAGCGTAGCAGAGGGATACATTGAGGACTCTCTAAATAATGCACCACCCACTAGACGAGCCTGGAACTTTACAAGCATCAGTTACTAAAGCAGTTTCCCCGTGATTTGTAAATACACAAAATCATCTTCTGTTACTTCAAAATTTTCGAAACAATTACAACTGTCAAATTTATCTTTTTTTTTTTTTTAAGAGGAGGTAACCTGTGTGACTACTAACTTCCTCCCCCATACGTCTTCCTCACCACGGGAACCACATTAACATTACGTCAAGTATTACTGTGAGGTGAGTGACTGTTTAGTTCCATTTACATCTTATCATTAGATCACATCTTTTGGTAAGCTTTCACTCACACTTTTTCACCTTTCGTTTTCTTTCCCTTTTACCTATCATTCTCACTCTCTATCACTCTCTCCCTCTATCATCAAAAAATTGCCTCTTATTAGTTTGCTTTCACACACACTTTTACTCATTTCATCTTCTTCCTCCTTTACCTATCATTCACACTTTCTATCACTCTCTCCCTCTTTGTTCATCTTAGATTGAATTGTAAAGAAGGCATCCATCCCTTGACTCCCCTTGGTAATGGACCCTCTGGCTGTCAAGGCTTCACATGAACTTGCATCTTTAATTGTGATGTTCGTTACAACCTAAATGACTCAATAAGATTGGTTAAATATAATTCAAAAATAATTAAAAGAAATAAATAAATAATTAAAAATTTTAAACCTAATTTATCTAAACAGGAAATTTCTTTTGGTAGCTGCGGATTGTATGTTTACATTGCTAGTTTTAATTAATCTAGCCTTATTACGTGTCGGCCCACATTAATTTTCACATTTTAATGCTTATATTTGCCTTCAAAACCAGCATTTAAATGCACCTCATATTACACGGCACAAATCACAAAGGGGTCAAAACAATTTAATGCGTTTATGATTTCTCATTTAAATTTTTTTAAAGACAAAAGTTACAACTAACCCAATACGTTTGTTACCAAAGACTGCCTAGCTCTGGGCCCACAATCGAATCAGTCATCGTTTCGAAAAATGTCTATAATGTGGGGGCGTACCAATAACGAAGACAAGTTTCCAGTTAAAAAAATTATCACCGTATTTATTATCACAAGTAATTTTTTAAATTTCCCATCTAAACAACGGTGAATTTTTACAAAACGTAGGGCGTAGACACAATGACGCAATGAGATGATGACAGGATAGGTTATGTTTACAATTTGTTTTAATACTTCATATTTAGTAAAACTGCTTTATTTATTATTTATAATAACCGACGTCAGCACTATGTAAAATTTACAATAAATACCGGAAGTTGACTCGGCGTTTCACATTCTCAAAAACAGTGTTGAGAATTTTTGTTGAATGGACATTTTTAAACCGGGCAACTAGAAAAAAAAACAAAAAACTTATCGTAGTCTGAACTGCATGAGCTGTCACCATCATGCAGGCCAATAGGTTAATTAATGAATTAAAATGAATAAACACAACCTTTTAAAAAGCAATTTATTTGAAGCATGAATACAAATAGAAACAAATCTTAGAAAAACATTTTAAGCAAAGCAACAAAAGAAATAAGATGCAATCAAATATGGGTTTTCAGTTACATTAATTGTTCCAAATCGAATACCTTAAACATTGCCGTGGTCTTTCAACGGACTAAAGTTATTTATATTACCTCCTTTGGTCTATTATGATCGAAATTTATGGTGACATCTATTAATTTCATATTACCATAACCACTGACGAAATTGTCTACAGTTGTCACTGTAGAATTCGGTGGTCTGTCAAATGGAAATCCCATCGCCCTTTTATCGGGGTAACGTTTGCTCTTCATGCCGCAATAAGTCGAGCCACTGAAATTATCGTTCGGATCATCCTCATTTACCTAAAAACAGCAACATTATTTTCAAAAAATTAAAAATTTACAACATGCTTCAAAGGCGAATGTGGTAATCATCCGAGTGTTTAACTTGAGACAGTGTATAACATTTACCTTGTCATCTTTGATATCAGATATCATAACAAAGAGCCGACTAGAAAATCCACCTGTGGTTCCTTTAGGTATCAACAAATTATCGGGCCAGCCACATTTGCATTTGGAATCGGAATAGGCAGGCTTCGAAGTTTCAGGCACAAGTCGTTTAAACGGAACGGTCACACTTGATTCGCTAGATTTTCGAGTGATTTGATGGCATCCTGGTTTCACTAAAAATCAGTTTAAAGAATTCTGAAATGATAAGTGCGTTGAAGCTCACAGTTAACAACGAATCTATCGAGTTCAATGAAACGATGTCGATGATGCTTTAAATTCAGTCCAGTAGGGGTGTTGTTATATTTTGGTGCCATAAATATTCGGCAGGTTCCTTTTCTTTCTTCTCCAGCGTTATCAACCATTATCTTGTAAGTAAACGAATCGTGCTGTAAATGGTCATACTTTATTTTGATGGTTTTGTCTTCAGATTCAGTTAGCCCGGCGCTGATGTCGGCAATAGAAGTAGCCCAAAACGTGTAGAATTTATTAAGACAAGGTTTTCCGTCTGTTGTTACATCACATTGGACTTCAACACTTTTTATGGTAATATCTTTATATTCAAGCTAAAACATTGTAATAGTATATTACACACGGAGTTGTAAGAAACATATTACGCACGAGTTAAAAAAGTTATTTACTTTTTGACCGGGGTTTTAGAATTAAACCGAACTGTCACTGTGATTGTCACTGTCGATTACACTAACAACACAATTTTGATAAAAGTCCTTAACTGTGCGATTTTACTCTAAAGTGTGCGTAAGGATACGCTTAGATAGTGTTGAAGTAAGTTTGAGGCGTAGGTCTAATGAAGCGTAGTTAAAATGTAGTAGTTCATATAAGTCACCAATGCAGTTTTTGTGTATGCGACGTGTAGAAGAATAAATATCAGTTTAAGTTAATTACTGTGGTTAATTACCTGAATTATCACCCCAAAATACTGTGTTCTAAAAGGTTATGGGCCCAGTTACCCTAACTGAGCATTTGTAAGGTGATAAGGTGATTTAGTTTCACGGAAAAGTGTGAAAACGGGATCGTAACGCGGAAGCCATTTTGTGTGGTGCGTGTCTGTTTTCGGGTGTGTTGTCGCGTTGTAAACCATCCGAAATGTCTGACGAGATCTCGGCACGGAATGTTACTAAATTTAACGGAACGAATTTCCAAGGATGGAAGTTCCAAGTGAAAACGTTATTTATTGCGCACGGTATACTGGATGTCGTAAAAGGTGATCGTCAAATGCCGATTGAGGCGAACCAGGTCAAAGAAAAGAAGCTCTGGCAAAAGGACAATGCACGCGCGATGTTTTTAATTTCGTCGTCGATCGACTACGAGCAGCTGGAACCGCTGTTAGTGTGTGAAACAGCGAAAGAAATGTGGGACAAATTGTCTCGGGTCCACGAACAAAAGTCAGCGTCGAATAAGTTGCTGTTAACGCAAAAATTTCATGAGTATCGGATGTCTCCAGGGGACTCGATAACGAAGCACTTCGCGAAAGTGCAGAATATGGCTGCGCAATTACTCGACGTCGGTGAACCAGTTTCGGACGTAACAATCATGGCTAAAGTGCTCGCAAGTCTTTCATCGAAGTATGCGACGTTACAAACAGCTTGGGACAGTGTTGATCCGCAGCGTCAGACTCTTGACAATTTACAAGAGAGACTCCTTCGCGAGGAAGCCCGATTAACCTCGGACGATGAAGTTCCGGGGGCCTTTGCTGCATTTAAGAAAAATAGTGCGAAAAAAGGTGGTGAATCTGGTGACAAGAAGACGCGAAAACCGATAGATCACAAGAATGTCAAGTGCTTCAAATGCAGAGAAAAGGGGCATTTCGCGCGCGACTGTAAAAATAAAAGGCGCGAAAAAGAAGTTGACGAGGGCAATTCTCGAGAATTTCGTAACTGCGCATTCGTTGCTGAGAAATCGGCAAGAGCGGGTGGCAAAGTTGGTGAAACAAGAAGCTTGGGGCTTTCTATGAGTGTTGTCAACGAGCTACTGAACGCTGGTAAAGAGGATGTTTGGATCACAGACAGTGGGGCATCTGGACACATTACGCATAGGCGTGAGTGGTTGACAGACTATCGACGAGTGCCAGATGGCGGGACAATATCCCTGGGCGATAATAAAGAGTGCAAAGTTATCGGCACAGGAACTGTCAGGATAGAAAAATTCGTTGATGGAGCGTGGTACGAGTCACGAATAGAGAACGTTATGTACGTTCCTGAAATGAAGAAGAATCTCTTTTCGGTCGGTGTGTGCACATCACGGGGTTACGAGGTAATTTTCTGGGAAAATTACGTTCGAATAAGTGATGGAAACAAAGTGTTGGCATCCGGCGTAAAGCAAGAGAACGAAATCTACAGAATGCTATTCAGAGTGAAACGTGCGCGAGTCGACAATGAAGCGAATGTGGCGGTGACGGACATTCGAGTGTGGCATGAAAGACTCGGACACGTGAATGGTCGAAAGTTGCGCGAGTTGGTTAGCAAAGACCTCGTGGACGGAGTTAATCTATCAAAAAAGGGTGATTTATTCTGCGATTCATGTCAGATGGGCAAATCACATAGACTTGAGTTTCAAAAAGTTCGTGATAGAGCGGCAACGGTTCCGGGCGAAGTATTTCATACGGATGTGTGCGGACCAATGTCTGTGGAAACTCCGGGAGGTGCGCGATTTATGCTGACGTTTAAAGATGATGCAACAAGTTTCCGCAACATATATTTTCTACGACACAAGAGCGATGTGTACGACAAATTTAAAGTGTTCGACAAGCTAGTGGAAAACAAATTTGGAAGACCGATGAGAGTTATAAGATCCGATAATGGTCGAGAGTTTCAGAACAAGGCCATGGATAGTTATCTCGAGTCGAGAGGAATTCAGCGAGAGAGTACGGCACCGTACACGCCAGAACAAAATGGCAAGGCCGAGCGCGATAACAGAACGATTATTGAATCGGCGAGGACGATGATCCATGCGAAGAGTCTTCCACTAACTCTATGGGCAGAGGCATCGAACACTGCGGTGTATTTGGCGAATCGATCAGGATCGTCTGGAACACGGGGTGAGTCAACACCTTATGAGCTTTGGGTAGGCAAGAAACCAAATTTGAAGCATTTGCGTATATTTGGATCCGAAGCGTACGTGCATGTGCCGAAGCAGATGACAACGAAATTAGATGTTCGTGCAAGAAGAATGCTGCTTGTTGGGTACGATGGTGACACGTCAAACTACCGTGTATGGGATCCGGTATCAAAAAAGGTCACGATATCACGTGACGTTGTATTCAAAGAAAGAATAGGGATGACTGCAATCCCTGTCGATGACGAAGAGAACGATGAAATAGTTCTGCCAAGAGTCATGCATAAGGAGCCAGATCAAGACGCCGAGGAAGATGACGTGAACGACGATGACGTGCTTTTACCGGCGGTCGACGCAATACGGAATTTGAGAAATCGTTTGACCCTGAAGCGACCTATTCGTTATGAGTCAAACGTGGCGGAATACACAGTACCATTATCGTACCAGGAAGCTGTGCAGAGCAGCGATGCAGCGCAATGGATTGAAGCAATCGGAGACGAGCTAAGGGTGCATCGAGAAAACGAGACGTGGTCGTTGATTGAACGAAAACCTGGTATGAAATTGATTGATTCCAAATGGGTTTTCAGACTAATGAAAGATTCAGAAGGCAATGTGTATCGGTACAAGGCGCGACTTTGTGCACGTGGCTTCATGCAGCGGCAAGGAGTGGACTTTATGGAAACTTTCGCGCCAGTCGTAAGATACGATTCGCTGAGAGTGCTTCTCGCAATCGTAGCTAAAGAGGATCTCGAGTTGTCACAGTTCGACGTGCAAACGGCATTTTTACATGGGAAGCTGGAAGAAGAAATCTTCATGGAAATTCCAGAAGGCTTCAGTGTCGAAGATTCAAGAGAAAGTGTCGGAGAAGGTGTCGTGTGTCACTTAAAGAAATCCTTGTATGGACTTAAGCAAGCACCGAGGTGCTGGAACAAAAAGTTCAGTGTATTTTTGCAAGAATTCAAGTTTAAAGAAACTGAAGCCGATAAATGTATCTTCGTAGGGAATGTCGAGTGTTCGAAAGTTTACTTAGCATTGTTCGTAGACGACGGGCTGATCGCAGCGAAATCTCGCGAAACAATCGAGCGCGTGATTAAGCATTTAAGTAGTGCATTTGCGATCACCATCGGTGATGCGAGTATGTTCGTGGGTGTACAGATTGAGCGTAAAAGAGAGAGCAAGTCTATTTTCTTACATCAAAGTGCATATGTGAAACGAATGGTTGAGAAGTTTGGAATGCAAAATGCTAAACCAATAAAGGTACCAGCAGATCCACACGTGGTGCTTCTACCTGTTGTCGAGGGCGAGATAAAGTCGGAAAATGTACCGTATCGTGAGGCGGTCGGCTCGCTAATGTTTCTTGCGGTTGTTTCACGGTCGGACATAGCGTATGCGGTGAATTCCGTGAGTAAATATTTGAATAATCACAACGATGATCACTGGCGAGCGGTGAAACGAATATTCGCTTATCTAACGGGTACGAGCGATTATGGTATCGAGTTTCGCGGCGGTGGAAGCGAGCTGGAGTTAATCGGATATTCGGATGCTGATTACGAGGGCGATATAGAGACCAGGAGGTCTACAACCGGATATCTTTTCGAACTCGCAAACGGGCCAGTCACTTGGTCTAGTCAGAGGCAAAAGGCCGATATTTTTACGACGGCTTTGCCTGGGGAGCGTTTTAAGATGCTGTGTGCAAGTATGAGAGTGAATGAGTACGCAACACGCTCAAACGGTGGAAGTGTTGAAGTTTGAGGCGTAGGTCTAATGAAGCGTAGTTAAAATGTAGTAGTTCATATAAGTCACCAATGTAGTTTTTGTGTATGCGACGTGTAGAAGAATAAATATCAGTTTAAGTTAATTACTGTGGTTAATTACCTGAATTATCACCCCAAAATACTGTGTTCTAAAAGATAGTTTATTGTTTGTACAATATTGATCATTTTTAGTAGTGGTGGTAGGAGAAGCTTATAATATTCTGTTATTTTACATACTTGTTTCTTTTCATATGGTTTGAGTGTTTTTTTGTATTGTTGAAAAATGTGGTCGATAAAAGCGTGCCAACGATAGAACACCGGATCTCTTTGAGCAGTAGCGGTGGCACCCATAACACCAACTTCTTCCTAAAACAACAGTATCAGGACCCGACTTCAAGACAAACTTGCGACGGTGCAAATCGATTACCACGAGGCTGGCGCTCAACAATTTGCAACGGGTTTCAACCTAATTTCAAGTTGAATTTGCCTTGAAATTAGAATGTAACCCATTGAATTGGTAACCGATTTGCACTGTCGCATCTCTGATTTTAAATCGGGCCATTAGTCTGTAACTCATAAACGCCGTTGCCAGATAAAGAATTATTAGATTTCATTTATAATAAATCTTTGCGGTCGCCGATTTGAACGCTGCAAATTGCGTTCCGATGGGATCAATTTTTATTAATGAAAATCATTGCTGGCAATTAGTTAACAAAAACGAAACAAACCAGGTAACGAGAGTCTGGATCGTGGATCGATGCTATCATATCGTGCCCACTGTTGTGTAGATCGCCATAATATTTCGAATCAGGAGACAGGTCACATGATTCCACAATATTTCCAAGAATGTCGATGCCATTTTCTGCATCTTCGAATCGCAGTATTTTTCCATCTTTCTGAAATTTTCACCATAGAATCAATTAGTTGTTTTTTTCAATTTTACCCTGTAGTTTCCGGACGTAATGGAACCTAAAATTCTGTCTCTCCAATTTTCCAGATCGGATATGTCCACCTTCTCGTCTTGGTTCAAATCGTGCAGCACTTGATTGGCGGGACGTCCTGGCCAAGCCTTTGCTCCAGTTAGTTTTGGGAAGTAACCTTCGGACAGTGGTTTGTGCCACTGATTGAACCTTACAGTTTCGTTTAGATGATTACACGATCGCTCAAAGTTGTACCTGCAAGTAATATTGCCAAAACAAGCATGTTTCGATGGAACTTGTAATTACCGAGCCATAAATTGTTGATGACAGTAATAGAATAATTCTCCACGCCTGTCTTTATCCACTATTTCTAAAATAAAATTATATATTATATTTTGTAATGAATGAAAGAGTGATCTTGCTTGCAAGCTTCCTTCAGGTAGTCCAACATTGTCGCTTATTTAATTTTACCTTTCGCCCCGGTGTGTGGATACGTCAAGTGCCAATAATAGTGGTGCGAAGCCATCCCCAAGTCTTCACGCCAGTATGCAAGGCGATGTTCTGAATCCAGGTACGATCCGGTTTTCATTTGCATCTTATAATAGATCTATAAATGTTCCAGTCAAAAATCTGTAGAATCAAATAAAATTAAATTTTTTACGTCGTCCTTTTTGATAGACGATTTAGCGCTTGCGATGATTGCTTTAATCTCCGTGCCCTCAATACCATAGTCCGGAAAAATTTGCATGATTCCAGGCAGCTGCAGATCTTTAGTATCAGGTCGGTGTAAAATAGCGACAGACAGGGCATATACAAACAAGTATGGATTGCAGCGAGAGTGAGCGTACAATCCTAGAGACAAAAGTTCATCTACGTCCTTCGCCCCTATAATATTAAATTGTAATATTTCAAAATGTTAACACAAACAAAATACCCAAAAATATTTTAGTCAGTTCCGTCGCCAGTTTTGCGTGTTTCGGGATCCAAATTGAAAAATTCATGTTGTTGGGTAAACTAGAAAATCTTTTCATGTCGGGAGGATTTTCTAACTCGGTCACAATAATTGAGGTGGATACATAGATCGGATTCATTTGAGATTGATCGGAATAATATTCTACTTGTTCCTTTAAATCTGGATCCTGGCAATAACATTTAAAAATGAATTATTTTGAAATTTAATTCAAAAATGTCAGTCTCCTGGCATGTCCCCCAAATACCACATTTTTATACGAGTTGTGATTTTGCTATACCAATTTTAAAGCAAGTTCAAAAATTACAGTTAAATTAATCATTCTCCTGGGAGAACAAGCAAAACAACTTAACTTATTAAAAGCAAAAAATAAAATCAACTTACCAAATGCGTTTCCGGAAGTTTAAATGTGATAAAATTTGATGTTTTCGGTTTAGCAGTCGAGTCTTTAACCCTGTGGAACAGCAACAGAAGATCTTCTCTTGAACTCATGGCGTTGGTTTGCTCAATGTCAAACAGTAGATTCTACAAATCCCGGGGAAACTATGCAGCTAACGATGATTTTTTTTCTTTTATTCAAAAACTGCCCCTACTTTGTGGTTATTGAAACCACTGTAATGTCACAAATATTTTCGTACATTTTTTGAACTTCGGGATGTGGTAAATTATTTTGTTGTGCGTTGCAATATACAGGTAGCTTTTTTAATAACGGTAAACTTTTTTTCTTATAAAATGTTTAAAATGAAAAAAAACATAATCAATTGGGAGCTTTTTCTTCCAATTTACAAAAAATTAGTTAAGTTATATAAGTAATTATTTTGTGATTATTGTAATATTTTAGATTGAACCTGAGATAGACAACCCATGCTGTATACATACATGTTGCACTATAAAGGTAAAAACTATCGTGGGATGTGGTTGTCTCGTGATAAAAGTAACAAACAACGACAATCACCTGCGTACATTGTAGAAAACAACTTCAGTGACGATTTCAGATTTTCGAATAAAATACACCGGGTTATTTTTAAATTTCCCATCTAGACAACGTTGATATACAACAGTAAAAATTCAATTCCATCATTTAATGGCAACCCACTAAACCAATCAAATTAAAATTTCGCATAACATCAGTTTGGTACAAGTGTTGCATTTTTCGGATAGCTTTTATGACTTGAACGCATTGTGTCTACGAAGAATATTGTCATTACCTACTGCCATTTCTGTATAGACCTTCCTTCGAAATAAAGTCGCGGATTCGCGCGGGACCTCAACTAAAGTCTACCTTCGGTTTTGCGTTTATTGATCAAACGACGCGACGTTCAATGAAAGCGAATCGATTTTAATCGATTGCAAACTTTTCAAACGCAGATTTTTACCGATTCAAATCGATTGTATTTATTTAAATTTTAAATACAGGTTCTAACATTTTTGGTTTTTGGTTGTATGCAAAATATTTTTAATAAATCAAATACTAGTTGAAAAAGCTGTTCAAAGGTTGAGACTGTGGAATACCCTATCACTACACAATCAGAATTTTGGGCAATGCCTTAAACGTAATAAACGTAAACGTAAAACCCAATAACAACAAAAAATTTAAAAGTGACATTTTGGGTGGTGTTGGGTTGAAAGATATAAACAGTCGACTGTAGTTTTCTTCTAAATGAATTAGTAGACAATAGCTTGAAAACTGTGTAAGTGTTTTTAATTCTTTTTTCTATTTTGTAATACAATGGCACCTGTTTTTGTACGGTCTTTTTTTGTGTGATTTTTTGAGTTATTTTTTATGTGAGACTTTTTTGTGCGGTCCCTATTCGCCGTATGAAAAAAATGTTTTTAAATACCTATATACAGTGCTTTCGTAAAGTAAAGAATAAATTCGATAAAACATTTTAGAAGAATTTTCACAAAAAATCCTCGGACCGGTAAACTTTAATTTTTAAAACTGCATCTTTTTTAATATTCATAATTTTACGATCGTCTTTTGTTTTCGCACTATGACGTCAGCAACAATTTTTTTAAATGGCACCCCATATTTTTTTCACGAATTTGGATGCAGCACATTATTCTGAGTACGGATATGTTAAATTCGTACGACCTTGAAGAGGAAAGTTTTCAGAATAATCAGTTCTAAAGTTTCAAAAATGTATGGTAAAATTATGAGAGTAAACCATTAATAACGTCATGAAGGAAGCGCTGGAAACAAAAGACGGTTTTGACATCAACAAAATTTATTGGAAAAACGCTCAAATTCGTCAAATTTTATTTTTAGTAGCGTATTTTTTGAAATAGGATTGCTACAAATTGAATGATTACCAAAAAAAATATAAAGAAAACGGTTTAGCTATCTCAAAATATTAAATTTAAGTAATGATTAAATTCAAAAAACAACTAAATTAAAATATTGCGCACTGTTGATTTCTTGACAGCAGCCAATGCGATCAATAAATTCTTTTTGAACATTGCCAATAACTTCAGGAGGGATTTGTCGTATCACATGACGAATTGTTGCTTTAAATCTTCTAAATTCTCTAACCTACTAACGTACACTTTACTTTTTAAGCATCCCCACAAAAAGTAATCAAAGGGTGTCAAATCTGGTGATCCCTATTTTGTTTCCAGCGCTTCCTTGATGACATTATTACTCTACTCTAATAAATTTACCATACATTTGTGAAACTTTAAGAATGATTATTTCGAAATTTTTCTCTTGAAGGTCATATGAATTTGACATTTCCGTACTCAGAAAAATGCGCTGCATCCAAATTCGTGAACAAAAATATAGAGTCCAATTTTTTAAAAAAATTAATGACGTCATAGCGCGAAAACAAAAGACGATCGTAAAATTATGAATATTAAAAAAGATGCAGTTTTAAAAATTAAAGTTTACCGGTCCGAGGATTTTTTGTGAAAAGTCTTCTAAAGCGTTTTATCGAATTTATTCTTTACTTTACGAAATCACTGTATAATCGAGAAATATATTTTTTTTGTCGTAACTTAACAATTTCATGTGCTACAAGTCCGGCCGTACACCCATCAAGAAAAAAGGCTTCACGGAAGAAAAGTTGTACTACCCCCATTTTGTTTAGTATTACGATTAAAAAACTAATGTTTACAGTTCATTAGTAGTATAATAAAGGACTTTTTTTATTATTGTTCATTGTTCCGCTGAATAAAATTCCCATAATATGCTTATTTTGTTCGCTGTTACTTGTGGCCTAACCCCGTAGTTTACAAAAGGTCCTTAACACACGATAACATTTTTTTAGCTGCAGACCTTTATATAAAGCTACACAGCAAATTTATAATTTACAGGCACGCGCCGTTCCTTGTATTTTCATAAATAACAAAAAATACATTGTATTTTGCGAACCACAAAATCTCTCACGCTTTTTGGATCTACAGTCAAATGCCCAATCATGGGACGTCGTCCTTACATGGGACAAAAATATTTAATTTTTAGCGCCTTATAAACATTTGAAACATATGCCGCAAAAAAATAAGGATGATATAAACCATGAGGAGTGGACTAATAGTTTCGAAGACGTTTTAACCTTTAACTGGGTATGCGGGGTGCTCAAAGCACCCCACTCACTTAAATTGTAGAGAATTTTGAAATCTGGTTGGCTATAATGTCGTGTCACCGCCTATCTTTCAATTAGAGGTTAAAGTTTATGTTTATGTGCTCCAAGTTGTTCCACGTGCTATATTGTTTTTTCTGTGAATTAATTTAGTGAGTCGGGTGCTGAGAACACCCCAGGTACGTACTTACGTTATATTTTTTTTGGTATTGAAATTTTCTGATGTTGTCATAAGCTGGTGTAATACAGTAGAATCCGCTTATAGCGAGAACGCACAGGAGTTTGTAATTAGCTCGTTATACGTGGATTTCGTTAAAAGCGAATTATTATGTAAACACTCTTTTTTTAATGTTATTTGTTAACATAAATTGGTAAAATGCGTGTTACATATACAGGGTGATGAAATAAAGGTGCCCGTGAGTAGCTACATGTTATAGACGATTTCTAACAAAACACGAATTTGAAAGCCAAAATAAAATTTGTTGTCTCTTCACCAAGATATAAGCTTTCCTATTCAGACAATAAAAATCTATACGATTAACAATTTTGTAATAATTTCATTGTTAGGGTCTAAATTTAATGCAGTTGATGGTGCTTTTTTTAAAAAAAGTGTAAAAAATCTATTGAAACCTACTTTATTACCGATGTCAAAAGTACGGTTTCTTGGCTCCGAGGAAAATTTATCAATATCGCAACATCGCAAATCTCCTAGGAAACGTTGGTAACAATAATTCACTTTTCAATGTCAGTTCTCTTGTCAAATTTGAACGATACAAGTCAAATGTCCTAAAAAGTCTTAAAATGGAATACAATTTCAGTGAATATCTAGACATGTTGCTCCGCTTGGGTGAGACATAATAACGCATGGGAAGCTGCTAGAGAATATGCTAGAGTGTATCCACATCGACGTTATCCAAATGCTAACGTAATTAGAAAACTGGAGCAAAAATTATGAGAAAATGGCCAAATAGTGCCGATTTCTGTAAACGGTAGACGACCTCGTGAAGCTCGTTCACCACCGTTGGAGGAAGCAGTTGTGGAAACGATTGAAACTGGATCAGGACGAAGCATACAAGGATTAGCGCGACAGTCACTCTAAGTCACTTTTTCCTATTATGAGATATTTGAGATTTTATGTTTAAATTTGATCTGGAAATTACATTATTTCGTTTTTAACTGATCTGTTTTTACTAAATAATATGGGTTAGGGGCCTATTAAACGGAAATCAGTAAGTGCGACCGAAAGTTCATCCATTCTTATCAGAAATAGCGCAAATAGTAGAAAATCTCTACGTCACTTAGGGACTTTTTGCATACAGCCCTTCAATTACCTGTTTGTTGTGCATTCTTGTTTAATTACATTAAATTCTTTTGAAATAAAAAGTTATGTCAACGTGACAGTTGTTTGTCTTACGCAAGTGACAGTATCTGTCAGTGTTAGTTGCTTAGATACAAGAAGTAGGCCTACCTGAAAGTAATTCTTTAGAAAAAGAAAATGTGCAGTATTGCCACGTTGTGCTCTTAGACAAACTGTTTTAATTTTAAATAGAATCTATTTGGACCACTTTTGTTGCGATTTCCACAATGCTTCAACAGAAAGCATTGCCCCAATATCAATCATGGGCACCTTTTTTCATCACCCTGTATAAATGTATGATGTGAAAAGCAGAGAAGTGAAGAGTACAATTTTTGCCTACAATAAAGAAATCACTGCTCTGTCTTACTTGCAAAAAAAAGGTAAGAACGTGCTACTTGTCTCGACTATGTATCCTGGCTCCGACGATATCGATTCAACTACTGGTGATGCCAAAAAGCCAGAAATTATCACCTTCTACAATCTAACTAAAGGCGCGGTAGATACGGTTGACAAGATGTGTGCAAGAGGAACCAAGCGTTGGCCACTGGCTATATTTTTTAGAATTTTGGACATTGCCGGTATCATATGCAAAAGTTATCTTCTTTGCAAACAATCTTGATACAAAAGTAAATCGTAGAAAATTTCTGAGGGGATTGGGTGTAGCACTTTTAAAACCGCAAGTGAAGAAAAGGACTTTGATGACAAATATTCCCAGATCGCTCAAGGAAAAAGCAATCAAGTATGCCAAACTTTCCGAGACGGAAAGACAACCCGCCCCAACCTTCAATTTCTCGTCCAAATCGCTTTTCTGGGCGATGCGTAATTTGTCCGAGAAAGCAAGACAAAAAAAACAATTTGTTTTTGCACCAAATGTGAAAAATTCATGTGCATGTCTCACATGAAACAGATTTGTGAAACTTGCTTGCGTAACCAAGAAGGCAGTACCTCAACAGAAGAGCAGTGTTAGTGCGATTTTTTCATGACACTTGTTTGCCCTTTTTTACCATTTTGTTCTGTTATGAATATTACTTTTAGTTTCAAACTTTATTTTTGTAGTTATAGTAAAAAAGTTTATTTTCTATGATTTATTGTTTAAATTGTGCCTTTTTTTCTAACACTAATGACTATTTCGCAGAATTGATTATTGTTACATCTTGTTTTCTTCTTGGTAAAGGTCTAGTAAATTTATAAATAACGAACAATTAAGTTATTTACAAAAGAATCACTTGTAACCAATTCATTTCTTGGGGTGCCGTGAGCACCCCACTTACGTACTGACGCAATATTTTCCGCCTACCTAGTTAAAGGTTAAAAGCATCGCGCCAGTCTGAAACGCAAACTGCAAGAAAACGCAAGAAAGTTGTTGCAGTTCCTGGAAAAAGTTTGTGTCCCGTCCCTCATCGCGGCACGGGCCCAGAGAGAAGGGGACATAAGTCCACCCCCGGTTTTCTATTTTTTGTTACTAACGAGAGTCGCGAAGAAAAGGTTGCTAGCTAGAGTCGCTAACCGAAAGTCGCTAAGCAAAGTCGCTAAGCGAAATCGCAAACATAAATCGTAAGGGAGAAGTCATCCCTAAAAACATGTTAAAACGATAGATTAAGTTAAATTGTATATAGTGTACCAAAAATAAAGGGTTAAGTTCAATCGACTATTTTTGGAGTGTCCATCTTCATAACCTGGAGAAAGCAACAACAACTAACATTGGTCCTTCGAGCCGGATATTCTGATCAAAATCGCGAAGACGGCAGCGTGTTTCATCACTAATAGCATCAAACACCCCCTTCGCAGCGACGAAGATTGAACGTAAAAAGGTTAGTGAGCTCCGAGTCTCTCACACATTCCCTCCTTTTAAAAGCACTGTATACAATAACCAACAAAATGCCTGAAGAGTTAAAGAAACTTAAATATAAACGCGGCTCTATAAAATCGAAATTAACGAAATTCAACGCGTACCTGGACAATTTCGATCCTGTAGAAAATTCATTAGTAGAGCTACGCATACGTCGCGATAACTTTCAGCCTCTATTAAAGGATTTTGAAGCGGTCCAGGACGAAATCGAAGTAAGCGAAAAGGGCGTAGATCACGACGATGAACGTGACTCGTTCGAAACATTATATTTTAATTGTTTAACAAAGGTAGAAATCAAGTTAACCGCGCAAAGACAAACAGCCGCGGCAAGCCCGATCAATGAAATAAATATGCCTTTACCGAATATTGCCTTGCCGACGTTCACTGGTAGCTACGACCAGTGGATTTCATTCTTTGAAACGTTTCAGTCCTTAATCCATAACAACGGTCGATTAAATAAAATACAAAGGTTTCATTACCTAAAATCATGTTTAAAGGGTGACGCTGCATGTCTCATTGAAACATTAGGCGTTTCAGAAGCGAACTATGATACCGCGTGGAAATTGATAAAAGAGCGCTTTGAAAACAAACGCATTTTAATTAAGACGCACGTAGAAGCGTTATTTTCGCTGCCACAGGTAATCAGAGACGTTCCATCCACCCTACGCGCACTTTTAGACGCGACGGTCAGAAACTTAAAAATTTTGGAAAATCTCAAGCTACCGACCGATAGTTGGGACGTGCTAATTATCTGGTTAGTAGTTTCGAAATTCGATTTCAATACAAAACGGGATTGGGAACAACAGTCGGTAAAGACAGACGTTCCAACATTTATAGAATTGAAAGATTTTATCAATGATCGGTGCAAAATACTTGAGGCAATGTCCCTCAACAAATCGAAACCTGCAATAATTATCAATAATAAAACTAACAATACAAAGCTTTCGGCAGCGCATCTGGTAACGAATAAGCCACGATGCCCCGTATGCAAACAAGCGCATTACGTAACCCAGTGCGATGCGTTCTTGAATCAAGCGATTGAGCTCAGGCTAAACCAAATAAATCATTTAAAACTGTGTAGCAATTGCCTAAGGGCAAATCACGCCTTCAGCGATTGCAGATCAATGGGCACTTGCAAACATTGCAAACAACGGCATCATACCTTGCTGCACCCATTGGACAACTCGATGCAAAATGAGAACAACAGTCAAACCGATCCGCGTCTTGAAACACAAACCGCAATTAGCACTCATTGCTCCGACAGAACAAGTACGGAAATACTTTTATCCACGGCAATTATCAATGTTTTTGATCGAAGCGGTAAAATTCAGCCCTGTCGCGCGCTATTGGATGTAGGGTCGCAAATAAACTTTATAACGAAAAACATGTGCGATAAACTGAAATTGAGGCTCAAACGCGCGGACATACCGATTTGCGGCATAAATCAATCAAACAGTCGCACTAGGGAAATTGCAACCATCAAATTTAAATCAACTCAAAACGCGTTTCAGGCGAAAATAGAATGTTTAGTGCTAGACCAAATTACAGAAAACTTGCCGTTAAAAACTTTGTCGCTCTCACACTTCACAATACCGAGCAATATAACATTAGCCGATCCGAGCTTTCATGTTACGGCCCCAATTGACATTCTATTAGGCGCTGAAATATTTTGGCAATTGCTTTGTGTTGGTCAGCTAAAAGTGCACAATTCACAACCTTATTTCCAAAAGACACAACTTGGGTGGGTTGTTGGCGGAAAGGCGCAGGCAGTTTCAGTTGTAAAACGGAATGGCCAAACTCCGAATGTGGTAAATTTGGCAATAAATTCCAACTTAGAGAATAGCTTAAAAAGGTTTTGGGAACTTGAAGAGATCGACGCACCCAATAAAGTTTTATATCGGTCACCCGAAGAGATGCGTGTGAAACTCATTTTTCGGAGACTCACAAGCGGACACTTAGCGGGCGGTTTATGGTTCGACTACCTACCAAGCCGAACCTTGTCGAATTAGGGTCGTCACTTCAACTAGCGAAAAGGCGATTTTACAACCTTGAAGCTAAATTACAGAAAAATTCCGATTTAAACGAGCAATATTCTAATTTCATGCGCGAATACGTTAAATTAGAGCACATGGAAATAATTCCACGAAACGAAATCGACAAAACAGAAAAACGCGTATTCTACCTACCACATCACGCTGTATTAAAAGAATCTAGTACAACAACCAAGTTGCGAGTCGTATTTGACGGTTCAGCCAAAACAAGTTCAGGCGTCAGTCTTAATGATACATTAATGGTAGGACCGGTAATTCAGCAGGACTTATTCTCAATCCTTGCGCGTTTCCGTTCTTATCAAATCGTAATCGCTGCTGATATCACTAAAATGTACCGTCAAATACTGATACACCCTGCAAACCGAGATTTGCAAAGAGTACTTTGGCGCGAGAATCCGAACGAACCGTTAGAAACGTACCGACTAAAAACTGTTACATACGGCACAGCGCCGTCGTCATTTTTAGCAATTAGGTGCTTACACGAATTAGCACGGATTGAATCGATCAATTATCCGTTAGCTGAAACCGCGATTCTCCGGGATTTTTACGTTGATGATTTACTCACGGGTGCCAATGATTTGACCGAAGCCGTTGAGTTAAAACATCAGATAACCCAAGTTTTAAAGAAGGGCGGTTTCGAGCTTCAAAAGTGGTTATCAAACGATCCAGAATTAATCTCGCGTGCGGAATCGGTTACGCCGAAAATCAAATTCGACAAGCAAGTCCAAACTCGTATTTTAGGTCTATTATGGGATTCCGTCACTGACAATCTAAGGTACGAAATCGCACCACCGATAATAAAGGAAAGGGTAACCAAGCGTACTATTTTGAGTCACATAGCGCAAATATTTGATCCTTTAGGGCTGTTGACTCCAGTTACGGTAACTGCGAAGATATTATTGCAAAGTTTATGGTCATTGAACCTTCACTGGGACGAATCGGCTCCCATAAACATTCATTCCAGCTGGACTGAAATAGTGGCACAGCTGGGAACACTAAATAACCTTCGAATACCCCGCAAGGTCATATCAGGTACAGGCGCAGTCTACGAACTACATGGCTTCAGCGACGCCTCTGAAAAGGCATATGCCGCCTGCATTTATTTCAAAACAAAACGCATTAGCGACGAATCTGACATCAATTTATTATGTGCTAAATCCCGAGTAGCTCCACTCAAGTCCACTTCGTTGCCACGACTGGAATTATGTGGAGCATTACTATTAGCCCGATTGATTAATAAAATCGCTAAATTATACGAAATACCCTTAAGCAGATGCTACTGCTGGACCGATTCCACAATAATTTTAGCTTGGATAACAGCGCCAGCAAACAAGTGGCAAACGTTTGTTGCGAATCGCGTATCCGAGATACAAAGTTTGACAGATTTAAACAATTGAAATCATGTTCCCACTAAATTAAACCCAGCGGACCTTCCATCACGAGGCATGAAGGCGAACGATCTAATTGCCTCAAGGCTCTGGTGGACAGGTCCAGAATTCTTATTAAACTTTAACTGTACAAATGAGTACGCGATCGAATTGCCCCTTGAAGTGCCAGAAAAACGTAAACAAGTCTTTGCCGTGACCGCAAAACGTGAAAATGAGATTTTCAAACAATTTTCCTCGTACACGCGACTACAGCGAGTTGTTGCATGGTGCTTTCGTTTTATAAACAATGCTAACCCCAGTAACAGACGTTTGTCCGGTTATCTAACAACAAACGAGTTAAAGCGCGCCAACATCTCCATTTTAAGAGCAGTGCAAACGGAAAAATTTGCAATCGAAATAGTCGACCTCAGGCAGGACCGCCCAATATCCAAGGCAAGTCGCTTATTGTGCCTAAATCCTTTTGTTGACCCAGACCAGCTGTTAAGGGTGGGCGACCGATTGAACAACGCTCCAGTGTCGTACTCGACAAAACATCCGATCTTATTACCTTCAGATCACTACGTAAGTGATCTGATAATCAAACGCGAGCATGAAAGGCAACTGCATGCGGGGCCTCAAGGCACGTTAGCAGCGGTACGCCAAACTTATTGGCCGATTTCAGGGCGGAATGCAGTACGCAAAATAACCCGCCGCTGTGTAAAATGTTTTCGCGCTAACCCGCGACCATACACGCAAATAATGGGTAATCTGCCAACAAAACGTGTTGAGCAGCCGATTAGACCATTCATAAACTGTGGTGTTGATTTCGCAGGCCCTATAATGATAAAAGAATCCACAGGACGCGGGAAACGAATCACAAAGGGTTACATCGCGCTCTTCGTTTGCCTAAACGTAAAGGCCATTCACTTAGAATTAGCTGGTAATCTTACAACCGATGCATTTCTCGGTGCTCTCAAACGGTTTATTGCAAGGCGTGGTAACATATCGCAATTGTATTCCGATAATGCTACGAATTTCGTAGGAGCGTCCCGTGAGTTGCAAACCCTTTACCAGCAATTCCAAAATCAAAACGATTTCAAGGAACAATTAGCCAACGACAATATAACGTGGCATTTTATACCCCCCAGATCGCCACACTTTGGCGGCTTATGGGAGGCGGGCGTGAAGGCGGTTAAAGGTCATCTAAGGCGCATTTTAGGCAATGCGATCCTAACATATGAGGAAATGTATACAGTGCTTTCCTCGATTGAGGCTTGTATAAACTCCCGTCCAATAACCCCTCTTACGTCCGATCCAAATGACCTCTCCTTTTTAACCCCTTGTCACTTCATAATTGGAGACTCACTGACTGCACCGGTGGAACCTGAAGTCATCTCGATTGCGATCAACCGATTATCACGATGGCAACACGTCGAGAGAATCCGACAGCATTTTTGGCAACGCTGGAGGAAAGAGTATCTATCGACTCTTCAACAACGATCGAAATGGAAGACAACGCAACAGGGGCCTCAAATCAACGACGTCATTGTCATCAAAGACGAAAATGTGCCTCCATTAAAGTGGACCTTGGGTCGTGTAGTTGAGTGTCATCCAGGGGCGGACGGAATAACGCGAGTGGTGTCCGTTAAGACAAATTCAGGAGTGGTAAAACGCGCCATCACAAAAATTTGTCCCTTACCAATGAACAATAACTTGTAGCTTTAGAACTTTATTTACAATTAGCATTATTGAAAGGAAGCTGAGCCTTTCAATGGGAGGCGGTATGTCCCGTCCCACATCGCGGCACGGGCCCAGAGAGAGGGGGACATAAGTCCACCCCCGGTTTTCTATTTTTTGTTACTAACGAGAGTCGCGAAGAAAAGGTCGCTAGCTAGAGTCGCTAACCGAAAGTCGCTAAGCAAAGTCGCTAAGCGAAATCGCAAACATAAATCGTAAGGGAGAAGTCATCCCTAAAAACATGTTAAAACGATAGATTAAGTTAAATTGTATATAGTGTACCAAAAATAAAGGGTTAAGTTCAATCGACTATTTTTGGAGTGTCCATCTTCATAACCTGGAGAAAGCAACAACAACTAACAGTTTGTCTGAATTAGATGTTCTAGAGGCTGACATTGAAGACATTGACACTGTTCAAGAGTCACAAATAGAGAAAATAATAACGCCCATTTCTAAGAGCAGAAATGTTTATACGTTTGAATTTTAATTTTTGTTGTCATTAAATTTGCATGTTCCTATTGTTTTTCATTTTTAGAATGTATTTTTTTGAAATTTATAATAAAATATACATTTTTAAAAGAAAATTCCTGTCCCAAGTTGAAGTGTTGTATTCAAAACATGGAACACAAATGCTTACTTATGGTATTTATGCGTATTTTATCCATGTGTGTTGAAATGATAATTCTAACGCGATATTCAAATGCATCTGCTCGGAATCGCTCTTTAAACATATCAATGGCAACGCGTATTGTAAGCTAAAAGCCTGAAGTCGTAAACGCACTTAGGTGCCACGTGAAGTTTAGAAGCTACACTAATTCTGTTAGAATTCCGTGTTTGGTGTGAGTCAATGACTGGGTTTATTTCCACACTTACTGAATTCTAACCGTAATACCAGTTGTAGGAACCTGATTTAGTTCTTGACTAAACATCCCTATAGTACCGACTACCCACACGCGATGGCGCTGACTAACTTCCGTTAGCGCCTCTAGATTACATGAGAGTAGACAGTCTTCCGGCAACTACGAACCAGAAACCCTCGGTGTCTGTGCAATTCATAAATACATCCATCATCAAATCTCAAAGTGCTTTATTTTCATTCCTCGTAACATCAGCGCTACACAGTCAATCATTTTTTTTTAATATCATTTATAGAGGAAGATTTAATTTTTGTCGCAGTATTTTTTGTTGCAATGCAAAACAATTTTTTTAGGTCGCAGGGGGTGCAAGAATGCTCTACCTTATTTCAAACTTGCAGATAAAAAATATATATTGTTACCTATAAAAGGGGTGTTTTATTCACGGTGTATAGTGTCAAGACAGTCCAACTTAACATTTAAAAACCCCCTACGACCTCGAATCAAGTTTCGTGAACGTAAATTTGTACTTTTTAAAAGAATTGAATCAATAGTTTCATTTTTTATCCAAAAATCGTGAGCTTGTTTATCGTCCAGCGCAGCCGAGTAAAACGCCAACCTTAATATAATATAAACATAAATTTTTACTAAAAAATAAAAATCTATTTTTTTTATTTCTCATATATTATTAATTATTGTTATATATGTATTAGTTATGCCGATAGCAATAACGTTCAAAATTGAGAATGTGTACAGTATTGGAAGGTGAGAAATCTGGTTACTCTAGTTTATGCCTGAGGTGGGATTCCCAATGCTCAACTCGACTAGTGTCGAGTCGAGTTTGTAAAATTTGGAATTCTGAATGGCTACTCGATGTCGACAGTATCGAGTATAGACGCCATTTTTACTCGATATATATTTTGGTATCAAGTGCGGAATTCTAACCTAACAATCAGTACCTAGTTCTTTATTTTTTTGTGTTGATGTCACGTATTTGTGTCAGCTGGAAGTGAAGAATTTTCATAAAATCGTATTATGCACAAAATAAGAAAGCTGCGGATGACGATACTGCGGAATTTTCGTGGAAGAGTAGGGTTAAATTGTCACTAGTAATACCACTAGAGCTTAAATTATTTCCGGATTTTAATTTAACGTCGAGTGGTATGCGATAAGAAAATTTTGCACCTTCTTGCAATTTAATTTATGTATTGACATATTATCTATAAACGTCACTCAACGCTATAAATAATACGATATTTTGATTGCAAGTTTATGGGAAGCGTTGAATGGCATTTAATGTCAAATGGCATCGTTTATTCTGGTTACGTGTACTTAATGTAAGTATTAGTGACAGTAATTACGACGTCAAAAAATTTCCACTAAAATTCACTCCAGGGTCCTACTCAATCGGAAAAAAATTCCGAAAAAATACTTGCGTTGCCTTGGTAGCGGTTCAAAAGAAAGGCTTCTGATTGATTGAACAGATTGGTGCAACATTTTCATAAGTAATATCACAAGAGAGTGAGAATAAATTGAAAATAATTCGACAGATTTTCGAAAACTTGTTGCCAGGTAATAGACACGAGAGCCCGTAGGCAAATGGCAACAAGTTTTAAAAAATAACTGGAGAATTATTTTTTAGTTAATTCGCACTCTCGAGCGGTATTCGGAAGATTATTTTTTAATGTTTCAATCAAAAATGCCGCATAAAAAATACAGTTTAACAGTTTAACAGTTTAAAATAAAACAGGTGACAGATGTCAGATAATTCTCGCGGGAATTTTCTACAGTAGAAAATTCTCACTATAATAATGTTGTGATTGGACAGAATTAAACACGTGTGCCCAAATACTGCTAAACGATTGGTGAATGAAATCACTAAAAAATAATCTTTTAAAAACAATATTAAAATCCCATTTTTAGATTTCTACACGAGTTTAGTGTATTGACTGGTATCATCAAACATAACAAATTACCTCAATGATGAAAAATAAGTAATTTTTAAGATAGCAGTATATTGTACACCGTATTTTTTACAGATTAAAACGTATAGAAGTTTGGTTAAAAAGAGATTTCAGAATTTGAAATTGTTAATTAATTAATGAATTAATTAATTGTTAATTTGACAAATTTTGTTGGTTTTCAGTAAAACAGTTAAAAAAGGGTTACTTTAGTTTGGAATTTAAAAAAAAGAAAGTTACTTTAATTACGGTTTTTCGATAAAAAAGAGGACTTTTAATTTCACTATTAAACTATCATCTGAATTGAAGGATTACCAATTGAAGGGTTTGCTGCAAAAAGGAGGTAGCTCCATCCTATCGCTGTTGAGAGGTAGCTCCAAGAATCATCCACGTACCGTCATCTGGATGATATTTTTTGAATAAAAATACTTTGTAATACTATAAACCGTTCTTCCAAAAGTTTAAACGCACTTTTTCGTTCCCTTAAAAACCTTTGCACAATAAATTAACGATTTACTTCTAGGCCAAGTAACAGAGCAAAATAATTGTCATAATTTGCCATAAATACTACCCAGAAACCGACTGTGCGATTACATAAAGGACAGTTAGTAGATCGATCTTTTTTACTCATATTCACGACCGTTTTTCACCTATTTCGCTGCATTTTATGGAAAATCGAAAATGAACGTTTTGTTGCTGTGTACGCCTAGTTTTCGATTGTTTTTAAAATTTAAATCGGACAACCACAGGAGCAACCAGCGCTCCGTGAAAATATCGCAGAAAAAAATTGAAATGGTGATTGTGCAATAACCGTTAGTCCAACAGAATCTGAGTTTTGCACACATAAAATACATATAAATAGCTATCTGCGTGCAAAGTTTCAGTTCTTAAAATTAAAATATGTGGGAATTGTGATTTTTTTAAGAAAACACTGAAATTTCCGGGTTTTCCGGGTTTTCTCCGGTTCTAATTATTCGATCGGGACATTCGACTTCTCATTCTCTTCGCAATTTAATTCTCGAGTGGGAAATTATGCAGAATTAATCTACTAACTGTCCTTTATGTAATCGCACAGTCGGTTTCCGGGTAGTATTTATGTCATGAAAATATGCTTTATTGCTTGGCCTATGTTACAAACTTGGTACATTAAAAATTACTCACATAAAGAAACACAAATAAAAATACGGAGCTTGTTGTAAAAACACGTCTGGTCATTCCTTTGTATAAAAGGTGACGTTTCTGTTTATTTATCTTTTTCCAAGGCAACCAAAACATCGCCTACTGCCATGTACCGTGCTCAGTTAGGCGGCCGCTTGTATGTAGAGAAGGGCCGTTCCGGTAACACCTATTCATTCGTCCAGTTTCAACGATACCCAATATTAAAAATTGGAAACATTAAAAATTAAAAATATCAAATTTTAACTACAGCGTTTGAATAAGTTTGCCGTACGGACCAAACAATTTTGGCGTACTTAAAATTACCGCTGATTTACAAATCACAAGGTACCAGTACAGCTAAACAAAAATCACAAGAATATTAATTGGTAGTAACGATTCCCCTAGTGGACTCGATGTTCAATGGGAATCATTAGTTCTACTCGATGTCGAATTCGGTCAAGTATCGAGTAGCAAACTCGACATTCGAGTCGACTCGACTCGAATCGAGGAATCAGAATCCCAGTGCTGTAGTACAATTGAAATTAGAAATCATTTCAAAAATAAAAGACACAAATAAAAAACGAAAATTGTATTAAATATCGCTTTATAATATAATATAAAATTAAGGTCGGGTGCTACACGCGCTACACCCATGATACTGTACAGTTCTAGTATCAGGCGCTAGGGCTAGATTCACTTATTTCGAATATAGATACCACCTCAAAGTATGCAACACATCGTACACACATTTGTATATTACACCATGTAAACGTGGAAAAAAACATTTGAAATTGGTAACCGATCTCCAACTGTGCGAGGGGTATATTCAATTGTATTTTAAGACTCGTTTGACAATTAACATTGATAAAATTTGGAATAGTACATTTTTGTAAATTAAATGCGTGCCATCAAAATTTATTTTATTCGTAAGGCGCAATATTATAATTTAACGCATTCAAAAATTGTAAATATATTTACGTTAATTTATTTAAATAATACGTAGCGTTGCGTCGTTGCGATAAACCGTACAATGTAGACGCGACAAAACCATCATTATTGTCATTCATTTCGTCTGAACGTTTTGTCGTTTGGCAAAATATACCACGTTTATTAACGTGTTTATAAATAAACGCGCTACGTTAGAGGCTTATAGGCCGGTGATTTAATTGACTGGGTGCATATACAGTGCAACGGTTCTTCCTGTTAAAAATTGAGAACAACACTTTCGGGACAAGTTTTTCAAATACTTACGTTGTCGAATTAATAATTGTTTGACATTATTTATAGAGAATCAGTTAATTAGATAACATTGCATCGGTAGTTAATATTTCAACTCTATCGATGAACAGTGAGCAAAAGCAATTTGATACGAATACATAATCCAACGAGCACATTGAGGTGTTTATTAAGCGTTCAATAATTTATTTCCCAAAAATTTTATTATTTAAGGGGGCCACTTGAAAAGCAAGATTTACAAGATGGCGCCACCGTAGTAAAAAGTGTCAATTTTGTAAAATGCTTTTTTCATTAACAAGCTTTTTTATATAAAAAACTAGTGGCGGATATAAAAAATTAAAAAATGATCTAGGTATAGACATAAATTTGCCATGGAAAAACTTGAAAAAAGTATTTATTCAAAAATGTCAAACTATCAATAATATTTGAATTTTTTGTTAAAAGTAAAGAAAATCTTGCTGATCATACCCTGGAAGCATTAATCATAAGTATACTCGTACATTATCTAATCACATTTGTCAGTATTTAAGTCGAAAAGCATCGGAAAGTGTGACATTTTTGAATAAATACTTATTTAAGTTTTTCCATGGCAAATTTATGTCTATACCTAGATCATTTTTTAATTTTTTATATCCGCCACTAGTTTTTTATATAAAAAGGCTTGTTAATGAAAAAATCTTTTACAAAATTGACACTTTACTACGGTGGCGCCATCTTGTGAATCTTGCTTCTCAAGTGGCCCTCTTAAGGAATCAACATTTAGACAAATCACGTAACAAAAATATCGGAAGATGATTTTTACATTATGTGTGTTTTATAAAAACAAATAAGTTTTTATAAACAAGAAACATTTCAGTTTTATTTGGTATGTTCCACACTTTGGATGCGCACTGTATATACAGTGCTTTGGTAAAGTAGTGAATGAGTTCAAAAAAACGTTTTAGAAGGGTTTTCACAGAAAATCCTCGGACTGGTCAACTTTAGTTTTTAAAACTGCATTTTTTTTAATATTCATAATTTTACGATCGTCTTCTGTTTTCGCACTATGACGTCATCAACAATTTTTTTTATACGGTACCCTATATTTTTGTTCCCAAGTTTGGATACAGCACATTTATTTGAGTATGGCAATGATAAATTCAAATGATTTCGAAAAGGAAAGTTTTCGAAATAATTTGTCCCAAAGTTTCAAAAACGTATGGTAATATAAAGTTATTAGAAAAGACCGTTAATAATTATCAAGGAAGCGCTGAAAACACAACCAAAAAAATTTATTGGGAAAAACGTTCGAATCCGCCAAATTTTATTTTTAGTTGCGCATTTTTTAAAATAGGATTAGTACAGTGGTTACAAAAAAAAAAATAAGAAAAACGGTTTAGCTATTTAAAAATACTATATTTAAGGTAATGATTAAATTAAAAAAAAAACTAAATTAAATGTTCAAATTGTGCACCATTAACTTCCTGCAGTTAATTTAACCATTTTGTATAAAATAATAAAGTTACTACTCAACAAACGCTTTCAAGAAATAACTTCAAACAACTGTCAAAACCGTGTTTTGTTTTGTTGATAATATTAATGGTATACGCTACTAACTTTACCATACATTTTTGAAACTTTAGGACTGATTATTTCGAAAACTTTCCTTTTCGAGATCATTTGAATTTATCATTACCATACTCAAAAAAATGTGGGGTAGATACCGTTTAAAACAATTGTTAATGACGTCATAATGCGAAAACAAAAGACGAACTTAAAATTATGAATATCAAAACAGATGCAATTTTAAAAACCACTGTTGATGGGTCAAAAGACTTTCTGTGAAAATCCTTCTAAAATATTTCATCGAATTTATCCATTACTTTATGAAAGCACTGTATACAGGTTGTATTATATTAAGTGTTCACCATTGGTAACTTTGTTATTATTGGAGTTGCAAAGTCGGTTAAATTAGCAAAGAATTAGTGTTTTTTCCGCTGACTACCATTATGAAATCAAAAAAACAATCGAACGTCAACTGTTCGAGATATTCACGAAAATAACATTTTTTTAAATGGAATGCCCTATCCTTTTTTTGCATATTTTGAAAGAATGTTTAATTTTGAGGGGAAAAGTCTTAATGCACTATTACGATTAAATTAACTACTGAGAAGTTACAAGCAATTGAATTTTTTATTTCAATTAATTAGAAAAATCACGTAGGCACTGAAACAATTGAAAATGGTATTTATTGATACATTTCTTCCACGGCAAACTGAGAATAGAAATTTATAAAAGCATATTGCATGACCAAGACATTATAATAAATGTTCGAAAATGTCACCGTCTTGTTCAACACATTTTTGGGCTCTTTTTTGAACACACCGCGCTGCTTTCAAAATTTTTCTACCATCCAATACATTAATTATTGTTAAAATTTTATTCTCCAATTCATTAATTGTTGCATATCTCTCCCTGTAAACTAAATTGTTCACATACCCCCACAAAAAAAAATCCATGGGGGTTAAATCTGGCGAACGTGGTGGCCAACGCACGGGCCCATTAGTTCCTATCCATTTATCAATGAATAATCTGTTTAACAAATTGGTTGTTCCGTGATAATTATGGGCCGGTGCTCCATCCTGTTGGAAATGGATGTATTGTCTTGAAATTAAATCCATTTCATCCAAACAGTTATGCAGGACAGTGTTCATAAATTCTACGTATCTCACTCCAGTCAAATTACCACGGTACAAAAATGGTCCAATAATTTTTGAACCTACAATTCCACACCACACATTTAGACTGAACTGCATTTGTGGATTTATAGGGTGTACTTGCAATGGATTTTCGCGGGCCCAATAATGATTCGTTTTTCTGTTGTACATTCCAGAATTTGAGAAGTTCGATTGATCGGTCCACAGAAAATGAAACTCGCTATTGAAGTATCGTTGGCAGTAACTTAAATACCAGTTGCAAAAAGTTAATCTTCGATTTAAATCGCCTGGAAGTAACGTTTGCACCGGGTGATAATGTTGAGGAACCATCTTATGTTTCTTTAAAATCCTTTCAATGCTGTTCAAACTTAAATTTAACTCCCTTGAAATATCTCGTATTGAATTTCTAGGATATGCCTCAAAATACGCAATTACATTAATTTCGATTTCTTCAGAAATTACAAATTTTTTCTTCTCTCTTCCCTTTTGAAACACTGTTTCGTTACTCCTAAACTTTCTATACAGTCTCAGAAAATACTGTTGAATTGGTTGCAATCGAAGCGGGTACTGCTGCTGGTAATAATCTCGAGCTCTCGCCGAGTTCTTGCCGCACATAAGATATGCTTCTAACATGTCACATTTTTCTAAATGTGAAAATGCCATGTCGGGAACCAAAATTGAACACAGCTGTTACTAAATCACACCAAAAGTAATAAATGTTGAATATACCACGTTAATGTTTGATGAATATATTAACTAACACATTCATTCAATTGTTTTTGACGTTTTAATAATTACAATTTTGAATTGTTTTAGTACCTACGTGATTTTTGTAATTAATTGAAATAAAAAATTCAATTGCTTGTAACTTTTCGGTAGTTAATTTAATCGTAATAGTGCATTAAGACTTTTTCACTCAAAATTAAACATTCTTTCAAAATATGCAAAAAAGGATAGGGCATTCTATTTAAAAAAGTGTTATTTTCGTGAATATCTCGAACAGTTGACGTTCGATTGTTTTTTTGGTTTCATAATGGTAATCAGCGGAAAAAACACTAATTCTTTGCTAATTTAAACGACTTTGCAACTCCAATAATAACAAAGTTACCAATGGTGAACACTTAATATAATACAACCTGTATATTCTCCGAATCTCTTATTTGTATTTTTTTAATTTAATTGCAAAACGTAATTTCTTGAAATAAAAAGTAATTAATCATTTAGCGTGCATAAAGTTAAAAGATTTATTTACATTATAAAAGTTACAAAGATCTTGAATATTTAATTGAGTAAACAAAGGATTAAAACATTTAGATTCATTCTAATGCATTTATATTACAAAAAATTGATTTTAAACTGCAAATATAACCTAATGAGTGAATTTTTTATTATTAATATCAAATTGACGTGACTTTATGCAACATTATACAAATGAATCGTTGCTTTTCGTAATTTCTGCTAATTCATGGGGCTCAGCATTTGCTCTATCTGTGCCATCTGCTCTTCCTAATTCACCTTGACTTAATATATCAACCAATTTTGCACCCAAACAATCGCCCCACACGTTTATTGTGGTTCGAAAACGATCCCTAAAAATGTATGTTAAAATTCCTATTGCAAATTGTAATAAAAATCTTACAGAAGCCAATCAACAGCAATGATAACAGTAACTTGATCTGCTGGAAGTCCAATTGTGTCA
Source organism: Dascillus cervinus (assembly GCA_949768715.1). Taxonomy (NCBI): domain Eukaryota; kingdom Metazoa; phylum Arthropoda; class Insecta; order Coleoptera; family Dascillidae; genus Dascillus; species Dascillus cervinus. The sequence goes on along the minus strand of OX458318.1, from coordinate 16,598,891 downwards.
AGAACCATCACCATTGTAACAAGTCCAGCTTGCGGAATTCCAGCTGCACCAATACTAGCAGCAGTAGCTGTAATACTAAAGAGCATATTTGCAAAAGTAAGCATGTCTTATACCATTTAGCATATACCTCAGGGCTATGTATGTTACAGGAGATATACTGTGATTTTTCATCTGTGCTATAAAAATCGCAGCAATAGCTTCGTACAAAGCAGTTCCATCCATGTTAATGGTAGCTCCAACTGGAATTACAAATCTTGTAACTCTTGGATCTAATCCCATTTGATCCAAGGTTTGAATTGTGAGTGGCATAGTTGCAGAGCTAAAATAATTAATTTGTTTAATATTTTTATTTTATGTCTTTTTCAAATTACCTAGAAGCCGTTCCAAACGCAGTAACTAAAACCTGTCCCAGTTGTATAAATGTTCTAAACGCTAGCCGTCTAGTAACTATGAAAAATATAATTGGTAAGGTAACCATACCATGAATGAATAATCCTATCATTACGGTAAGAAAATATAAACCCAATTGTCCTACAAGTTTAGTAAAACTGTCAATTTCTAGAATTTTTGCAGTCACTAAGAAGAATATCCCTAGAGGAGACAACCTGAAATAAATTTTTGTTTTCATTAATTAATATTTGGTCCAAAGTATTAATTAAACATAAATTTCATTGAGCAGTGCACAATAATAAAAATGAAAGAATCATCCTATAATTAATAAAGTTTAATGTAGGTAATACTGCAGTAGGTATATAAAATTATATTCTCCGTCATTAAATGCAGTGTAATTTAATAATTACTAAACAAATACTACCTATATGGTATCGAAAATTATTTGTTAAGTTTTGGTAATTTGAGTAGGTAGGTAAGTATATACTACAATCCAAAGTATTAAATAATATTTCAGAAAATAAGAAGTTTGTTAAACTATTAACCTACCATATAACCCAACCAGTAATTATCATCATGGCTTCACTAAGTTTTTCGAAAAATGATAGCAATACCTTTCCACCTTCACCCATTGCACCGAGCGCAATTCCGAATACAATGCTGAACATAACTAATCCGAGGACATTTGCAGAACCACCCTGTATTTCCTCAAAATCGTAAAAATGAAGTGAATCTAAAAAGAAGAAAAAATACAAATTAAAAACAAAATCTGAACAATTAGCTACCTTTATTTGCAACAATAATTTGAATCTAATAACAAATGTTTAACTTGTATATGACATATTAAGCTTAATTAATTTTGTAAATTAATTTTGTAAATTAATTTTAGTGAATTATAACGCGTTAGAAAAATCGATAGTTCTTTACAGCGCACAAAGATCCAATAGGCTTTGTAAGGTATTTGAACTAGAGTTCCCAGAAATTAGCCGCTTCAGCAAAATATATTATCCCAGAATTTTGTAATTAGAAAGAAGTTCTCTTTGACCCGACGTTCCGTAAGGATCATATGTAATAATTTAACTGCGTCTGTTGTCTAAAAACGCAGTGTGTTAGGAATTTTAAGGCAGGTAAAACCTGCTAATTCGCCAGTGTAAAAATATACCGCGGTCCCTATTAGTTTGGATTAGTGAGGTTGTACTGTATTGCCTCTAGGTATCTATTATAGTTTTCAAAATATTGCAATTTCTTCAAATTTGTTCAATTTAAAATGGTACTCAATGAGTTGTAATAATAATAATAACAATCAGCTGAACCGACTATGCAAAATTTTCCAAATTACATAACATATTTAACAAGTCACTGAAACTTCATTTGTGACAAGAAGCGGACATTAATATGATTATCGGTTGAATAAAATATAGAACTGCGGTTACGGTCTCAACAATAATTTACGATAAAAGCAATATTCCTTTTTTACCTAACACATCTTCATAAATTTTGTAACACATGCTACGTTTGTGCGTACACAGTTGTAGACTTCTGTCCGTTCTTCTTTTCTTTGCAGTCCGAATAAAATAATGTATCATAAAAGGAATATTTATCGTCTTAACAAGTTGTTTATTTTTATACCTATTAGGCCTCAACTGCGTTATCACAAGTTGCAGATAAAAATTATTTTATTTCGGAACAATTGTCCAATATACTATTGCAAAAATTATGGAGATGCACTATGTAAAAAAGCAAATTATTAAGCTTATTTTTTATCAAAATCTTACCAAATTTGTACGAAATTTCTAAAAATGATAACTTTCAATAGGTACATCACCTTTTTTTCAAAATTGTCTAAAGGGCCGCAAAAATAATATAAATTCAAAAAAATCAAAAAAACGGCGCTGTACTAGAAATTTCGTAATACTCAACAATAATACGTTTTGTTTTTTTAAAAATTTCAAGAAATAAGGTCTGGAAATTAAAAATAATATCTAGATATTAGTAAAAAATTTATAATATGTGGTATGACTATACACGGTGATGAGCGTCGTCATAATATTACAACCATGATTACTGAAAAATAAGCGATTTAAGAAAGTCCCATTAACATTAGCAGGTTTAGCATACATTTGTCGTAACTTAAACTTTATACCGAAAACTGTGAAACACCCACTTCACAACTGAATTTAACGGTACCGAGCGTATCACCTTAAGTGGTTTTTCCCCACGAATTTAAATTTAAATGCACACCTATTGTCAGGGCCGTCTGCTAAATTATTTCCTATTCCAGAAACGGTTAGGAGGCTGTGAAATAATATTTTTTTTCTTACTTTATGTTGATAGTAATGGCATTTTACATCTGTCAATTTAAGGTTATATTATTTATGTCAAGTGATGGGACACCCTGTACAAATAAATTTTTCTGCTACTGTTCGCTTATACAGCATCGAATGCATCTTGAGGAATGTAAATTTTGAGAAATGTTGAACTGATTTATTTGTCCATGAAATGTGCATGTTTGGTTGTAGATACAGTTGAAACTAGCAGGCATCATCACGGCTCGTGAATAACCCAGTGCATGTGAATAAAAATACTTACAATTTGCCGGAGTATTTGGCGGCTTGGTTAAATTAGTCACTGACTGAAAAACAAAATATTTCGATTACTAGTTAGTTTTTCATAGATTGTGGAAGTATTGTTTTTAAACAAAACGTCATTCTATTTTTTTTAATGTTGCTGCATACAAGGTGTTCGCCGGCAGTGGTAACAGTGAATAATTATTTTATCTCACTAGATCCAACCAAAAGTTTCAATAGTTTTAAACTCGAAATTTACTATTAGAAACTGTTTAAGTAGTTATATATTTTTTTTTACTCTTCAGATTCAACGAGAAGTGTACCAGAATTTTCTTTTCCAAATGGTATCATACCGTTTTTTTTTAACATTTTCACAATCTGCATTTTTTGTGTGTGTGTGTGTATGTACACTTATCAAAATCTCACAAGGTTGCATAAGTTGTATTGTTACACTTTTGTCAAACTTTGAATGGCCAAATATTATTTTTACTGTTTACTTAATTAATATCTTACAAATCGGTAAAGTTTTTGTCGAATTTTTCTTATGCAACTTTATGAAAATTTTATAATACCTATGTACTTATAGAGAAAGAGTGGAAATTGCGACAATGTTAAAGAAACAATATGATGCCATTTAAAAAAAATCATATACACTTCCGGTTAAATCTGAAGTATAAAAATACGTAGCTAAACAGTTTGCAATAGTAAATTTAGAGTTTCATATAAAACTATTTAAACTTTTTTAAAAGAATTATTCATTATTACCACTTTTGGTAAACATCCTGATGCATACAGGTGTCCGAAATAAATGAAGGCATAATCAGGAATGAAATCATGCTTTATGTTGTGAAATTGGATTGCAATCAGAAACATTGAACTCGTAAACATACGAGGTTCACGGTTTATGGTGTAAACATTACGTAAGAGGAAAGTTTTCACACCAGACAAAAATTTAAAAAAATAACTGGTTTCAGTTAGTTATAATAGACTTTTATAAAAAATATTCTATACCTGCGATATAGCGGCCTCTACCAAATTAGGTGGAAATAGATTTCTGAAATGCAAAAACAAAAAATTAATGAGTGGAATAGAGATACTTTTGTTTAGAATGAATGTAATAATCCTGTCTCCAAGCACGGATACACCATAACACGAGATCATTAATGCTATATCAAAATTTCCGGTCCAATAAACCATGTCCTGCCTGACAGTACTAGAATGAGTGGTTATTTATAACAATTCTATGTAATATAATAATATAGTTTTATATTATTTTATTCAATATGTGACAATATCTTATCATAAATAACGAAATACATCATAGACCCACAGGCGTATTTAAATTAGTACGAAAATTTAGTGGATAATATTTTATCCAACGCCAAATAAAAAAATAAACGCCTCCATAACAGCATCGATTTTAGCAGTTCTAAAGGCAATATTACACACTAATCAGTTTTGCTGTACTATAACACCACTAGTGAGTTTTGGTTGCCAGAAACTTTCCACACATTTTTTCCATTGTTCAGGTAAGGTAGCAATTGTTCGACTACCTGAAGAGAATTTGTAAGCAAGATCACCTTTACTATAGAATTTGTTGCACGTTTTTGATAAATTTACTAAAAATACCAACTCATTATTTTCTTGAAGCATTACAATATTAATATACAGTTGTCGCCACGGAATAGTTTCCAGACAAATTGATCATAGTAGCAATTTTTTCGAATTGTCAGCATTGTAAATGAGGCTTGTTAAATCGAAATTACAAAAATGACAGTTGATAAATAACATTACAAAGCACCTATAAGTAGGTATATGTAGTTTCATTTACAATAAACAAAAATGGCTGGAAACTATTCTGTGTCTGTAACTGCACATACATATTTTTTATATTAACGTTAACACTTCTAGTTTTGAATTTACAAATTTTAAAAGTGTTTTTATCGAAATTACCATAATAAATTCACTTATCAAAATTAAAGAATATGAGGATGTGTCACAAGCCTTGTATTAGGGTCCAATAATTTCCAAATGCAAGCAAATATACACATTTCACAATTATCTAGATAATGATAACAATGATTTTGATCTACGATAAATGTAAAAAAAAAGGTTTCGCCGCTACTCGCTTATCCAGAGAACGTTTTCCGGGTAGAACATAGATCGAAATCATATGTCTGCTCATCTTTCAACTTCATCTTGAGAACTGTCCATTTTGACGAGTATTATGTGAAATGTGTATGTTGAGTTACAGTTTCGAAACGATCCTTTCTGTTTGGATTTAAATAGCACTCGCTCGTCAATAAAACCGCAGTTTTCTTTTTCAATTTGTGACATCAATAATTCTGTGCAATTCCTGAGTAATTTTTACCAACATCGAACTAGAGATCGGGAAGTAGATCTTTTTTATGTAGAGTGTCCACTGTAATACTGATCAAATTTTACAGCCGCGTTCTACTAACTATAACAATTTAATGAAGTTAATACAAACATGTGTCCGGAAGTGCCTTCTAAAAAGTTGAACGCTTTTTAAATTCTAAATGCATTTTATTCTAAATGATATCAAAATTAATAGTATCATGTAAAATAATGCTTATTCAACTTATTGTTAATGGGTGATGTCAGACAACGTGTACAAAGTGATTCTTTAATCAGCAGAAATGCGCTTTTCTCACAAATGGGAAATGGAAATTATATTCCGTAAAAAGTATTTGAATCTCGGGTTATCGGCCAAAATTAGGAGAGAAATAAAAAACAAATTTAGATGGTGCTGCAATCTTTTTTTATATCACCGTCCCGTCATCATCATTATCATCATCATCATATTTCTGTGGAAGTCTTTTTTACAAATTCTGTTTTTTGTAAAGTTGGTTAAAAAGTTAGGACGTATAAATATATAATTACACATAAATTGTCCTTACAACTTGAAAGGCGTCTAACTTTTTTAAGAATCATTTTCGGATACATGTTTATCTATTTCTATTTAATTGTTATGGTTAGTAGAACAAGCCTGTGCAATTTTACCAATGTTATAGTAGCCACCGCGTATGGGTTGTCATATTTCTTTTTGGCAATAGTTTTTAGGGTAGCATAGATACAACTGGTAGAAAACTGATAGATTTGGGTGTTTGTCAGGTTTATTGGAAGAGTGGTAGTAGATATAATTTACCATTGTTCATTTTATAGTTGGAAGCCTTTTTATTTTATTAATTGTATAATTTCTGCAATTCCCCCCACTTCAAGGAGTTTTATTAGAGGTGAGAGTTGCTAAGGAGTTCATCAAGTGATACACATACAGTAAACTCCCGCATAACGCGAGTGCCTACAACGCGAATACTTACAATTCATACTTTCTCATATATAACGAGATTTTCGTACAACGCACAATATAACAAAATGCGGGAATTCCCCATTTACTTTATTGGAGTATAGCTTTGTTTTGTTTTTTTGCTACCTACCGCAAGCAACAACACATTATGCATGTAACAGAATTTAATATCACCCTGTTTCAATTTGCTGTATGTACTTTTAACAAAGACATTTTACTATCTTAATAGAAAATAAAATTGAATATGACAATAGTCATCCCAAACACGTTATTTATATTATTTGTGTTATACGAAGAAAATTTTCGTATACACAATTTTCTATAACGCTATACTATAAAAAATATCCGGTATGTATTAGTGACATTTTCTATGTATCTATGTACTAAAACGTCACATTTTATAGATTAGGATGCCATTGGGGTTTAATCTACTTTTGCCCACGGGATAAAATGTATTTTTCCCCCGTTACCCACTGCAATGATTGTTATGTGACACTATTGCACCCTACTATTCCAAAATTAATTATTTGCTTTTCATTTTGGCAGGTTTTCTGAAATTCCATTAATTAGATGACCAACGGTTTCACACTTAACTTTGCCGATAAGTCTCTCCAGTAATGAGCACTTCTTTATAGTTTAACATTTGCTGTTGTATGTTACGTACATAGGAGATAAGAAATGACAAAATTTTTGGTATAGAAATGTATAAATTTTTTTGTTTTTGTTTTCTATGCTTGTTAGCTTTGAAAAAAGTCATAATCTCATCGCCGAAACGTTAGATAAACCTTCAATGTAACTACTTTTCAAATAAAGAGTTAAGTTCTTCATTCAAAAGATCCAAGGGGTTTTTGGCATTAGCCAAATTGATTAAATTCAGCATCTCAATTATTGAGCATATTGAGAAAAAATCGCGAAACACGTCATTTTTAGTCTATCACATGATATCCTGTAAAGTGTAAATTTCATACCGAACCTTCGCCCTTTTGAGTGACTTTTGCAACCCCAAAATGTTTAAGTAGGAAGTGGGGGCCTCATGCTCTATTCAAAAATGCTATGGTTAAAAAATTTATTGCACGATTTGTTTTTAGCAACTTGATTTTTGCTTTATATCATAGGTGCCCTAAAAAACATCAGCCAAATGTCAATATTATTTTGTTTATGGTAAATATTATTTCACGAAAGTCACTGGATAAAGCCAGATTTAATCTATGGAAAAATAGGGAAATTTGTGTCAGGTATCGTGCACATTTGGGTGGCCGCAAATGTACATAATGTACGTACTTATTATTTTATGTTAAAATTTATTTTTGTTTCAATTGTTATTAATCTCTTAATAAAAAATTGAAAATTTTATGCAAAATCTGGTTAAGAGGGGCAGCCGCTTAATGGAGACAAAATGTCATTTCCCGATGTGTCCCCATTAAGGGGTAACACCACTGTAGTGGCAGAAAATAAGGCCTAACTTTGACAACCTATTTTGTGAGCATGAAAAAAGGAATAGGATTTCTTTTGAGTAAGTTTATTTAACACATATTAAACTATAAAAAACAATTTTTTTGTTATAATTTCCATACTAAATGGCGGCGACAGAGCCCATAGTGAAAAGCGTGTATTTTAGACATAGCTTCACGGGAGTAGAGTTTCCTCGTAAAGTATAAGACTTGGAACAAAAACAAAAAAATAAATTATAATCTTTATATTATGGGACTACGTAGGTTTTTTTTTTAAATTTTGGAGCAATGATACACTTTTGAAGAAATAAATCGATTTTTGCCCAAAAAATAAGCAGTAAATTGTTTATAAAAAGAAAAGTTTCCATTTAATCAAAAAAAAACGGCTACGTACTCCCGTAGAGAATGTGATTGTGAAGTTACTATCAAAATGCTAAATCGATTCATGCAAAGGTGTTCGAGTAACCCGTCCTCCCAGTTTGAAAAAAAGTGGTTTTGAGAAAAACGCGTTTGAAGTTGTACGAGCACTCAACGCGCGCTCAGAGGTGCTGCGGCAAAATCGATAACTGAACCTTTTAAAAAAAAACATTTCACTATTCGCGGAATCGACTGTATTGTATTCTTTTATAATACTTTTCATCTGTTCTAAAATAAAATATTGTGTCATAGGCAGGGCCTGTTAGAGCCACTTGGAGGCCCAGGTCAAGCAACATACGTGGCCCCATATATAATGAAAAAAATTCAGAAATTGTTCTGTTTTACTAAAAAATAAACTTTTTAATCGTTTTGTGTAGTTTCATATAGTGTTGTTTGGAGGCCCCCTTCTTTGTGGGCCTGACTATAGGTATTGAAATAGCATCACTTCGCATCACGTCGTGAAACTAGTTCACGCGTCCTGTTAAAAGTTGTTACTTTTCCCCCTTATATAATAAATGACTATTATTTATGTGACAGTGACAGCAGATATTAAATTAAAATAGCCCAATTTACTAAAATGAAATGTAAACGAATGCGTTTTCATTGAACAGAAGTGTGTCTATGATAAAGAATTTTATAATTTATGAAATTTTATAACACTTTCAATTGTTTAAGTGGTCGATTCAATTAACCAATGAACCAATTAAGCGGTATTTACTGTATTTTAATTTATAAACTTCGCAGATAGCAGAATGAAAGCAAGATGTTGCTAATGTATAGGCTTTACACGTAACAGCGGAACAATAAAGAGACAAATAGTATTTAACTCTTCCGTGCACTTAATTGACATTTCCTGCGCATATTACTGATATGCGTTGACAGATTGCAGTTCCTTGTCAAAAAGAAGTAATTAATGAACCCTTTTTGGCATAATGTTGTGTGCCTATTTGTAACAATAATCGCGAAACACCAACTATGTCGTTTTATAGGTTTATGAAAGATCCAAAAATGATAAAAATTTAATATCACACATTGCAATTGACAAGCATAACAATATGGGCAGATTCCTTGTAATTGGAAACGCCAATTGAAGGAATATACGCATACAAAATCGTGCGCGATTTCGGGGAATACCAATACCGTGTGCAGCTTCGGGGAATCTTAATACTACCGCGTAATGCTGAAAAAAACATTAACAGAGTAGCGTTAAGCGGGCTCTTACTGTACCATTTATTTCACGTAACAACAATAAGGCCTTCCGGTAGTTTATTTCGTGCGTATTACAAAACCGTTTTTTTAACGTCACGATTTTTAGATTCATAACCGCAACGTTAAGTTGGCACTTCATGCATTTTATTAGATTTAAAAAAAATATTTCTTACCTCACTAAATCTAGAAGTGTGTCTACGGTAAGAACAGGCCTTAAAGACTTTTGCTGAACCGTTTCCTTTTCATTCTTATATTCACGAGCATAATATCCTGGTTTAATAATTGCAACCAATGCTATTCCCAAGAATACAGCGCAAAATGTTGTAGTTGTATAGTATATAATGGATCTATATGCGATTTTTTTCGACAAGCTCAAGTCCAAACTTCCAACAGCACATATAACCGATGATACCAATAAAGGTATAATAAGGACTTTCAACATTCTCAAAAATATCTCTCCAGGAAACTGAATGTACATTACTTGGCGTGCAGTCCATGATCCACCCGATGCATTTCTAACTATTAAGCCAATAATAGTACCACCAACTACACCAGCTACAGTCAGGATTGTTAGAAGATTGGATCGCAGGCATGACACAGCTTTCCGAGGTGGCATTGTGTTCTTAATTCTCTGAAAACAAAATTTTATTGAAAAACAATAACCGTTATGAAAACATTTCTAGAATGCTTTCAATGTTTTTTGAGGAAAATAAAATTATTCATTTAACTGTGTACTAAGTCGGTATCTCCAAAATACCGTGCAACCTTTGAAAAACTCGCTCATGAATGCACGCTTAAACAATTTAAAAAAAGTAATTAAAAATAGAGCCGGATTAGTAGGTATGCGCACCTAACCCATCTAATTTACATAATTTAAGTAATTTGAAAAACGTGTTCAACGGAGAACCCCACAAATTATAAATTACCATTAATTTAATCTAGTAATCGAATTCAATATTTAACGTGGCTCATAGCTACTAAATTACGAGTGATACTTATGGCCGTTTAGTGAAGGCTTAAGCTCGAGCTTTAGAAGAGTCGGGGCAAAAATAAAAAACTGATAATTTGGGTTGACAGTGATGAAAATGTACTGTATACTATACTTCATAATTTCACGTATGCGTGTGTCAAAATATGTATTGTTTTTTGTATATTTTAAATCTGGGTTGATAGAAGCGATTTGCTTTCAAATAAGTCTGCGCATTTTAGCACGTTTTGAAACATTTTTCTGTTTCTCATTTTTTCTCCGATTTTCTCATTTTTTTCTCGATTTTTCTCATTTTTTCTTCGTATTTCTCATTTTTCCCCGCATTTAAAAAAATAATACTGATTATAAGTACATACATATAACCACATTTCTTTTTTACTCGGTGAGTGTGTGGTCGCGCAACACATAATAATTTTGACCTCTCCGGCATTCGAACTCAAAAGTCACTTGCGCTTTGTATACTTTTTTTTTACTTTCCAATATTCTTTATTTACAATTTATTTACAAAATATATTATATCTGTTTGTTTTACCACTGAACCTCAACACTGACCCATACCGGTGCTTGTAAAAGAAACAATATTTATGTACAACTTAAAATTAACCTTCCGGAGCTAACAATACGGTCTCAGAGACCGACATTTACGATTTTTGCCAAGCATTTTTTCCCTGGTTGAGGCAAATTTCTGCCGTCCTCAGTACCTTTCGATCTCAAATAGAGTCAGTTACCCTCAAGTTGTCAGAGTTGAGCGTTGAACAGTTCTTAAGTTATAAACGCTTTCGGTCTCACAGACCGATGTTAGTCTATTAGTTAGGCCACCCCTGGTGTATATGAAAGAATAGAACAATGGTTCCAGATTTAAAAATTTGGAAAGTACTTACATACCGGTATATTTGTATTACATTAACACAACCTTCATGAATATGTATAACACAAGAATGAGTTTCTTGTCCAGTAAGTGAAACACTTTGAATTTTACACAAAAAATGGTTGTCTACATTCCAAAACGCATTACTTATAGGTATAGCTCGGTTATACATTTAGTGTGTTTATGACTTCACACTTTAAGTAGCTTACAATGGACCCTTAACATACAATGAAAATACAAGGAGCGTTGCGTGTCTGTAAATTCTAAATTTGCTGTGTAGCTTTACATAAAGGTTTGAAGGTAAACAAATTTTCATTGCGTGTTAGGGGTCCGCTGTAAACTACTTAAAACGTGAAATCATAAACACACTACTTAAAGCATTGAGGGTGTGTCTAGAATTCAGGGTGGTCTCCATACATTAAGTCATTAATGACAATACTACACATTTTAAGCGAACTGAATTCAAACGAGGATTTCAGTAATAATTCCTATTAGAACCGTTTTGGAATAGAATAGAAACGCTTTAGTTTTTTAAACCACATTGAATTTAAATCGCACTTGTCTAAAAAAAAATAATGTTAAAGTCTGAATAAATTTTGGATAAGCAAAATGACGAGAAAACGTTAAGCCGCGTCCAGACTTATTGGAAACAATGTTATTAACAAAGTTATTTTACATGTTATCAAAATTTCGACGAAGAGCAACAAGTTATTTTTTTCATCCTTTTAGTGCATCTCACAACAGCTTTACTAGTTTAACAATAAGTTCACTTTTGTAAACGTTTCTAATCACATTTGTAAGATCAAAATGATAGGTTTTCTTATGATAACCTTTTTTTATAGACAGCGAATCGAAGTGTTTGTTCAATATTACATTAATATTATTTTTATATAAAAATGATATTATTCGACTGGCAAATTTTACTGACCTTATAAACTTAGAATCGATAAACCGTTCCTAATTAGACTAGCAGAAGGTCAAAAATATTTTATTGTGATTCCTTTATTATTATTTTATTAAATACGCCCGAAGACACCAATTTAGACACACAAATTAAACATTTTAACCCTTTAAGGACGGAATTTATTTTCGGTTACAGATCCCATGGGACGGAATTTATTCTGATGTAGTTAGGTTTGTGTCGCGAATGTACGGCATTCGGGAAAACTGCTTCTTTTCTTGTGTGACGCGTATGGACGACATACGTCCTTAAAGGGTTAAAAAACAAACACAAGCTCAACATTATAAAAGGCTGAAATTTAAGATAATTGAAAATCAACAGGACAGAAAATTTTAAAATTGTCATTATTTAAGCAGGTCAGTGGCCCCCAGCAACCAGAATTGACGTGCAAATCGCCCCTAGAGCGAAGGGCTCCAGCCTTGAATATCGCAAATTTTCTAATTCTTTTGTGCTGTGACAAATTTTATAATGGTTATAAATTTCTTATTTTAAAAGCATTTAACTGCGTCTGTAAGAACTACATATTTGACAGTTTAGTTTGGAAATCGTTTTACATATTTTGTCCCACTTCGTTGATTAAAAATTCAAAACCGGCGCTTGGCACTCGGGCAAAATTTTTAAAATTCCGTCACACCACAATTCATCATTAACCCTTTGAGTGCTAAGGAGCGCAATCGCGCTCGTCAATACACTGGCCGAAAATGCCAGGAGCGCGATCGCGCTTTTCCTCCCGCACTAACTAATACGATCGATCTCTCTTTCATACTTATCGATTCTTGTTTATTGTTTATTGTTTTTGGAATTGGCAATTTTAGCTAATTCTCTAAAAATCATTTTGGCACTCAAAGGGTTAATTGCAAACGGAACAATGTCGTCGGCTTTTAAATCGTTGATAATGTCACTGCCCACTACCACTGTATCGCTTTCGAGACCTTAACAATGGGCAAATCCAAAATCTTTTCTTTTCTTTTTTTTGTGCACCACTTAAAATTACATATACTGCAGCCGCGAGAAGAAAGTCTTCCTGATTTATCATTGCTACTTTGACTAATTTTTTTTGTATCAACCGATTATGCAAAGTACAGTTCTCCCAGAAGCTTCATGATTTAAGTACTTTATTACCGACCATAAACAAATGCATTCGAACCTACCTACCTGCGACAGTTGTATTCCAGATGTTTCAAATATCGTTTGATATTTACCGACAACTGGCCGGTAACAAAAATTGGTTGAAAAAGTATATAAATTGGTGCTTTTCGGCGAAATCTCGAAAATATTCGGAATAACCTTTTTTCTGTCTTTCTTGGGTCAACGAGGAATCCTATACACGCCAAAAAGTTTCCAGTGTTACAGGAAAACAAGGTTTCAATAACTTATTACTAAGTCTGGACGCGCCTTTAGGAATACTTGCGGATCACAGCATGTCTAAGAAACGGAAAGCCGTAGAATCGATGAGCTGTATTCATAGATAGTTCTTGAGTATTGGTAAGTATAATAAAATTTTTGAATCTAATTAGTAAGAATAGATGTCATATGACTTCTGAGTACATGGATGCGTCATTGTTCTTCCCTTACCTGAAATGTTACAAGACAGTTTTGTTTTGAGTAGTGTCTATAATTTCGCATCAGTTTTTTTGCAAGTTATAGTATATTTGGATAGCAAAATGTTTTCGGTGTCAATTCGCGGGTTATTTATTAAATTGTGAACGTCATCTAAAATTTTATAAATTTAATTAACTCGGTGGGCGAAAAATCACTTTGGTCCATCTCTCCTCTACTATGAGGATATATCCTAGACGGATCAGTAAACGAGAGGAGAGATGGATTTAGAATGGATTAATTTTTTACTTTTAGAATTATGCCAAATGTATACAGTGAGCGGCAAAAGTAACAATTCGATAAATCCAAAAAGAGTCCAATTTTTAAATTTAATTTCCCAAATCTTTATATAGGGTTTTCCAATAAGAGGTGTTATTTTGAATAGCCCGTTATTTCGGTAGATGTCACTTTTGGAGCTGTAATTTTTTGACATTTGACAAGTAGAAACTACGCCATTAATAAAAATGGAACGATACACGCTTCAACAACGCATTGAAATTATTAAAATTCACTATAAAAATGGTGAAAATAATAATAATAATAATAACACCTCTTATTGAAAAACGAAGCCATCCAGGTGGAAATGGGCCTCATCACTCAAGATGATTTTTCGATGGAATTCCGGATCATTTTCATGCATTTCAAGGACCCAATCGGCAAAGATACGACGTTGTTGATGATCGGCCGGCTTGAGTTCTTGTGTTAACTGAACTTTATAAGCCTTAAGACCCAAATCTTTATGCAAAATACGGTGTAATGACGTTTTTGGAATGTCTAATTCCAAAGAACGACGAGGAATGGACAAACCTAGGTTTTCTTCAACACTTTCGGCTACAGCAGCAATATTCTCGGCTGTTCTTGAGCGACGTGCACGGGTTTTATTCTTCACATCACTAACTTGTCCCAACAGCTCGAATTTTTCCACCAATTTCTGTATTGCGGTCCGACAAGGTGCTTCACGACGACCCAAAAATGTTCGAGTTTTACGAACCGTCTCTGCCAAATTTTCACCATTTTTATAGTGAATTTTAATAATTTCAATGCGTTGTTGAAGCGTGTATCGTTCCATTTTTATTAATGGCGTAGTTTCTACTTGTCAAATGTCAAAAAATTACAGCTCCAAAAGTGACATCTACCGAAATAACGGGCTATTCAAAATAACACCTCTTATTGGAAAACCCTATATAAGGGGTGCTTCTTGTCAAAAATGACGTCATCACTGATTTTCCGTTTTTAACGGCTACTTAAATTTCTTTTTATTTCATAGACCTCTTAACCCCTTCACTACCAGGTTTGTACTCTCGTAAATGGAATGATGCAAACGTCTGATACATGGTAGTGAAGGGGTTAACTATCGACATAACGTTATAAAAATACAAGACTTTTACAGAAGAAAACAAATGAAAAGATTTGTTGAAAAGTGAACAATAAAGAATTCGATAAATCTGAAATTATTGAATTTTGTAGATTTAATTACACACCTTTTGAGATCACCTTTTTACATACAGAGCCCAAAAAGTGCAAGAATATAGGTGGTCCATCTCACCTACCACAGTGAGTCCGTTTGTCCTGGAGGAGCGTTGAACCACTTGAGTAAAATGTTTTTAATTTTTTATCGTCACCATATAAAAAAATACTGTATCATTTATTGATACAATTTTTTTTTAAATGTTTGAAAATAAAAGAAAGTTGATATTTTGCATTTTTCAAAAGATGGTGCAACTCTCATCCCTTTACCCTATATAGTTATGAAACATTTGCAATATAGGAGATTAAAAAGATGGCGTTACGGACATAAAAATTAGTACGCATCCTTTAGATTTCCATACGGTATAGTTGCTTCTTTCAAAGCGCACACAAACAGGGTCAGCTGGAACTTGCAAGTAACTACTGTTCACTGAAAAATCAATTTATAAACTTACAATTTTATGTGGTAGCTCTCTGTACGCACTAATGGAACCGGTTTTTTTGCGTTTACTTTCGTATGAATGAAGTGCATAACGTTAATAAATTAAGTTGCATTGGTTCAACCTTTTGTTTACTCTGTGGTAATATTACGTGATGTTTTGCAGAAACGTTATTTATTGACTTTACGAAATTAAATTGAATGTAACCGTAAGTTGAAATGGCTTCTGCAAAGCATTTTCATTGAACCAAAATGTTAACAAGATTATTTTTTCTGTTTATAAACTAATTTGAATATCAAAAGTAAGTTGTTCGTATTTACTTTTAAAAATTTTAATAACAATTCAAAATCTTTCAAGTTTTAGCGATGGGATCACGGAATAGTCTGCATAAAGTATGTAGTGCGATCTTATAACAAAGACTATAAAGTGTAAAAGGGTATTTCAAAGAAAATGCTCAAAACTTGTAATTATGATTGCCGAACTTCAAACAGTAATATCTTTTTAATTTTTGAGATGGATTAATTCCCAGAACACCATCAATTTCAGAACTCAATTTTCCAACGAAAAAAAATGTTCAGATCGCATTTTTTTAAGTGTATTTTCCCAAAATATATGAATACTAGTGTCAAAAATTCCAAAAATACCATCAAATACCCAAACGTGAAATAGTGTAAATACATTGGGGCGTTAATCTTTCTCGCTTTCTCGTATGGATGGAGAGGTGTAGAGTGTGTGTGCAGTATGTGAACACTACATACGATCGTGAAATGAAGATTGCAATAAAGTAACCAAAAATATTTATTCGCGGATTAGTTTTAAATTGTGATGTTTGTGTTCACATAACAGTTATCTGCTCAAATTTATTCTGTTTGGTGGTATAGTAACAGAAAATTTTGGTTGCTTTACATTTACTATCCGCAATGGACAAGGCAGAAAAGCACAGAAATTTTTTCCACAATTTCATTTCCTCGTAGACACTTTTCGTCGTTTTGCAAGAAAACAGTTTTTGCCACGGGCACTGTACAGAAAACCCGTGTAGCTGAATGTTCAATTGAACCAAAAAAGGGGTAAGCGTAAACGAGCTTCGTTGATCTAAATTTGGAAGTATTAGTGGTACAGTGAAATAATAATTCTGTGGTTACTGTAGTGACAAATGGTTCTACGGTACTTCCAGTGGGACAAGCAAAACGATATAACAGAAATGAACGTAAAGATGAAGCAGTTCCACAACCAAACGTTTGCAAAGGCCACCAAATACCTATCTGCGTAAAAAATATAAAATGCTTCTGCATCCAGATTGTTTCGAAAGATTATTTGAAAGTATAATTTTTGTTGTTTTATAATATATTTTGTGGAAATGTTTATTTTTATTTTTACTAATGAAATCGTTATTTGACAAAGGTGCGCACAAGCACCCTCAGTTTTCTTAGAAGTTTTCAATAAAGCATCAAAACCGTCTTAAATTTAAGTAATATTGACAAAAAAATAAAAAATTGATAGTGTTCATTAGTGATTCTAATTCTATTTCTGAATCTTAACTAACCCAGACGACTATACTATTACTATGTATACTATACTATTTTTTTACTTCTTCAGAATATACTGCAAAAGCAGTAAAGTAAACTTTGGTCTTATCCATCTCAAACCTTGATACCACTATTGATACGTAACCAAGTAATAATAGAATTCCGACAGTTTGTTTACTAATTTATTGAATTAGAACTCAAATAAATTATGAAATATTACAATAATCAAGCGACTTTCAACTTCAGCATTTTGTTTATGGCAGTTTTCAATCTTCATTCGTTTGACGGTTTGTAATGATTTGATAACTTCGAAATCTGCCAAGAACAATAATAAAATATAAATTGACCTTTCCATCACAAACAACAATTAATTTCTTGAATTAATTAATTTTTAAAAAAATAAGGATCAATAAATAAAATCTATAGACATTTTTTCGGAAAAAAGCATTAAAGCAGTGTTTCTGTTCTGAAGGGTCAAGATTAAAAAAGGCCGAGCTATGCACGAGTAATTGCTGTGTCAACTTCAACTGTAATTTCTAATATTCACTCATTATTATCATGAAAACATTGTGTAATTAACGATCGGTTTTATGTTTGTTTTAAACTGGCAGTCGTAAAGCATGTTCATCAGTAGTTCTCCGTAATATCAACACAAATATTTATTTGGAAGTTTGTTGGATGTAAATAAGTAAACAAATTCAAATAATTGGGAATCAAAATAAAAAGTAAATTCAAAATATGGTCAGTGTTTTAAGTCCTTGAAATGATGTAAATAAGTTAAAAACAAACAATTCTCAATAAAAATAAAATATTCAACTTAGACACATTTAAACGGCCATGAATAAAACATAACTCAAAATTAATTCAAACTCAATTAGTTAATAGTGTCACGCTTGCATTAAGTTATTAATTACGTATCGTAACGAACGCACTTGCAGTTATGAAAATGTACATTCAGTTATACCAACAAATTAAGCAATTATGACCAGATGTATATAAATCGAAACAATTTCTAGAATAATGTTATATTTCAGTTAAGACTTGTGCCAAAATTTATTTTATGAGCCACATTTTGGCAATAACGATTCGTTTTGTAGTCATCAAAAAATTCCATCATGTGACTGTAATTAATTTTTTTACAAATGTTTAATGATAAATACAAACGTTAAAATTTATAATACATAAAGCAGTAGAATTTTTTATTAACGCATTACGTTACAGCTGATTATAATGTATTTAAAACAAGTATATTTTCCAAGAAAATATTATTCTGGCACCTGTTTCAATATCACTGTAAGAATTAACTTGAAAAATAAATATTTACTTTTTATCTCTGTTGTTAATTGTTCTAATTTTAAATAAGATTTTGCTAAAAATGTCACCTTGTGTTTTAATCAATCTTTTATATTATGTTCATAATTCATTTATGTTAGAGTGGTAGGTAGCATTATGAGATGGAGTTTTGAGTGAGTGTGCGCACGGACCGATTTGAATTAATTTAGTTCATATCTTGATTATATTATATTGCGTTTGCGCAGTTTTTCGCCCACGCAAAACTCCATCTCATAATCCGATTACTATAAATACATTAGCTTCTTAAAGTTACGTTTAATAAATAAGAATTGTTTTATTCCATAAAGATAAATAAAAAAGTTGCAATTAACCTCGACAGTCAATATGAATTAGAGCAAAAAATATTATTGTATCGCTTAGGAAAAATACCACAAATTTTGAATTTTCATTTGACTTTTGTGTCAGCACAAATAAAGAACGTTGATTCTAAAATAGCGCTGTCTGAGACGCTCGATCCACAAACTGAACTCACCCGTTCAACAGGTAGCTGTTTGCTTAATTAGATTCTCAGTGAGATTACTGTATGCGACCAAACAGAACTGCATGTACACTATAAACGCTTCGTATGGCGACGGTTATCACCCGCGAACTGACTGACGGTAGATTCTGAGCAGTGAATATAATTGCACCCACAGCGATCTCGCAAATAGCCAGAGACGCATTCAGGAGGATGCTCCACGCCTGTTTTTTTAAGTAGAATATTTTTATGTTTGAAAATTTAAATTTTGCACAATGATATTAATTGATGCAAATATTAAAACATTATAATATTTAGGGCAAGCACATCTAGGAATATTTATAATATACTTACAAGTGATATGAATAATTTGAATTTCAATTCGTAAGATTTTAATTCAAAAAACATAAAGCGCGGAAGTACTTGAATAATATCTGGTTAGTACAGGATTTTATCGAATTATTTAGGTTAAGCGTTTTTGTTTCGCGCTACTTATAAATAAATGCAGCCCTGTAGCTACCAGTTTAATTTGGTTATTTAAATTTTCAATTGTATAGATCCCGGAACAAATTTTCGAAGTAGTAGTTTCAGCTTTAGTAATCAGTAATATTAATAAATATTTGCAACTTATGTACAATTTCGACTACAATAATGAAAAAATTACTTCCCGTCACTTTCATCCTAAACCGATTAATAAAAAAACAACACAAATCTTGTAAAATTTTAACATTATACAGAATACAAATGTCATAATATTATGTACCTTACATCATACAGTAACCTTGACAGAACTGATCATTTCAAAACACGGTTTAATATGCACTAATTAATTATAATGATTTCTGTTACAATTTCATGAAAATCATTTAATTATAAAGTTAAAATAAGGAAACATTTTCATTTCATGGAATATGTAGTTCTTACTAGAGTTAGATCTGCATGGATACAATTTGTCGTTCAAAAAGTTTTAATAATATGAAGGTGTATAATGAATATGTGCATATTTTCATTTTTTTATAATATCGCATATACGCTATTATAGTTGCACAAAAAAAGTTTATTTTATTCACAACATTTCCGTCTTTATGTTACATTATCATGGTGTACGAAGTTCGTAGTGTCTTTTTTTTTAATTTAAACCTTTATTTTTTTAACTAAAAGTACATAAACGTATTGGTTGCATTATTTACGATTGACTCTCAACATTTTGGCAATCTGGTAGCTTGGATGTGGAAAAGTTTTTAAGCCAATTTTGATGAGCAGTGTGTTGCTAAAAGAGAAGAGGAAAAGGTCAAAATCTGATGCAGTAAAAATAGCCGAGGAATACCGTCGTTTCTTTGTAATTCCGGCCTCAAGGCACTCAGTAGTCGATGGTTACATTCTTTACCGACAATTCATAATAGATATGGCGCTTTATAGCTGAGAAGTGCTACAGAAATGAGAATATCACTACCAGTAAACATCGACCTACACCACTATTCTTCAAACCATCGCTTTAGAACGTTGTGCATTCTGATTAATCAGAATGAATTTCGTGGAAATTTTTTTAGTTTTTTTTAGAATATCTGCAAATTTTAGTTAAACACTAAAATTAAATGTTAGCTTGTAGTAGGACCGGAAATTGAAATGGATGTCAATGCTTTGCAAATTGCAAAAATTTTAAAGCCCAGTATTCCGGAGTGTGACAAACTCCACGGCAACATAATCCCCTTCTGCAATAAGGAACCAACTGACAATTTGGATAAAATGAGTTATTTGATTCCTTAGAATCAAAAAATACATTTCGTAGGTTTGCAATACATATTCAAGCTAAAATAGAGATAACAGTTGAAAAACAACGTACGTTTTTGGACCTATTCTTATTGCTTTTTTCCCTATCTTGCATATTTACAAAGTTCTATAGGAAAATATTCAAAAAAATGTGTGCTTTTAGCGTTTTTTTTTCACTTTCCGATCCGGAGGAAGCCTGTATTTTCATTATATATATTATATATTTATTGAACGTTTTCCATCATTATTATGCATGGCTTATTAAGGATGCTTCATCATTTTAAATTATAAAAGAAACAATATAACATAAATAGGTACATAAACTTAATAAATAACCATTTTTTTTAAAAATTAACATAACTTAAAATTAAAACTAAATTAACATAACTATAAGAACATTTTATATTTTTTATTTCATAATATCGTGACAAAAAATTTGAGAGGCTTCAAAATTATCGCTATTCATTAATTTATAATAAATCCCATAAAGTTTAATTTATTTTGGGGTTCATTATATTTAACACAATTGTTGATCCTATGATGAATGTCATCAGTTACACTACAAATTTCACAAAGTTGTTTTTATTTTAAATCGAGAGGTATGAATTTAATTTCCCATGACCCGTTATGAATTGTGTTATGGAAAAAGCTGGTTGAAATGTAGTACGCATTTTGTGTTCTGTGATTAACTGTAGGAAAGAATAATTTTGTGGTAGATGCTTTGTTTGTGTTTATCCAAATCGTGTTTTGAATTTGTTGGTTTGTTGAGTATATGTTTTTTAGTTGTTTAATCGTTCCAAAATAATTTAATATGATTGTAAATGAATGATTATTGTATCGTTTAATGTGAAGTACCTATTATGTATGTTAAAATTTCATTTAGTAGGTATAATTCAATTTGAGTGTTTGTACATAAGTAATGTATTTTATATCGTTTTTTATATTTTATCGTGTTGTTGTAGTACAGTGCGAATAAATGATGAATAAATTGTCTTGGTAAACGATTTATAAAAAATGTAATCCATTGTAATTTCTAATGAAGTTATTATTGTGTTTGTAAAATCATTTATTGCGTAGTAATTTATATCTTTTTCTATTTGATTTATGTTTACTTTCATTATATCCAAGTAAGGTTGTACCAGAAATTTGTTCGTATTTTTTTTATGGACTGTATGGCTGCTATTTCCTTTATTCTAATCTGTATTGGCTTAATACCAGCAATAACGTTCAATGCATTACTTGATACTGTTCTATATGATTTAGTAATCCTTTTACAATTATTTTTTTTGAATGGTTTCAAAAATGTTAAAATTATATTTAGTATTTATAGCGAATCCCACTAATAACGAATCTACGAATCCATACGCTACAGGCATATCTGTCACGTTTCGGGTTTAATTCTCCTGGCCTATATTACAGTGTCAAAGTAACAGGAACAAAAATAACAGTTCCATTGACATTTCAATAAAATGGAGAAAGAAAAGTATCCTGATATTATATTATTATATTCTATTATTGTTATTATTATATTTTTGAACAAAGTAGATACACTAATACACCCGGTTTGCGTTGTCCCGGTTTACGTTAAATCGCTGTAACGCTTTTTTAAATCAACTACCGCGCAGGCGCACTGTATCGCTCTTGTGCTCTTAATGCAATTTAATTTAATTTTTTAAATATTTTTACATAATACAAAATTAAAACAGCTTTCAATCTTATGGTATTTGTATTCTTTTTTTATTTAAAATACTTCATATCGACGTGCGAATCTAATAACATCGTAACTGGATTTTCAAGCAAATTTAGTTTCAATAATTATCCTATGTAAAAACAGTCTCTTTTTAAAAATAAAAACGGTTTTTTGGTTTAAATAAAAACTTAGTTTATTATAGAACAAAACTATAACATCGTATGATAAAAAGTTATACAGAATTACAAAAGTGAGAAACTTATTTTGTCTCTCCTCTAAAGTAGTGAATTTTGAGATACGATGTTATTAGATTCGCACGTCGATATGACAATTCAAAAACGTAATTGACCCCGTTTTACGTTTGATTCGCTCAACATTTTTTTTGCCACGCATTAATCGCATAAACCGGGGTATTACTGTACACTGTATATCCATGAATTTATAAATAATGCAAAATATGTTTCTACGCTTTAATTGTTTTGGTGGGGTTAGCACAAGAGTAAATAAAAATTAATATAAAAATTTCGGTTCCATCAATTAAAACGGCAGTTGAATTAATTAAATAGATGCGTACACCAGAAGCTACTAGTATAATTTAGTTGAATTCAACAAAACTTTTTTATCTGGCAAACCGGTACTTACGAGTATTTTTATTAATTCGTAACGATGTCACGGACGCAGTGCTTTTCATAGGATCAACAATTCAATAACAGAAACATATAGAAACAAAAAAGTGCAGCAAACATTGACCTTGTAATATTAGTTATCATCTGACACGTGTATACTACTGTTCATTTCTATGCGTTCCATTCATGTTTGTACAATTTATAGAGATAATTCAAATAAGCCCCCGGCATCGAACTTGTTTTTTACATTCACAAAAATAGTTTTTGGCATACAATGTGTTCACAACAAGAAATTAAAAGTAGCGGTGTTGGGGTTAAAAAACCGCCGATATAAACAAAAGCCTAGGAAAAACACAAAACTCTATCTTAATAATAAATAATTAAATAACATTTTTATTAATATTGGAGCGACCCTCTATAAATGCTTTTATAAAAACAGTGTTGCAGTTAAACGTGTTTAGACCGCTGCATCCGTTTCCTAGCGAAACAATTTATTGTCGAGTGTAGGATGTATGTATAAGGAAATGTTTTCAATTTTTCTCTTAATTGTTTTAATTTATCTTCCCACGTTTTTTGTTAGCGCATTCCTTGTGCATTTACTATATTTATATTACATATTTAATATTAATAAAAAGATTTTATAACAAAGTTAGTTTTTATAGTTTAAAGATGTAAACGAAACCTGCCATTGTAGTTTAAATATAATTAATGTATTATAACTATATCGCCGATGATTTTATAACATAATTTTCAATTAGCTTTAACTTCTGTTTGCGATAGTTAGCGTTTAGTCACGATCGTAGGGCCGTCAAATTTAAATTGCTACTAAATTAATTAATTATGTTAATTGCCAGTAATAAGAAAGCGAGACATTGTTGTTATTTTTGATACGTTTAAATTGGTTGAGAAATTTCACAATGTCATAATTCTGTTAACGTAAATTAAGACTTTTGTTTATCTATTTCCACGATAATAAAATACTT
Organism: Dascillus cervinus; assembly: GCA_949768715.1. Taxonomy (NCBI): domain Eukaryota; kingdom Metazoa; phylum Arthropoda; class Insecta; order Coleoptera; family Dascillidae; genus Dascillus; species Dascillus cervinus. Next base: position 16,574,801 of record OX458318.1, on the reverse strand, counting down.
TGACCAGTAACCTTGTGCAAGACCCATTTTTAAATTGTATACCAAATAAACATTTTGTGATTTTAATCATAATGCTAACGTAAAATATTTGCATATGGGGCATTTCACATAAAGCGGGCGCCCAAAAATCTTACGTTTTCCGGGTGTTTTCACTTAGGTATGTTGGATCCCTACGAGTACTTAGATAACCGTAAAATTATCTTCAGACGATCATACACGCAAACTACTCGTATTCCAACAGTTCACCAGTTAAGAAAGTAGAAAGTATAGTCCGCTCGGATTCATTCCTTCCCCGTTCGAAATCCCTCTAACTGCCATTTCAATTTACAAATATTTTACCACTATTTCTGTATTGCATCAATAAAAGTTAAAATGATTAATAGTTTAAATAGTTTTGAACATAAACTCTTTGAAAGAACAATAATAAAGAAAGACATATTTTACGAGATATTCAAATAATGCCCCGTTTTTTTATAGGCAATATCCAGTGGCGGCTCGTGGTACAATGAAACAGGGTCGTGTTTTTATTTAAACTTACCTATTCTTTGTAGATCAGACCGATCTTGTGGTCTTTCTTAGTGGCAAATTCATCAATGACCTTTTCATTAAAATTTTTAATTTCGGACATAAATTTCTTTTCAATAGAAAGCATAGACAAGGCTGTTAAACGGTCTTCGGTGTATTCCGGAGAAAAGTCTTTTATACAGTTTATAATTTTTGATAGAACGTATCTATTTTTTGTCACATTATCATTATGATGCTGTATGTGTTTCCAATATGCCGAATTTAATTGATTGTGAGATTGGATGTTGATTGTTCCTAATATTGCTAACTCCATTGAATTGTGAAGATGACTGTAACGTTAATTTTGTGCGACAAAGACTGTTTCGGCGAAATGTAGGTATTCTGCATTTGGCGGTTTAATTTTAAACACATTTCGTCTGGGAGTTCCATCTACGGAGACTGGGAGGTATCAAACGAAGGGGACATGATGGCTGAAAACGGAAATGTATCGGACAGGCAGTCGTTACTCAAGCGTTGAGAGAAGTGGTTGTGCGCGTATTTGTGGAATCACTGGAGACCGCCTGATTTGGGCTTTAAATTAGAAACAGGGGTCATCCGTCGACCGAGTGTCAGATTTTACCAACAAATACTCGTTGAGTGCATTTTTTGGAAGCACCCGGCTGGGAGCCGGATTTAGAATACCGACTAATCTTCTCTCATCACATAAGCCGATCAACACCGGAAGGCTTGTTGTCTTTTCCCGGAAGGCTTGTTGTCTTTTCCCGGAAGGCTTGTTGTCTTTTCCCGGAAGGCTTGTTGTCTTTTCCCGGAAGGTTTGTCTTTTTCCGGAAGGTTTGTCTTTTCCCGGAAGGCTTGGTTTTCCCGGAAGGCTTTTCTTTTCTTTGACGACTACATCGCTAGGCTATTTTCTGAGACGACTACTGATGTGACGGTTCCTTCGTCTATCCATCGTCGGAATTATCAACTGACGGTAAAGGATCGAGTTTGGCATTGGCGAGAGGGTTCAGCGCAGACGTACACACAGGACGCTCGGGAAGGGTTCCCATAGTAATCGCGGTGAGGTCCTGCTACAGGCGACTCGCATTCGTTGAAGGTGCAGGGACTGAAGCGTGTGTCGTCGGATCCGAAGACAGCTCATCGGCTCAACATCGTGACACTGGTAGCCGCCGGAGCGGAAGGATTCATTCGCTGAAGGCATAGGACAGATGAGTGTTAATTGAACTTATGTATTGATATCTGGTCTGTTTTTCTCACGGGTTGTTATACCGCGTCTGTACTCTCAGCGAGATTACATGTTCGTCGATCGTTTGTTATAAAAAACTTCATCCAGGATACACCTTCAGTATATCCTGGATTAATTTGTATTTTTCTCCGACATTATCAGTCATTCGATTTTGCCGGGTCGAGCGCGTTCAGTAACTAGCGGCATAAAGGGGCGATCACTTAAGAGTCGGGACGTGGCCACGCTTTCGCGAATCTTTTACCTTCCCCGCCTGCTGACGGTATTGGGCCCGACTCTTTGGAATTGTATTGTGGATATCTTACTTGCGGAGCGTCTTCCCGATGGCTGTGATGTTATTGCATATGCAGACGACCTCACCTTTGTTGTGACGTCTGATACCAGAGCTGGTCTGCGGCTCCGCTCTAAGCAGTGTCTGGACATTCTGCAATGCTGGGCTGAGTCTCAAAAGTTGACTATTTCGACTGCTAAATCTACATTCATGGTTAACCGCTCTCCACCGCGTGTTCATCATCGTGACCTGGTTCTAATGATTGGTAACTCTCGGATCCGGCAATCTATGTGCGTAAAGTACCTGGGCGTTATGGTTGATCGTGGCTTAACTTTCGAAATACATGCTGGATATCTTCAAAGGAAAATTCGGGTGTTTATTGGCGCTCTGAAACGTAAGTGCAGAACCTCGTGGGATCTGGACGTCTCTGCTTCCCTCCACACTATCTATCGATGTGCCATTATACCGATTGCCAGTCATGGTGCTGAGATGTGGCAGCACAGACTTCGGATGGTGAAGTTACGGCGAAAGATTGATTCCATCTACGGACTTTGCTGTAGAGCTATATGTAAAGGCTACAGCTCCCTATCCAATGATGCTGCGGGTGTCTTGGCCGGGATTCCTCCGTTGGACCTGGAGATCCAAAAGAGGACTTGTCTCCGAAGTCTTTGCAGATTTGGATCTGCTCCGTTTGAGGACGATGTCCTTCTTAGCGTCGACTTCCCTAGCTGCGCTCATGCTAGTGAATATTTAACGTTACGGATTCAAGACCGGTGGCAGGAGCGATGGGATGTCTCTACCAAGGGGCGGATTACCCAGCGCTTCCTTCCACTGGTACCAAATGCTGCTCGTTACCTATCCTTTATTACAACACAGCTACTCTCCGGTCATGTTAACTTTGCCGTCCACCTTCACAGAATTGGAAAATGGGAGCACCCGAATTGCTCTGTGTGTCCTACGGAAGTGGACGACCCAGCCCATCGCCTTTTTACATGCCCTCTTTTCAATGAAGCCCGAATTGATCTGCAGGTTGTACTCCAACCTTGGCCCCCGCCAGCGGAACGCCTGTTCCTGGTGGACCCGGCCTTACTTCGACCATTTACGGTGGCCATTGAATGACTTGCCGGCCACTTGCGACATTGCCTACTACCTGGAAGCGCTGATGGTACCACTTTAAAGATGACTTGACCTGCAACACACTCATTGCACCTTTAAGAAGCCCCGGTGCCATCATACTACTACTCTCCTACCCAGAGGACTGCCCTTTCCGTTTTTTGATGGGCAACCCAGCCATAATTTATTATAATACTTTTTACTAGCTTTACATCTATATATTTAAGTTTCTTCTCATTTTTGTAATCCTTATTATCTGTCTTTGAGCGTCCAATTTGATGCCACAATTTTTGCAAATACATGCGCCGCTTGGCGCCTTTTGTTGTTGTTGTTGTTGTTGACGTAAACAACGCTGCATAACGTTTACACTTGCGTGACGGTTGGGTCGTCTAACCGGCACTTGCGCGCGACTTCCAGATAAGCCGTTGAGGCTTGTTCACAATCGGGAATTAACCGAACGGCTGATAGAACGAATCGTGAGGAGATTTCGAATTGGACCCATAGTGGTCATTTTTAATACGTTGTATTAGTTTCATACGACACGGATCGGTGGTTTCAGGAATTGATCCAGTTCACTTAAACTTATTGTTTAATCTTGAATTTAGATCTTTTAGCTAACATTCTAGATCATTTAATTTAATTATATAACTAGTTTAGTTCGTTTTCTTGTAAATATTATTTGTTTTGGAAGTGTCTTTAAGTTGCCTGTTACAACGTTTCTTTTGTACATATTTAAGTTGTCCCTTACAATATATATTGTTTCTTGCCGTTGTCCGAGTGGTTATTAATCACCAGAGAACCTCTGTCTCTGGGTAGTGTGCCTTGGTGATAGATTCCCTCTCCCCTTCAAGCTTAGGGGAGACTCGACCGAAACCCAGGATCCGAACAGGTTATTTTAAGCTTGTGGCGCCCGTTCAACATCAAAATAAGCGAACCCAGCCTTTTACATCCACTGGGCTGGCCGACCGGCTACTTGTTTCGGGCTCTACTGGTCGTGGGGAGAATTAAGGGTGTGACATGACTTTTGGAGTTTTCATGCTTTTCATTTTTTCACTCAAGTGCACTAAATCAGTCACTCCTACCTGTGTCCATGCTTTATCTCCACCAAAAAGCAAACATGGAAAGCAAAAAAGAGCATTTCTCTTGTTGCAGCCACAAGTCCAGTTATTCCCTGCATGAATTTTTTTATTGAACTGACGTTTATATGGTTTTCCACGACTAATACCGCTTGTTTCAATAATAATGTCTGCGTCTCATAAAAGATCCACGAACTCTTTACAAGCAGCATGTATTCTCTCTTCTAATTCCTCCAAATTTTGAAATGGAGTTTCGTATACTTTATTTTTTACAGTTTCCCATGGGAAAAAATCCAAGGGAGTGAGATCCGAACTACGCGGTGGCCATGAATTAACGCTGCCCCGCCCTATCCACTTCTTTCCAAATCTGTTGTCCAAATACGCTCAGGGTAACGATACCTGTGTAAACTGGCTGCAACAACTGCATTTTTGTGACACTCGCCGTAGATTATGATCATATCCACTCCTTCATCGTTTGAATACATTTTACAAATTTAAATTGTCGTTTTGACAGTTATTTTTATCAGGGGTTTCCAAAAACATGGCATTTAAATATATGTTTTTTGTATTTAACATGTCGTGATTTTTGAATATTGGGTTGCGTGCAATGGGTGTAGACCTTGGAAAGTTACGTAAAACACCCAGTATATGGCGTAGGAAATTGACTAGTAGTTTAACAGAAGAACGTGTTTTAACGACCATTAATATGAACTCAGCGTTGTCAGCCATTTTGAGCTTCATATCGGTTGCAAAACCAGTAATTTTTTGGTTTCGTCTGTAGCCCTCAGCAAGAGGGGGTTGTAAAAAATTAAGAAATAATGTGTAATTAAAAAAAAGTTTATTTATTACTTTAAAAAAAAAACGATCAAGAGCGAGTCAGGCTCGCATAATTATCGTTTCGTACTAAAACAACAAAAAGGAGTCGATAGGACAAATTAAACTTTTTTATGTTTACCGAGTGTCCAAAACCACCCGTACACCCCTTTTAAAATCTAGAATATTGAGGAAAATTAAAAATGTTTCCAATCGAATGGGTACGGTCGATATACAGTAGAACCTCGATTAACCGTCACTCTCTGTTATCCGTCAGCGTCAAAAAAAAAAAAAAAACGTGAACGCGACGAGCGTGGTCAAAGCGATGCGATGTCTTTATACCATCCTCAGGGTGGTCAGTCTTTCGTTTGAATGGCAGTTTCCTATTGTAACCTATTTTGGTAAGTATAAATGTGTCGGATGCACTTGCACGCGTTTTCAATTACATCTCGTCAGAAACCAGCATTGAAATTTCATTACTGTACACGTTTATTGCAAAATTTCTGTTAACCGTCTATTCGCTTAACCGTCACAGTCGCGGTCCCGACGGTGACGGTTAATCGAGGTTCTACTGTACTACTAATTGTAAGTGACCTTGAATTTTCAATTTTCCTCAATATTCTAGATTTTAAAAGGGGTGTACGGGTGGTTTTGGACATCCGGTATTTAAATCTTATCCAAATTTGCTTGTAGTAACTAATAAGGATCGATAATATATAGGTTAAAAGGCCATCATAAATTTCTACTTATTTCTATTAAAAATACTTTTTTTCCCGCAACTATTGCATTGTCGAAAAAACCTGCAGTTTTTCTGTAATTTATGGCTTAATATTTACTAACCCGATTAAATCAAATTTTTAACTATAGAAACCTTTTTTTTTTTTTTTAAAGAGGAGGTAACCTGTGTGACTACTAACTTCCTCCCCCATACGTCTTCCTCACCACGGGAACCACATTAACATTACGTCAAGTATTACTTCGAGATGAGTGACTGTTTAGTTCCATTTACATCTTATCATTAGATCACATCTTTTGGTAAGCTTTCACTCACACTTTTTCACCTTTCGTTTTCTTTCCCTTTTACCTATCATTCTCACTCTCTATCACTCTCTCCCTCTATCATCAAAAATTGCCTCTTATTAGTTTGCTTTCACTCACACTTTTACTCATTTCATCTTCTTCCTCTTTTACCTATCATTCACACTCTCTATCACTCTCTCCCTCTTTGATCATCTTAGATTGAATTGTGAAGAAGGCATCCCTTGACTCCCCTTGGTAATGGACCCTCTGGCTGTCAAGTCTTCACATGAACTTGCATCTTTAATTGTGATGTTCGTTACAACCTAAATGACTCAATAAGATTGGTTAAATATGATTCAAAAATAATTAAAGGAAATAAATAAATAATTAAAAATTTTAAACCTAGGAGGCTTAGAATTTTTACTATCAAAATCAAAGTAGTATATTGAATAATCTTTTTTGTTTTTTTTTTGACGTTTCTAAAAAATTTTACATTTTTCGCCGTAACTTTACAAATAAACCGATGGAATCCGTCTCGCGACTTTACAAAAATTAAATGAAACTTATTTGCTCCTAATAATTACTATAAACGCTTCACGAGCAAAAAATTACAAAAATCTTCAATTGGTAAATTTTGACGTCTCTAAAAAATTTCAAACAGATTGAAAAAAGAAAAAATTATTCAAAATACCTCATATACATTCATTCTCTCAATCACACAACCTTTAACCTTCAATCTTCGTCAGAATCTGATATCACATCATCTCTGACGAGGAGTTCCTCCCTACGAAATTCCTCTTGCTGTTTTCCACGCATAATGTCCCGCATCATGTTGGTTACAGTTTTCCAAGATTCCTCGGAATCCAATAATAACTCAGAAATATTATTCTGGTCTACATTACAACCCATTTTAATCCTAGCATCTCTTCGGATGCTTTCCCATTCGTCACAAATGAATATGGTATGTTCTGGCGTGTCTACCTGCTGGCAAAACCAGCAAGTATCGACATCCGCCTTTTTTATCCAATTGAGATATTTTCCGAAAATTCCGTGGATTGTGTTAAAAAATAATCCATTTCTACCCACTTACAATTGAACCATTTTCTAATATCTTTAACGAAAATTTTTGCCCAACCTAAATAATCGTCCCATTGTTCTTGCCAAGCTATCATTAAGGATTCGTTTGCCAAAGAGGTATGATCTTTGCCCCTTAAATAAATTTCCGATCTTACGTTCGCTTTCATCCACAAAGGAGGCATTCTGGCAAGCACCTGCACTGCCCTCGTGGATATTGTTCTATATGCGGATGTTATTCTAATGGCTAACCTCCTGTTGACCCTATCGAGCATGTTTTTATAACGCTCGAATCTTAGGGCCTTTATCCAGGCAGGGGCGCCGTACAAAATCACGGAAATTACCACCGAGGACAGTACTCTGCGTTTGCCAGCTTTCGGACCTCTGATGTTCGGCATTAACCTTGAAAGCGTTGCGGCTAATTTCATTCCCTTTAAACATACCTCTTTAACGTGCGTCGTTAATTTTACATCTTTGTCTAACCAGACACCCATATATTTAATAGCATCCGAGCTATCTAACCTAAAGCCGTCGATATCGATCGATAAGCTTTTAATTTTCCTTCTCCCTGCCAAAAGTACCATTTCTGTTTTTTGCAGGGCGATCTTGATCCCCATGTCATCCAGCTTGCGTTTAACTCTACCGAAGGCGTATTGTGCTTCCTCTCGTAGCGCATCTTCAGATTTAGCCTCTACAACTATCGCTAAATCGTCTGCGTACGCCACGAGTGTCACATCTTTTCCCAAATCGAGCTCTAATATCTCGTTATAAAATATGTTCCAAAGGGTTGGACCAAGAACCGAACCCTGTGGAACACCGCTGGTTACATTAATCCGTTCTCCGTGAGAAGTAACGATTCAACGATCTGATAAGTACGAATGTATCATCTTTATTATGTGAACCGAGATATTAGCTCTCTCTAATACCGAAATAATTCCTGTCCACGGTGCCGAGTTAAACGCATTCTGTATGTCAACAGTTATCATCGCACAGAAACCGCGATTACTATACGCCAATCGATTAATTCGATTTGGCACTTCGAGAATTTTACTGACTGCATCTATCGTAGATCGCCCTGCCCTAAATCCAAATTGATTATCATTCAAAACACTTTTATCCTCTAATTCCCTCTCTAACAGACCCTTAATGACACCTTCGAACAATTTACCCGCGACATCGAGCAGACATATCGGTCTGTATGTGATTAAATCTCCTTTCCGCGGTTTCTCTATCAATACTAGGAAAGCAGTTTTCCAGATGTTTGGAAAATCACCTGCTTTCCAACATTTATCCAGTACCCTGGCTATGACCTCGGGGTACTTTAGAGACAAAGATTTAATCACCTCTGCAGGAATTCGATCGGGACCTGGAGCCTTACCCGCTCTGATCCGAGACGCAGCATCCAATACGTTCTTTGCCGTTAAAGTTTGAGCCTCTTCCGGAGGCATGTCAAGTATCGGCCACACACACATTAATAGGATGAGATGGAAACAACTTCGCCACCTGTACCCGGGTATCCTCTCTACCTATTTCAATGCGTGGACGAAGCTTGAGCTTGCTTGTTACAATTTTGTACCTGAGGCCCCATGGATCCTGATCTATTTCCTTGCAGAGTTGTTGCCAAGCTGCTCGTTTTGCTGATTTTATCGCCCACTTTAGGGATTTCTTCGCCCTTTTAAAATTTTCAAAATGAATTTGAGGATCTATATTATGATTACGATTAGCACGTGTCATTATGCGTCTCAATGCGAGGCATTGACGTCGCTTATCTGCGATATCGTCATTCCACCAAAACACTGGCGGACGCATATGACGCGATTGCTTACGTTTAACAAGATTACTATTACATAATCCTGTGATGTAATTAATTAAATCTTTAGGTGTATTAATATCTTCAGGTATCTGACCCTCAGATATTAAATGATTTAAACCTAGTGAAGTAACCTTCCATCCAGTAGGCAATAAAATCCCAATCGACCGGTTATTGTTATTCAATGTCTGTATGTCAAACGTAATCGTTATATGATCGCTCATATCGATTATGTCATCACAGACTCGCCAGTCAAATATCATTCCGGTGACAGCCACCGACGAAAGGGTGATATCTATTAAAGAGGAACCGTTCGCGTTAACAAAAGTAGGTGTATCACCGACGTTTATGACAGAAAGATCTAACGTATCCGTCCATTCCTCTAAAATATTCCCCCTTTCGTTGCTAACCGTCGAACCAAACATACCTGACTTGGCGTTTAAATCTCCCCCTATAATATAACGCGGGTTATTTATCCTTTGTATATGAGTAGAAAGATCAAATAAAAGTGTTCGAAAATCCTCGATACTCCCATTTGGAGAAAAATATACCGAATAAAAACTAAATTTATTAATTTCCGTCCACACAAATCCATGTCCAGAGAAATACCCCGTCACGGAACAATCCCTTCCTACTGTGATGAAACAATCTATGTTATCATCACAGAACGCATTGCCAACTCTCTTAGCATTGGGCTCTTGGCCCAACACTACGCTCACCTTCTCTTCACAAATCGTTTGTGAGAGAATGTCATGAGCTGCATGGCATCTATTAACATTTAATTGCATCACCCTCATTATCTGAGTTTCGGTGATGCCTCCTTATTGGCTTTGCATTTAAAGCTGCCTGATCTATGAGACTCTTTGCATGTCCAGCAATGAGTCTCATTCTGGCAATCCTTTAAATAATGCCCCTCTTCACCACAAAACTATAGAAACCTAGGAAAACAGGGGGGGACGTTCAGTTTTTGCACATATTTAGCTATATCATTAAGACCACAGAACTCAAAAGTGTAAAAAAAATATTTTTAGACTCGTTACAGTTAGGTCTTTCAAATGATACCCCGCACGATTTAGTTTAAACTTTTTTTATTGGTACCAAACTGGCTCCCATATTAATCTAAAAATAACTTTTTATCCAGTTATTAACGAGCGATATATGTGCTCGTGGTCAAGATCTATCACTATGCCAAATTTCCAGTATCTTCATTACTTAGTTTTCGAGAAAAACCTCTATGACAGACGGATAGACGGGCACGGTAGTGATCTTATAATGGTTCCGTTTTTTCCTTTTAAGGTACGGAACCCTAAAAACAAAAATAATAGATGGTACGTACAACTAAAAAAAAAGTCAAAGTTAACTAATAACCACTTTTATAATTGATCTAATAATTCAATATTGTTCATCGCCTACGTCAATGTTGAATGAAGTGACTTACCGACTACATATTGAAAATGTATAAACGCAGCGTGTTAGAATGGAAATGTTAACGCAATGTTAGTGTTCCATCTGAAACATTACACAATCACTTCGATGTTCATAATGATGTTAATAGTAATGGTGATGTTAGACTTCGATTTAAGAGCGATGGTAAGTCTTAATTATTTTTTTAATTTCACGTTAACATTAACATCACTTCTAATAACCTCCAATGAAAACAATTCTTTTATAATTTTCAATTGACATTACGGAAAAGATTGTCATAACAACATATGATTGTCAATCAGAATGTTTTAACTGAGCGGGTCATTTAAAATAAATTATTAACACCATTCTGAACGCATTATCGTTACCATCTCAAATATCATTAATATTATCATAAAAATTAACATCATTGTGAAAGGGCTATTAAACGTCAAGATTGATGGTAAACTAAAACAGTTCATCAGCAGGACCGACAACTTTACTAAACAAACGTCCAAAAAAATAAAATGCCAAAAATAAAAACTTAATAAAAAATCTTTAACAAAATACTGCAATGTTGAAAAAATGTCAGGTTTTGCTACCGTATTTCATCAGACGGACATATTGTCATGCCATTCAAACTAACAATTTCAGGTTTTGCAAAAGTACGGATTTTTAAATGTTAATTTTAAAATAATTTCAGCTGGTTTTAGACCTGCACGTATTCTAGATTTATAGTATTTTATGACGAGCAGAATTCAACAATTTCAATAAATTGATTTTTCATTTTTTTGTCAGATGCCCGGTTTTACAACTGATAAAATTATTTTCTTTTTTTTTGACTTCGACCACTTTCATAATATAAATATCATATCATTTGTATTATCGAGAATTTGCTGGGATCTCCACTACTGGTTAATAATATATTTTTTCTACGACAACATCGAAATATGTTATTTCACGAGCGTAAATTCAATCATAAACAACTACATTTTGTACAGAATTTCATTTCGCATCGGTTGCTAGGCAACAAATGCGAAATGAAATATTTCGTGTTCGGTTCACTGTTTTTGGTCACAAATATTAAGGCGGCCTAGAAAATCGAATGTCATCAGTTTGCTTCTGTCAACATTTTTGTACGTTGCAGATAATAATTTCGTAGTTATTTTCGATAACTCTTACAATTAATATGGAAAGTGATAGTGATAATGACTTGGAATTAACACCTCCAAACATAACTGAAGTTGCAAAGTTCACAACATTAAATTTATTACCGGAAACGTCTACGAAAATGTATCAACGCGCTTATAACCTCTTTTTGGAGTGGAAAGGAGATCAAAACGCAAAGTATGTTAAACGCGTTAGCAGAGGTTATCGTAGAAAAAGTGCAGTATGCAACGCGCACAAAATGGCAATTTTACACTCGTATGAATTGCTGCAGTACGAGTCTTCGACCCGTACTGCAATTCATACTCGTGCAAAATGAGCATCATTTTGTGCTTGTTGCATAATATACTATTTTAATATTGTACATTGCATGTTCAATTTCGTACTGGATAATAGGCGTGTCGCCTTAAGGCGCGTCCAGACTTAGTAATAAGTTATTGAAACCTTGTTTCCCTGTAACACTGAAAACTTTTTGACGTGTATAGGATTCCTCGTTGACCCAAGAAAGACAGAAAAAAGGTTATTCCGAATATTTTCGAGATTTCGCCGAAAAGCACCAATTTGTATACTTTTTCAACCAATTTTTGTTACCGGCCAGTTGTCGGTAAATATCAAACGAAATTTGAAACATCTGGAATACAACTGTCGCAGGTAGGTAGCTTCGAATGCATTTATTTATGTTCGGTAATAAAGTACTTAAAGCATGAAGCTTCTGGTAGAACTATATTTTGCATAATCGGTTGATACAAAAAAAAGTTAGTCAAAGTATCAATGGTAAATCAGGAAGACTTTTTTCTCACGGCTGCAGCATATGTAATTTTAAGTGGTGCACAGATAAAGGAAAAGAAAAGATTTTGGATTTGCCCATTGAAAAGGTATCGAAAGCGGTACAGTGGGCAGTGATATGATCAACGAATTAAAAGCCGACGACATTGTTCCGTTTGCAATTAACCCTTTGAGTGCCAAAATGATTTTTAGAGAATTAGCTAAAATTGCCAATTCCAAAAACAATAAACAATAAACAAGAATCGATAAGTATGAAAGAGAGATCGATCGTATTAGTTAGTGCGGAGCAAAAGCGCGACCGCGCTCTTGGCATTTTCGGCCAGTGTATTGAGAAGCGCGATTACGCTGCTTGGCACTCAAAGGGTTAATGATCAATTGAGGTGTGACGGAAATTTTAAAAATTTTGCCAGAATGCTAAGCGCCGGTTTTGAATTTTTAATCAACGAAGTGGGACATAAAATATGTAAAACGATTTCCCAACTAAACTGCCAAATATGTAGTTCCTAAAGACGCAGTTAAAAGCTTTTAAAATGAGAAATTTATAACCATCATAAAATTTGTCACAGCACAAAAGAATTAGAAAATTTGCGATATTCAAGGCTGGAGCCCTTCGCTCTGGGGACGATTTGCATGCCAATTGTGGTTGCTGGGGCCACTAACCTGCTTAAATAATGACAATTTTAAAATTTCCTGTTCTGTCGATTTTCAATTATCTTAAATTTTAGCCTTTTATAATGTTGAGCTTGTGTTTGTTTTTTAACCCTTTAAGGACGTATGTCGTCCATACGCGTCACACTAGAAAAGAAGCAATTTTCCCGAATTCCGCACATTGGCGGCACAAATCTAACTACATCGGAATAAATTCCGTCCCATGGGATCTGTAACCGAAAATAAATTCCGTTCTTGAAGGGTTAAAATGTTTAATTTGTCTGTCTAAATTGGTGTCTTCGGACGTATTTAATAAAATAACAATAAAGGAATTAACAATTACAATAAAATATTTTTGACCTTCTGGTAGTCTAATTAGGGACGGTTTATCGATTCTAAGTTTATAAGGTCAGTAAAATTTGCCAGTCGAATAATATCATTTTTATATAAAAATAATATTAATATAATATTTAACCAACACTTCGATTCGCTGTCTATAAAAAAAAGGTTATCATAAGGAAACCTACCATTTTGATCTTACAAATGTGATTAGAAACGTTTACAAAAGTGAACTTATTGTTAAACTAGTAAAGCTGTTGCGAGATGCACTAAAAGGATGGAAAAAAAAATTGGCAGTTATTGGGGACTGCCGACAGAAGTGAAGACTTAAAACTATGAAATAACAGTGGAATAATATTTTGATAAGGAAAATTTTAAGTATTTAGTTCATAATTTGTTATTATTGGCTCATGTAATTGTGGAACATAATTAATTTGAACTTGTGAAGGAATATCATTGTGAATTTCGTCATCATAATCTGAATGTGAGTTTGGAATGTATGGTTCATTCCGTGTTGATAGGTCCCCAGTACGAGTATGGGCCTCCAATTTGTAAATTATGAAAATTCTGACATTTAGAAACATGCTTTACAATTGCTTTTGAGGATTGATTTGTCGATAAATTAATCAAATTAGTGGCTCCGTGACGCGGTAACTGCGTGACGTAACTAGGTGCGAACTCGTAAGATTTACCCCATCCAAAAATCGTCTAACGCGCCTAAAGAAGTTTTCACTTCAAAAATAACTTGTTGCTCTTCGTCGAAATGTAAAATAACTTTGTTAATAACAATGTTTCCGACAAGTCTGGACGGGCCTTTATACTCAAAATGAACAGACATGGATTAGGCGTGTTTTAGAACGAAACCCCTCAAATGTGAGTACCTACATAATGTACGGATATTTTATATATATTGGAGCAGTGGAGTGGCCTACACTTAATTTTCTCCAAAAGCGTTACTGTTAATAATAGAGAAATTTAAAAAAAATGGCAAAAAGTTGTAGAAAATTCGACAACGAAATAAAACTTTATGAAACTTAATTGTTGGCGATGCAGATTTGTTATTAACGATGCTCATAAGCAAAATCGATGTAATTAAGTCTATTTTAGTTGTTCCATTTTTTACTTTTTATGAAAATAAACAAGTTAAAACATCATAATTCTTTAATTTTTTTTATTGTTCTCTATGGTTCAGGTATAAGTCGAAATATTATTTATGTAGTTAGGTACTATTAAATAAATCTTATAAACGCAGTAAGTAATCACTCAATAGGTACCTATACGTTTACTAGTAATAGACACAATACGATAATTCCGTCCTAAAATCAAATCATAAGTTTCGTTTTTATTTGACATCAAAAAATAGCAATTACAAAAATCTGTAAAACTGCTATTTCTAATTTGAAGCAGATTTTAATTGGAATTGTTTGCATCCAAATTACTGATAATTATAAATGGTAACGTTACGTTCACAAATCGCGAAAACATCATTAACATAAATAATTGCGAATTTGCCAATGAATTGTGCGCGGTCATAAACAATTTCGTAGAATAACTATGACGAAACAAGATTACAAACTACCAACCTTTTTATTACTAGCAACTCATAAAATTGCGATAATAGGTAGGTACGTTGTGCCAAAGTATAAGACTTGGTAGTATTAAAAAGACGTTATTTTTAATACACAAATGCAGTTATTTAATATAATTTACAATGATATACAACACTTAATCGAAGATTCCAGCGGGGCTAAAGGAATGATGCAGGGCAACACCAAGAGCGATCAAATGTTATCCAACTGTAAAACGCGGACCATGAATAATTGCGACCATGGAATAGTTGCTTTATCTTGCAATCTTATTTCCAAATTTTTATATGTAAAAAGTTGAAAGAACGACTGCTAGATAAAAATGTACGTGTTAACTATTCCGTGGCCGCAATTGCACATACACACCATACGTTAAATAAAAAATAAATACTGTACTCAAAACCCAAAAAAGTGTGGGTAGCAGAAATGTTATAAATTTGTTCATATTAAATTTCTTGCTAATTGTATTAAAAATAAAGAGACCTTGTGGGCAGCTCCATTTAAACGAACAAATTCTGGAACACTTGCCAAATTTTAGCAAATCTGTGACAACTAAGTGACCAAAATAGCTTTTTTCATTGTACCTTTGAATAATGCCCATAAATTATTTGCTGGCACACTTATCCTAAAAATTTTCACTTCTCGGAATGCTAACTATTAAAATTATACTAGGTACTTGGACTTGCAATAACTATGCAGGTAAATACATATTCTGTATTTAGACAATGAAAACTCTAAAATGTTATTAGTGTACGAGTGTTAATAACAAATAAGAAAATCCATATTTGATAAAAAAAATTATCTGAAAATTGATTCAGTTATTTTACTTATATCATTACTTGCCTTCATATAATTTTGCTTGTCTTTGTAACTTGTAAACAGTGGTCAATCTTCTAAGAAAGTTACAGGTTGTTCCAAAAACTAGCAAATGTGCACTTGACATTAAGCAAATGGAAACCTTAAATAACAGTTTATAACTAATGGATTTTGTTGTTTTATTAGTATACAGGTGCGCCAAGTTTTGCCTCCACGCCACTTTTTGGCGTTAAATATTTTAGGAACGAAAACGAAACTTATACAGCATATGTACAGAGTGCATATTATTTTTTTAAAGGAGCACATTACACAAAAAACTTTTTTTTTAAATTATTATTTAATGTTAAATTATTGTAGTCAGAACTATTAAAAACTATTTGGTAAAACTCAAATGTAAAAAAAAAATGTTTTAGAAGATATTAAGACATTTAGAATTTCTTGTGACGTCACTGAGCCGACCTCACCGAAACGCCTTATCTCTCACGTGCAAAAATTACTCGCTTCGCACAACGATCCATCTACCTAAAAATTATATTTTTAATGCTTAATTTATATGAGACTGTGTGAATGGTTTTGCCAATTTGTGAATGGTTTTTGACGATAAAAGAATCAGAATTGCAATACGGTGTTTAGTTTTTTTTTAAAATATTAAATAAGAACAGCGCCCCGACTGTGCGTTTCGTTCCTATTTTATCTAATTGTGCGTAAAGTTCGGCTAAGTTTATGACTGTGCCTTTTACAATACTATAAGTGATCCGTCCATAAAAGCAACGAGGTTTGTTGCACCCTGCGGTGAACCTTCATTATCATCAGTAAAAGTTGATTGCGATTTAAAGTCGTAAATGCAGAATAACTCCGAGTTATTTGCAACAGTAGCCACCAGAACATCGCCGACCAGTTTTTGGATGCAGTGAACCACCGGGACATCGTTTTCCTAGTAGAGAAAAATCGCCGAAACGATTTGCATTTTGGTCAGAATTTTGTAAAAGGCAATCATTTCAACCAGGACAAAATGCAAGAATTTGCAATAAACATTTTTTAGAAAGTGATTTAGACTAATCGTGTGTTCTAAGAAAAAATTTTCAAAAGAACCTTGTTTAAAAAAAAGTAGGTACATATTGGCTCAATAAAAAAACGTATGAATTGGGTCACATTTTTCGAAAGCTACAGGAAGTTGGGTTTATGACGTGATATATTTAAAACATCTTTGTCAATAACCAATTTTTCAAACAAATTATTTTGTGTAATGCATGTATTATTACCAATTAAATGTTTTATATTATCATATTCTTGACAACATATAGACTCTTCATCTGTTGGCATAGCTACACATTTTCCACATTTCCACTAATTGCAAATTCCACTTCGATTTTCGTAATTTATGTTTACACTACTAGGTTCAAAAAAAGCATCAACTTCGTCGTCATCTGTGTATTCAGGTTCAAATAAATAAGGAGTTGTCATAATTAAAAATTAAATTTATAAGTGCAAGCAACCAATTTAGCAGTAAATACTAGAATACTATTGTGACCTAAACATTCAAAACATTCAAAACTCCACGACGGTCAGGCGTCTTGAAAATAATTGTTTTATGAGCTCTGTCTGGGCGGTTGAAATAACCTTTAGAAGCGCGTAAAAATGGTACGAATGACCGCGCCGTGTCATCGCATTTAATATATTTTTTTTTAAACTAGACACTATATTAAAATTTTGGTTGCACTATCGTCTTCAGTACAAAAAAACAGTCTAAATACTCATAACAAAATTTCGAAAACATTGTTGAAAGGTAGGTAAATGATCGTGTGAAGCGAGCAATTTTTGCCTGTATAAGATAGGCCGCTACGCACAGCTCGGCTCAGTGACGTCACGCGCCGATTTTAAATTAATTATAACTCATTAAATAATCTGAGTAGAAACAAAATACATATGCCATTTTTCTTAGAATTAAACGTACTTTTAAATTAAACGAACTTATTTTTTGTGTATTGTGCCCCTTTAAGTGTGAAGAAAACACTAATCCGGCCCTCTCAAACTTGCCTGCATTTGCGACGGACTCGTTCTATGAAACATCATAAATAAATGCCAGGAAAAGGTTCCGATCACTGCTACCCGCTTCCATTATCGAGAAATTGTCATAAATTCATTAAATATTCAGTGTCGAAAAATTAAACGGGATTTTCTTGAGAAATTAAAATATATTTTTGAATTTAAATTTAATGGTGTGGTGCGAAATTGCGTAGTGAATGTTGTAGCCAAAAATAAATATATAAAACTATTAGCTGCTTCTATAAAGCGTAAAAAACTCGTAATGATCCTAAAAAGTATTAAAAGTAAATAAAATTCCGAAATATATCAATTAATAATGTAAAATCCGAGTACCCTCACATAATTAGCAGTTTCGATTTTTAGGATGGTGGCAAAACTAAGCGCATCTGTACAGTGTGGTCCATCGTATAGGATTTTCGAGAAGGGTCTAGGACGGTTCGCCGAAGCCAGTTCTCCACGGCCGTTTCGCCGCCAGTTAAAAAATTTAAACCATTTATTGACAATAACATTCTAACCAACTGACTATTCACAAGCGAATTTCATTCTGTTTCCTGATAATATTTCACAATTATAGTTGGAAATCAGTTTTGTATGTTTACAATTTCTAATTGTCAAAATTTAGAAAAAATGTATTTTAGTTGTAATAATTTTCAATTAAATTCATGTTAACGAACACACATTAATGTCAACCTCAATTTCTAAATCAAGATTTTGTTGTATCAATACTCGGAAAGTAAAAGAGCAAAGCAATCCATGAAGCATTTAAAAATCATTTAAATGTGCAGAAAGCAAATGCGATAGCAATTAATTTCAGTGTTTATTGTGAAAAGGTTAATATTTTATACATAAAACAACGGTCACTTTATACAAAATCTAAAATACATGTATTAACAAAATTTACAAATAGAAGAAAAAAATTGTGATAAGAATAATTCAGATCGTCAACTGTTTACAGCAAATTAATAACTAGTATATACACAGACATAATCTCTAACATAAATACTTGAAATGATAGCTCCGTTTTTATTTTTACAAATTTTTGAACAAAAATTATTATATTTCTGATTGAACTTTTAATTCCGCTTACAATGATGTACAAGTTTATTTTCACATAAAAAAACAGACTTCTGCAGGTGCCCTCTGCATTCAAAATTAAACCACATATAAAACACAAATAACTTTTTATTGATGAAATTGATAATTGTGTGCTATTGCACGTAAATACTCTACATGAGTTCTATTTTCATTGCCAAAATCACGCACAATTCTTAAAATTCTGTCGTCGGCGTCACGAAACTTTTTAAGTTTCAGAGGAGGAAGTTGTCCGGCCATTAATTGTTCCATGTGCACATCACGACCCTTTTGGACTTTTCATAATCCATCGATGAATTTCCAAATAGATGGATGATATACGCCCAATTCCATTTGAAGACGACGATGCACGGCCTCCGCATGATTATTTGTTCGATCTTCTGCAATTAGGGTGCGTTCGTGGACATTCCATAAATTGAGTGGAAACAATGGATTTTGTCTCCCATTTCCTCCACGGTTCGGTCTTTCAATATAAGTATCCTCGAACCAGTCCGCCAGAGGAGTAAGATTGTTGAGCAGATCTTCCATTAAGACATCCAGAACTTCGTCTAAATTCGGAATCGGTACAAAAGGTAACGCAATTATCTGTAATAAAGTAGAAAAAAATTGAGTTTGTTTATGAGTATAAGATTGCAATATTTCTTACCATTTTTGCTTTGCGAGCAAACTCAGGATTGTTCTTATATTCGTTCAAGAGTCCTAAATGGGCTAAACGCTTTCTCATGTTTTGAGCCAAGTGGAAAAAACATCCTTTCATTGCTGCATCGGGAAAGCATTTCCTAATAGCTGTTATAATTGTTTGTTCAAAATCACAATTTACAACGGTTGGTGCTAAATTTGGGAGCTTAGCCTGGATCATATGAAACATTCGTCGGTAAGTAGCGCCCTGCTTGTTCGGGAGCAACGCATACACTATTGCATGTACTCCATTAAATTTCTTCACCATAATCACAAATACTTGGCTGAATATATTTGGCGATATTTTGAAAGTACCATCTACATACCAGGTATCTGCAGTGAACAAATGTTGTAGCCAATCCTCTCTTCCAAAAATTAAAATTCTGTCTAATCCAGGGCCCGAATCACAAAGTAAGAAATTAATAACAACGTTGGCTTGTGGCATATATTCTTGATATGACTGTGGTACAATCATTTCTTGAAGGTTTGCAGGATCAGCTGGAGCGGCATCTATTTGATTGCGCTTTCTTCTTACCATTTTTTTTAAAGCTGTGGTATTTGGTAACGTAGCTTGCGAGGCTTGCCTCATACCCCTTATGCATTCATTTATTACGCGGCTGGTCGATTCAAGACTTTCCTCTGATCGAATTCTTATTTTTGTTAAAACCATGTTCACTTTGACATTCGCCGCCGATTCGTCGCACATTTAAATGATTTTTAAATGCTTCATGGATTGCTTTGCTCTTTTACTTTCACTAATGTACACTACACAATAGCATTTGGATCGTCTGGTTATATTAAGTTGACCCTGTTACTGAAAAACACATTAGCTAATGGGTTTTTGGAAGAGTTATATTTACCTGATATAGTTATGGTTTCGTTTTAATCTTATCCCATTATTTTTATTTTCTAAGCAACATTTGCTTTTTAGGTTGGCCACCGCATTTTCAATTGAGACAACGTTCATTTTCGATGCAGAACTCAAACACTTAACTTCTAAAACTGCATCATCTCCGATTAACCCTACAAATTATAAAAAAAAGAAATAATTATGCATAAGTATCACCGGTTATTCGTTGGAACCTACCGTCTGGGGAGGCTCCAATGAATCCACGACCCTTAAGAATAGAATAAAAAATATATCAATCGGCGTTTTAAACAAAACTAACACTGTTAATTAACGAAAAATGTTAATAAGTATTTATCTCATTTTATGAACATTTCAATTGCTTTTGCTTGCCTTCTCAGTATCAAGAACTAAACGCTATTAGTTTTTGATTTTTTAGTTTGTGATAGTGAATTCCGTTAAACAAATTAAATTTTTTTACCGTTAATCTTTACAATAAATTTGTAAACCATAACATTTTTTAATACAACGTGAAGATACCTTTCAAATGAGATATCACAAGGCCCCACTTCCTATTTAAAAATTTGGGGATTACAACTGTCACTCGAAGGAGGTTGGGGTTAAGGATGAAATTTTTACTTTACAGGATATTTATTATGTGAGAGGCTAAAAATGACGTGTTTCAGGATTAATTCTCAATATGCACAATAATTGAGATACTGAATTTATTCCATTTGGCTGGTGCGCACTGTATAATATGTAAGGTCAGTTGGGGTAACTGGACCACCTGAGGCATCTGGGCACCCCCTTTGAATTTTCCTTTCTATAGTCTGTAGCAAATTTTAAAAATTTTCTTTGTATAATGTGCCCATCGATATAGTATTTTTACAACTACACGCTTTAAATAGTTTACAACGGGCTCTTAGTACACAATGAAAATTCAAGGAGCGGCGTGTGCCTGTAAATCGTAAATTTGCTTACCTGCAAATCTTTATGTAAACCTACACAGGGTTGGTATTAGGGAAATTTTCACATTTAAACAATTATTTTACCAAAATTTGAAGCAGTTAAGAGCTTTCTACGTTCTTCAACTTTGACTACTCATATTTTAAATTACAAATTGTATCGGAAACTTTAGACCACTTGTTATATTATGTACGAAAAATATTGTAATACCTAGCCTCGGCACGTGCAGTCCATTACATTTACCTAATCCATTTAGATCCGGTTGTAAAATATTTAAAGCGTGTCGTTGTAAAAATACTATATCGATGGGCACACTATACCACTAGTTAGAGTTTGGCTAAAGATATTCTGCGTTTATAACTGTGCCTTTTACAATACTATAAGTGTTCCGGCCATAAAAGTAGGTAAGCCGTAATAATCAGCATGGGCAGAAGTGGCCAGGGCTGTATTTGGTAAATTTTTATAAATTTCTTGATGCTTAGATATAAATATGAGTAAACATTAAACCTCTTCTAATAATTAGGTAGGTATGTGGGGTTATTGATTAACTTAGATACTTGATAAATTCTATGACCTGTATTTGATTATTTGTTCTGAACTTAACTAAAGTTAAAATATTTAAGTACGGTCCTGAAGTATCTACAAAAATATTTTTTAAAGCAACCACATTTGTGGCACCCTGCAGTGAACCCTCATTATCATCAGTAAAAGTTGATTGCGGTTTAAATTCATAAACGCAGAATATCTTTAGCCAAACTCTACCACCTACGAATTTTGCTACAATCGAGTTGAAGTGTTCCACAACATTACTGTCTACATCTTGTATAAGTGATCGTACATGCTGACGGAGAGTTTGGATGCTATTGAGTATCTTGGAGTAAAAATCGGGAGACATTTCAATTTCGGGAATGTGGTTTGGTTCCTGCAAAGTTTTGCGTTTGCAAAAATAGTTCAGGCATTTTTCATGCGATCCAAATACATGCGCCACTATGTTATCAATATCTCGTCTCAAATTAAATAAACCATCAGATTTATTTTTGTTATGAGAAATTGAACCAACAACTGTATTTCTCATTCGTTTAACATTTTTTTCCAAAAGTTTTCGTAATTTTAAACTGAATTTTGTATCGCTGACAATCGCATGTAATTTGTTGCAGAAATTTCGGAGCAAATGATTACGACATTCTATCTTGTTCTATCTATGTTGTTGTACGGCCTTGCTTCAAGCAGCCTTTTATATGTACTGCTGTGTCTATAATACTTGACCCCATACATATACTGACTCTTTCGAAAATCCTCAGTTAGAATATCTGCTTCCACGCTGGTTGAACTTCCCTCAAAATTTTTATAACAAGTGTGAGTTGGAATATCACAATTTTGAATTAAGGATTTTGCGCATATACTACAATATTTGTTCCTAACTCCTATAAGAAGAACTTGTCCAAATTTTTGACTCACAATGGCTGCAACGCCAGACAGAGCGCTATAATTTTTACGGTAAGATCGTTTGGACCAACACGCGTCTGCAACTACGATAATGAGGGGGACACCCTCTTCATCGACTTGACCACATTGTTTGGCGTATTCTGCTTCTTAAAGAGCTGCATCTTTCATTTTCTCTGTGGTCGTATTCTGCCAACTTTTAGACAATAATTCATGATGTTTTGTATAAGTTTCAGAAGACATATATGGAATGTCCATAACAGAAAACATTTCTTCAGAGTTTGAAAATCCTATACCAATACTCATCGCAGCAGATACAGCTGCAGTATTAATATTCATTTCCAAAGAATTATCATCATTTTGCAATGTTAATGACAAATCAGCATTGCACATATTGCACTTGAAACGCAATTTGCTCGATAAGCCATTGCGTATTTCTCTCACAAACTGGAGATTTGTAAATGTACAACCAAATAAAGGATTGTGAGTGTTCAACTTATTAACCTGTTGTAGCAAATGTATTATGTTTACAATTCTGGATCCGGATGGTTCTGTGAGTTCTTCTGAATTTTCCTATCAAACAATGTTGCATTATTGTAAAAAACTTTTCAAAATTGAGTAGTCCGGCAATATCGAGATGCCGGGTTTTGCAACTGGACTACTCAATTTTAGCAGAAGTTACCTGTTTCCCTCTCTTCAGAAGTGAAAAAGCAGAAGCGGGAGTTGCAACAATCTAAAAGTAGCCGATTATGCTTTTGTTCAATAATTTTTAAATAAAAATGTGCCTCTTCTTCTAGAATGCTATTTTCATGAAATATGTGTTCATTTGGTTGTTGAATAATTTCCAGAGTAGAGAAAACCGAAGTAACTGCAAAAGGTTTTTTTTTGTATATGAACATACTTTATCACCTTTAGAATATTATCCTTTTCACTCGCAAAAAATAGTACATTATGATATAAGAATTACAAATGATATTCGTTTTGTTTTGCCAACTCCCTTCTCACAAAATAAAATCAATTTTAATTTAATTAATTAAATTAATTTAATTCGTAACTAGGCTTGGTAATTTTTCAATTCTACAATTAAAAATTAGTTCTTTTTTAATGCTAGAAAAATAATATGTCACTTTTAGTTGTTTAAGTAGTGAGACTACACGGGTACGGGGTCACCGCGAATTAAATTGATTCGCGGATTTGATTCTCGGATTAATTGATCGACGCCATCTTTAATCCTTTAATCGAAGATGTAATTACACCCCTTTAATCACAGATGTAATTACCCTAATTACCGCGTAATTGATCTGATTACAATTGATCTGATTGCACTAATTATAACCCTTTAATCGCAAATGTAATTGTCCTAATTACCGCGCAATTGATCTGATTATAACCCTTTAATCACAAATGTAATTGTCCTAATTACCGCGCAATTGATCTGATTATAACCCTTTAATCACAAATGTAATTGTCCTAATTACCGCGCAATTGATCTGATTATAACCCTTTAATCAAAGGATTATCCTAATTACGATGTCAGGCGTCTGCACTCCTGCGCATCATCTATCTCCCTCTTACACACGGTTGAACACTCCATCTCTCTCGCACACATTGCATAAACCTAACAGACAAGAATTTTCCTGTCTGGCGCCACACAGCCGAGGCGTCTCCACTACCGCGCATCATCTATCTCCCTCTTACACACGGTTGAATACTCCATCTCCCTCGCGCGCATTGCATAATCGTACGGACAGGAATTTTCATGTTAAACTGCCAACGTCACAGCTGTTGAACTTCCCGCTAGCACCCTTCCCGCTCTAACTCACAGCCGCCGCCGAACTTCTCGCTCTAACCGAGAAATTTTTAGCAGAAAAAATGTTGGCCGCAAGTGAGTTTCGAACCCGAGCGCAACAGGTCGAAATCCAAAACCCCTGCATCTAGGCCGGCAAGCATCCCTACTTAAGCGTGTATTCAGATGTTATATAAGTGACATGGGCATTTTGTAAAAAAAAAACAACATAATTTCTTTAATTTGTAAAATATAAAAAATAATTGAACTTATTTAAAATACATGCTTTTCCATAGAAGTGTTTTATAATACATCGGTGGGAGATGTGCGAAAAATAAAATGATTTTAATTGTTTAATTTTAAATAGAATATGCAAACTACGTTCTTTATGCGTAATTTTACAAGCTCGGAGATGTCTAGAAATACGCGTCTTTGCAAGCTCTGGCGAATGCATGAATTGGGAGATGTTTGAAAAAATAAACCAGGATAATTTTACAATGCTTTTATTCGTACATACATAAAAATAATTGAACCTATTTAAAATACATGCTTTTCCATACAAGTGTTTATAATACATCAGCCCTATTAAGCCATGAATTAAATGATTTATCGAAACCTAGCCACTTAACAAATACTTTATCGCCGCGTCTACGTAGAATCTTTTCAACCAGGTATACATCGGGGTATTGCACCTTCATCAGTTCCTCTTCATAGAATCCGCCCTTAATAGGTCTGTCTTCATAATCACTTAGATTGTATGTCGGCGGGTTGGTATTTTTAATTGTAGTAACAGTGAATATTTCAGTTGTCCAATTCGGAGTATAACCCTTTTCAAAGATGTGTTTAAATTTGCTTATACGAACTTTATCGCCAGCTTTAAATTTCAACTTTTTCGCAGGCAGCGTGCGAAAAGACCTGTACACACGCAGTAAAATTTCTTCGGCATTTTCACTGTTGACATCTCTAGGCTTCATACCGATTGTTCGATGTTTGTTGTCATTGTAAGTTGATACCAATTCTTGCAGAATATCCAACCATTTATAATTACCACGCAGGCTGAATTGCACCCACATTTTACTTTTTAGCGTTCGATTGAATCGCTCACAAATTGATGCTTTCAAATTGCTGAATGTTGAGTACATATGGATATCGTGTTGCTGCATGAGCGCCTTAAATTTCAAATTATAAAATTCTTTGCCGCCATCAACATGTAAATTTTTCGGTATGCGCCCCCTTGTGAGTATCGACTCCATTGCTGCAGCAATATCATCTCCATTCTTGCTCATAGAAGGTGCTGCCCAAGCAAATTTTGAAAATATGTCAATAACTGTAAGCATGAACTTGTAACCATTATTGACATCGGCATAAGCTGTCATGTCAACAAGATCAGCCTGCCATGTTTCATCCAAGCCACGAATGTCAAATTTACGACGTTTATAATTTCTTCGAGCTGGTTTATGAAGTTCCTCAACAACTGCTAATTTCTGCATTGTCACTCTAATGCTTTCAGCCTTCGATCAAAACTCATAGTAAGCTCAGAAACTTCTGTCATATGCTTTTGAAGGTTGATTGTGCTTCTTATCGTGTATGAACAATCCATTAATACCGCTCGAAAACTTCAGTCATGCGCTTTTGGAGGTCTGCATTGGTTGCGGCCAGTTTTTTGAAACTATCTTGTAATTCATGAACGGCGTTTGAAATGCTTGTTATGAGCCCATGATTTATATCGTTGGCTGTAACTTGTTGCGCCAAGCTATTTTGTATGTCAGACTGAAGAGTTTCAATCTTTTCTCTATTTGCACTGATATCACTATACACAGGAACCATGTTCTGAGTTATAGTTGCAATTGTATTATGCATTAAACTCAACACTGTGTTGAGGGTTGCGGCATCGTTGCTCTCCAAGGGTTCAGCCAAGTTTCGCAATCTTCTATTTTGCGTCTTAAAATCTCCATCGGCAGTCAATTGGAATCCAATCCCAGGAGGGCCGCGTATGCCGCTGTTTTTATTTAACTGGCGTCCAAACACATCAACACTCATCTTAGGAATGACTAATGTAGCCAGCTTCACGTAACTCCTCGATAATCGATATGATTTCATTTGAATGACTCGGATCCCCAGCAGCCTGTGATGCTAGGAGCATGCGCAGACGATCAATTAATTCATTAGGATCATCCCAGTATGTGTAATGCGCTCGTTCTCCCTTTCGAGCAATCATGAATTCTGGTAGTATGCCGCTCCCTTCATGCTTTGTGGGGGCAATCGTCGCAATAAAGTTTTCAAATTTCAAACTTTTATCTTTGCGAATGTTTTGATTTATACTGTAGTGTTTTCGGTGCGCATTTGTTGCGGTGACGATTTGACCATAAATTCGCGCATCATCGTGACTCACAAAGTCTGTATCTGGTGACTTTTTAAACAATAATTCAATCAGCCCTCTGGTTTTCTGATACTTCCTGTCACCCACATAAATGAAACTATTTTCAAAACGAATCTGCGAATCACCAATCATCATACGGTCATTGGCGAGTTTGCGCACACCATACGTAGTATCCAATTCCTTTTTATTTTTTTTCGCTAACATTCTTAGATATTGTGCGAGTGAATCATCATCAGCATAGGGGTCCACATCTTTTTTCACAGGAGCATCTTCCATCTCAGTCTTGATTTCAGTTTTAATATGGTTATTCACGAGCTGCTGTAGAGGAACCACCACAGGTTTAAGCGCTTCACTCATAGCCCTTTCAGCAGTCTCTCTACCCAATTTGATTATTTTATACTTTTTCCGAATCGCATCGCTAGCTTTAGCGATTTGATGGAGAACATCAGCATGCTCTTGAAATTTCTGCATGTTGATGCCATCACATTCAAAACGCTACTGTGCACATCATCAATTTAGATCGTCTTCATATAGCAGTCGAAACCCTTTCTATACCGCCCCTCATTGAGTTCACTATCTTTATCGATTACCAGAAATCCATGCTTGCCACTCCAACATGCTGAACACAATTCTCGAAAATTCGCATAAGTCATATCAGTATTAACGTGATCCTCATAAACATGTTTGAGATTCATATCGTCCTGTTTAAACAGTACTAATAGGTTGGCATTATCACGAACTAGATGCTTAGGAATGCGTGCATATGTCTGGCATAAGTAGAAGCAATCGACTGTTTTATGGCGACCCATACAGAAGAATGCTCGGATATTTTCTTGCTTCTCGCATGCGACATCATCAAAAATCATTATGGAATTGGGGTGCGCATCATCTGGTCCAACCACTTGTTCATGTTCGCTGAATGGGAAATACTTGAGTCCATCCACAGGTGCGAGTAATTGCGTTAAAATTTGATATTTTGGCTGATTGAGTGATTTTGAGTAGACATACACATTTTCAAATCTTAACCCGTTCGGGTGTGTTAGCAAGGCCAGTAGAGCGTTGGTCTTGCCACAATTGGATGGGCCGCAAAATATTGCACGCACACTATTCGGTAATAATTCGCCGTGGCGTTTCTCTTTATTTGAACTAGTCTGTTGCACAAGGCCATCGAAATTCAGCATGGGTAGTCTGCAGGACTGCTCCTCGTAGCTAATTTGAGCCATGACTGATTGAGAAACCATAAATACCAGCTTTATAAGTGTTTGTTCCTCAGTCATACATCAGCGATGCTTACGCACACATCGATGGGGTGTAAACCAGTTGGTGTGAAAAAACATCGTCCTCGCGGCAAGGGGGTTGTAAACAGTATTATAAACAAACTACCGGTGGAGCTTCATATACCCGGTTATCAGTACTGCGGACCTGGCACAAAATTGTCAAAAAGACTTGCACGAGGTGATCCGGGTATTAACCCGCTAGACGCAGCGTGTAAAGAACACGACATTGCCTATTCTAAAGATCGTGAAAACTCGGATGCTAGGAGGGCTGCCGACAAAATACTGATTGAGAAAGCTTGGAAGCGTGTTTTAGCCAAAGACGCAAGTGTCGGCGAGAAAGCAGCTGCTTGGGCCGTAACAAATATCATGAAGGCTAAAACAAAATTCGGTATGGGTCTAAAGAAAAAGAAGAAGAAGTCCTCGCCCGCATTGCGGAAGATTGTTAACGCTGCCAGGCTGGCAATGCTGCCAAGCAGGGATGCCAAAATTGCAGTCAAATCGGCACTGCTGGGCGCTCGAAAAGCTGTTAAACAGGCCGGTGGAAAATGCAATGTGAGATCACCGCGTATTCTTCCAATCCCAACAAAAACTGGAGGTTTTCTACCATTTCTCGTACCAATCTTTGCGGGCCTTAGTGCCGCCGGCGCGTTGACAGGTGGCGTTGCAGGAGTTGTTAAAGCTGTGAATGATGCTGGCGCCGCCAAGCGGGAACTAGCGGAAACTCATCGCCACAACAAAACGATGGAATCTATAGCTCTGGGAAAAGGTCTTTATTTGAAGCCATACAGACAGGGGTTGGGACTTTATCTGACTCCAAAAAACTAATTGAGAAGCTGCCACGCCGAGCGTTGACCGATATCGATATACTTAAATATGCTAAAAAGTTGAAAATTCCACATTTTCGCGGAGTCTACATGCGGGATGACTTACCCAAGAGTGGCCCTCGAAAATTCGAGTCGGCAATAATTAACCTAGATGATGCTGCTGGATCTGGAACACATTGGGTTGCATATAAAAAGATTGGTGATAATGTCATCTACTTTGACAATTTCGGAAATCTGCAACCACCTAGGGATCTAATCACATATCTCGGTGTTGGCAGCGTCAAATATAATTATATTCAATATCAAGACTATGACACATATAATTGTGGACACTTGTGCCTCAAGTTCCTATGCGGACTCCTATAAAAGGTTGGCATGTCAGTATTGGAAATCACAATAGTAATGGATTCGTTTACGTTAACAGTGTCGGGTGCATCATCAGTGCTCGAGGTTCAATATTTTCCACCAATCGAACTCTCGCCACTTAATACATACACCTTGGGGTTGGTAGAACTGCTAACATTTAACTCGATTCCCAATATAGACGATGGGAACAACATGTTTTACATCGGCGATCAAGAAATCACTTTACCCACGGGTAGTTATGAGCTAGAAGATATCGAGAAATTTATACGAGAGGCTTTGATTGATCAAACTGTCAACATCAATATCAGACCCAACAACAATACACTTCATAGTGAAATTATGTGTAATCGTGAGATAAACTTTGAACATGCTAATTCCATAGCTAACCTTTTGGGTTTTACACCGCAAATTCTTAAACCAAACGTAGTTCACATATCGAACATTCCTGTAACCATTCTGAAGGTAAACGCCCTCAGGGTTGAATGCAACATCACCGCAGGTGCCTATATCAATGAACGCAAAGTGCACACAATCCATGAGTTTTTCCCAGTCGTCCCACCGGGTTATAAGATTGTGGAAGTTCCGACAAACGTCATTTATCTACCGATCACAGTGCGAGTAATACATCATCTGCAGCTCCGATTGGTCGACTAGGACGGGAACTTGGTAAATTTTCGCGGCGAAATTATAACTATACGACTTCACGTCAAGTCATCATCATCATAAAAATGGTTATTGTATATAATGCAAAAATTGGGCTGGGTTATAAAATTGAATCACCATGCCCGAATCAAGTCAGTCAGCGTGTATCACCCAAAGTGATAACACGTCAAAACATCGAGCTTCTGAAGAGTCTGGGCTTCAAAGTGAATCCTTTTGGCGGAAAATTAAAGACCGATTCTGCTGCTGCACATTAATTATTTGTTTTCAACCATGGAGGGGGAGATCTTAATGATTCACGCGCCGGTTGTTTATGATGAATCCATCGTTCATTGGGAGAGTCATACACATCAGCCCTACGCATCGTCAACTTTCAACAACAGCGATGAGATTCGCATAGCCATCCAACATCAAGATTTGTGTTTGTTGCCGGGCAGAAGTTCGTTACACATATCTGGTAAATTAACCAGGGCCGATGGTGAAACAGCAGTTCAAAGTGCAACTTTAGTCAACAACGCCATCTGCCACCTCTTTGATGAAATACGCTATGAATTGAATGCGGTTGAGATTGACCGCTGCAAGAATGTCGGACTCACGAGTTTCATGAAAGGTTGTGTGTCTCTAGGTCCAGGTCAGAAACCCCTGCTCGAGAATGCCGGCTGGTTTGATATTGATAAAGATGCTAAAAAATTAATTAATGATGCCGGTTACTTTGACGTATCAATACCTCTGAAATTGATATTGGGTTTCGCCGAAGACCACCGTCGAATCATCATTAATTCTAAACATGAATTGATTTTGACGCGTGCGAACAGTGATGCGAATGCCGTTGTGCAATCTATAGCTGAAGATTTTAAAATCAAAATAATGAAATTGGAGTGGCTGGTACCATACATCAAGCCATCAGATCATCAAAAAGTTCAATTACTCAACTTTATCGCCAAAGACGAGCCCATCTCCATGAGCTTCCGAACTTGGGAGTTGTATGAGTATCCTCTACTTCCATGTGCAGACAAACAAGTTTGGCCCGTAAAGACATCTTCACAATTGGAGAAACCGCGCTACGTCATTCTCGGTTTTCAAACCGCGCGCAAAAATAAGAATGATATGAATGTCAGCCGTTTCGATCACTGCAACGTTAAAGATGTTAAACTTTTCTTAAACTCGCAGTGTTATCCCTATAACCAGCTAAATCTCAACATTGATCATAATCAATACGCCCTATTATATGAGATGTATGCAAATTTTCAAAGTACATATTATGGCAAGGACTCTGAGCCGTTGGTGAATAAAGGCGATTTTCTCAAAAACGCTCCCTTAATTGTAATCGATTGTTCGAAACAGAATGAGGCACTCAAGTCAGGACCTGTCGATGTACGCATTGAGTTTGAATCTTCAAACAATTTCCCAGCTGCAACGGCCGCTTATTGTCTAATTCTTCACGATCGCATAATTGAATACAACGCAGTTAGTGGTGGGGTTAAGAAACTGGTGTAATCAGAGTTTGTGCTTCAGTCACTTCGAAGTTGTTATACATGGCGGAGGTTATTGTCGATATTCAATGTTTCAAAACATCTCACAACGAATTTATATTGAAAGAATTTGCTGTGATCTCGGCTGATGATAAAACGGCTGAACCTGTGAATTTTCTCTTCGAGCCACCGTTTCCATGGGATGAACTACCTGCCAAATACAAATCTACTAATTTGTGGCTGGAACGTAATCATCATGGGCTTTCATGGGACTCTGGTGATATTCCATACGACCTGGTGAAGGAGACAGTAATCAAGCAGCTCGAAGATGTCAAGAGAATTTTCGTCAAGGGTGTGGAGAAACTTTTATGGTTGGAAAAAATCACCGAGTTCCAGCACACAATCATTGATATGGAAAATCTCGGTTGCCTAGCGTTGAACAAGTTGTGCGATAATATGACGCCTTGTACACATCATGTTGGTGCTTCGAAGCTTAATTGTGCTACTAAAACAGTGAAATCGTTAAAAGCGTGGTATACAAACGATGACGGTGCACCGTCCATGGAACGATCGATTCAAATCTACTTTGAAACTGAGAATTTGGCTAGTATGGAGGCGGAAGATATCGCCTGTTTACCGAAGGATTTCCTCATCAAGCTCGCATCACATAGCATCCATTTCATCTGGGATAAATTACCTCTAAAGTTCCAATTGGATAAGGATGTCGCCGATTGCCGAAGATGTTTAACCCATTACAACACTTGTGGCAGAACCGAAATCGATGGACCTCCGCCGATGATTAAAAATTGCGATTATTGTAAATTTATATGATTTTTATGTATGTACGAATAAAAACATTGTAAAATTATCCTGGTTTATTTTTTCAAACATCTCCCAATTCATGCATTCGCCAGAGCTTGCAAAGACGCGTATTTCTAGACATCTCCGAGCTTGTAAAATTACGCATAAAGAACGTAGTTTGCATATTCTATTTAAAATTAAACAATTAAAATCATTTTATTTTTCGCACATCTCCCACCGATGTATTATAAAACACTTCTATGGAAAAGCATGTATTTTAAATAAGTTCAATTATTTTTTATATTTTACAAATTAAAGAAATTATGTTGTTTTTTTTTTACAAAATGCCCATGTCACTTATATAACATCTGAATACACGCTTAAGTAGGGATGCTTGCCGGCCTAGATGCAGGGGTTTTGGATTTCGACCTGTTGCGCTCGGGTTCGAAACTCACTTGCGGCCAACATTTTTTCTGCTAAAAATTTCTCGGTTAGAGCGAGAAGTTCGGCGGCGGCTGTGAGTTAGAGCGGGAAGGGTGCTAGCGGGAAGTTCAACAGCTGTGACGTTGGCAGTTTAACATGAAAATTCCTGTCCGTACGATTATGCAATGCGCGCGAGGGAGATGGAGTATTCAACCGTGTGTAAGAGGGAGATAGATGATGCGCGGTAGTGGAGACGCCTCGGCTGTGTGGCGCCAGACAGGAAAATTCTTGTCTGTTAGGTTTATGCAATGTGTGCGAGAGAGATGGAGTGTTCAACCGTGTGTAAGAGGGAGATAGATGATGCGCAGGAGTGCAGACGCCTGACATCGTAATTAGGATAATCCTTTGATTAAAGGGTTATAATCAGATCAATTGCGCGGTAATTAGGACAATTACATTTGTGATTAAAGGGTTATAATCAGATCAATTGCGCGGTAATTAGGACAATTACATTTGCGATTAAAGGGTTATAATTAGTGCAATCAGATCAATTGTAATCAGATCAATTACGCGGTAATTAGGGTAATTACATCTGTGATTAAAGGGGTGTAATTACATCTTCGATTAAAGGATTAAAGATGGCGTCGATCAATTAATCCGAGAATCAAATCCGCGAATCAATTTAATTCGCGGTGACCCCGTACCCGTGTAGTCTCACTACTTGTTTAGTTTACCATTAACAAAAAATAGTTTGTTTTTTAGGTTTATTATTGTTTTCATATATCTATATAATAATCCGTGTACGGAAATCAATATTAAGATGCTGCACGGAAAATCCGCCGCCCGGATTAAATGCGCCAGGATAATCGAGTTTCTACTGTATATTGAAAATGAGCAAACTTTAATTGACTATTGACTCATTGAATTGTCGCAAATTTGCAATGTTACCAATTTTTTTTTGCGATAAGTGTCATACACTTTACGTTGTTTCTTATTGCACTTTCCCATCGTTAATTTCTCTCGTTAACAAAACTTGCCAAAAACACTTCCCCTTCTACAAACTGATAAACAGGTGCATTCGTTTCAAAAATGCGAAGTGCCCACCGATTTAGCGCAAATGATTGCCAATACAGTACTGAAAAATCCTTTTGCTGTTACTATGATGCAGTCAAATGATTTCTTTGATTTCAAATCTGCAGCTGATTTGACTTTAAACACTTCTAAAATACATATAAGCAACGTCAAGTGGATCAGAGTGTATAACAAGGAAGGAGCAGTACAAGTTCGCATTAAACGTACTTTTAATGAAATCGTTGAATGAGAAGATATCAACGTTTTAAAAAAAAACTGCGATACAAATTTCATAAAAAACTTGATTAGTGCCAAACTTGATGCGGCAAAGGTTTAGATAGAAATAAGGAGGACTTATTGAACATGATACCCTTCCTAAAGGAAGAAAATAAAATTTTCTATAGACAGTTATGTGTATAAAATTTGGTATACAGTGAGGACGCGTGAGTTGGGACAAATTCATTTCAAATTCATGGATTTGGTTTTTGGAAAAAACGCTCGCACACGTCGATTTAAGTTTTTATAGCATTCTGCTTTAAATGTTAGCAAATTTCCTTCTTCGCAGCACCAAATATCATGAACAAAACCTTCACTAAAAAAAGCATACGCTCGCTTAAACTGCGTATTCTGTACCCCTTTCGAAGTCAAAAATGTCTCAACTACACTAAAATTAAAGTTTTTAAATTTTTCTAACGATTCTTGCCACATAATTGAAATAATTCACAAACACAGATAATAAAGGATTAAAGTCACCACTTTGACAGCACCAGCAATGCGTAGTGCAACTACGCATGATTCTATCTCTTACTTTTGAAAAGGTCCATTGCAACATTTTTCGAAAATGTACTTCACCTAGTTAGAATCGTTGATTATCTCTAATCTCGTTTCTAATAATGACGACCTAAGTATGACGGTAAGCAGGTGGTAAATTTAAACTTTAACGAATCGTGTGAAATTGATCACCTGTACAGGGTGAATTTAATAGTTAGGTGGGAACGAAATTGATTACTTATATTTAGTGCAAAAATCAAAAAAAAAAATTTTATTTTATTTAGATCAACTGAGGAGTTGAAATGAAAACCGTGTTCAATGCTTTTTCATACATTTTAAAATATTCAATTTTTTCTCTAATGCGTACGCACAAATATTTCGCAGGCACATTATATTGATGCCAAAGAACTTTCTTAATTTTTTACAAAATTGTTAGAGAAAAAATTGAATATCTTAAAATGTATGAAAAGACACTTAACACGGTTTTCATTTCAACTCCTCAACTACGTAATGGTTCTGAAGTATAAAAGAAAGCTTGACGCACGAAATTACAAAAATTACAGTGATCAAAATATTGAAAATGCCCTAAAAAAATTTTTTGAAGAAGTGGTTTGCTACATGCAGCCAAAAAAATTATCAAAAAGCATAAGATTATTGTAGAAGCTGGGAAAAGTGTCGTAGGACCCAATAACATTTCATCAGATAGTGAGAGTGATTCAGGTGGAAATCGATGTTAATGAGATCTAAAATTGTTTTAATTTACTAATTTTTTCACATTTTGGCTGACATTTGTTTAGTTTCAGTTACCTGTAAATAAAGTTTTGATAAAATTTGCCTTTAAAAATCAAAAAGTTGTTTGATTCTGTCACTGATCAAATTTACCCCATTTTAAGTATGAAATTGATCACCAACTATTTTAATTATATTTTAATTTAGAAAAGATCAATCCAAGTTTTTCACTACAAATCATTATGTAATACATGTTTACAACTAATTATCACATTAATAAACAAATTTGTAGGTAAAGTAAAACGCTGTAGGAAATTTAAAATCCACAATGATCAATTTAACCCCATTCTACGTTACACAAAAACACAATCTTACAACTCAAAGTGACCCGTTATTTTGATTTCAATTTGGGGAGTTAACGTATTTTCAAAAAATAATTGAAATTTTGCACAAACAATCTGTCTCGTTTTTAAAAGAAATGGAGTGAATTAATTATATTTTTCAGAACAAACAGATAAACAGTTTAAAAAACTGTAACCCCACTATTGTCACCGGACCATAATAACTTTTAAGAAGTTCGAAAAGTTGGATGTATTAACTGATTGTGAATAAAATTATTATTCTGGCTATTACAATTTTGAAACTCAGATTACTCTGAAACGACACAAAATTTAAAAAAAAATTGTTTCATTTTAACTTAGAATGTGACTGTGTCTATACGGGTTTTCCTATAGAACAGCCTATAACATATCATGATAATGTATAGATTTTTTGTGTTTTAATCAAAATAAACACACGATGGATTAGAAGAGTTTTGGAATGGACCCCCAAATCAAAATTACATTAGAAATGTAATTGAAATGTAACGGAAATATCTCGAAAACTGCTCTGTATTTATTTTACAATATTGCTATCAAAAATCAAATATTGATATAAAACGTTTATACATATTATTATTTAACTAGTGCTATCAAAATTTGATAGCAAAATGAAACTGGAGTGTTCGATAACCTCAATAAACCTATCATCCTTATTTTCACGTATTCCTTCTCTACCTAAATAAATTTAAAAACGTGATTTGTGAATTTTAGTAGTTGGTAAACCACAGCATTAAACCAATGAATTGTATAACCTTCCCGATAGTAATTCTGCGGCCATCTTAAACAATTTTTTCAAATGTCTCGGATGTTAAGTGATTAAGTGTTTTAACATCAGCCTGTTTAACTAGGCGGAAATATTTTTAATAATAACAATTGTATTTAGTTGTGCAAATTTAAAAATTAACATGGCTTATAGCTATTTATTGTTTTTGAATTATTTGCTCCTCTATTGGTATACAAAATTAACTCTATGTTATTATAACTAATGTTAGAGTTGCAAAAATGTTTTTATCTTTTATATAAATTTTTTATTTATTATCAAATTCTTGAGGTTACTTACTTAAAGGAAAGTTGCCTTTTTTCTTTAAGAAAGCCTTGTTGAAGGTGCTTGGGCTGAACTTGTTGGTTCAACTGCTCCAGTGCTGCAGTTCCGCAGTTGCTGTCTTTCATTTTCCTGTATATGACCATATCATCAAAGTCGGAGCAGCCATTGGCACTGAAGATGATTCCAGTTTCTTCGACGTCTAGAGTAGAGTATCTCGAAATCCCTTCCATGGTCGATGGCTTCTTGATTCGCTCTATTTAACTACAATGACTGTTTTCACAGTATTGTACATTGTGATTTTTATTTTTGCTGCAAAAGTAAATGCAGATGTAAATCAGAATGCAATTAATGTAAATGTAACATTCAATAAAATATTGATACGTTTACAATGAACTTTACTTAGTGTTTTTATCAATAATCTTCAAAGAATTAAAAGCATTTTGATATATTTAAGTATGTCATATGAATTTATACGTATTTTAACAACGATAAGATATCAAAATTTAATATTTGAAAAGTGTAAGGTTATGTTTCTTATTGACTATGAATTTTGTTCTAATTTACATGCAATAATCTATGTGACATTTCAAAATGATCCACTGCCTGTATGTAATAAAAAATAAATCAAGGTACCTTTTAAATTTTAATTGCATATTTCACTAAACGAGCAAATTGTACGAGCTTCTGCAACAGTGCAGCACCCGTTATGTTGTTTTCATTAACGTCGGCCAAAGAGTTAAAAGAATCTACATTACTAGTGCAGAAACACTTTTGTTTTACAAATTTAAAAAACATTGTCCATAAAATTGTGCATAAAAAATGTTAAAGTAGTTAGGATGTATTAAAAAAATTGCAATGAATAACATTTTTCTACGCCTCTGGTTTTATTGTGTCGCCGCTCAACGAAATGTTACTCACTACACGAGTGTAGTTATCGTTAGTACGAGGTTATTTGATGTTATTTAGTAATTTCACAATACATAATATTCTTTTGTAATATTAAATATGAATCGGAAACTAATAAATAATGTGAACGGAATTAAAAAAATTAGAAGACCCATAAGTGTCGCTCAAAAACTAGAAATAATAAATAAATTAGACAAAGGTGAACGCCCAAAAAATATATGTGCCACATTCAATTTATCCTCATCAACAGTCTGTTCAATTTACAAACAAAAGGACAAACTCAATTTAGTGGCCGAATCTTGCAAGGGTGGTAGCAAATTGGAACGTATAACAAGAACTAGGGACAATTTAATGGAGGAACTAGAACGAATATTGACTGAGTGGATCACCACTCAAGAAAATCTCAATTTCTTGACTATCCAAGGAAAAGCCCTAGAGCTCTTCGAGGATCTCAAGAAAGCCGATACAGACGCAGCAAAAGATCTCGAATTTAAGGCCAGCCCTGGCTGGTTCGAACGATATAAAAAGCGAGCGAATTTGCAACATCTGTGCGTGTCCAACGCAAATATGAATTTTCCGAAAGAATTGCGACGAATTGTTGAGGAACAAGGATATTCCCCAAAACAAATTTTTAATATTGGTGAGATTGGACTTTTCTGGAAGCGATTACCACCCCAAATTTTGATCGATGACGAATATGAGTCGAACGATCAACTGTTACTTCTGCTTGGTGGAAATCTCGAGGGCGACGTGAAATTAAAACCGCTTTTGGTATACCATTCTCAAAATCCTCAAGCCCTTAGAGGATTGAACAAATCAGCATTGCCCGTAATTTGGCGATGGAATAAAAAAATTCTGATTAACACTACTCTATTTGCCGATTATGTTACTAATTATCTTTCACCCTTTATTACGTCATACTGCAATCAACAGAATCTTGGCAATAAAGCACTTCTTGTAATGGACGGCTCTCTTACTTACGTTAATAACGTGGAAGATTTTGCGGATAATATTAGAGTTATCTTTTTACCAGCAAATAATAAATCTATCTTGCAACCAATTGATCAGGGAATCAAAGATGTTTTTAAAGCCTACTATCTGCTGTTCTCTGTAAAATACTTAATGTTGGAGTCTTGCGCAGAAAACAAGCCAACAATACAGCAATTATGGAGTGACTATAATATAAAAATTGCCATTGGCAACATAGTCTCAGCTTGGAACAAAATAACGCAACAGAATATTAATAGTGCTTGGAGAATCCTGTTGTCGAAATATGTGTACAGTTCACAAGATTTCCATAATGTACTGGAAGAAGTTCAACAGGAAATCGTAAAATTGGTTGTTGAAGCTGGATTTGAATTGGAGCATAAAGATGTTCAAGAAGTGTTAACATCATACGAACAACCGAATAAGATAATTCTTGTAAAACAAGAATTGGAGGATAATGACGAGGAGGAAGTGATGAAGTCTTTGGATACGGAAATGCTTTCTACATTGTTCGAGGCTTGTGAGGGAGCTATTCGGATCGTTGAAGATAATGATCCGCAAATGGAAAGGAGTTCTATGTTTAAACGACAGATTAACGATGCGCTTACTTGTTACAGGGAATTATATGAAACAAAAAAACAAGTTGTTTCTCAAATGAGTTCTTTCTGTAATTCCCATCCATTGGAGGAGGTTTGTGCATCTAGTTCAATGGAAATGACATTTTCACCTACCAAAGTGGAGGCTGATGATAGCTGGTCTTTCGAGGAAGTGTAATCCGGAACTTTGCTCTTTTATTATTTCGTAAACAAAATCGTTACAAGTTAATAAATCAATATCAACAAGACCTGCTCTTGTTGCATATTAAAAATGTAAATTACATAGGTACAGTGCACAGCTAAAGAATGAATAAATTCATTAAAATAGGAACAACTTTAAAAGAAAATCCTCGAACCGTTCGATTTTAATTTACAAATAGATACACCAACTCACAATCATCATTTGTTTTCTGCTAATGACCTCATCGGTATTTTTTTATATTATAGCAATCTTTGGTGTTCTTTGATTTTAAATAAGCTCAAAAAATAATCAGGTCTTTTGTGTGAAAAGTTACTTATGCAAAATATCAAAATGTTCATGCTGTTATTCTGATATTTGAAAGAGCAAAAAAATAAAAATACCGATGACGTTATTACTCGTAAAAAAATTAAGAGTAAAATCGACCTGTGCGAGGATTTTACTTTAGCCGCTAATTGTACTTTAACTTTTGAAAATACGATGTTAATAATCTATTTCGATATAAATGATACATAATTTATTAGGTAACATTAACCTATGTAATTACTAAAAATAAGATTTTCTTGGTAGAGCTTACTTGTTTCGATAAAACTTTAATTACTAAATGCAATTTGTAGTACATTATTTAACGAGCACGTAATGTAGGCTATTATTAACGAAGATGAAAGTTAGTAAATACGGGTCAAAGACGAGTATTTTGCAAACATTTGAGTTAATAATGTGCGAAATAAAATACAACGTTTTATCTACAATCAAAGTTTCATTTCCTAATCCTTTAAAAAGTCCATTGGTTATGCAATCAACATCAGTTTGTCTGTAACCTTCAAAAAATTGTCACCGAAAAATCGATTGACAAATACACCACTACAACTGGAGATTGATTCTATTTGGATTTTGTTAGCTAAAATCTCATCCGATGTTTATATTGCTCGGTGACAGGTATTTATTTACTATTCGAAAGTGTTGTGGTAAACAAAGGAATAATAAATGTAAGTTAAGGTGGCCCGGCACCCCGTGACTAAATTCAATGGTTTTGTACGTTTCCGTACGGTCACATTTTCAAATTTGAAAAAAGGTAGCTATATCTTATACGACGAGTACACGCTAGCCAGGCGGCTTCCACTTACTTACAGTTTGATATTATGTCACTTAAGCTTGTTATTAATTAAAATGTCCAAATTTCGCCTAGTCGCAAAAGCTGCTGTACGCCTCCAATTTTCAACATTTTTCTTACATTTTTACTGGTCTTGTGGCTTACTCATTTATCGGCGGCCCTCACCATATCGTTTTTCTTCATATACAACCGTTTTTTAATTATTTCAATGTTTGTAAATTAATACCAAAAAAAGTGCGCAGAATTGGCCAAGAAATATATAGCCTGAAGAAAATGTCAAAATAGTTTACGACCGTACTTCAGAGTAATAATGAGATTGTGTGTGGGCTGACGCAGCAAGAGAAAATTAATTTTGGTATATGAAACGAATGGCAAAAGTGCACATTTTGTATAAATTATACCTGGCCGGACCCTCTTTTATGTGAAAAATAAATATTTTGTTTTACCGAGCAAGAAAATTTTCTTTTAAACGTCATATTCTCATGTTTTTTATTTCGATCAAATTTAATGGATAATAATAAATACAGGTGAGGGTATAACTTAAGGTTTATTCATTCTGATGACAATATTTAAATAACGCTTATTACATCACAATATTTAATGACGACATTTAACAAATGTTTGTAAATCAATGAATAATTTCATCTCTTTATATCCGAATATTCATATTCTTATTTTCAGTTAATATTTCTAGCTGTTTTTTGACATTAGTTCAAATTTAAGGTTATTTGTAATTAATATTTTCAAATGTATAATGTTAATTAACATGCAATTGTAAAGAATAAACAAAATTAATTGAACGCAATAGATAAGCGCTTTGATTCTGCGAATTTAGCATTTTGAAATATTACGGTTGCGTCTGACAGTCGGACGTCATTGTACCAACGTTTCCACAGAGAGCAAGAGAGCGCTTATTCAGTAAATAGAAATGGGAATAGTGCGCTCGATACGCTACGATTGTCGCTGGGTGAACTAAACACAACGGCGGGTTGTTTAAAATTAGTATTACAAATACACTTTTTCAATAATAGGCGTTTCAAAATAATTGACACAAATAAATTTAATATTTTTTTATTTAATATTTTCTAATCATTACAGTAAACAACAAAATCCATTAAATTAAATTAAATTAAATTAAAACTAAATAATAACAATAATAATACTTAACTAACATGTATAATAAAAGATGATAGTTTTTTATGAAAATGTATATTCCAATAATTAGAATGCAACCATTAAAAGACTGCACTCTATCAAAAAGTTATTGGAATACCGGAATTTAATCTATCTAGAACAACTTTACTTTGCTCTAGAAACAAATTTGGCAATCTTATTATTGAAATGATAAATATATTTTTTGACAACAATATTTAAACAAAAATGTAACAATTGAGTATGAATCTCATCAAAATGCAAATTACAAGAAAACCAGGTAAAATTAATTTTGTCAAGTACAGTTAAAATTTTTCTTTTTAAATTATTAATGTGACCGCGCGATTTTAAAATTTTTTAGGTAGTCTTATCGACAGCATCTAAATAATACACAAGCTCTTTGCATGCATAATTTAACCGATTAATTTCTTGAAACTCGCGAAAATTAGTGAATAAATTGTGTGGTTCTAAATCATCTGAAAATAAAGAGGATTTGCAACTATCACAATCTGTTTTTAATTATTTCAATAAATACCCGCATATGTATGCAATAGTTTGTGTATTATAATCATTATTTACAAAATTTAAAACATTTACTGAAGCAGGTTCACAACTTTGCAGCTCATTTATAGTAATTTCATTATCGGAATCATTATTTTCGCGGGAATTTAGAAAATCTACCAAATTAAATAAAAATTCTCCCTTATCATCTTCACAATTAAACCCTGTCGAATGAGATTTTACTAAATTATTGATTATTGTAGTTTTGAAAGATGAAATAAAGTGATATGGATTGGGATTTGTATTGGCCACTCCACACTGCCGAATTGAACCAAAATAATTTTCTATAGAATCCTGGTTTAAATATTTTGATTTCAACTGGGTGAAACCAAGTTTTTCTAAAATTTGCCAAATTTCCAGAACCCCTTCGATGGTGTGAATCCATCCTTGTTTTACCGGTAAATTTTGAATAATTTTGCCATCTTTTAACGATTCAAATTTCCAACACTTAATTTTTTCTAACATGTTTTGCCAAAATGTAACGTGACCAGTTGCCTTACTGACACAACGTTTCAATGGTTTCGCTACTTCTGCAGAAGTAGAGAAGCAATTTAGACTATCAAACAATTGATCAATCATTCCTATAAATTCGGAAGTGTGAAGTGCTTCTGCGGGCAATTTTTCACAAACGCACATGATATTTATAGCAGCTGCTACATGCCTACTTAAAGTTTTTGCAGCTATTGAAACTTTCATTTTTTGTGACGATTTTCCTAAAGTGAAAAAATAATCATGCAATTTATATAATGATGGGAATGAGACTAGTTTATCAATTTCATAGCATTGCTTTATATGAATAGCTTGTGCTTTTTTGTTGTCATCAAAAATAATGTTGTGTTTGAATAAAGTGTTTCTTGTATTTTTTAAGAGGTGGGGCACATCGAATATAGCCACCACTCTTTCGCCATTGACTCTAAACGAACGTTTTTCATTAAAATTTACATTTTCAGCGATCAACTGCTTAATACAAGCACTGTTGGTACTCCCTTGGTCGCAAACCGTGCTTACCACTTTAAAACCACATTTTTGTACTGCCGAAATAACCTCTCTCAATAATGTTTTCAAATCAGTGGTCTTAACAGTTACCACGTGCACAC
The DNA here is from genome assembly GCA_949768715.1 of Dascillus cervinus. Classification (NCBI taxonomy): domain Eukaryota; kingdom Metazoa; phylum Arthropoda; class Insecta; order Coleoptera; family Dascillidae; genus Dascillus; species Dascillus cervinus. Next base: position 16,531,444 of record OX458318.1, on the reverse strand, counting down.
GTAAGATTGAATTCGGACTCAGTTCGGTTTTGGAATTGAATTCCCCTGTGTGAACATGCAGGAACATGGATTCAGATCGTATTGAATTTCAAGGTCGATACGGCAAATTCGAGGATCGTATCGTATTGGAATTACGTGTAAACAGATGAGAACACAAAAATGGTAAATCGGCTCATGCGCACCCGTGTTCTTTGTGTGGCAGAAATTTCTGGAGCAAACGGGAAGTTGAAACGTTGCTTCAAATTTTCATAGACCGCAATATAAATAAATTGTTCGATGGAAAATGCTACAAAAATACAGAAATATATAAATTTTTTGTTACACCATTACATCTACGATTGAAGGTTATATTTTTGTTGACATGTCAATTGTCAAATGTTTGATCACTGCGCATGAACGTATTGAAAGTGGTTTCAAATCGAACTGAGATCAAGTCGTATAAACACGGATCATTTTGGATATGGATCGTAGCTGGATTGTATTCAATTCGAACTCAATCTTACGTGTGCACGTGGTAAGTGTCTTTCGTGAAATAATACGCGATAGGTTGCTTCCAATTTTTCCATAAACCCCTAATCATAAAAACTAGCGCGTGATTAGCTGGCTCGTTTCGTCTACCAAGCGATCCTAAATCTACGTAGCCAGTTGTTCTATCTTTACTGTGGTCATAAGTGAAACCCGATGAAATTGAAATTTCGTCAAACATTAATGAACAAACTTTGTTTAATCTACTCATTTTGGATGCCTTAGCGGCCAAGTTATTTAAAAATAGTTGATTAAGACCTGCTTCAAAAGGAACATCCTGCAAAAATCTACGCAACGTACTAACCCCTGGAAGCTTCAAAACAGTTCTTAAAAGACGGTAAGAACGTGGGCCGCGTTTATATAAAGCCATCGCCAATGCTTTATCTTTTGTAGACCATCGGGGTCGTTTTTTCTGTGCATTACGTAACTGTGAAATTAAAAAATTTAATGCGGTGGGATTAAGTTTTTGTACCAAAGTTTTAATTACAGCTGTATGGGGCGATTTATTTAGTTCCTTCAGCTGCAATTTCATTTTTTGAGAAAGGAATTTTAATTTGGAAATTTGATTTTTATGGTATCTATTACAATGATAAAGAATTTTTTCTCTAGGGGTTAGTTGAGAAATTTTATTGACTCCTAATAATGAATGAATATTTTTTTTAAACATACTTGGAGTACCAATTGTTTTTGTATTAATCACCTGACTAGAAATCCCTGGATTAACTTCAAAACTTGAGTTTTCTAAATTTGTTTCCCGACTATTGATACTTGTGATGCAATTGAAAATGGAGGGAACGGCTTCTAAATGTAGACGCGTTTTTATACTGCTTGTGAACATGCTATCCGTAAAATGGTCTTCACAAACATAAAAGCTTAAGCTTTTGGTGGTATCTGTAAAATTAAAAGCGGAATTAAGTGATTGTAGCCACAATTTGCGGCGCTCTGGTCCTTTAGGGAGTCTAAACAAATGCTTATTATTATTATTTACGTTATAGCTATGTGTACTAGGACAATTTGGAATAATGCACTTATAAGCCATTTTTTAAAGAATATGAAATTGTAAGAAAAATTTTAACGAATCAATAAAATTACTTACAAGTTTTTAATACTACCTGGTTTTTAATTTCACTTTTGAAACAATCTTTTAATTAAAAAAAATCTAAAAACAAATATTAAATAGCTTTGAAATAAAAATAAATCGAGTTTCTAAATAATTGTGAAACGTGGTTTTTATAACCTTACTTTCGACAATTTTAGCACATAGAAATTCGGGAAATATTTTGTCTATTCATAAACCTGTTTTCTACCTGCACCTCTGTGCGCCCTAGTTACACCCACTACGACTAATTTTTGCGCAAGCCCATTTCCAATTTTTTGAAAGAAAACTTTTGCCGCTAGAAATATCTGTTTAGTTCCACCAGCGACAAGATCAGCGCTGGTGGTGCTAAATTTACCGACCAATTGGGAGGTCTCTTGTCTCTGCGTTTCCACGCATTTACTAAATAGTTCGATCGGGCGACACCGAAAGCCGTAGTGACAGGTTTTCAAACCTTTTCGCTATTCCCTTCCCTGCTAGAAACTAACCAACAAAAAATCATGTAAATAGTGAAAAAAAATTAATTTTGTGTAAGTGTGATTAATAATAAAATAATTATGCCTCTGCGAGGAAATCCAGTTTGTTTAAAATGTGAAACAAATGAATCTCCCTTATGGACTAATGCTGAAAATTTAGGAGCAATTTGTTTGGATTGTGTTAATGAAGCCAAAGATAATTTAAAAAGTGAATTAGAAGATGATGATGACAAACATGATGGTGAAACTAAGTCTCGTAAACGTACCAAAACGACTAGAACGTATAAAACAAGATTGAATCCATTTGCTATACCAAAACCAGTAAATCCCAAAGGCAGAGGACGACGTGTTATTTTTAAGAAGTCTCCCATTAAAGCTCCTACTGCAGTTTCAACTCCAGTAACTAGTGATTCTATATTTTATAAGGTAAATATAAACTTTGTTTTGCGTAATTTAAGTTAATGAATTTATTTATAGGGAAGTTATTTTCAAGTAGGAGATATTGTGTCAATGCTTGATGAAGATGATGATGTGTTTTATGCTCAAATAAGAGGTTTCTTATCAGATCAATATTGTGAAAAAAGTGCTGTCGTAACGTGGTTGTTACCTACTCGTGAGAGTATTCCACCAGAGAAAGGTTTCGATCCTGCTACTTATATTTTGGGTACAGGTTTACATAAACATTGATATCCTAATAAAATTGGCACTTTTAAGGTCCAGAGGAAGATATTCCAAGAAAGTTGGAGTGCATGGAATTTATCATGCATGCACCTTCTGATTACTACAAAGCTAAAAATACACCGTATCCCACTGTTCATGCTTCATTATCACCAGGTTACGTTTGGACTACCTTACGTCCAGTACAAAAGCTATTGTCTGGATCTTACTCTGATTAAGTTGTTTTGACCACCATTCTTAGTTAAATTCAAATCTCTTCGCTTCATAATGCTGATAGGAAACAGTTGACAAATGAGAACGAAAACAATAACTGTAGATTATTTTTAATACTTTTATATGCTCTGACAAAACATAAAAAGCAGCTAAAATTATACAACAATTTAAAAAAAAATTTATTATCAAATAAAAGTGTAATTGTTTACATTATAGTCATGTGCTGTAAATATAGCAACAAAAACAAATAATTTTTTGAAAAGTTAAAAGAAAGATCTTAATTCTGCATCACATGCAATATATCTTTTAGGTACAAGGTCAACATTTTGTTAAAAAATTAATTTATACAATAATATTGGAACTTGCTATTACCAGTACCTTTCTGTAGGTTATAAAAGTATGATTGAATGAAATTAATACATTTAAAATCTTCAAATTTATTTTTACTTTATTTTATATCTGAATATTTAGTAATAACATTCTCTTGTTTTATTTTACTAAAATTATTGAATCCATTTTTTAAAAACTAAATATTACCTTGTATCTAACAAATGTATTGGTGCTGCTGCATGATTAATCCTTAAGGCTAACTGCAAATTTGTATGTAGTCGAAGTTGCTACAGAATAAGTAAGTGAAAGTGGCCTTTAGATTGTTATTTTAAGTCAGCAAAAAATGTAAGAAACAAATTGAAAATCAATTGTAAACCTTGATAATGCTCTACCAATACTGTTGAAACAATGAAGAACTTTAAATTTTAATACTCAAAATGTGACTTGATTATGTAATAGCTAATTATGTTTGACCCACTAAAAGTTGTTTGGCACGGGTAACAATTTACAATTTGTGTATATATTGTAAAGTAGAGCTTCGATTATCCGAACTAATTGGGACCAACTACCATTCGTATAATCGAAAATTCGGATGACCGAACAGTCATAGTTTATGAGCACTAAAACGCTCAAAATGATAGAATATAAACATATACTGAACAACAAATAATATTTCAATCACAATATAATGTAATGTAATGGCAAAGTTAACGACGATTCGGATGATTGACGTTCGGATAAATCAAATCGTCATTCGAATGATTGACGTTTCGGATAATTGAAGTTCGGATAATCGACGCTCTACTGTAGTTATAAAAACTTTGCAGAAAAACAACGATTACGTTAACCAATGCTACAATTAGCATTTGTCACAAGTTGTGAAGCATTTTTACAACTACATTATAATTTTTATTTAATTCTATTTTTTCTATAATATTAGTTGTTTATTTACCTTTTAACATTAATTAAACGATTAGGTTGGGTAATTCACAAACTTTTCACTATATCGACTGTCAAGAATAATATTGCTCTAACTCCATTTTTCATGAAAATGGGAATTTTGATGGCATTCATGTTCTAACTCCTTATTCTACGTGTTAGTATACTAACATCAGAATAACACTATTCTAAATGCTCTAAAAAATTAGTATTATAAAGCGGTCGTGCATTAAAGAACGTATGTTGTCACACTTTCAACCTCCTCTCCTGAACAAATCACATAAGTGGAGTTAGAGCAATGTTATTCCTGACAGTCGATATATTTTTAAGTAGGTATACCTTTCTTATAATATGGTATTATTAGTTACTGCATTATACACCGTGAATCAATTATGGTCTACTTCTGAAATTTTCTTAGTTGCAACCAAACATACTAATTCCACTTACCACTTGATACTGCCTTTGATTTAAATTATAAATGGAATCAAATTTGCTTTATTGGCTACAAACGTCAAAATGACAATGTAAGAAATTTAATCAGCAAAATTACGTAAAAGGACTTAAAAACTAATGCAAAAATTGTTCAAAATGCATTCCATTGTGGAGCAAACAAACTTCGACCCGGTTTAAAAACGGCCTTTGAACGCATTGTAATGTCTCTGGTGTTACGGCCATACACTCTTCACAAATTCGTTGTCTGAGTTCTTCGACTGTATGGAAAGGAGTTTGGTAGACTCTTTGTTTTAGTACGCCCCACAGGAAAAAATCTAAAGGCATTAAGTCTGGACTTCTGGGTGGCCAAGGGTTATCGGAACCTCTTTCTATCCAAACGTTTGTAAAATTGTCATAAGTAATATCACAAGAGAGTGAGAATAAATTGAAAATAATTCGACAGATTTTCGAAAACTTGTTGCCAGGGAATAGACACGAGAGCCCGTAGGGCTCGAGTGGCTATTCCCAAATGGCAACAAGTTTGAAAAAATAACTGGAGAATTATTTTCTAATTAATTCGCACTCTCGAGTGGTATTCGGAAGATTATTTTTTAACGTTTAAATAAAAAATACAGCATAAAAATACAGTTTAATTCATTATAAACTAAAATCAAACTGGCGACAGATGTCAAAACTAGAAATGTGCTGTCAAGTAACATATGTAAACAAAATACTAGAAATTATGCTCGCGGGAATAATGTACAGTAGAAAATTCTCAGTAGTTATATCCCGAGTGCATGCCAAATACGCGAATAGTTTTACGAGTGCACGGAGTGCACGAGTAAAAATGTTCAAGGATGGCATGCAGGAGGGATATATTAGGGACTATTTCCCGAAGAAAATTTCACGCAATTTTGATAGTAAGAATTTCCCGATAAAAATAATAAAAAACTAGAAATAATTACTTTTGGATAAATTACGATAAAAAAATCGAGATTGTAAAAGTACCGTAACTATCACATCTCAAATGTAAAGAAAAAAATTGAAAAGACGGGCTAATGTCAATTGTGGAAACATTTTCATCTTAAAAATGTGTTTTGTTCGTTTTGGTCAATCAAGCTCGAGCGACATAGATGAAGAAATTGGCACATTAATACCTGCAAATACAATAAAGGCGAATGTTGTTAAAATGTCCAAAAATATTCACTCTAAGCACATGTGCAAATACCCGGGTATTTTCATGGTGCATCGAATATTTGGTGATATTCCTACGTTGCTAGGTGATTTCTGTAAAATGCGTTAATTTGATTGGTTGAAATTTTCTGAGGGAAATAGTCACTATAATAATGTTGTGATTGGACAGAATTAAACACGTGTGCCCAAATACTGCTAAACGATTGGTGAATGAAATCATTAAAAAATAATCAACAGTACGAGAAATATTTCTTTATGGCAAAACGTTGCGACAAAAACGTAAAAATTTAATCAGGCTATTTTCATGCACGCGGGGTATTCGGCATGATTATTTCCTGATTATTAATTTGAATAAATAGATTTTACAACGAATTATTTATTTACTTGTCGAGGAATCTTTGATAATGATTGCAAAAAAAAATTCAGAAGCTATTAAACGTCGAAATTTAATCGGGTAAATTTTGACACGTCTGAGACGTCAAAATTTAATCGGGTAAATTTTGACACGTTAATTTAATCGCTATAAAACTGAGGAAAACCATGGTGACTGTGACGTTTTACGTGCATGAAGGAAATAATCATCTGAATATTGTCAGAACAATGGAATGCTAGATGTATTTTTTAATTTTTGAAAAATTAAAGATCTAGTGCTTGTTTCAATTAGTATGTTTGGTTGCGTCTAAGAAAAATTCAGAAGTAGACCATAATTGATTCACGGTGTATAGGTGTATCTGAATTGCTTGGTCAAACTTTACCAGTATAATGTATGGAACAAAAGTGTAATAAAAGTTCCTATAAACATGTGTCAAAATTGCTTCCTTTAAAAGTTACGCGTTAATTTTAAAATTGATACAAGCAAATACCGTGAAACCCCGTTTTTACGTTTTTGAAGGGACCGACAAAAAAAACGTAAATGGAGGAAAAATGTAAATTAAGGGCAATGAAAATTTTTCTTTAAAAAATTATACAAATTAGTTTAGTGTAAATTTATTTCTTGTGTATATAGGTTTCTTTCAATACTATAAATTCTTCGGACTTTGAAATTCTTTTCTACATGCGTTTTTTTGTCACATTGCATGGCACTTTTAATTGATTTGCTATTTTTTATTATTGTAGCCAAAGTGCTATATCAAAATTACGCACGAGCGAAACGAGTGGGTCCACGTTCACTTTTTCGAGAATCAATACTGAATGAATCACGATCACAAAACTTTGCAAAGTGTAGATGTGTCTAAAAACTGCTAACATATTCATTTCAATGATTGCCATGGATTTAATCGAATGTGCTAAGATAAATGGAATTTTTAATTGTAATAAATTTAATAACAGTATTTTGAATATTTCCAACGTAAATTTCAGGAAAAACAAACGTAAAACCGAGTATTAACTGCATTAAAATGAAACGGGATTGCAAAAATTAGAGGCAAATAACGGGAAAACGTGAAATGCGGGGACGTAAAAACGGGGTTCCACTGTAGCAAAGTTGTTATTTCAACCGTTATCTGAGTTTTTCAAGTGTTAAAATCAAATTAAATATTACCTTTTCGTTTTTTAACAATTAAGTGACAGATGCAAGCAAAGTTTCACATTTTCAACGTTACTTATGAATTTTATTAACGAAGAAATGGCAGACAAGCATTTCACGTATGGGCGAGCAAACGGCGAATGCAATTTGGCTCGGTGGCTTTATGTTGAAAAATATCTGAATCGAACTTTTTCGGCAAGCCACTAGCGTCTTGGTGAGAGAGGAATATTTAAAGGGAATGCTATTAATAGTGGGGTTCAAAGAAGAAGAAAATAGAATTGTGGAGAATCCTAAAAACAACACGAGGAAATTATCCTTAGATGTTTTTTATAGGACCACCTAAAACATCTTGTTTACTCTACGCTGATTTTTATCTTATTGTTAGAAGACCGTAATAGTTTTCGTGTCGTCCGGATTGGCCCTTGAATTTGGTAGTTTTTCAGGCACCAGTGCGTAAAAGAGCTTGTTTCTGTGTGTCAGTGGCGTCCGCATTTCGCTTAATTCGAAGTAGTGAGTGCAAAATAGTATATTATGCAACAAGCACAAAATGATGCTCATTTTGCACGAGTATGAATTGCAGTACGAGTCTGCGACTCGTACTGCAGCAATTCATACGAGTGTAAAATTGCCATTTTGTGCGCGTTGCATACTGCACTTTTTCTACGATAACCTCTGCTAACGCGTTTAACATACTTTGCGTTTTGATCTCCTTTCCACTCCAAAAAGAGGTTATAAGCGCGTTGATACATTTTCGTAGACGTTTCCGGTAATAAATTTAATGTTGTGAACTTTGCAACTTCAGTTATGTTTGGAGGTGTTAATTCCAAGTCATTATCACTATCACTTTCCATATTAATTGTAAGAGTTATCGAAAATAACTACGAAATTATTATCTGCAACGTACAAAAATGTTGACAGAAGCAAACTGATGACATTCGATTTTCTAGGCCGCCTTAATATTTGTGACCAAAAACAGTGAACCGAACACGAAATATTTCATTTCGCATTTGTTGCCTAGCAACCGAACACGAAATATTTCATTTCGCATTTGTTGCCTAGCAACCGATGCGAAATGAAATTCTGTACAAAATGTAGTTGTTTATGATTGAATTTACGCTCGTGAAATAACATATTTCGATGTTGTCGTAGAAAAAATACTTTATGCGATTTTTTCGAATAATCAGTAAGTTCTGTGAATACCAATACAGTGAAACCCCGTTTTTACGTTTTTGAAAGGACCGACAAAAAAAAACGTAAATGGAGGGAAAACGCAAATTAAGGGCAATGAAAATTTTTCTTTAAAAAACCATACAAATTAGTTTGGTGCAAATTTATTTCTTGTGTTTATAGGTTTCTCGTAATATTATAATTTCTTCGTACTTTGAAAATCTTTTGTACATGCGTTTTTTTTGCCATGGCACTTGTTTTAATTGATTCATGATTCTTTATTATTGTAGCCAAAGTGGGATATCAAAATTACGCGCGAGCGAAACGCGTGAGCTCACGTGTTCATTCACTTTTTCGAGAATCAATATCAAATGAAATAAAAAATTGTCCACCTAATCGCTATCACGAAACTTTGCAAAGTGCGGCCGTGTCTAAAAACTGCTAACATATTCATTTCAATGATTTCCATAGATTTAACCGAATGTGCTAAAATAAATGAAATTTTTAATTTTAATAATTTTAATAACCGCATTTTAAATATTTCCAACGTAAATTGCGGGAAAAATAAACGTAAAACCGGGTATTATCTACATTAAAATGAAACGGGACTGCAAAAATTAGACGTAAATAACGGGAAAACGTGAAATGCGGGGACGTAAAAACGGGGTTCCACTGTAGTAAAGAGAAATGCAATAGAGAAAACCCGCCTTTTTAATTGAAGGAAATCTACCCATTTTAAAGCTTCTTTAAAATAGATGGAGCAAGTTTAAAAGAATTTGAAAAATTTTTAAAATTCTCATTATTTTCTAATTCACAAAAAATAGATATGTAGAAAGTTACAGATATTGCTATTAATTGCCATGCCTGTAAATTCTATTTCAGTGCCTAATTTATTCGGAAAAATTTTTTACTTGCAATTTCAAAAAATAGTTTTTTGTTTTTAAAAATTGGTTATTTTTATGTTGTTTCCCCTGCAAGGTTATTGGATAAGGTAGAAGGTTAAATAATTTGTTATTTTTGAATCTGAATGTTTCAGAATGGTTGTTCTTAAATGGGGAATTGTTAGTGCTGGGGCTATATCAACAGAATTTGTTAAAGCACTTTCTATTTTACCTAGTCTTGAGCAGATTGTAGTGGCAGTTGCAGCTAGAGAACTTTGTCGAGCAGAAAACTTTGCTGCGGTCCACAATATTCCAAAAGCATATGGTGATTACGAAAGTCTAGCATTAGATAAAGATATTGGTAAATTTATAAAATTAATTATCAGTTACATATTTGACTTTATGCTTGTTGTAGATGTCGTTTACATTGCAAACTTAAATCCGCAACATTTGAAAGTTTCAAAATTAATGCTTGATCATGGGAAACATGTTCTTTGTGAGAAACCTTTAACGATGAATGAAAAGCAAACTAAAGAATTAATAGAATATGCTAGGTCAAAGAAACTATTTCTTATGGAAGCGATTTGGTCACGATTTTTTCCTGCTTATGAAAAGTTACAAGCTATAATTAATGCAGGAGATATTGGTGATGTTTTATATGTTGGTGTGACATTTGGAAAATCTTTAACACATAAAGAACGTATCAAGTACCTATGAATAAAATACAAAGAAATAATTTTTCAATTGATATCACTTATTTGCAGTAAGAAAGAACTTGGTGGAGGGACCATATTGGATTTGGGTGTATATGTTTTGCAGTTGCAACAGTTAATTTTTAAGGGTTTAACACCAATAACTATAACAGCTACTGGTCATTTAAATGAATTTGGGATTGATGAATCTGCAAATGCATGCATTACATATCAAAATGGCAAAACTGCTGTACTATCGACACATGCTAGAATTGAGTTGCCAAATGAAGCTGTTATTGTTGGAACAAATGGTATGATTACAATTCCTAGATTCTGGTGTGCAACAAGAATCCATACTCCATCGGGGACTGTTAGTTTTGATTTACCACAAACTACAGTTAACTTTAAAAGTGTTGAAACTGTTGGATTATCATATGAAGCAAATGAAGTTAGACGCTGTATTGCTGAAGGTATACAAACTATTTATTAATTTTCACTTTTAAAGAGTTTGATCTTTTATTCTTTAGGTTTATTGGAGAGTCCTAAAATGCCACATAGTGATAGTTTGGAATTGGCAGCATTGATGGATAGGTTTCGAAAAGATCTAGGAGTTGTGTTTGTTGAAGATTTGGAATAACTATCTAATATAATCTATAAGCATTTAACCCTTTGTTACAGTGTGTTGTGGTTTGATACACTTTGAGAAGTTGGTTTTATTGCAATTTCTACATAAATATAAATTAACAAATAAATTTAGAATCAAAATAAAAAAGCAAGAGATTTATATTAAAATTTGTTCTTAAATTTTTCTGTATAGATACAAAAGTGTTGATTTTAATGTTGCATTTTATTTTGAATCCAAAATAAATATAAACTTTAAATTAAAGTTTTTGCGATAGATTGGATTAGTTGACACTTTTGTATATTGCTCTCTCTGAAGGCGCACTGAAAAATTTTGACAAATTAAAACTACCTATCTAATTGTAAACTATAACTGCATATGTCCAAATACCTCGACACAAAATGTTAGGTTAATATATGCAGTTGCTCTCCACGAAAATGCGAAATAGGGAAGAAAGTTAAATAAAATCTGTTTGCTTTTTAATTTGCTGTATCTCGTCAACTTCTTGAAACAATCTACTAACTAACTAACTACCTAACATCAAGTTGGAAGTTACAAAATTATTTTTCAATTTTAACAACTTTATCAGAAATTTCTATCTGGTAAACAGACTGTCCAAGGTCACCCAGGTCACTCTTTTAAAATCTAGAGAAGTGGATATTTTCAAATAAAAAACATTATACAGTCGAACTTCTCTATAGTGAACTCCTCTATAATGATTTTTTCTCTATAATGATGTTTTTGTCAGGAACGTGCATTTTTGCACGTTTTGCATATAAAAATACCTCCGTATTATGATGTTAAGCCTCTATATAGTGATTATTCTTTGAGAAATATTTACCAACATTCTCGGGGAACGAAATTTTCGGTAATAAAAAATACAATGGATGTATTGAACGTCTGTTTTTTTTTCTCAAATTCCGACAACCTACCTGAAAAATTCTTAGAACAATTTATTGCAAATCCCTTATTTATGGAAATTTCTACCCTCACCAAATGCATTGGCTACGTTTGCATTTATACTTTTGCACTTTAGTTTCGCTTCAATTTTTGTACCACACGCATTTTAGAACGTGAAATGGCGAAACGAAAGTGTTTGAGTATCCAAGACAAATTAAAGGTGTTGGAAGACGTTGATAATGGTGTAAAACAAAAAGACGTCGCCGCAAAATTTGGTATTGCTGCAAATAGTGTATCCGTAATTGTGAAAAATCGTGAAAAACTTAGAAAAGAAGTTAATTCGGGACGAAAAAAAATGAGTCTGTGTACATATGAAGATTTAGATGAAGCGATGTTAAAGTGGCTACAGGTGATTCGCGCCCAAAATGTTCCGGTGTCCGGGCCATTAGTAAAAGAAAAAGCGTTGGTTTACGCAGAAGCCTTGGGATACTCAAATTTTCAAGCAAGTAACGGATGGTTAGACAAGTTTAAACAGAGACATAAAATTTCCTAAAAAGTAATTAGCGGCGAAAGTGCTATAATTAGTGACCATACCTGTAACCAATGGTTAAAGTCGGTTTTAAAAAAAAATTTGGACACATATCATCCTAAAGACGTCTTTAATGCTGACGAAACTGGGTTATTTTTTAAGTGTACGCCAAATAGAACTTTAACGTTTAAAAACGATAAGTGCTTTGGAGGTAAAAACAGCAAGGAGCGAATAACTGTCATGATTGATGCCAATATGACTGGAAGTGAAAAAATGAAGCTTCTTGTAATAGGTCGCAGTAGAAATCCACGTTGTTTTAAGGGCGTCAAATCGTTAGAAGAGGATTATGACTTCAATAAAAAGGCGTGCATGACCAGTCAGATTTTTGAAAAGTGGTTGCTAAAGTTTGACAATCAAATGGGCAGAGAAAAACGAAAAGTTGCGTCAATTATAGATAACTGCCCAGCCCATCCTGCGCTTATAAAATCAAAATGTAAAAACGTCGAATTGATTTTCTTACCACCAAATCTAACGTCAAAATTGCAACCGATGAATCAAGGAATCATAAAAAATTTTAAATTCCATTATCGGAAAAAGATATTAAAGAAAATTATGACCGCCATTGAAGAAAATCAACCTGCACATAATATCATAAATCTTCGGACGTCCATATCTGAAATAGCAAAAGTATGGCAATTTGAAGTGACGGAGATTACAATAAAAAATTGTTTTGGCAAGGCAGGGTTTATTAATTTAAATTTGACTAATTGGGAGGAAGAAGATAACCTTCAAGTGTCAGAATTGAAGAAATCTTGGGAACAGCTAAAAGCGTTGGACATTATTTGTGATGAAGTGGAATTTCAGGATTTTTTAAACATTGATAAAGATGTGTTAATTACTGAATACCCTGATGACATCGAGATTTTGGAAAGTGTCAGAAAAGACAACGAATTGCCTAATTTGGAAGAAGAGGATGAAGAAGATTCTATCGAAAATCCTTCCAAAGCCGAGATGGTCATGGCATTTGAGACTATTCGCCGAGGTTTGCAATGCCAAGAAAATGTTCCAGAAAGAATATTCAACGCATTAAACAAGTGTGAAACGTTCTACGAAAATAAAATAATTTTTAAGAGTACTGTGCAATCAACTTTAGATGGATTTTTTCTTCAATAAGTACATGTTGTGTAATATAAATCTGTATGTATTTCTAAATACGGAAATATCATTTCAAACAATAAATAAAATTTAATTTTAATTTTTTGTTTCATTTTGAATATCGATTGTTTTTTAAAGTGACTGTCAAAACTGTAAAATTATATGTGAATTCTCTATAGTGAAGTTTCTCTATAGTGATGTTTTTTCAGGGCTTTTCGAACATCACTACAGAGAAGTTCGACTGTATTTTATACATCTTGGTGGTCCATCATATAGCATTTTGGATATAAAACCATTTTCTGGTAGTTGAAAAAATCTAAAAATTGAAAGTAATATTTTTCAATCACTAAACTACAAAATGGTCGAATTGTTTAAAGTTTTAAACAGATTCATTTGAAAGCGACGGCTCTATCAAAATTTTAAATGGTTTTGAATTGTTTGGCTTTATAGTGTCCTGGCACCTTTGGAATAATTAAATTCAAAAAAATAAAACGGTCATTATATAGTACGGGGAATTGTAGATTATTGAGCGCGTGTTTTCAATTTTTTAGGGGGATTAGAAAGATGCTTTTTTGCTTAATGCTATACGATGGACCATCCTATATATCGGCTACGTTACATCGGATGGTGATTTGACTTTTCGGTTCCGGCTGTAAATGGGTGGGCAATTTAAACCAAAGTATAGTGTCCGTTTTTTCAGATGGATTTTCTGACATGAACGCATTGTAACTTCGAAGAATAGTGTCATTACGCAGGTATTGCCATTTCTGTATAGAGTGACCGGTCCTTCGGATAATCTCAATAATCTAATCAGGACTGTATTGGCCAAAAAATTTTTCTTAATGCCACAATTTGCATTTACTCTGTATTCTGTGAAATTTAGAAATTTCGCAGTAATCACATTACAAAGTTTGATATACATATATATTTAAAGATAATCTGATCTGAGGTTACAACGACATTCAATTTCATCTTTTATGTTGAAAAAATGAAATATTTCATGTTTGGTTATTAATGGAAACTGAATTTTTTACGTTGTCTGAAATCAGAGATACACGAGTTCGACGATCCATATTTCACCATAAAGTTTAATTTAGACCAAGAAGACGGAACTGCATCACTCAAATCTGTTGAAATTGATACGGTACTGTGCCGTAAAATTTACAAATATTTCGCCGTGGGAATAAATTTGGTAAATATCTTGTAAAACCCATCTCCAATAGTGATAACTAAATCTACTGACACTCGCATTACTGGATTGGACGGGTTCTGGGAGAAGAGAAATGAACATGTTACAGCTGCACCATTAAGTGAGACCTCACCTGTTAGTCCACGGCCATTGCGGCAATATTGCAGCACAATTTTGTTGGAGGTTTTTTGTGAAATTTGTTTTTTTATGAATATTTCAAAGCATATCGTCTAACGTCGGCGCACTATGCAATTTTTTGAAAATGTAAATGGATATCTGATTTTTGGCCACATATGCGCAGTTTCTGAGTCAAAGTGTTCGAATGTAGTGCAGATAAAAGTAACCTTCGCTATACTTAGGCCTAGTATTTCAGTGCAGGATAAAACTCTAGGTAAACTAAACTGGTTTTTGCTTTAGCTCTAAAGTTAACCTCGAGAGCGTATTTCAGTTTCACGAATTGGATTAATCTCGACAACGTGAACTCAGGTAGTCCGAACGTTGCCATGCATGCGAATTATGTTGTTTGACTAGTGTGCTGCGGCAAATGAGAGTTATACGCAAGCGCACGCTACAACCCTAAAAAAATGGTTAACCCGAGACGGTAGGGTAACCTTTTAAAACTGGTTATGTTCCTAACCGTGCATTGAAATACACTTGTGGCGACCGCGAGAAACACACCAAGGTTGGCAACGACTTGATGCCAAAAGCGCATGCGCGATAAATGCGCGCTAAGATTTAATATCCATGACTTGGCGAAGTGTCGTCACGACAACCGGTCGCGAAACCAAACCGACGTGCAATATTATAAATTCTGTAAATAGTCAATATACGTGTCAACTAGTGTGACCGGAACGGCCCTTCTCTACATACAAGCGGCCGCCTAATTGAGCACGGACATGGCAGTAGGCGATGTTTTGGTTGCCTTGGAGAATTGTCAATAAATAGAAACGTCACCTTTTATACAAAGGAATGACCAGACGTGTTTTTTACAACAAGCTCCGTATTTTTATTTGTGTTTTCTTTAAGTGAGTAATTTTTAATGTACCAAGTTTGTAAAACTAGCTATGTTATCTTTACTTTCTGCAACGCGCTATCCAACAGTGGTGACCCCGATGAGGAAAGTACAGGTAATTGCAGCAACGCGCTTGACCACCGACGCGCGCGAGCTTCGACCAACTACGCGCCCGCTATCGACCCGATCGACCACCTACGCGCCTGAGCCTTGACCCGGTCGACAATCCACCTGCTAGACCACCGACGCGCTCGGTTATCTACCCGTTCGACCACCAACGCACTCGACCGTCCCAGAACAATGACACCACCAGCCGACGCTATCCGCTCACAAGATTCCAAGCTTGATCCCGACAACCAGGCACGCCACGATAGGTATCCGCCATGGCCATGGTATTCGCCTGCCACAATTTTGGCAAAACAACCCAACGCTCTGGTTCGCGCAAGTCGGCGCTCAATTCCACACACACCGGATCAAGAGTGACGAAGGAAGGTACTATAAAGTAATCTCGATCCTAGATTGCAGCACCCTCCAATAGGTCTCCGACCTTATTACCACACCACCAGCCACCGACAAATACGCGGAGCTAAAGCGACGGCTCACGGAGAGGTTTACAGACTCCCAGGAGAAGACCCTGCACAAACTCCTGAACCAAATGGAGCTAGGCGACAAGCAACCCTCCGCCCTCCTGCGAGAAATGAAACAACTTGCTGCCAGCCGCCTCAGCGACGACATTCTCCAGTCCCTCTTGAAACAGCGCCTCCCCGTGCAGGTACAGCTAGTTCTATCCGCCAGCGACGGCCTGGACGCCGATAGAATGGCCGCTATAGCCGACAAAATGATCGAGGTGACGACAGTGAACTCCGTCGCGGAGGTCAGTGCAGTGCAATGTAGCGCAGTGCCACAAGTGGCGCCTCTGCAACACACGTTAACCCGGCTACAGCGACCTCCAACGGCAAGTAGCTGAACTGACCACGGCGATGCAGCGCCTGCAAGAAGAGGTAGGACGCAACAGACGAAGTTCATCCCGCTACCGCGGACGCTCTCGCCTACCAGGTGAATTCCTCGTCCCGGCACCTAAGAATTCTTCCTCCGACTTCGCCATACAACTACAACACTTCGAATCTATCCGCTTACAGCCGCCCCAACAGCACGGTAAGCAGAAGATATTTGTCTAGAAAGACCTTAATTCTTGTAAGCAGGTCTTCCTGCGTCACGACGCCAGTAAGAAGCCCTTGCAGCCGACTTACGACGGACCTTATCCAGTGGTGAAGCGGACGTACAAATTCTACACCATCGTTGTCAAAGGCCGCGAACAAACTGTATCGATTGATCGCCTGAAGCCGGCGTGCACTCTGCAGGACAACGCCGACCCACTGCAGGACCACACTTACGCCAGCCCAGCACCATCGCTCCAAATTTCCGACGACAGAAGAAGAGTTACGTTCCAGGCACATGGCATAACAAACCAGGAACTGGGAAGGGGGTGATGTGACGACCGCGAGAAACACACCAAGGTTGGCAACAACTTGATGCCAAAAGCGCATGCGCGATAAATGCGCGCTAGGATTTAATATCTATGACTTGGCAAAGTGTCGTCACGACAACCGGTCGCGAAACCAACCGACGCCGACGTGCAATATTATAAATTCTGTAAATAGTCAATATACGTGTCAACTAGGTGTGTTATCTTTACTTTCTGCAACGCACAATCCAATACACTTTACCCAACGTTAAAGAGGTTATCTTAAAATTTCTCGTTTAATCGTAGACTGAAATACCGGGCCTTACATTGGTATGAAGATCGCTTACCTGCTCCACACGCAAAAGCTTATCTACAGAACTCTATGGGCCAGTTACAGAAACGAAAGCTAACAGCGGCGCCAGCTAACAGAGCTAGCGTAGATCTTCTATGAATACGACTCTATGGGCCAGTTGCAGAAACGAAGTTAACGGCGGTATCAGCTAACAGAGCGTTATGTAGATCTATGATTGGCTGTCAGCAAACTGCAGCCCACACCTGTTGCGTCGCAAACCTTTACTTCTTGGAACGCAGGAGGAAGAAGAAGAACCCGAGGAAGAACCTGTTAATTTACCAGCTGCTCTCTCTGCAGCAGTTAAAGAGTCTGGATGTCATCCAAAAACTTTATCTGCGAAGAAAAGTCCAACCGACTCATGGTACCGCTTTAGAGGATGAGGAATATATCTGCAGCACATGTCGAAAGCAGCAGAAATATGGTCCATTTGCATTCTTTAAAAAAATATTATTTTTTTTGTATTTAGTGTGATTGTTTTCATGCCAAACATTTTTTTGTTTCAAAAATATAGCGTATTTATGTCACTTTGTCGAAATATTGCTTATTTGAGATGTTTTTATGACCTTAACCGGGCCTTATTTGTCGCACCTACCTTAGATCAGTTAATGTCGCTTGATGATATACCGTAAAGTGGGGCTATTTGGAACGAAGAGGTGTTTTTTTTCTAATTTGACACCAAATCGATATCGAATGACTTATCAAGTCGGAAATTTGTCGATTTATGGCAATGGGAGTTTTGTTTAATGAGAATTGGAAGTTTTAGCCAATGATATAAAGTGTTTTAGGTTAAAATTTGACAATTTGTAAATCAGTCGTTTGTCAGTTTTTTTTGTTAATCAAATTGTCTCCTTTGCTGTGACTTTAATTGAAAATATATTGACTTCGTGTTTCTCAGGTATGTACGTTGGAGTCTTAACTACAATTTAAATATAAAAATTTACGACATCATTTTGATATTAAGAAGAAACTGTTGAAATACAAAAAAAATGTTTTTTAGAGGGTAATTTGGAACGATGCCGCGCAAATATAAACGTCAACTTGGTGCTGTAATAAGGCTGGATTATGATCCTCAAAACATGGAGCAGGCACTGGAAGCTGTTGTAGACGGAACCTACTCATTTGCCCAAGCCTCTGCAATGTACAGTGTTCCTAAAACATCATTATCCAGAAATATCTCGTGGAAGACATGTATTTAAACAAAATGTTTTATAATTTAATAAAAATAAATATTTGAAACTGTTTCTATTGTTTTTATCATTGCATAAACTAGTAAAAAAAAGTTGTGACTAATAAGCCACAAAAAAAAAACAAAAAATGAATGCTTTTTTCCTTTTTCCTAGTTTTTATATATATGCCTACGTGACAGAATCTTTTTAAAACATCATACCATGTGCCTATTTGAAATAGAGTATAATAAAAGGCAATTTTATACACAAAACTATTTTTGTTCCAAATAACCCCAAACCTGGGGTTATTTGGAATGGTAGAAAACCTGAAAAACGCGCATTAAAAATTTGGTTTTTTTTCAAAATTTTTATGCCAAATGATAGATTTGATAAACATCTATCCAATAACATTTTTTTTTTAAATTAAAAAATATATTAACAATGGTAGAATCTAAAAAGCAGAAAAATCGTTCCAAATAGCCCCACTTTACGGTACTTGCAAAACGGGGTTAGATTTTGAACTCACGTAATCTTTGTCGTTTTGTTCCACATCCAAAAATTGTTAGGCATTAAAACCGGACGGCGAATTTTCCGCGCGGCATCTTTTTAACATTGACAGTAGGTACTGTTTCGCACGGGACTAGGGAACCAGAAAACGACCGTGGTGGGAACGACCAGCCGCGCGCAGCTGTTGATCTCGGGGGAATTCCCAATTATGTGTTTATTTTTTAATAACCGGAGTAGGTAAATGCAAATGCAAAAAAGCAGCGTTCCGATGTTAAATATGTAAATATGTACATTGCACTTATTGCTATGTATCGAACTTGCGGCCACCGAAATGTGCACGATTTTTTTTTAACAATTTGATTTTTGCTTTAAATGATAGGCGTCATCAACAAAATGTCAATATTATTTGTTTATTATAACAAAAATTATTTGAAAAAGAAACTGTATTTTGTCAAAATGCCAAGACATCTTTCGCGAAAGCAAACAAGTAGAGTCGCTGCGAAATTAGAAGACAACTAGTCGTTAGCTGCTGTAGCTATAGATTTAAACGTCATCAAAAGTTGCATTTTTCAATTGAAAAAACGTTGTCAGGAAAACAGACTGCAACGACAAGTTAGGATACCAATTGGAAGAGTTTTTGAACCTCATGAAGATGAAGATTTGGTAAATTTTATCAAACAGAATCCATTTTCTACAGCAGTAAAAGCTCGCAAGGAAACTCATTTTCTGGGTCCGTTACAACGTCAAAGTGTCGAATTAAACAGAACGGGTTAAAGAATTATGCAGCTGCCAAATAGTTATTTAACCAACAAGTGCGTTAATGAGAGCGATTAATAATCGAGACAGTTTAACGTGTAATATTGTTGAGATTATTAATCGCCGATTAACGCAAAAGTTGGTTACAATATTTTTCTGTTGATCGAATCTTACGAAATTGAAGAAAATGTATTTTCTTTCCGTGACAAAAATTTCAATAGATATTCGAATCAAGCATGTCAAACAATTTAAATCAATGTACAGTAAACCCTCGATAAGACGAACTCGCTTAACATGAACACCTCGTTAACACGGAACAGACACTGTGGTCCCGGCTTGTTTCTTATCGTTTCTTATGGAATGTCGCTCGGTTAACACGAATTCTCGTTAACACGAACTACGAACTACATTTTAGAATCTTGGGGTTAAAAATTCTCTTTAAGACGAATAAATCAGTGGTGGGCAGAGACATAATATTTATTTTCAGTCAGTGACGCTTTGAGTACGCAGTGTTTGACATTACCTGAAAGTGTCCCTTTTTTCAAGAACCACGTAGCTTCAATAGAAACATTATCAGTTCAGTTTTACAAGTTCAACACATAACCTAAGATCGTAAAATCATTATAGTATTCAGTTATACTGTATTTTTTAATTTGAGAAGAAGATTCAAACAGATCGCGCCAAAAGGTAGATCTGTTTGAATCTTCGGTTTGAATACGGTATGTTATGTTATGTGTAATTACTATCAGTAAATAAAATGCTTATTATTTTTCTTAAAATGATATATTATGTATGTATGTATGTATGTAATCAATAGGATATGACGAACTTCGTTACTACGAACATACAATATTCTCGTCCCTTCGAGTTCGTCTTATCGAGGGTTTACTGTATATTCAAACCAACGGTGCCATGACTTACAAAAAGTGTCAAAAGTTTGACAATCCATCTGCACTTTTTATCAATTTTACTGGCTGTACGGTTGCTAACTTCTATATAAATAGTATTACTATAAACATAACGTAAGTAATTAATTAAATTTTCATTTCTCATTGGTATATTTTGCATTCATTTTGTCATCTTACATTTAAATAAAGTGCCATTTCAATTTAATCGTATATTTTGTTATCTAGATACCGAAATCATGCATTTATAAGAAATCATTCATTAAAATGGGTCATTAATGAATGATTTTCTATTCATTTAATTGACCCGTAAATTAACGATTACCGGAAAAAATTATATTTGACTGATGAAAGCAAAGCAAACCGACTACATTTTGCTAATCAGTATTTAAATGCGGTTGAGGAATTTTGGAGTTCTGTAGTTTTTTTGGATGAAAAATCTTTTGAATCTTGTAATAGTGGAAAAATACACGTTTATAGACCAAGAAATTCTAGATTTCATAAAAATTACACACATTCGACAGCAAATTCTGGTCGCATTTGGTTAATTTTTGGGGATGGATAAGTGTTCATGGACCTGGAGTATCCTAGAGAATAGATGTACGTTTAACAGGGGAACACTATAGAAAAATATTGGAAAATGTTATATTACATCCGTAAGAACTACTTTTTCGAACAATTTCATTTTTCAACAGGCAAAAAAAATAATTTAATTTTGAACCTAAACATACATTTACAAAACACTATTTTCTCTCGCAGGAGAATTGCCCAGTTCACACTGCAAGGATTGTGTATGAAAATTAAATTGATTTACTACCTGGGCCTTCCAAAAGTCCAGATCTAAATCCGATCGAAAATATCTGGGGAAATATGGCAGAAAAATTATATTTTGCGGATTTTAGGTCTAAAAATACGGCGGAGCTTTACCACCACAATTGAAAACGCTTGGGAGAACCTTATGGAAGAATATGACATGATTACAATAATTTTGTCTATGAGAAGATGGCGAGAGCTTGTGATTGCAGCTAAAGGCACTGCTATAGGTTATTAAAAAAAATTATTGGTGACTTTTTCAATTTAAGATTTTCATTTAAAAAT
The DNA here is from genome assembly GCA_949768715.1 of Dascillus cervinus. Classification (NCBI taxonomy): domain Eukaryota; kingdom Metazoa; phylum Arthropoda; class Insecta; order Coleoptera; family Dascillidae; genus Dascillus; species Dascillus cervinus. The sequence goes on along the minus strand of OX458318.1, from coordinate 16,509,640 downwards.
TGTTTGGTTTTAAAGTTGTTTAATAAACTTTTCTTTAACTAAGTTGAATTTAGTATTGCATCTAATTTATTTGTTTTGATTTTGTAATGTTTAATTTATATAATTATATATCTGGAACTCAGAGCCTAACAGTATTAAGTCACATATTAATTAAGAAGTATTTTGTGTTGCACACAATACAAAAATATGCCTTAAGTGATATGTGACTTAATACTGTTAGGCTCTGAGGTTCAGATATATGTTACAAAATAAAAAATATTGGCCTCCTTTCACGAAAATTACTGAACAAAAGCAGATTTAATTTATGGAAAAATCGGAAGAAAATATGTCTCAAGTATCGTGCACATTTCGGCGGCCGCAATGTACATAAAACTACATAATTATGCATTTAATCTTTTTTATTTGTTAATTGCCACGTTTGTTTCGTTCCTTTGACATATGCATTTGTCCAAATAAATGATTAAATAATGAAAAATCAACTGTTTGGATTATCCGTGTTTTCAATTATCCGGCAAAGGCTCAGTCCCGGCTGGCCCGGCTAATCGAGGTTCTACTGTAGCTCAAAACCCAACCCCAAATATCAGGTATTTTGCAATCGCCGGTAACAGATCTGTATTTTCTAATATGCAGAACACGTCCTTCCGAGACAAACAAACGTTTTCATCAAGAATGACTTTTTCTCAGAAAATCTAACATAGGAAACTTTAGAAGATTACAAAGTTCCATCCTGGGACACACTGTACCTATACAAATACACAAACTTACATGCATAATTTACTCGTCATAAACCAAATATGAAATGATATGCTCGATATCGAGGACTATTTCGTCGGCAGTAAAAGATTCAACTTTTCCAGCTTATTGAAAGGAAGCGAAATATCATTAAAAAATAAAAATACCCAAAGACTCCGATAAAGAAACAGGCTAAAGAATTTATTTTAATCTAATAAAGATGTTTGAAAACAATTAGTAGGCTCGTTTCAAACGAATTGCAAAGTAATTGATTACAATTGTGACAGCAATTACCTGCATGAATGCGGCTTTCCTGGTAAAATCTTTATATTTATAACTGGATTGATAAATATGTCTCTAACGGTTTGTCCAAATAATTCAGGTAAAGTGAATTAGTTAATTTAACATTATTTTATTTTTTAATTCGTTTTGTACTTTTTAGACGACGGTTTTGCATGGCGACACTCTTCTTATGTATTATTATTGATACTCTCAAAAAAATATTAATACTTGGAAATTGTGACATTTACATGGCAGTAGTAATTCTCAATTTTTTTTGCGCCGACGTTGTTTTAGCTTTAATTTTCTGTTTATTATTGTTCGGATTTTTATACTTTTTATCGATACTTGTAGAGTGGAGGTAAAATAATATATTGGAAAAAAATATTTTGATACTTGTTAAGAAACTACTACAGCTTATTTATGTAGGTATTTTTGTAGTCTAATTTATAAATTATAAACAGGTAGTATTAGATTGAATAAAGTTTCGATAAAATCTGTGAATTAAATTTAACTAATAATATTGATCTGTGATAGCAAAGCAAAGAAAATGTATACTGTCTAAAGTATGGTTGTAGGGCACGAGTTGCAGTGGCGGGACTTATATTGTCGCACTGTATACGGCGTTGGTGAATATTGATTATTTGTTAATTTGTAGAGTTATTACTGCTTTGCTACCGGCCTTAAGAATGTGGTATTTAATTCAGAAAAAAATTAAGAATAAAGTTTCATTTAAAGAAAATGAGAGGTTCGACAATCGTTAGGTATCTGAGCAAGTCCAGGAAACGATTCTTTTGCGATCGTGGGGGATGGGGCGCATAACGGGTGGTGCACTAGCGCAGACTGCGCGGCCCGGCTTCGTATCGAACGATTCAGTCCGCGCCCGGCCTCGCTGCGGCAATGACCGACGTCTCGACGCTATGACACACCGCGTCGCGCTCCTGTGTGCGCTGGTGGCGCTGCTTATAGCAAGTGCCGCGCACCGGCCCGTCGAGGACGATGGCGACCATGAAAACAACACCACGATTCATAACACAACAAATCACACCATTATCAAGAAGGACCCGCTGTTTCCACGTGATATTTTTACTCGAGAACAGCTCCGTTCGGGGGCTCTGGTCCTCCACGTCTTGGGGATCGTGTACATGTTCATCGCGCTCGCCATCGTGTGTGATGAGTTTTTCGTACCGGCTTTAGATGTCATCATCGAAAAATTGGATTTACAGGACGATGTAGCGGGCGCGACCTTCATGGCTGCCGGGGGTTCTGCACCCGAGCTATTTACTAGCGTGATCGGCGTGTTCGTATCATTCGACGACGTGGGTATAGGCACCATCGTTGGATCGGCCGTGTTTAACATTCTTTTCGTAATCGGCATGTGCGCGATATTTTCAAAAACCGTGCTTTCGCTCACCTGGTGGCCACTTTTCAGAGACTGTTTCTTTTATTCGGTTAGTCTCATAACGCTTATTATATTCTTCAGAGACAACCGCATATATTGGTACGAGGCGTTGGTGCTTTTCAGTATATACATTTTGTACGTCAGTTTCATGAAGTGGAATCAACCCATGGAGCGAATAGTAAAAAAACTCATATACAAGAACAAGGTGACCCGTGTTCGCAGTACTGACCAACTTATGCCTACAGTATGTATACATTTATATATTACACAGATTAGATCAGTGATTACTTTACCCTCTTCTGTATCCAATTTATAACAAATACTTTCATAAATATTTTCTCTATATAATATATCCGTACCAAGTTATACCGTAGACGATTTTGATCACGCGTTTATAATTAAATTTTAACAAAAATACCTATAGCGCGATGATTGAACGGTTTAACAAGTTTGGAACGCGATTTTAAGCTCAATTATGAACATCCCCAGTCGCCAATTATTGAATGTCGTTTATCATTAAGCCAAGTATCCACCTCTGTTGACATTGTTGTATTATGCATGGATAGGTAATGAGATTCTGAGATTTACCACCTAACCGATTACAGAAAGTCGTGGATATAAATCTGTTCAGATATTTGCTTTTCAAGTTCCACCAAAAGGTTAAAATTTACATAACTTGTTCCAAATAAAATTAAACGCTTCTTGAGTATCAAGTAACTAATCTATAGAATCGTTGGGTTTAACGGCAGATTTATTATTTCATTATTTTCATAACGTAAATCAAATCACAAATCAATATTAAATATACTGGAACTTATCGATTTACGGTTTCTCGCGATAACGACACCATGCTAAAGAATTGAAAATTGGCAGTAATTACATATTATGTTGTTTGGGAATATTTGATGCACCATTTGCTGAAATCACAAAACTGCAATTATTTGAGTAAAGATTGTTGTAGCGATGAAGAAACATCATAAACCCCTTTCACAATTTGAAGCAAAATTAACATTTTTTAACTTTAAACGTATCCTGTTAAGCACAATGTTTGTACAACCCAACTAAAAACGCACGTTGTTTGTTTTTACTGTCAAGTAATCAATTATTCGTTTTATTCCAATTTTCGATGTGCGCGAACATGGATCATGGAAATCGAAGGGACTATGTATATGGTACAACAACATAATTTTCTGACTTAGTTTATTAAGGACGAGTTTTTCAATCGGAGTTTAAACCTCCGATCAACTGATCGGCGTTCAGGTGCTGATCCAAGATCACAGAAATGCGGCGTTTTTCAAATCGAGGTTGACAACCGTTCAGTTGAACGGCGATCAAGCCAATTTTCTTTCGGTTGGCAACGAAATTTTGACAGATCAGGTTGTGATCTTCTTCTTCTTCTTCTTGTTATCTTGTGTGTGATTATTTGAATCTAGTTACGATGAGTACCAAGCGGGCAGCCAATTTTAATAAAGAAGGGGAGCTAATTTTGGTACTTATTTTAAATTTTGTTAAAAAGCAAAGCGTACCGTCATTGATTTCAGACTGACCTTGATTTTCAATACCAAAATGTGGTGGAAAATAAAACTGGAACAGTAAAGAAAAAGACCATGTCTTGGGTTGCTATAGCCGCTACATTTAATTCATCGGCTACAATTTCACGAGATGCAGAAACGCTTCGTAGAAAGTACGACAATATAAAAAAACGGCCAAAGCAGCGACATGCTGATGAAAAAATGGGAATCGTCAAGACTGGCGGTGGTGGATATAGAGGAAGTTTGCTAACTGACGTAAACATTAGCATTAAATCTATGTTGGGTGTCCAGAGGACTGGAAATACATCAGAGTTGTTGAACGTCACTTATTCCTTGTTCATCACTGGGAAATGCTATAAATTCCCTTGCTAGGTGGGCAATGGCACGAGATACTTTGTGTACAATTTTACTAGTGGTACTTTCATGGATCCCAGCAAAATCACAACCATGTTTAGCATGGGACCAGTATTCTATGGAACCTTACTGCAATTAACAGCATTTACCCTGGAGTGAGGGCATGTTTTCTGTTTATCAGAGATCTAATTGAATCTAAAATTCTTATGTTATTGATGCTTTTTTAAATGTGTGTTACCTTCAATTCGATTCACAATAACTTGAACAGTTCCTTTTTGGAGATGAAACCGCGTGGAAAAGTCGTATTCATCCCATTCCGTAAAATGATCATTTTTGTCCCTTACTATATAAGGGCGCCGTGGTCGATCAACATAATCAATATACTAAATAATGTCTTCATCGTTGCTTAAAATTTCTATCAAATCCATAATAACTGCTTTTAAACGGCAACTATCGACCGTTCAGATCTGAAGTCGTTTAAACTCGGTTCATCTCTAGATCCACATTAGAAAAACACCCAATTTCCTCTGAACTAAGTTCACCCCTGAACGGAGTTTAAACCCAGATTGAAAAACTCGCCGTAAGTAAACTTCAAAAGGTGTGACCACTTATTATGGAGGCTAACCTTATATAGCAAGTACAAGTTTGGTTACCGTAGCTTATATTAAATGAATATTGTTTGTATTGGTTTTTTTGCTTTGTTAATAAATTTGTCTATTAAAATTTTTGTCAAACAAATTCGGTGTTAAAACATCTTTCCCACGTACCAGATTTGACCTCACGGATTTATTGGAAAATTCAGCTGAAACTGAAACAAGAGATTTGGCCATGTACTTAGAGAAATATGATGAGTCAAGTGGTTTTGAAAGAGAAATTTTTAATAATTAACCCTCCGGAGGTTGCGTATTCTTGTCCCACGCGGATAGTCGCGCTGCAGTATTTTACCACAGTTGGATTTTTCAAGATCTTCTCAGAATTTTAAAAGTTTTTTTCCATTTACAATAATTTTAAAGCCATAGACATATTTTATATATTTTTTTATTAAAGTTACATAAAATAAAATAGGAAAAAACTTACCTACCTCCATTTGTGTAAAAATGCAATTGTGGCAAGTTGCGTTATAATGATTTTTACATACATTTTTATTTCATTAACAATATTTTATAATCAAAACTAATGATTTTGGCAATGAAAATGTAAAGGTTTTTTAACTAAAATTACTTTTAAAAGCAAAAAGATGATTTTATTTCGGGAATGTACAGGAGCTATGGCTGAATTAACGCACCGTCCGGTAGTTCATTTTTGTCTGTTTTCGTGGATGACGTCACAGTGTAGAAAGAATTTCGCATAGTGCAGTAGAAGCATTGTAAATAATCAACAGTAATATCACAAGTGCATCAAAATAGCCGATTAAATTTTGACGTTTCTGTCAAAATGTTTTGCCCAGAAATATGTCGAGCAAATTTGCCACGTAACAAAATTTTGGGTGGAAAATTTACGAGAAATATTTCTTTATGGCAAAACGTTGCGACAAAAACGTAAAAATTTAATCAGGCTATTTTCATGCACGCGGGGTATTCGGCATGATTATTTCCTGATTATTAATTTGAATAAATAGATTTTACAACGAATTATTTATTTACTTGTCGAGGAATCCTTGATAATGATTGCAAAAAAAAAATTCAGAAGCTATTAAACGTCAAAATTTAATCGGGTAAATTTTGACACGTCTGAGACGTCAAAATTTAATCGGGTAAATTTTGACACGTTAATTTAATCGCTATAAAACTGAGGAAAACCATGGTGACTGTGACGGTTTACGGGCTTGAAGGAAATAATCAACAGTAATATCACAAGTGCATCAAAATAGCCGATGAAATTTTGACGTTTCTGTCAAAATGTTTTACCTAGAAATATTTCGAGCAAATTTGCCACGTAATAAAATCTCGAGTGCGCAGCACGAGGGATTCTCGGTAGAAAATTTACGAGAAATATTTCTTTATGGCAAAACGTTGCGACAAAAACGTAAAAATTTAAGCAAGCTGTTTTCAGGCAAGCGGGGTATTCGGCATGATTATTTCCTGATTATTAATTTGAATAAGTAGATTTTACAATGAATTATTTATTTACTGGTCGAGGAATCTTTGATAATGATTGCAAAAAAAATTCTGAAGCGATTAAACGTCAAAATTTGATCGGGTAAATTTTGACACCTTTGAAACGTCAAAATTTAATCGTTTCAAACGTCAAAATTTAGTCGCTATAAAACTGAGGAAAACCATGGTGAATGGGACTTTTTATGTGCATGAAGGAAATAATCATTGCTATCGCCTTATTTTTGATGTTATTATACTGCAGGTGAGCAAAGCTTATCAGATTAAGTACAGTTGAAAAGTTGCTGGATAAAATAGTATTTCTGGAGTTCTAATAGGTACTTTAGTGTTAGTACAATGCAGTAAATGAATAATAGTAACAAAATTAAAACATCACTATTTATATTACTATTTACACTACTGTACATAATAATGGATTTTTAATTTACAGTGCTTTTCTAAAGTAAGGGATAAATTCGATGAAACGTTTTAGAAGGGTTTTCACAGAAAATCCTCGGACCCGTCAACTTTAGTTTTTGAAACTTATACAGTGAGGACGCGTGGGTTGGAATAAATTCATTTAAAATTCATGAGTTTGGTTTTTGGAAAAACGCTCGAACAGGTCGATTTTTGTTTTTAAAGCTGCATCTTTCTTGATATTTATACTTTTACGATCGTCTTTTGTTTTCGCACTATGAGGTCATCAATAATTTTTTTAAATTGTACTCTATATTTTTGTTCACGAATTTGGATGCAGCGCATTTTTCTGAGTACAGAAATGTCAAATTTGTATGACCTTGAAGAGGAAAGTTTTCGAAATAATCAGTCCTAAAGTTTAAAAAATTTATGATAAAATTGTTAGAGTAGACCACTAATAAGGAAGCGCTGGAAATCGAGCAAAACATTCAATTGTGTGTTTATTTTGTTTTTTTGATTGTTGACACTTGTCAAGTACAGTTTCAAAGCTTGAAGAATGGCGTGTTTAACTGAGAAACAACGAATAGAAATGTTGATGATGGTAGGATATGACGATAATGTTCGAACACAAGCTGAAGTTTGCGAATTGTTCAATGATAAGTACCCGGAGAAGCCTATTACACAATCAGTAGTTAGTAAGATAGAGAAAAAGTTTAGAGACTTTGGCCACATAAGAGACAATTACAAAACGAACTATGTTACATTTCCAGAAAGCACACAATTGAATGTTTTGCTCGATTTACAAGAAAATCCTCACAAATCAAGTCGACAAGTAGCTGCAGAACAGTCACTAAGTAAATCTTCTGTTCTAAAATATTTACACAAGAACAAATGGCACCCATACAAAGTACATTTTGTTGAGGAACTTATTTAAGACGATCTCGACCGCAGAATTTTGCGAAATAATGATGGATAGATGCAATGCCAACCCGGAATTTTTACGTAAGATAGTTTTTTCTGACGAGGCATCATTTTGTTTGAATGGTTCGGTATACAAGCAAAATTTTCGATATTGGGCACCAGAAAACCCACATTGGAGAATGGAAAGTCATACACAATTCCCTCAGAAAGTAAACGTTTGGGCCGGAATTGTGGATACCTCAATTGTGGGTCCCTTTTTATTGAGGAACACTTAATTTTGAAAAATATTTAGACTTACTACAAAATGTCATAATACCCAGTGTAAGTGCGCTCTACCTGAATAATGAAAACCCAAATATACCGGCAGATTCAATATGGTTCCAACAGGATGGAGCGCCCCCAAACTATTCGAGAACAGTACGAGAATACCTTCATAATATTTTCCCAAATAGATGGATCGGAAGGAGAGGTTTTATCGAATGGCCAGCTAGGTCTTCAGATTTAACCCCATTAATTTTTTATCTATGGGGTTATCTGAAATCTAAAGTCTACTTCAATAAACCGGAAAAATAAACACGCAATTGAATGTTTTGCTCGATTTCCAGCGCTTCCTTGATGATATTATTAGTGGTCTACTCTAATAATTTTATCATAAATTTTTGAAACTTTAGGACTGATTATTTCGAAAACTTTCCTCTTCAAGGTCATACGAATTTGACATTTCTGTACTCAGAAAAATGTGCTGCATCCAAATTCGTGAACAAAAATATAGGTTGCAATTTAAAAAAAATATTGATGACGTCATAGTGCGAAAACAAAAGACGATCGTAAAATTATAAATATCAAAAAAGATGCAGTTTTAAAAACAAAAATCGACGTGTCCCAGCGTTTTTCCAGAAACCAAACCCATGAATTTTAAATGAATTTATTCCAACCCACGCGTCCTCACTGTATATTTATAATATTACGATCGTCTTTTGTTTTCGCACTATGACGTCATTAACAATTTTTTTAAATTTCACCCCATATTTTTGTTCACGAATTTGATTGCAGCACATTTTTCTGAGTACGAAAATGTCAAATTTGCATGACCTTGAAGAGGATAGTTTTCGAAATAATCAGTCCTAAAGTTTCAAAAATGTATGATAAAATTATTAGAGTAGACCAATAATAATATCATCAAGGAAGCACTGAAAACAAAACATGGTTTTGACATCAACAAAATTTATTGGGAAAACGCTCGAATCCGTCAAATTTTATTTTTAGTAGCGTATTTTTTAAAATAGCATTGGTACAATTTGAGTGATTACAAAAAAAAATAAAGAAAACGGTTTAGCTATTTAAAAATACTAAATTTAAGGTAATTATTAAATTGAAAGAAACAACTAAATTAAAATATTGTGCACTATTGATTTCCTGACAGCAGTCAATATGATGAATAAATTCTTTTTGAACATTGTCAATAATTTCAGGAGGGATACGTCGTATCTCGTGACGAATTCTTGCATTAAATTTTCTAAATTCTCTAACCTACTAACGTACACTTTACTTTTTAAGTATCCCCACAAAAAGTAATCAAAGCGTGTCAAATCTGGCGATCCCTCTTTTGTTTCCAGCGCTTCCTTGATGATATTATTATTGGTTTACTCTAATAATTTTACCATACATTTGTGAAACTTTAGGACTGATTATTTTGAAAACTTTCCTCTCTAAGGTCACACGAATTTTACATTTCCGTACTCAGAAAAATGTGCTGCATCCAAATTCGTGAACAAAAACTTGGATCACCATTTAAAAAAATTGTTGATGCAGTGCGAAAACAAAAGACGATCGTAAAATTATAAATATTAAAAAAGATGCAGTTTTAAAAACTAAAGTTTACGTGTCCGAGAATTTTCTTTGAAAAGTCTTCTAAAATGTTTTATGGAATTTATCCGTTACTTTACGAAAGCACTGTATAATACATTTATACTTCATATCAAAAATTACAAAATATCGCAAATGGTATGCTTTTGGAGGCAAGTTTATTGTTTAAATTCCTAAATTAGGGCATGTTACGATAAAGGTGTCAATTTTTTGGCACTTATTTTTAATCCTATCACGATTTCATTACCAAAAAATCAAAACTATACTATAAAGTTCTCCTAAAAAGTAATTTGCACAGTAATTCCAAGAGTTCTATGGAGATCAGCTTTGTTGCATTAAATCATTTTTATACAAAATGTTATGTAGAATATTTTAGTTCTGTACAATTTTTTAGTTCGAGTAATTAGAAAATAAATGAGAAAAACTCCAAATCTTTTCGCCTTTGGAGGCAGTTTTGGTTCAAGAGGGTGTGTTTCATCTGTGATAAGATGGGGAATTTTGTTGCTTCTTATTCTTAACCATACTGGAAATTAATTTCCAAAAAATAGAAACTATTGAATCACTGCTTCTATTTATTTTCGTTTCTTTAATTTGTCTAGACTCTAAGGTTCTTCTCCACAACTACGTCATAGAGGGGCGAAGATAAAGGCCCGGATGCGCATGGACAAACCTTGTTAATTCAGCCATGTAGAGAACTATATTTGCGATAAACCACCACCGGCGCAACCTCCGGAGAGTTAAGCAAAGTTATTACTGTTCAATAAAAAGAAAGTCGTAACATTTTTATAACATAAGTTAAACAGAATTACTAAGCTTAATAATTTAGCCAACAGTACTATTGCATTGGAAACTTTTTTTGGTTTTTCGTATTCTGTAGAAGTGATCCTCCCATTCGAAGATCACTTCTGCAGAAGATAGCGACTGAATATTGTATATTTTTACTGTTGTGTTGGAAGGTTTTGATTGTGTTCACACTTTGTGTGAACTTCACAGTGTTTATTTTGATATTGTAGAACGTATTTATTAATTTATCAATAATGAATTGAATACGTTTAGGCTATAATGATCGTTTGGTGTTATCTGATTATAGAATGTATGGTAGTACAAAATACGATTATAACCAATAATAAATGATCAGGAGAATATGAAATCATCAAAATATTGAATGGTATTTATACCGCATAATCTAAATCTTTTAGAAGTACCCTAGAAGACTACAAAATTGTCTCTTTTCTCTAGCTGTCTATCTCTATCACTCTCTTTCTCTCTTCCAGTTTAAATTATCTGGCAATTTTTTCCCACAGCCTTTCTAATACGATGCACCTAATTGCTTTATGAATTATAATGAGTCAAAAACTATACTGTTAGAGTTTTAATGAATTTTTTCGACAACAATAAAGGAGAATGAATACAAAAAGGGTGTAGCACACAATAGTCCCTAATTTCACACTTTACAGCACTAAATTTATTAATCAAATAATTCAAATTTACAGAAAAATAAAATTACGTTAATTCAATATTAAATCAAAATTAAAAAACAATAAAAAGAAGCTGCACAAATTAGGCGGGTGCTTTTCTAGGCCGCCTATAGTAAAGTCCAGGTTACCCCTCGCTTCCATTGCCGAACAGGATCCGCCATGCGCATCGCATTAGTCGTGATTTTTTAGAACTTTTAATCATCAAACTGCCGATATAAAATTTTCAGCTGTTTACACATAAACAAACATTTCATTGTTATCAATAAATGATTCATTTTTCTATAGCTTTATCGATCGGTAAATAAATAAAGTCAATAATTATATAATAAATAAATATACAGGTTGTATTATATTAAGTGTCCGCCATTATTATTGTTATTGTTGGAGCTACAAAGTCGGTTAAATTAGCAAAGAATTGGTGTGTTTTCCGCTGATTACTATAATGAAACAAAAAAACAATCGAACGTCAACTGTTCGAGATATTCATGAAAATAACATTTTTTTAAATGGAATGTCCTATCTTTTTTTGCATATTTCGAAGAAATGTGCTAAATAGGTAAACTTAAGCCAGGTCTATCTTGGGAGGGTCTGATGATCTACAATCGACTTTTTGGTCTTTTTACCTCACAATTTTATAGGCCACATTATTACAATTGGAGGGGCATAATTCCAGTAAAATTTTTGGAAGAGTTTACATTAACATAAAAACTAGGATTGTGTTTAATTTTAAATATATTGCATAGTTACAGATTCAGTTGCTTTTTTTAGTGGTATTCAAAATGTTAATAGTGAAAATGCATAAAATTATGACAACATGCTTAATTCCGTCATAAAATTACCGTTTGTGCTTAAATAATTCAATGAAAATCTGTTCAGATTGTCGAAATGTAATCCAAAGTTTTAGTTATTGTTTATTATATAAAACTGATACGACCAAATATAATTTTCTTAATTATTACATCACTTTTTTGCCGCATAATAAATTACACTCCTAATATCTAGTCAAAACTGTTAGATTCCTGTACATTTATAACAAATCTTACTGCCAACATAGATATTATATCAGTATTATTTACATGCTTCCTCATTTGGGGAGAATTTCTTATCTTTTAGATGCCTTACATCAACCTAAACAAGGTGTCGAATTAAAAGGAAGGCGAGGATGAACATTGAATAGTTGGTTCAATCTGTGTATTCACAGTTAAATTAGTCGTATGTAAACGGACGTTGTCCTGATGAACACAACCAATTTTGGATAAAGGCCGGCATGGCCGGCGTTGCTTCTTCCTTAGGGTTGATTTAATAGAGATTACAAAGAAGTCGCTATTGTAATTAACGTTAATTGGTTGACCGTATTTTGGGAAATGTTCGTTAAAATTCTAAATTAATGAATATGTATTAATATTAATTAATGAACAATGAATGAATTTTAACTTAGTTTTCAGGCAGTACCAAACATTTAAAAAGATTTTTTATTATTTGGGTTTGTCCGGATTGTCCCAGTTTGAAACCGGAAATTTCACTCTTTATATTGCAAACTGTTGTTTTTTTGCAATCTGATTTGCACTGGAACCCAGCAGTCATTACATCATAAATTATACTAGTTTGCTTTTCGAGTTATGACACAAAACAGATGAATAAAAGTGTTGTATCCATCGAAGAAAGTGGAAGGCTATTAGAATAGTAGATGAGGACGCACCTATGGGGGGGGGGGGTAGTAGATATTAAGCCATATATTACAGGAAAATTGCATATTTTTTCGACAATGTAATAGTTGCGGAAAAATTGTTATTTTAGTACGGAATCCTAATTGTGCGAGCCTGATTCGCTCTTGGCCGATTTTTTCATTATTATTATATTATTTTTTGAGACCTGATAATTTTAATGAAAAAAGAAACTATGTCTTGATGCAAATCTGTGTATTTGAAAACTACCTGAACAAAAGTAACTAATGAAACGTTTTTTCAATTTCTGAAATCTTGTCCATTAATACATAAACCCTTCTAGGGAAATCTTCAATTGTTAATTCTTTAAGGTTATGAAAGTAGGTCAAACCTGTTTTTATGATCTAGAATTCACTTAATTTCCATTAATTTACGACTACTTTGTATCAGGAATTCGTGCAATTTTCAGTTGTTCCTTACCATAAATATTATTAATTAATGTTGTTTGAGACCATCAACACCACATATCTTAAAATTTAAACTATTTGGAAAATATATTCATGTAAACTTTATGTCACATAATTACAATTAGCCAAAAAATCACCGCTTGAAAAGTTTTGAAGTTGTTTCGAATCATTCTGTAGATATATTATTGCTCAGAAGCAAAATCTGAATCGAATTACCCGCCCATATTATGTCCGTTTGTCCACACATCTCAGAAACTGTATGAGATATTTCTGATAATAATAATAATATTAACAAAGAAAAATTATTACTTTTTTGTTTAAGTAAACAAAAACATTAAAAAGCGTTGGATTACTTATGCAGAGTTTTCCTATTGGTTCTCATCAAGTATCAGTGACTGCGTTTATGTCCATCCACTTGAATTTTACGAAGTAAACGGGCCGGCCCGAACTCTCGATCGGATGCAACACGTAAACTCAATTCTTGAAAATTACTGGCTTGGATGGAAGGAGCCGGATCAAACATTGCATTTTAACGATAAAGGCACAATTGGATTTACAGCAAGATTGAGGATATCAGCTGATTTATAAAGTATAACAAAACGCATGCGTTCACGTCAAATCTTCCAAGGTTAACCATATAGTTATCTTTTTCTAATACATCTTTTATCTTTGTTCAACTGTAGGGAATTGGTTTCTGTTCGTACAATACGTTAACATAAAACACGATATATACGCTGCGACTTCAAACAAGTATGAACATAAACGCAGTCAGTTATGTTTTACTTCATCTCAAATGCTTTTTTTCTCCTGCCAAAAAAAAAAATCATGGAGAATTCCTTTAATATAATATTGACAGAAGAAAAGGTATTTGACATAAAATGAAACAGACCTGATACATAGTGAAAACCAATGGGAAAACCCTTTAATTTATTCGTTGTTTTAAATTAAATTAAAAGTTTTTAATTGTCGATAACTAATGATGGAATTGTTGAAAAGTGTTTCCTTATTCGTGTTACACTTATTGTTTTTGTTGTTCTTGACAGACGAAATGATGTAATACTTTTCTTATGAACAACTAAATGAATACACCTGACGTTGGCCTAGTCCGCGTAATAATGCAAGTCAATAAGAAAAATATGTAAAATGTAAAATTTACATTTTTGGGCGCAGCCTCTGAATATACAGCGGTGAAGGTTTTTTAGCTTTTGCTATTCCAAAATGAATTATTGATTTTATTTTTGCTCATTGGCCATAGATGAAATAATGATTGGGTTTATTGTTATGTTAAAGTGGATCTTAATTTAACTTATTTGTTGGTATGATCTGTATGATAAGTATGCTGCAATAACTATGCATATACAGAGAAATTTAGAAAAAATTGATCGCGGTAGCCATGAAAACTAGCCCTATTGTCTGCACTCATGACTGCACTTTATTTGAACTACAATGGACGTTTCAAATTTCAAATTTCAAAATTTGAGTTTTGCTGTAGTTCAGACGAAAGAACGCAGAAAAAGAAAAAATGTTGATGTGCAGCTGTCCGTGTCAGATTTTGATGTCGCGAGCTACACTTTTTTGTGCAATAACGTCACGGTGCAGTTTCTTTGTTGATGTTTTGCATGTGTCATTCTAACTTAAAAATTTACATACATATCTTGCTAATTAAGAGTCAGCTAAAATTTAGCACTATGATCGTCTTTTCCAACCTTTTTACACTTCAATTAAAAATTCTCATTCATGATGGATAACACTAGTTTTCAAGTGGTATCAAACTTTCGTAGTCTCATATCTTGAAACTTTTTGGTCCTACGTAAATTTTGTATAGCACCTTTTTTTGTGCAGATTTTAATAATAAACAAATTTTATGATAACCAAAATTCCAGTAAAACTAATACTTCACGAGATATTTGAGAAAAACTGATTTTTGCGACCTTCGACCTTCAACAATTTCTTTGGCGGACACGATTTTTCAAATGACTTTTTACACAGTGTTTTTTATAGCGATACAAAGAAAGTCCCGAAAGAAAATCTTCACTTGAAATGTTTTAGAAGATGAATACTAAAATGACTGGACTATTAACTGAAATTATAATCTGACAAGAAAAACTTGACGGCAACTGCTTTTAGCTAACCGCGATTAGTTAAATCGTCTCGTATGATTAGGTTGACAAGAAAATTAGACGCATCAAGCTAATGCTTGAATTTTATTTTACCATGACTTTATGCCCCTTACATAATAATGGTTTGATAACCTTACAAAGAAAGTATATATTTATTGGACTTTAGATTCGTTTTTGTAAAAAATATATCACTTACATTTTAAAAAAATTGCAATAAGAACCACAGTAATTAAAATAGTGTAATATAAGGCCCGTAAGTGTGAGAAGATTTGTATTGTATTGAACATAATTATACGAAAGTTTTTCATAACTTAATGCCAACCTACTTCAGAAAGTTGGCATCAGCAGGTGGTATGATATGAATATGTATACCTATCGGAACGGTTGTATTCCTAGCGGTTATCTGTTACTAATGCCCTGTTTCTGAAAGATTTTTTAATCCGTTCAATAGCTATCGAACCGATAAAGTTATGTGTCGGAAAACGTTATTTACATTACGTTATTTAGTTGCCAGTTTGTCATTAACTGAACCCACTTCAAATTTTTAAAATATCCATGAATCCCAATGCATACCTGAATATGTTTGTTGTAAACATCTCGATTGCCTTCGTTCTTTCCGTAAAATATCTTTAGAGTAAAGAAAATAAACATACACGAGTAGCGCTTTTGAATACTGAGTGAAATTCAGAATCAGTAGAAATAAAAACGCATTGCCCTCATTGAAAACACCAAAGAAATTCATATAACCGGCAAGTTCTTCAAATCGAATTTCCTTCAATTTAAAAAAAACTGAAGATGCAGTTAATTGAAACACATTAGCACAATTTTCGATTATTTCAGTAAATGTGTTTCGAATATGTACATTTTGCTCATCATTTTTGTAGCACCCTGTATTTTCACTCAGATGAGACGTATGTCTTAAATTCATCTCCAAAATGGTGAATTTTCTTGATTTTTGTTGCTCATTTTATCTCATTGTTAGTATTTTGCTGAAAGTTAGAATCATATAAACATTACTTACATATCTAGCTGTATAATAATTAAACACTGCAAAAAAATAAATGTCATGAGTTTATTTTAAAATTCAATACCGATGAGCAAAATGCTCCAATATCGGTAGTGATTGTCTATGGCGATACGCTGCATTGACAATCTGAGGGACCTACAGCTTTCGCAGTGTTAACATGAAATATACCTAATCAAATTTAACACCTTCCTTCATATTTATAATTTTTGCAGCATACTTCTGAGAGTAGATAAAAGTTTTTTTTAAATAGAAGGTGCACAAGGCGGGAAATTCAGCCAATTTTTATATTATTGGCAAGATTTCAACTATCTCGGACTTAATTTCGAAAGAGGAGATGCGTGCGCAGATGTACAGACAGACGGACAACTGATCCTTTATCATGCCGCAGACGCTTCCTTTGGATGTTACTCGAATGAAGAAACGTATAATAACCTTACGGTGTAGGGTATAAAAATTATAACATTGAGGTGGAACATTAAATTTGAGTTTTTTTCGGAAATGTTAGCTTACCTATGTGAATTTTAGTCATGTGATGCTTGAAAATATTGTAACCTGGAACGTGATCTTATCGGACACCGCAAAAAGAAAGCTAAAAAATGGAATATTCACGGGAAATTGTCATAATTTATTGTTTTTAGACTTCACCTTGTTTGCTTTTAAAAAAAAAGTATATTTAATAAGCCCTGTCCTCCCTCCGCATGCTCAAATAAGCGAGCGAAATTTGACGTTAATATTTTATTGTGCATCCCTTATCTGCGTTTCTCTAATGACCTATTAAAATGGAGATGGTAAATGGACTCTAAACATTAAACCTGAAACTCGGTTAATGTTTTATTTCTCCATGCTAAAAATTACATTCAATTTAATGATGAAATATTTTAAGATAACGGATAAAATTTTACATGCCCCAAATAAACAATTTCTTAACAAGATACGAGGATGTAGCGATATTGTATGGTAACTAACATTGATTAAAACAACAAATCATTAATTATTTATTTAACGTAGTCACCTTTTGAAATGAAGGCTCATGTCGGTACAACCCTCCTGAAATGCGTGTAAACCTACCTATAAGAATTTTGTTGGTTTGGCTGATCAATGCCTCATTAGATTAAAAATTTAGATATTTTAAATATGGACAGATTTGGGTGTTGAAACAGTTTGCAACTCAATTTGTGAATTTTTGCATAATATTTTGAATACTATTTAAAATTAATTTTGCATCCAATCCTGATAAATATTAAATTATTCATTTTTCTAGTGTTTAGTAATTTATTCTGTTACTTTAAAATCGTGTTCTTTGTATGTAACGTTGAGAAATAAGTTCTGAGTTAGCATGCCAACATACCGTACATTACGTCACATTCAATTATTGAAATGCTGTCACTTCTACAAAATAGTTGTGATGCTAAAGTCGATTTCTGATTTTTTTTCCGGTTTGCCATAAACTGACCCTCTGTAAATCATTATAATATCCATGAAATGTGAAAAAGTACCTGTTGTCCACATAGCAAGATTGCAAAACATTAACATATCGATGGTCTTCGTTTTCCCGTAAAATTTCCCGAGAGTAAAAAAGATAAATATACAAACATAGCCGTTTTGAATGATGGATGAAATTTAAAATCAGTGGAAATAAAAAGTTTGAAAGTTGTTTATTTTTCCATTTACATTATCATCACTATTACCAAATGCGTTTTCTTTTTGGGTTCACTGGTAGCTCTCAACCCCAGAGCAGGTTAATAACTAAACCGAAATCACTTCAGAAACTTTTTTTTTTTAAATTTATTCGGGAGACGTAAAAAACTTTAAACAAAGCACCTGTCGGTCCACCGAACAGGTAGAGTCAGATAGTATTTGATTTAAATATCGGTGAAGGAGATAATTACAGTGGAACCCCGTTTTTACGTCCCCGAATTTCACGTTTTCCCGGAATTTGCGTTTAATTTTTGCAGTCCCGTTTCATTCGAATGTAGATAATACCCAGTTTTACGTTTATTGTTCCCCCAATTTCCATTGGAAATGTTCAAAATGCAGTTATTAAATTTATTAAAAATTAAAAAAACCATTTATCTTAGCACATTCGATTAAATCCATGGAAATCATTGAAATGAAAATGTTAGGAGTTTTTAGACACGTCTGTACTTCGAAAAGTTTCGTGATCGTGATTAGGTGGACAATTTTTTATTTCATTCGGTACTGATTCTCGAAAAAGTGAAAGAACACGTTGGCTCACACCTTTCGCTCGTGCGTAATTTTGATATACCACTTTGGTTACAATAATAAAAAATCGTGAATCAATTAAAAGAAATGCCATATAATGTGGTTCCATGACAAAAACAAAACGCATGCACAAAAGAAGTACATTCCAAGAATTTACAGTATTGAACGAAACCTATACATATTTACAAGATATAAATCTACACCAAACTAATTTGTATGATTTTTTTAAAGAAAAATTTTCATTGCTCTTAATTTACATTTTCTTTCATTTACGTTTTTTTTTTGTCGGTTTGTTGGCCCCTCCAAAACGTAAAAACGGGCGTTTCAAAATGTAAGCTGGAAAAATAAACAAATAACAATTAGTATGATTTTTTTTAAAGAAATTGAATGGGGACCAGCTTTGTTCATTAACTAGATATGGTTGTTAATTTACTGGTGTTTTCGGTATATTGTATTGAAAAGTAAATTAAAAAAAGATACTGTAGTTTTTATTAACATGTATTGAAATTAAAAAATAGAACATAACGATTCCGTAAAGGTCGGTATTAGAATTTGAAACTAGAAATAATTAAAAAATATTAAAAGAGAAGATTACAAAATGCTGCAGTGTTTATTTACTGATTCTTTTACCCTAATATGCCACAACTTTGCCGTATTATACTGTACAATATTGAAAGATTATTTAAAAGCGGGCCATGTAATGACACGGAATTTATAATCGTCGATTGTACTGCATAAATTGATATTTGAAAGTTTCAGCACCCAACTCTGGTCTGATTTTAAATGTTTTGGCGGTACCTATTCAACAAAATAAATTAATATGACGATAATTAACAACTTAAAGTTTCGAAAAAAATTGCAACGTTGTGCGCGATTCTATTTAGGTGTGGTAAACTGTACGTTTCGCAAATATTAGTATGCGTTTTATTCTCCAATTAATTATTTTTTGAACAAAAATTATTTAATTTGTACACATTGAAAAGTACAGTGAGGTTAAAAATAAACTTGATCGCCGCAGTCCTTGAAACGAATGTCACCTATCAATTAAAATAAATTAAGTTTTAACAACATATTTTTGTGTATTTGTTTAGCTTATTAGCCTGTGTTAAAGTTAATTGTCGTGTAGTTTTATAAAGTGCAGCCATGAGTACAGAAACTGACCATATTTTTTATGGGCTATCGCGGTCAACTTTATTTTTAATATTAACGTAATGAATTGACTTAATGCCATTTGTCACCATAACGAATGACATCATCCTCGCATACAAGGAGGAAACTGCAATAATAATTTTAATTAGCCCCTAGAATTTATATATTTGTGCGATATTATTTGTTAAATATAAAGTTAAATATTTAAATTGGTATCGTGTTAACTATTGCTATGAACTTTGTTCTTAAAGTTTTGAAGAAAGTTTAAATCTTTGTTTCCTTAGATTATCTATGCCGTAATCATTTTAACTTGGATTACTGTAGCCTGCAAGAAGTCTTTGCCATATTTTGGCATATCATAATGGCCGATTTTACTTTTTAGAAGAATTGCTGTGTCAACATGTGCTCTATTTGCTGGGTGATTAGTAAAATGGGTTATGTAATGAGATATATGAGCCGGTGAGGGCAAAAGTGGTATGTCATATTTGTTTTTGAGAAAAGTTGAGTTTTGCGTTTCAGTTTCCGATAAATTACGAGATTTTGACTCCGCAAAGACGATGTTCTCTTTTGAAAAATAGTTTAACTACGCTTAAATCACTTGGTCAATTAATCGTTTTCAACTTAAAGAATCGGAAAAGTGCTACAACCCAAAATCGACAATTTTTGAGTTAGGTATACCACTTTTGCTCTTAGCGACTCATATGAGGACGTCCAGATCAAAACGCAGTTTTGGACCAACGATTCCCTTATCTGAAGCTATGTTTCGATCTGAGTGTCTTCATATGAAAGGAGGATCTATGGATATCACTTACAAGAAGTATATGTATTAAGTTATAGGAAATGCTTCTACTTTACTATTATTCAACTAGTAGTTAATAATTCTAGTAGTTAATAAGCGTTTTTAGCACAATGCTGTTTTGCCGGTGTACGTATTACTCTTTTTCTGTTTGGGTTACGAGGTAGCATCAAATTTAATCAAAAATTAGAATGTAACTAAAATTTCACTCAATTTTTTCAGTTATTCGGCAGGAAGAAAACAATAGATAAGTAAATATTGTGAGAGATTAATAAATCCCCTTATAATACGAGAAAAGCAAATGTTTAGGCTTGCTAAAAGGAATAAAAATAAAAGAAGCAATAAAGTATTAATGCAATAAAAATGATTCTCAATTGCGATTGTTAATGAAACGGAGATGGAGATGTTGCTGATCAAAACCTAAATGGAACTATACATATAACGTCGTTGATACTGCAATAGGGCCTATGTCCAAAAATCACACTTTTCAGGAAACAAAAAACTGCCCTCGTTAATATGGTATTACAAAAATAGCCGCATACGAAAAGTAGAGTTTCTATTAGAAATTCACAAACGACCTTTTACAGGGTGGTGGAATGATTTTTTTGGATACATTGGCATATTTATCTCAAAAGCGTTTTTGGCTACACTGGCCCTATTGCAGTATCAAAGTCAATATGATATGGGAGTTCGGAATACAATAAAGTAATTGGAGCCAGGAATTATGGCTGACTAGAACGTAAAGTGGTCGACTAGTAAAATTTCACTGCTACTAAGGTGCATTTAACTAACGTATATAGAGTTCACGTGCTACATACGTATTCTAAACGTCTTTCCACCCATGCGAGTAAGGGATAAAGAGTAACACCTCCAAATTTATAGTAACCAATAGAAATTCAAGTTTCACGGTGCACATGAAAAACACACTCTATCTGGTAGTGTCACAGACCTTATATCTACTGAAAAATTGACAGAGATGAACGAACAATGTCCAGAAATACATTTCGTTTTATTACTATTTGGTATCGGAAAAAGTAAATCGACGTTGTCATGTGGAAACAACTTACGCGACAATTGTCAAGTTTTAAGGAAAACGCGAAAATGTAAAGAAAAATTCGTGTTAATTTTAGAGTTTCAATTATTAAACTAGTGCATTGGGCTTTTCAATCTAAACGTAAATACGATTTTTTATGCTATTTGATTAGCAGGTTTTTGAAAAAAACTACAAAACATAATTTTATTGTCACTTAAGCATTAGATGTAGAGTCGCGGAGTGATCAACTGATCACTGCCGATTACAAGACGAGGGCGCTTAGGCAAATTTAATTTCCAAAATCAGCAAAAAATTTTCTTAAAATATATGGTGCCGCTCCATTTAACTAAACGAATTGATTTGTCTCAAACTCCTCTTTCCACAGGTGTATTTAACTCAATTTTGAATTTTTGTCGTTTCAACATAACACCGTCAAAATTGCTTTTGGTAAGTTCGTCAATGTGTATAATTTTTTCACTGCGTTTTGTGAAGGTTTTTTATTTTTGCACTTTAATAATGATGAACGCGAATAACATTTATCTGAATTTTTTATTTGCATAACATACGGGAAAAAAATTTTACGTCAAAGAACTAACCATTCGAATGATGAGATTACAGAAAATAAGTTGAATCAAAACAAGTACTACATAAACTAAAAGTAATTTATGTTGTTGATATCTGTATAGCAAAAATGACATATTATGGAATGTAATGTGATTCATAATAATTAATTCTTGACTAATATAATCGATCGTATCCACAGATGAGTAGGTTTCCACATTCTCATTAGTATGGTTAAAATTATTATTTATTTTACCTTTAGAACATGTGAACAAATACGGAAGAAATCAAGGTTGGCTTTAAAATTTGACTTATATGTTAATTATTCATTCACATTACGTTAATGACATTCGAAAATTATGATCCAAGCACTAAGAAAAATATGCAACAACACAGCAAGACTATTCCTGGCTTTTAATACTTTTTCAATTTTGAGAATATTTTTTTCTAAGCCAAGCTTAATTTCTTTTTAATTGCTCACATGTTACATACATAAATTGAAAAAGTACAAAAATGTTTGAGAAATTGTGCCACGTTAGCACACTATGTGTGACAGTTTTTTCCATCGTCACAAATCACCATTAACTTACAAAAACGTCACGTAGATACATCAATGATAGACACAACATAGTACATACATAAACAAGTATTAGTAAACTGCGCAATACACCATGTGACACCCACTTCTTAAAAAATTCCATGTCAACATGTTTTCTTAAACGTCAAAAATGTTATAATTTGCCGTTTGAATAATGTATTCTTTACACTAAATTACAGCAATTAATATGAATATTAACTTTTTTCCTGTGGTAATTATGTCTTATTCATTTCCTACGTTCCATTGTTGATTTAGTTATATGAACGATTAAGATGGATTTGACTTCATAATCAAAAATTGAAGATCTGAGAATGAAAAGTGGACAAAGATCATAATCTTAACTTCACAGGAGAGATAGCATTTAGTCACTTGTCACCCTTATTTGTTATTTGTGTACAGAATAAGCGAATTAGTACAGTTTTCATTTTAAACGCCTATGATATAAAGCAAAAATCAAGTTGCTAAAAAAAATCGTGTACATTTGGGTGTCCGCAAATGTTGTACATGTCCATGTTTAATGTTAAAAAAATACCTGGTATGTGTAAAAGGTACTTTTTACTTGAAATTATGCGAGACTCTTGTATTTCTTTCTGACATTTAGAACTAGGGTTTATGTTCGAAACTGTTATAGAAACTTTAGTCATACGTTTGAAAATCATCCATAGAGTATTTGATCGCTGTTATTATTAACTTTATAAATAAAACGTGTAGACATTGTGCCAAGGTTTCTTATTTCTTATTAATAAATAATTGTGGAATAATGATAAGTACATATCCTGCCTTTTATTTAAACAATAACAGAAGTTCTATATTTCAATTTACAAATGAGGTGCTCAGAAAAAAAGTGGTCTCAAGTGAAAAAAACGAATTTCGAGATATAAGTAAAATAAGGTAATAACATAGCTTGGCTCAACTTTCAAACGTGTTCCATTTCGTAGTAAACAAAGGAATCTCACTTGGGTCACTAGGAATTTAAAGAGGAGCAAATCGATGGCCTCATTCTATTCTAATACCCTGTATCTGCAAAATTGGAAATTTTGGAGTTTTCTGGTATTATTGCAAAAGGGCACTGCTATACAGTGCGTTTTTTAACTGTTGCCATAGGGAATTGCATGGTAAAAATTGTACCCCGTGTTAACTTTTGTTGTGATGAAAATATTTAAACCATTTTTGGAACAAAGTTGGAAGAACTATCGAATAAATTACAATCCAATATCCTCAATGGCGAAAAACTTTTGGAAAAAATATTTTTGTAAAAGCGTTTTCTTGCCACTATCATTTCTAGTAGGCTGCAATGTCAGTTGACTTTTGTCATTTTGTTTTAAAAAATAAATAGCGAAATAAATAAATAAATAAATAGCTTTTGGAAGACAGAACATGCAAACATTTATTTATAAAAAAAATAAACGTAAAAACAATTAAAGCACAAATAACTTAACAAATTAACAAAAATGATAAGAAATTATCAAAGAAATTGTTCAAACCGTTTTCCTTCGACTGCTAGACAATGTCCCAAGCGATCTTGAAAATTTCTTCGAGTGTGTTGTAAGGTTCGCACTGTAGTGGAATTACAAGCTTCAGTTATTCTTGCCCTTAGTTCCTCCACAGGTTCTGGTTGATCTCTTATGAGGTCGTACACTTGTGTTCGTAAATGCCCCCATAAGAAAAAGTAGAGTGGTGTTAGGTCAGGACTTCCAGCAAGCCAATGGAATGGGCCATATTGGTCAATCCAACTATCAGGAAATGTTTCGTTTAAAAACTCTCCGCCATGTTGAAATATTATTGCTCCGTTGCATCTTAAAGCATCCAACTCCAGGCCTACCTCCATTTGAAGAAGATCTCAGTATTTATGCTGGTTCAAATTTCCGTCAATAAAAATGGCTCTACTAAGTCATTCCCTAAACAAAGTGACAAAAGTCGACATTTTAGCCTGCTAGCAATGAAAGAAAACGCTTTTATAAAAATATTTTTTCAAAACTTTCTCGATAGTTTAGAATATTGAATTGTCGATAGTTTAAAGAATCTTCCAACTTTGTTCCAACAATGGTTTAAATATTTTCATCACAACAAAAGTTAACACGGGGTACAATTTTTACCATGCAATTCCCTATGGGAACAGTTAAAAAAAAACGCACTGTATATGTGAAAATTTTAATATTGAGGTCCCTAACATCTCTTAAACGTCCTTTTAGTTACAGTATACAATAATGGGTTCGATTATTGGCAAATTACTATCGCAATTTAGTTTTTTCCATCTCCTGAACAATAATTGCAATTTGTAAGATACAGAGTATTAGCATGAGGCCATCGATATGTATATTATGATGTGCGACCTAACTTAAATAAAGCAAATTTGCAGTTGGGCCACTCTTCTTCTGAGCGACTCAAATTTAGGTTTTACGTTTTAATTTTCATGTGTACCGTTATAATTTCCAACAATACTCTTGCTGCGAAACCCTTGATATTTTTATGTTTCGTTCTTAACATCTACAGCATCTCATTTATATTAAAGTGTGTGTGTTTTACTAAATGTTGCTTCATTGTTTTGCAGCACCAAGCCGCAGTGCAAGCTTTGGTGAGTGTATACCTTATAAAAGCTGCTTGCCGTAATACGAACATTTTTTTGAGATGCATGTACTACTAAACTCACACGCTTTCGTTCTATCCTGAAAACATTTACACGAAGAAAATATTATTTTTGAATGACGTATCTTATGTAAAGAATGCGAATGTTATGTTAAATTTATAATAATTTATAATTTGAATTATCGATTTTTGTAATGCTTTATACAATCAGGAGTTGTAGGTAGAATGACTGATGACTTAACCTACCTACATTTATATTTGCATGAAATAAAAATATTTGATATATTAATATGATTCGGGTCAAGCTTTTGTTCGATAATGATTACACTATTTCTAAAAAATATTTCTGACACTTTGATATATTGCCGCCGTGATTAAATTTTAGGCCGGCTTCACTTTAACATCTCTTAATATATTTACAATTTATGCCATAACTGTGAAATTTTTATTTGAGGGAAAAATTACATCTTAAACATAAATACAGGTGCATTGCTAATAATTTCATATAAATTTATAATGTGACGCAATATAATTATTATAAAAATTGCTTCGGAAAGCAGTAAATTGCAACAACCTTTTTAAAAGCACAACTATGGTTATTATTATTCATAGCGTTTTCAAAATCGAATAAGACGTATTTTAACGATTTATAAAAATAACTATGAGGTCTAAGATTTAAGGTTAATCGATTATGTACAAAATAAACTATTACAAGGTTTCGAATCCGAACAAATTCGCCCATTCATTCGGTTTGAAAACTAAAAGAAGTTATTGTATTTTGCCCATCAACATTAATATTGTGTACTTTACACATTTTTCTTGAATCGTGTTTTATTCTGTAAATTTGTTTTATCGATCTGGTTCGTTAAGTACCGGATCTAAATGCGTTAATTACCGAACTATACGGTAAGGTGAAAAAATTCATTAAGACTAAAACGGAACGGGGAGGGAAAAAGGACGGAAATTAGATAAAATGTTGAATCGGGAAATTTTCGATTTCTACCTAATTGTAAGTATTATGCTCGGAAAGTACGTTCGTATGTACTATTCGAGTATCGCTTCGTACATGCAAAAATACTTACAGTTTATAAATAAAAGGATTGTGCAAAAAATAGTATGCAATAGTTGGATCGTTAGGTGTCACTTAAAAATCTCGAGAATTGGAAAAATTTTACTCTTCGGCTCTCATTTTTCTAGTATTTTCTCGATTTGTTAAGTAGGCGCTTGCAAATGAAAATTTCCGTGAGCTTGCGAAGGTAATAATTCTTGTTAATATAAAAATTGAGAAAATTAAATCATCGAGACAAACAACGCTGTGCAAATAAATTGTGGAATAGTTATTGTAACTAAGATATCTTATTTATTTAGGCGGATTATATTTATTTAATTTCTTAGTATGAATTATGCCACTTGAGTTGCTGGAAAATAAAAACAAGAAAATTTAATTCCGTTAGAGAATAATGAGGGACAGAAGTTAGTCAACGAATTTCGAAGGTAAAAGTTTATTTCCTGAGCTTGCAAGGCTAATGGTCATAAGAGACGTTAAATGACACTTTTGTTGCTTGGTATATACGGCATCTTATGCACTTCCTATCACATAACTACAGTAATACCCCGGTTTACGCGATTAATGCGTGGCAAAAAAAATGTGCGAATCAAACGTAAAACGGGGTCAATTACGTTTTTTAAATTTTCATTTAAATATTTTAAATAAAAAAGAATGTAAATACCATAAGGTTAAAAACAGTATTTAACAGTGGAAATACTGTTTTAATTTTGTATTACGCAAAAATATTTAAAAAAAATTAAATTAAATTGCAATAAGAACGGAAGGGCGACTGAAAAAAATTACCGCGAATCAACGTAAATCGGGGCAACGTATACCGGGGTATTAGTGTACTAAGAAAATTCAGTCATTAAAGAACAAGAAGACTTAAAAAGATTATGCAGTAGTTATAATAAAACTAATCTTAACTTATTTAATTCCATGAGATTAAATTCGCCCCGAAAAGGCGTAATAGTATCTAATATAATGAGATACGGTAGATAGTCATTTCATCCCGAGGATGAAAGTTTATTACCTGAGCTTGGAGGGGGGGGGCATAATCAAACGAGGGGTGAAATAATACTTCCGTCCCGTAGTATACACGATATTTTACACCTTCCAACATCAAATTCTTCGGATAAAACTGCTTGTGAGAAAATTAAATCATTAACGGAAGACTTTGTAATTTAACGTAATTTATTTTTTTTTAAATTTGAGTTTTAAAAAACTTACAAAAAATTTTAAGATTAAATTTATTATATCCCTAAAGAATTACATTTATTATATCACTCTAATTAGGATGAAGGAAGGGTTGAAATAGTCCACTGCAGTCGTTGCGAAATAGGAATAAAATCACAATTTAAGCCCGCAAAGACATAAGAAAATTATGTCACGCTGTTATCAAAATTAAACTTCCACATTTCTTTAGCGTTACAGGTTACAAAGTGATTGGCGCTTTCGCATTAAAGACGGTTCGCCCATTAAATCTACCCATCTGATACATTACATCCTATTTCGATTAATGTTTCACGACTACTCCTCTTTACCTTTTGATGCAGCATTTATCAATCTCAGGCGTATCTACGAAATAATATCATCGTGTTTTCAAGCTTTTTTATATTGAATTCTTCGTAACTACTTCCGCTTTCAATGATTTCGATAAATTGATCACAGTAAAACATAACATGTTAGCTAAGTAGTATAGCTATGGGGTTTCTGGATATTTTTGATATCAAATTGATATCAGTTTAATCGATCAGTGATTCATTTGTTAATGAGGTCATTAACCTAATGAGTAATTAGCTTAATGGGTTTTAATGGGTTTTTAATGGGTTTTTAATGGGTTTTTAATGACCTTTAGGTTTCAAGGTCAACAGGTGCATTCTTATGTGATGACGTCACCAAGTAATTAGCTTAATGGGTTTTTAATGGGTTTTTAATGGGTTTTTAATGACCTTTAGGTTTCAAGGTCAACAGGTGCATTCTTATGTGATGACGTCACCAAGTAATTAGCTTAATGGGTTTTTAATGGGTTTTTAATGACCTTTAGGTTTCAAGGTCAACAGGTGCATTCTTATGTGATGACGTCACCAAGTAATTAGCTAATGGGTTTTTAATGGGTTTTTAATGGGTTTTTAATGGGTTTTTAATGACCTTTAGGTTTCAAGGTCAACAGGTACATTCTTATGTGATGACGTCACCAAGTAATTAGCTTAATGGGTTTATAATGACCTTCAAGGTTAACAAGTCCATTCTTGTATGATGACGTCACCAAGTAATTAGCTTAATGGGTTTAATGACCTTTAGGTTTCAAGGTCAACAGGTGCATTCTTATGTGATGATATCACCATGTACTTAGCTTAATGGGTTTTTAATGACCCTCAAAGTCAACAGGTTCATTCTTGCATGATGACATCACCATATAATTATCCCAAGTCCACTGGGTGCATTCTTACGAGAGTTTGGCGGATGCTGGTGAAAATCTGAGATAATGCGGTAACTGGCAGATAACTGATAAACAACTATGTGCGATTCAACGCTCAGCAGCTCATGTAGGATATCCAATTATCTAATATCTAATTATCTGATATCTGATATCTAACATATAATTATCTGATATCTAACATTGAATTATCTGATATCTAACATCTAATTATCTGATATCTAGCATCTGATTATCTGATATCTAACATCTAATTATCTCATATCTAACATCTAATTATCAGATATCTAACATCGAATTATCCGATATCTAACATCTAATTATCTGATATCTAACATTGAATTATCGGATATCTAACATCTAATCATCTAATTATCTAACATCTGATTATCTGATATCTAACATCTGATTATCTGATATCTAACATTGATATGATTAATAATATACTTGAGTTAAAAGTTTGGAAATTTGTTAAACCCGACAATAAATTTTTAAAGTTCCAACCAATTCAAAGGAAATTCCAGGAATGTGACTGTTAACCTCATTAGAAAGTTTTCTTGTTCTAATGAGTAACTAATTGATAAGAACTCTTAGGAATATTCCCAGTAACCATTTTAGTGCTATATCAAAATAATTGTGAGCGATAGTTATCACAATAACTCACAAAAAACTAATTGTAAAATATGCTCGTTAAACACATTAACTAGAAATCAAAAAAAAAAACATTACATTTTATTGAAATCACTCAAATAATATCTATTCTATAAGTTAGAATATGCTTTGTCTGAGACATAAACTAATTTTCTGAGTCCTAATAAACATTCTTAGAGTCAGAATATGATTTTTCTGAACTAGAATCTAATTCTCTGAGTTAGAATATGCTTTTTCTGAGCCAGAATCTAATTCTCTGAGTCAGAATATGCTTTTTCTGAGCTAGAATCTAATTTTCTAAGTCAGAATAAACTGTACACACACTTGAAATCTAATTTTCTGAGATAGGATAATAACCAATGAATTATATGCTTTTCATATATTTATTCAAAAATTATGCTTTTTGTACATGTATTCTAAATAGATATTGTATTGTATAAAATAAATTAGCACTATTGAATGTAGCCAGCTTCACGCAATTCATTGATAATCGATATGATTTCATGAGAATGACTTAGATTTCCAGCATCCTGCGATGCAAGGAGCGTGCGCAGTCGATCAACCAATATGTTAGGATCATCCAAGCTCACATGTTCACTCTCTTGAGCAACCATTGGTGATGGTGGTGATGATGATGATGAAATCATTTTTGTAATAATGTGTTTAAATTTAAAACTGTTATTTTCACGAATCGGTTGATCCTTATTATAATGTTTACGATGAGCGTTTGTTGAAATCACAATTTCTTTATAAGTTTCCAAATCATCTTGATTCACAAAATTCATATTGGGTGACTTTTTGAATAATAACTCGATTAAACCTTTGCTTGTAGAATAATTTACTTCACCCACATGAATAAGATTAATAGTAAAATTAATCGGTGTATCACCAACCATTAGTCGATCTCCTTCAAGCTTCCGTACACCATATACTGTGTCTAATCCTTGTTTATTATCACCCATCAACATCTCAAGGTACACTTTGAGAGAATCATCATCCATCATATTATCCATCTCTCCATTATCAGCATCACCATCAACATCATCATCTTCAGCACTGATTGGAACTTCTTGGTATCGATTTATGAGTTGCTGCAGTGGAAAAATCACAGGGTTAAGTAATTCACTTAGTACCCTCACGACTGTATTAACATCGAGCAAGACATGTTCATTTTTGTTTCTCAAATCATCATAAACTGTATTTCCCCCCGTCTTCCACTCTCGGTTCGATCATGTTTGTAACTTGTTCCGTTTTCGGTTCAGTCTTGATCACAACTTCTTGTTTTACAAGTTCTTGTAGCGGGGTTACTACAGGTTTAAGTAATTCACTTAGTGTCCTTTCAGCTGTAGCCTTATTCAATTTAATCATTTTATACTTTTTACGGATCGCATCACTAGCTGTAGCGATTTGATGGAGAACATCTGCATGTTTGTTCTCACTTTCCATATTTACTCAACTAAATCTAAAACGATACTGCTGATATATAGTGATACATAATCTTATAAGCTACATTGGTGAAACTCAGGATACCAACTTAACAAATGGTATTCTACCAAGGAAAATTAAATTCCGACTTAAATAAATCATATTCTAACTCAAACAAATCACATTCTAACTCAGAAAATTAGATTCAAACGCAAAATACTCATATTCTGGTTCAGACACTTAGATTCTGACTCAGGAATGTAATATTCTAACTCATACATATCATATTCTGACTCAGAAAATTAGTTTATGTCTCAGAAAAGGCATATTCTGACTCAGAGAATGTTTATTATGCCTCAGAAAATTAGTTTATATCTCAGAAAAAGCATATTCTAACTCAGAAAATTAGTTTATGTCTCAGAAAAAGCATATTCTGACTCAGAGAATGTTTATTATACCTCAGAAAATTAGTTTATATCTCAGAAAAAGCATATTCTAACTCAGAAAATTAGTTTATGTCTCAGAAAAAGCTTATTCTGACTCAGAAAAAGCTTATTGTGACTCAGAACAAGCTTATTGTGACTCAGAAAAAGCTTATTGTGACTCATAAAAAGCTTATTGTGACTCAGAAAAAGCTTATTCTGACTCAGAAAAAGCTTATTGTGAGTCATAAAATTAGTTTATGTCTCAGAGAATGTTTATTCTGACTTAGAAAAATAGTTTATGTCTCAGCAAAATCATATTCTGACTTAGAAAATTAGATTCTAATTCAGTGAAATCATATTCCTATGAATTATTATTTAAAATGTATGTATAGTGAGAATGGTTAGGAGTTAGCTATCAGAGGTCAACTATCATGGGTAGATTTCTGCATGTATCTGGTGACCTGTTAGATATCAGATAATTAGATGTTAGATATCGGATAATTCGATGTTAGATATCTGATAATTAGATGTTAGATATGAGATAATTAGATGTTAGATATCAGATAATCAGATGTTAGATATCAGATAATTAGATGTTAGATATCAGATAATTATATGTTAGATATCAGATATCAGATAATTAGATATCAGATAATTGGATATCCTACATGAGCTGCTGAGCGATGAATCGCACATAGTTGTTTATCAGTTATCTGCCAGTTACCGCATTATCTCAGATTTTCACCAGCATCCGCCAAACTCTCGTAAGAATGCACCCAGTGGACTTGGGATAATTATATGGTGATGTCATCATGCAAGAATGAACCTGTTGACTTTTGTTACAAACTCATTGAAACATTAAATAATAACTCACATGTAAACACAAATAAAATACGGAATAAAATGTAAAACACGTCTGGTCATTCCCTTTGTAAAAAAAGGTGACGTTTCTATTTATTTTATTTGCCCGTGGCAACAGTAAAACATGGCCAGCTACAACGTCCGTGCTCAGTCAAGCAGCCGCCGTGGCTGCATAAGACCGTTTAGGTAACACGCCCCTCCCTAAAGGCTGAGCACGGTGTTGGAAGTAGCTGTTGCCTTGGATTATTTATATTATAAAGAAAATAGTTTATGGTTAGCTATTAGCTGCAGGTTCCTCGAAGTGACGCGGGTCTCGTACGCCGGCATCTTTCATGTCATGCCGAAAGCGGGGAAGGCGGCGAAATGCGGCTCTTCGCGGCGCTGTTCGGTCGCTGACGATCCCGTTGTAGTTCGACGCTGTGCGTTGGGACTCCGGGAAGCAGGGTCGTCAAAAGAGTAAGATTATCCATAACACTATAATCAGATTCTAATTGGATAGTTCCGAAATCGGGCATCGATGACTCAGTTCAACTGGTTCGGCGTCATCCAAAACATCCAGGTTACAAATTAAATTCGGTTCAGGCACTTCTTGCACTTCCCCATTTTCTATTTCATGCTCTTCATCATTATCTTGAACCACTGGAGTTGTCGATTTGTACTGCAAAGCACTGTTCGACAAATCGACTTCTATCGGAAATAGCGGAGGTACTGACAGTAGTCCAAAAGTGTTTTTTGTGCAATTCTGCGAGGCCTTTTATCAATTTGGATAAATGCCCACCGAGAGATTGCACGTGTTTGTTTTCGAGTACTAATTCCAGTTTGACCAAAACGTCAGAACGTAGTTTCTCAAAGCGGGTCTTGGCGACCTGGCGACATCGCAAAATCAACCTATATTCGTAATTTCCGGTTTCTACTCAACATAATGGTTCTTGCAGTGGTGCGTAGTTGCACTCTGTTACCGGGTCGGTACAGCGGTGGTCGGTTGCGTGGTTGCTTGCTACTTGTTCATACTTTGCTGCAGGCATCCATAGTCCCATGGAGTGACGCGGGTCTAGTACGCAGGCATCTTTCGTGTCATGCCGAAAGCGGGGAAGGCGGCGGAATGCAGCTCTTCGCGGCGCTGTTCGGTCGCTGACGATCCCCTTGTAGTTCGACGCTGTGCGTCGGAGCTCCGGGAAGTGGAGTCGCCTGTTGCAGCTGTTACCGCTGAATCGTGTAGCGATCATCGGTTGCGGGCGCCACTGGAGGTTCCTGATGTTAGGATTTGATCCCCCTCCAGAAGGGCGTCGCGGCATCGCGGCATCGGGGTCGTTGGTGAAAGTTCGGTGGAAAAGCCCTTTTCTTCGTGCCCCACGTTGGGCCGTCAAATGTTACAAACTCATTGAAACATTAAATAATAACTCACATGTAAACACAAATAAAATACGGAATAAAATGTAAAACACGTCTGGTCATTCCCTTTGTAAAAAAAGGTGACGTTTCTCTTTATTTTATTTGCCCGTGGCAACAGTAAAACATGGCCAGCTACAACGTCCGTGCTCAGTCAAGCAGCCGCCGTGGCTGCATAAGACCGTTTAGGTGACACTTTGAGGGTCATTAAAAACCCATTAAGCTAAGTACATGGTGATATCATCACATAAGAATGCACCTGTTGACCTTGAAACCTAAAGGTCATTAAACCCATTAAGCTAATTACTTGGTGACGTCATCATACAAGAATGGACTTGTTAACCTTGAAGGTCATTAAAAACCCATTAAGCTAATTACTTGGTGACGTCATCACATAAGAATGCACCTGTTGACCTCGAAACCTAAAGGTCATTAAAAACCCATTAAAAACCCATTAAGCTAATTACATGGTGATGTCATCACATAAGAATGCACCTGTTGACCTTGAAACCTAAAGGTCATTAAAAACCCATTAAAAACCCATTAAAAACCCATTAGCTAATTACTTGGTGACGTCATCACATAAGAATGCACCTGTTGACCTTGAAACCTAAAGGTCATTAAAAACCCATTAAAAACCCATTAAAAACCCATTAAAACCCATTAAGCTAATTATTCATTAGGTTAATGACCTCATTAACAAATGAATCACTGATCGATTAAACTGATATCAATTTGATATCAAAAATATCCAGAAACCCCATAGCTATACTACTTAGCTAAAGTCGTATTAAATGATCTAGGAATATTTAAATACTTTGAATGAACGTAGGTGGTTTGGCATGTAGTATAAGTTTGTATCGAACGTATCGATTTAATAAAATATTAATTAACTGTAATAGAAATTATTTTCTTTGAATGGAAAAGGTAGTAATGTCGTGGTTATGCTAATGACACATGATGACAATTATTTAACAGTCTTAAACCGTATAATTTCACATCGTAAGCAATACTTACTTGATGGTTACTATTCATTACTTATTTAATATCTTTTTATGTTTCCAAACGTAAAATGTCTGTAGGCGTGTTTTAGTCGAACGTTTTTAAATGTAGATACATAAGTTTTTTTATAATATGCATTTAGAAGTTTAAAAATTGATATTGCCATTTCTTTTTTTATTAATTAAAATTACAATTTACAATTTACAATTCTAATTAATCTTCTATTGGTAATCTGTTCAATACAAACAATTACTACGTTTTCATAGAGGGATTCAATTCGAATTGAATACTGCATCCGGGATTGAATCGCATGAAAACCCTTAATCCAATATGAATTGAGTCAAAGGTGGATTCAGCAAATTCTGGGATTGTATCAGGATTGAAATACATGAAATCATACAATTATAGCGATCGAAACTGGATCGAGGGATGCGTAGTGTTTGCTTGCGAAAATGACAACAAAACGTGTTTGTTGTTTGCTTGTATTTTAAAAAATTGTGAGCTGACACAATACAACGGTAATACAATTACACGTTCATTCATTTTATTTATGTACAACTAGTAAAAATAAAGAACAAGAACACAATACTTTTCGACTGATATCTTCGCTACATGTATGTCGTTCACGAACGCTTCTAACTACATGGAGCTGTTGATTTCAAATCATAATCTGCATATTTATGAACGAGAAGGAAGGTAGCATTTGACTTGTACAATCTGGATTCAGTCCGACCTAAATTCAGTGTTACGAAAATCATCGATATGGATCGCGGTTTAATTCGTATTGAGTCCCATGAAAACGTAATAAAAAAGTAAATGGTATGTTCACCATCATCATTAATCAGACTCATTGGAATCAGGTAGCCATACCATTTCAACTTTTAACCTTTTACTATTTTCATTATAGATTCAGTTTCCAGTCATCCCTTATGGTTCTCTTATATTCCATTGTTTGGTCACGGTTCTTCATATTACTGTTTATTACCCAGCTCTCACTTCCATATATTAGAATTGGCCTGTAGATGGTTTTGTATACAGCTATTTTAGTATTCCTACTGATTAGTTTATTTCCCAGAAACGTCCTATTTATCGAATGGTGCAGCCTTGTGCTTGAATATTTACTCCCAGATATTTGAAGCATTCTACTTGTTCTAGCTTCACTTGGTTAATTGCTATGTCTAGTTTCCAATTTTCATTTCCTATTGACGTCACCTTTGTTTTATTTGTGTTTATTTTTATTGTTCTCATTGCTAATGCCTCCTCCCATAATTTCAGATTTTCGTTTAGTTGCGATTCGCCTTCAGCACATATCAGTTTTGCTAATCTCGACTTTCTAAACCCAATGTTTAGTTTTTGTACTTTCTCTTTTAGCTCATTCATTATTTTATCCATAAATGAACAAAGTTGGACTTGGTGCACCTCCTGTTCCTTAAACTCTTTCGATTGCATGTTGTTTATTATTTTACAATTTTTATTATTTCTGTACAGGCTCTATCGCTTGTCTCAATTTAACTCTAATGTTTCTGCTTTTCAAGCTTTCCCAAGCTTTTCCATACCCTTTTTTGTGATACCCTGTCGAATGCTTCGTCAACATCCAGGAATACTAAACAGAGCTTACTGTTTTAATTTTTGCTTTCCATTAGTTGTTTACCAGAAAATATTTGCTCATAATTATGAAACTGGTCTAGGTTAAAAAAAGTTTATCAGTTATTTCACATCACATATTGTTAGACCGCTTTTATAATTATGGGCACAAAATTATGTGGTCCTGAGTGCTTCTACCTTTTATGAATACACTTTGAGACTCTTCTAACTGATGTTCAATTTTCTTCCTTAGCTTACCTTCCAGCAATCTTTCGTACACTTTTGCAGGCACACTAATGAGAGTGATACCTTTATAATTACCGCATTTGCTTCCTGAAAATGTATGTATGTGTATGTTTTACGACAGAAAAAATTTTAAGGCTCTATCTTTCTTCGTCTTGTAGAAAAATGTACCTAAGTGGAAAAAGTCTACTTTTTAGGAGAAGCGAAAAACTGACTGCTCTGTGTAAATTTAGGACACTTTTAGTTATCATAGAACTCTCGAAATAGAATCGTTTTGCTCAGAAAATAATGCAGTTATTAAATGTGCAAAAACAAACAAATTACGTTTTTTTCAATGTTTCGTGTCCGATCACCTTAATCAACTTCTGCTTCTAAGTATTTATGTGCCACTTTGTATTCTCTTAGTTTGTTAGTTGTAATAGTTTCTTTCGTTTTCACACTACCTTTGAATGTCGTTCTGTTTTTCTTTCTGTCTTTTATTTTTAGTTTACCTACTACAAGAGAGCAATCGCTAAACATATCGTTACTTCTATGAATTCTAACATACATCAGGGCATATCTGTAATTCCTATCTATTGAAATATAGTCTATTATGGATCTCTCCCCTCTAGTTTTGACTTCTCTCGTATATTTGTGATTGTCATTGTGCTCGCAGAAAGTATTTGCCAATATCATATTATTTTATACGCAGAAGTTGATTAGTCTGAAGCCGTTATTGTTTCTAACTGTGTCTCGATGTTGTCCAATTATGTTATGATTTCCATTTTTTCTCTGCCATTCTCTACCAGGTCTCCGAAATGTGAACGCTACTGCGGACAGAAATCGTGGCCGTGTCCTCTTCTTTCCAACCGTTCAAGCAATCGGGCCTTAATATCCAATAGTTTAGCATTTCTCAACTTTTCCTACGATAGAAAACTTCTCTTTCCTTATTTAGTAGGGTACGTAAATATAAGTAATAAATAAAATTAATGCGTCAATCTACAGCCTGTTTCACCAGTGATAATGCACCTAAATATTTAAAAGATGCAACCCATAATACATGGCATAGGTAACATGGTTTTTGTTTCTGATTTTAAAAAGCATGAAACATATTACACTGCAGTACGTAAGTGTCGTGATAAAATTGTCAAAAAAATGGAAAAATTATTCGGAAAATATTTATTGACTAGTAGATCAACCCGTTTTCGGCGGGTATATAACTGATGTACGACTCTGTAAGACACACAGCTCAAATCCAATTATTTTTGTAAATCCTAAAATAGATGATTTTAACTTAACCCTTATGTGACTGAAAGGGTGCCCGGGTGCCCATTCAGTTTTCAGTTTAAAATGTATCCAATTTGTATGTAAGTTATGAAGCTATAACTCCGTGACATCTTCTATCTGATTGAAATTGTTAGGTTAACGCCCATTTTGGTGCTGTCTAATAGCGAAAAATATTCGATATTAGTTTGAGTACATCATGTACCCTAGAATTACGAAAGGGGTACCCGGATGCTCTAATGTGTTTTTAATGGGAAACAATGAGACAATAATAAATTCAATTTTTTTTCCTGTTTTATTTTTGCATACCATTTTCCAATTAATATAATTAGTATCATTAAATAATTAATTTAATTATTAAATTATTATATTATTATTATTAAATAATTAATTTAATTATTAGTTAAACACTTATAGCATGTTGCCCGATTTATTGAATGTTCATCGCAAACCGGCTTTTTACATTCGTTGCAAGACTTGCTAGTTTTTCTCTTCTTACTTTCATCATTTCGGCAGACAAAACAGCTACCAACCACTGCAAAACGTTCAGAAGGGTCTCGTATAGGCTGTCTCGTAAAAGTTCTTTACCCAAAACCTCCTCCATGGCAGTTTTAATAAAATATTTTCCAACTATTAAGGGATTTTCATGAATTTTCTTCTCTTATCTGTTGCTGTGACTTTTGGATTACTTTCTACGAAAATAGTAAAAGCTGCGAGCGATGCAACATCCACAGAATTGTAAAAGAAGGCAAGCCGCCACCTATTCGTCCTTCTCTTCAGCGTATACTCACCCATCATTTGATCCATTATGTGTACGCCACATTTTGTTTTGTTGTAGTATAGGATTATTTCAGGTTTTGCCTTCTCACTGTCTTACACCTCGCCTGTAGTATGCATTGACGACAACAGAACGACATTTTTATTCTTTTTTGGTACATAAGAGCATAAAGTGCTATCTTTCCTATATGCAAAGTTTGTGGAAAAAAACCTTCTTCCCTTGTGAGGCTGCATGTGTTTTGGAAGGAATATTTTGTTTTTTCTTACCGTTCCGACAAGTGTCATTCCCCATAAATTCAGCTGCTGGGTCAAATGAATAGACGTGAAAAAGTTATCAGTCATCTCATTATATCCCGAGTTTTTATAAGATTTTACCAGCTCTAAAACAACATTTTCGCTAATGTTCCTTTGCCGTTCACCGTCAATTGACTTGCCAGTGTATATTTCTTCTTGTAGGGAGGATGAGGTTGTGATGCATCACAGGCCCAGAACACTTTGATGCCATATTTTGCCGGTTTTGAAAGCATGTATTGCGTAAACCTGGTACGCTCACGGAAAGACAATAGTTGTTCGTCTATTGTAATGCTTTCCTTTGGCTTGTACACCATTGGACAAATTAAATGAGACACGGCGTTCGAGCGCTCGCAGGCGGTTTTGCAAGGGTGTTTGGATGGTTGTCTACAAATTTGAAGCCCGTACTCAGTAAAATTGTCAGGGCCCCATCAAAAATAAAAAAATTATGGAAACAATTCAAACGGTGGGCGCGTTCAGGAAAGTTGACGTATATTGGAGAAAATCGTTCGTCTCCGAAATAAAAGTTTGGAATTTTTTTTAAATGTTTACGGAAACGACTTTATATAATTAGTTTTTATACATAGTTTATGAATAAAAATGTTTTAAACAAATCTTCATCAACTTTAAAAAATAATTTTTCATTTTGTAAATTTTTGTTGACGAAATAAAAAAAATTGTAATCGCGGGCTTGTTAACAAGAAACATTATGTTTATATTCGAAGCATTTTTTTTCTAATTCTGTAAAATTTAATGAAAAGGTATGCCACTGTTTTTATTAGTACTGCAAAAAACTGCTTCAACCCATTGGTGCATGAAGTTAAAATATTTGAATTTCGTAATTTTTTGCTTTCAGATTATCTCCATTATTAGATTATTATCATAAAATATGACCGTCCCTTAAAGGGACTAATATGGACTAATGGTTTAAACAAATATCGCTGGCGTTAAAAATTTTCTCATTTGTTGTGAAAAAATCTTGAAAGTTAAATAACTGATCCGAATTTGACTACGAAATAAGTTGGATACAAATTTATTAAATTCGAAATCATTTAATCTCACGTTAATAAAATGCAATTAAAATGTTCATTGATCTTATTAATTGTCACACAAGTCTAAATTTTACTTTCCCTTAAAATAAAAATCAAACGACTAAAAAATTTGCTATACAACAGTTCGGTATTTTAAATTTATCGACTGCAATAAGTTACGGTCGCATAATGAATGGAAAATAAGATTCTTGTGGTTTCTTTATTTCGAAAGGAAACCGGTATTTAAGGGCGAATTCAATAGTTTGTTTCTTGGAAGTGAAATGTTTATTTTCAACGAAGGACCAAAATATATGCCACGCTCTCCAGAACAATTTGAAAACAATTTGCTGTTTGATTAAAGTTGAATAAAAATGTTTTTAACAAATTTTCATCAACTGTAAAAAATAATTTTTCTAATTCTATAAAGTTTAATGAAAAGATGTGCCTCTGTTTTTATTAGTATAGCAAATAAACTGTTTTAAACAGATATCGCTGGCGTTAATAATGTTTTCATTTGTTGTGAGAATATCTTGGAACTGGTTCGAATTTGACTACGAAATAAGTTGAATTCAAATTTATTAAATTCTAAAATTAATTCGCCGTTCAACGAAATCATTTAATCTTACGTCATTTAAATTTAATTGCCACACAAACCTAAATTTTACTTTCCCTGAAAATAAAAATCAAACGATTAATAGTAGCCACTTTACAAAATTTTGGAAACAACTCTAAAAATTAACAATTTTGTAAAATCCGGCGTTATCAAACGAAAAATATTTGAGGGCAACATTTGCCAAAAATTAATATCTAGTTTAAAACCGGTGTTTTCCAGGTAGTGCAACAGGGTAGTGCGGGCGATGCACCCTTAGCAGTCACGAGGACATGGATGGATCTGTGTAACAAATAGTTCTGACCGGTTGAAAATACTATCGTTGAAACCAAAAATTGTTGAGTTTTGAAAAAAATCCAAAAACGGGTTAATTTTTAAATTTAATTTCACATCTTTATTTTGTAGACAATTTCTATGTATGGAGATAAATGCACACCACAAGATTTCTTACAATTTAGTAGCAGGTTTCTTTAGATTTTGCAGAAAAAATTGTAGGCATTAATGACTTTTGAAAACAATTGATGCTTTTAAATTTTAACTGACGTTTTCAAAACTGCAATTAACTAATTTGAATTACGATTCATGATTTTTTAAAAACAATTGTAATTCAGAAAATGTCAATTGTCAGTCAGAAAGTGTCAATTTAATTAAATTGTTTTCAGAAATGTTATTTTAATTCAGACAGCTTTAATAGTGTTTCAGGAGGCGTTAATTGTAATCCAAATTAGTTAATTGTAGTTCGTTCGTCTACGAAATAAAAGTTTGGAATTTTTAGCAGGTATACTTTATTGAGGTCCGTCTACGAAAACGGACTCGTGTTAAATGATAGTTTGAATATATCTATTAACCAAAACAAGCGTCAGCTGTTTGCATCTGAGTGGATCTGGCTATGACAAAATTGGAAATATGTCGAAAAAAATAATAAAAAAGTAATTTCAATACTTTTGAAAATTTGTCAATTTTTAGTTTAAATAATATTAAAAATAAATATAACCGTCAGCTGGTACTTTTAATAAATTATTTATCAAAGCCAAATAGATGGGTATGAACTAAGTCGGTTAGCTGCGTTTAGGGTTTTCTTGCTATTTTGGAGAGTTTGCAATTTTATTTATGTTAAACGGTTATAAATTTACTTCAAGACATTTTTTTTTTCACATGTTATAAAATGAAAGTCGACCAAAGATGAACTGATCGGGACTTCACTTTCAAGTCACCAAAAACGACAATTTACAAATTCCCAAATGCATTAAGTACTAAAAAACTAAACATTTATTAGTAAATAACATATGTCTTAAAAAACAAACGACTTTGAAACGAACAAAAATTGAATATTTACTTCAACTTAAATAACTGAATTAAAAAAGACACGTTATCAAACTGAAAATATTTGATTCCAATATTTGCCAAAAATTAATAT
The DNA here is from genome assembly GCA_949768715.1 of Dascillus cervinus. Taxonomy (NCBI): domain Eukaryota; kingdom Metazoa; phylum Arthropoda; class Insecta; order Coleoptera; family Dascillidae; genus Dascillus; species Dascillus cervinus. The sequence continues at coordinate 16,467,885 of OX458318.1, read as the reverse complement.
CGAGTTCAACACCATCGATAATATAACATAAAGTTCAACACCTGTTCGCAGGTATAACAAGATGACAAACCCACTTTTATTAGTTAAAACCTCAGATCTGATGTGATCTCTGTGACTTGTGTTAAACATTTGTGCAAAATCGAATACCTTTTTTCTGGGAATATTCGAAGAAGGTTAAAAAAGGCCGGTTCGTACCCATGCCATAAATAGTTTGCGGTTTCACTTTTATGATCTGTTGTAAATCACCAGCGAAATATTTCTGGAAGTCTATCGCAATTTTAATAATCGTATAGTCAAAATATCTTCATTATTATCATACATTCATCATTATCATTATACATTCATTATTATCATAAAATTATTTGAAAAATTTAAGTTCCGTAAAGTGCCTATTACTTACAATTGCATACAATAATAAAAATAAATGTATGAGTGCAAAATAACATTTCATGTTATTAACCTTTACGTAAATATATCTTCAAAAATAAATTTTATAAACAAAACGAAAGAATTTTTTTTACGAAATCTAAAAAAACCTTTTACTAAATAATAAGAAATCTTGCGGTGTGCATTTATCTCCATACTTACAAATTGTCTACAAAATAAAGATGTGAAATAAAATTTAAAAATCCACCTGTTTTTGGATTTTTTTTAAAAATCAACAATAATTTTTGGTTTCAACGATTTCTTCACTGCTTATGAAGCAGATGGATGGATTTCGACGTAGTTTTAGGGGTTTCTCGGAGTTATACCTGCGAACAGGTGTTGAACTTTATGTTATATTATCGATGGTGTTGAACTCGATATTAATTTTTGGCAAATATTGGCCTCAAATATTTTCATAAGTAATATCACAAGAGAGTGGGAATAAATTGAAAATAATTCGACAGATTTTCGAAAACTTGTTGCCAGGGAATAGACACGAGAGCCCGTAGTTTGAAAAAATAACTGAAGAATTATTTTCTAATTAATTCGCACTCTCGAGTGGTATTCGGAAGATGATTTTTTAACGTTTAAATAAAAAATACAGCATAAAAATACAGTTTAATTCATTATAAACTAAAATCAAACTGGCGACAGATGTCAAAACTAGAAAATGTGCTGTCAAGTAACATATGTAAACAAAATACTAGAAATTATGCTCGCGGGAATAATGTATAGTAGAAAATTCTCACTATAATAATGTTGTGATTGGACAGAATTAAACACGTGTGCCCAAATACTGCTAAACGATTGGTGAATGAAATCATTAAAAAATAATCAGTTTGATAACGTGTCTTTTAAAATTCAGTTATTTAAGTTGAAGTAAATGTTCAATTTTTGTTCGTTTGAAAGTCGTTTGTTTTTTAAGACATATGTTATTTACTAATAAATGTTTAGTTTTTTAGTACTTAATGCATTTCGATAGCGAATAAATATTTGTCTTCATAAGAGATATTAAGATATTATTTATTAAGAGATATTAACTTAACGTGGGTTTTTTAATAAAGTTATTTAAATATATTTTTTATTATTTATTTGTATCGCCGGATTTTTCAAAAGTGGCTACTATTGAAAATTAGTCGTTTGATTTTTATTTTAAGGGAAAGTAAAATTTAGACTTGTGTGACAATAAGATCAATGAACATTAAGATTAAATAATTTCGTTGAACGGCGAATTAATTTTCGAATTTAATAAATTTGTATCCAACTTATTTCGTAGTCAAATTCGCAGTTATTTAACTTTCAAGATTTTTTCACAACAAATGAGATCATTGTTAACGCCAGCGATATTTGTTTAAACCATTAGTCCATAGTGTCCCCTTTAAGGGATGGTCATATTTTATGATAATAATCTAATAATAGAGATAATCTAAAAGCAAAAAATTACGAAATTCAAATATTTTAACTTCATGCTCCAATGGGTTGAAACAGTTTTTTGCAGAACTAATAAAAACAGAGGCACATCTTTTCATTAAACTTTAAAGAATTAGAAAAAAATGCTTAGAATATAAATATAATGTTTCTAGTTAAAAGTTAAAAATTATTTTTTAAAGTTGATGAAAATTTATTTAAAACATTTTTATTCATAAACTATGCATAAGAACTAATTATATAAAGTCGTTTCCGTAAACATTTTAACAAATTTCCAAACTTTTATTTCGGAGACGAACGATTTTCTCCAATATACGTCAACTTTCCTGAACGCGCCCACCGTTTGAATTGTTTCCTTAATTTTTTTATTTTTGATGGGGCCCTGACAATTTTACTGAGTGCTGCCTTCAAATTTGTAGACAACCATCCAAACACCCTTGCAAAACCGCCTGCGAGCGCTCGAACGCCGTGTGTTTACGACTTTTTATGTATTGTTTATGATTTTTATTTTTATTTTATCTAGTAACTGTTTTTATATTTTGTAGTCAAGGGAAATGGGTAGTTTTTGTTAATAATAAAGCATTGCCTTTTTTATCTAAAACGAGTGCAGTCAATATTCAATTTGAATAGTTTTATTTTCGTAAAATACAGTCCATTAATATATTTTCTTCTTCCTGCGACGGCATCATATCTATTGGTGCATCGAAGAAGCAAAACATTTGGTCCAAACGAGCCGGATATTTGATCGGTGATATTTTGGTTGGTCTAGTTTCTGCTGCTGCCCGTATTTGCCTGCGAAGGTAAAAACGTGAATTTGTTCAGCAGAGGTTAGTTGTTTTGTGTTAATATGAATGAGCTTAAAAGAGCGCGTGCTGCTCTTAAGGCATCGTTGACGCGTTTTACCACTTATTTCAATAATTTGCAAGATTCGCGTGGCGATCCCATAGCCTCTGCAAAGATTGTCTTATCTCTACAGAGGCGTATAAATTCTTCAAGTTCACTTTTAATTGATTACGCAAAGGTTCATGAAGGCATCACTGCTATTGATGATGACAATGATCACGAGATTCAATTTGCGCAATTCGAGGATGATTTTGATTCTATCATGACCAATGCTGAATTTTTAATGAACAATTTAAAGGTGACTGATGAACAATCAGAACATAGATTAAATACAGGTTTCGTTAATTCAAGCAATCAGCCTTTGCGATTGCCACAGATGAACCTCCCCAAATTTAAGGGCGAGATAAATGATTGGCTAGAGTTCCGGGAAATGTTTACTAGCTTAATACACGACAATTCCACCATAGGAGACGTGCAAAAGTTACAATATCTAAAAGGTAGCTTATTCGGCGAGGCTGCCGATATTATTAGATCCATAGAGTTTTCAGCAGCTAACTATGAAATTGCATGGCAGGCAATATGTGAGAGGTACAACAACCCTCGCATGTTGATCCATAACCATTTCAAGGCCATTTTAGACCTTGAGCCTTTAACGAAGGAGTCTGCTACCAAATTACGTCAAATCAATGACGCGCTTTTTAAGCATGTAACGACACTAAAATCATTAGCCTCTGAAAGTCAACTCCTAGAACTTTTTTTGATACATGTCGTATCTAAAAAACTTGATCCAGTGACTTCACGCGAATGGGAATCGCGAAGAAATTCATTAAGAACTGAATTGCCCACCTTAGAGCAATTTAAAAGTTTCATAAAAGATAATGCCAATTTGTTGGACTCATTGGAACCAAGAGCGACCAAACCGATCGCCGACAGGTTCAAGGGTCATTCTAAATCCTTTGTTGTCAATCATGTATCATGTTTGCAATGTAAGGAAGCGCATCATATATCAGAGTGCAATACATTTTTAAAATTGTCTCCTCGAGCGAGATTTGACAAAGCAAAGGAATTGCGAATTTGCATAAATTGTTTGTCAAAGGGTCATTTTGCACTTCAATGTCACTCCAAGTCATGTTGCCGTCATTGTAAGTCGCGACACAATACGTTATTGCACTTTGGATCGACTTATTCAGAGCCATTCGTGTCATCCTCCTCACATTCTGCTAATGGCATACCACGTTCTGCTCATTCAGAACAATACGTGTCTTCAGGAACACAAGCTGAATCTGTAAAGACGATTTCGGCGTTTTGTTCCAATGAAACACAAGTTTTATTACCTACTGCTTCTGCTAAGATTCTTGACCATTTAGGCAAGGCACATTCCGTTAGGATTCTTTTGGACTCTGGATCACAGTCCAATTTTATATGTCTAAACATTTGTAAAAAATTGTCATTACCTATGAAATCAACGGATATTTCCGTGTCAGGTTTGAATGAAATCAATTCTCACATTCGTTCAAAATGTGACGTGACACTGCATGATCATGATTTGAAATACAAATTAAACCTTTCGTGTTTGGTTCTTGATGAGATCACCGGTAACATGCCTAGCTATCGAATTGATCCAGGATTTAAAATTCCAGACAACATAAGGTTATCTGATCCTCTTTTTTATCTACCGGGTCAAATAGACCTTTTAATTGGTTCTCAATTCTTTTTCGATCTTTTATGCATAGAACAAATAGGACTAGGTCCTAATCGTCCAAAATTACAGAATACTCGTTTTGGTTGGGTATTAGCGGGTCGTATAGAAGCCCCTTTCAGCAATATGGTTAATTGCCATTTTAATCGCTCAAGTGAAATTCCCGATCAGCTCATGAAATTCTGGGAACTTGAGAGCTATCCGACTGAGCGAGCGCTCTCAAAGGAGGAGCATTCCTGCGAGATTCATTTTAAGAAGAACAGTCGTCGAGGCGATGATGGCCGTTTCATTGTTTCAATACCGTTGAAGGAACCGCCAGAGGTCCTAGGTAATTCTCAAGAGGTTGCGCTAAAAAGATTCTTTTCATTAGAAAGACGTTTAACAGCCAACCCAATTTTATTTGAAGCTTATTCTGCATTCATGAGGGAATATGAAATTCTAGGTCACATGACATGTGTTGTGCCAAATTCTTCAGATTCTTCGTATTTTCTTCCTCATCATGGAGTGTTAAAAGAGGAAAGCCTCACTACAAAGCTTCGAGTAGTTTTCGATGGTTCTACGCCCACTTCCAGTGGACATTCAATCAACAATATTCAAATGGTAGGTCCTACCATACAACAGGATTTATTTTCAATTCTTGTTCGTTTTCGTCGTTATGTTTATGCAATATCTTCAGATATTGAGAAAATGTACAGGCAGGTTCTAATTGAGCCTAGCCAACGGTCACTTCAACGAATTTTATGGCGCACGGCTCCATCTGAGCCATTGCGTGTTTATAATTTAAACACTGTGACTTACGGTACTGCTTCGGCGTTTTTTTTTGGCCATTCGTTCATTATTTCAATTAGGAATTGAATGTGAAAATTCCTTGCCTAAAATCTCTAACATCATAAAGCAAGATTTCTATGTGGATGACCTGACCGGTTCGGATGACTTGACGCAAGCTCGTCAAGTATGTTCACAATTGTCAAGTATTTTGGAAGCCGGTTGTTTCAAATTACGTAAGTGGATTTCAAATGATCCACAAGTTCTTTCAAATATTCCAAAAAGTGATTGGCACCCAGGTATTCTCGAGTTTGGCACTCACGATCACACTAGCACTCTTGGCTTAATATGGGCTTTTCAATCTGATCATCTCATGTATGCTATTAATAAAGCGTCCGATCAGACAATTACAAAGCGCGTTATTCTTTCGGAAGTAGCGCAAATTTTTGATCCTCTTGGAATGTTAAGTCCTTGCACTTTAATTGCCAAATGCATTCTGCAAGAACTCTGGTTGGAAAAAATATCTTGGGATGATCTCGTTCCTAAACGTATCCAGACAAGATGGCTCTCACTTCGCAATGATCTGGTAAATCTTAATGATTTACGTATTCCTCGTCTTACTTTATGTAGGTACTACGTTGACGTTCAATTGCATGGTTTTTCTGACGCATCCATCAGTGGATACGGTGCCTGCATTTATTTACGTTCAGTCGACAAAAATAACAAGGTACACGTTAGACTTTTATGTGCCAAGTCAAAGGTAGCTCCTTTACGGCCTATCACTATACCTAAGTTAGAGTTATCCGGTGCGGTGCTGTTATCAAAATTATATGAGCAAGTTCTCAAGGCTCTCAATATTAAATTTTCTTTTCATTTTCTTTGGACAGATTCATCTGTCGTTTTAGGTTGGCTCAAATCCAGTCCCAATCATCTCAAAACCTTTGTGTGTAATAGAGTCGCTGACATTCAGCAAATTACTGAAAATGTCACGTGGAGACATGTTCCCACTAGATTCAATCCTGCCGATATTGTCTCAAGGGGAATAACTCCTATTTTATTAAAATCTTCAACTTTATGGTGGTACGGACCGCCTTTTTTACTCCAAGAAGAATCATTCTGGCCCGCAAATGATTTTTCCAACATAAAGCTTCCCGAATTAAAGGGAACACAGAGTCTGGCCGTTTTAGTAAGCAATTCATTTTTGTTTCTTAATTTTTCAAGTTATACACGTTTAAGACGTGTTATCGCGTATTGTAAGCGGTTTCATCAAAATTGTATTAAAACCAAGCAACAACGTGTTCTTGGTCCTCTCTCTACTGATGAACTAGCAAGCTCTACAAATTCTTTAATTAAGCTATCTCAGGAGCAATCATATCCTGAAGAACTTAAAGCTTTAATAGGAGGCAAACCTTTAAGGCCTTCTTCAACCATTTTACGTTTGAATCCATTTTTAGATTCATTCGGAATAATTCGGGTGGGTGGTCGTTTGCGCCATTCTCAACTTTCTTATGAAAGAAAACATCCTGTTATATTATCAGGAAAGCACAAATTATCTGAGTTGATAATTACTCATGAGCATATCAGGTTACTACATGCAGGCCCTCAACTTTTATTGTGTTCTCTGCGAGGCCGATTTTGGGTCATAGCCGGTCGAAATCTTGCAAAGAAAATCGTTCATCGTTGCACTACATGTTTTCGCTTTTCGCCAAAGATAACGAAACCAATCATGGGGGATCTTCCCGCTGCTAGAGTGTCGATTTCCCCACCTTTCAGCATTGTGGGTGTTGATTATGCGGGTCCTTTTCTGCTTAAAGATCGAAAAGGACGCGGATTTAAAACTTATAAATCATATCTTTGTTTATTCGTTTGTTTTTCCACGAAAGCAGTTCACCTCGAATTAGTAACTGGCTTATCTACAGATTTATTTTTATCGTCATTCAGACGGTTTGTAGGTAGAAGAGGTAAACCCTCCCACGTATATTCCGATAACGGGACCAACTTCGTAGGCGCTAACTCTGAGCTTTCCGATTTAGGTAAATTTTTGAAAACTGAAAGTTCAGCAATACCAGAATCTTTGGCCAACGACGGAATCAGCTGGCATTTTATTCCGGCAAATAGTCCTCATTTCGGAGGTCTTTGGGAGGCAGGTACTAAGTCCTCTAAATATCATTTAAAACGAGTATTGGGAAGCAATATCCTCACTTATGAGGACATGTGCACTTTGCTTGTGCAAATTGAGGCTACTCTCAATTCTCGTCCCATTTCACCTTTGTCAGAAGATCCCAATGATCTTCAATCATTAACTCCTGGTCATTTTCTCGTTGGTCGACCTTTAACTTCTTTACCAGATCCCAATCTAAATCATATTCATGCATCTCGGCTATCATCATTTCAAAAAATTCAGCAATTGCATCAAGACATGTGGAAAAGATGGAGCAAGGAATATTTGTCCGAACTTCAGCAACGAAACAAATGGAACGCTCACACCTCAGATTTAGAATTGGATTCGTTAGTGCTAGTAAAGGATGATAACCAACCACCACTTCATTGGAAGCTTAGTCGCATCATAAAACTACATAGCGGTGCAGATGGAGTTTCCAGGGTTGCCACGGTCCGCATCCAGAATGGAGAAATTCGTAGGGCATTTTCGAAATTATGCCCTTTGCCGAAGCGTCAAGATTTTATAAATTAATTTTTTATTTTATTTTTTATTTTTATTTTTAAATTTGTGTATATTTTAATTTTTAGGATATTTTTTAATTACTTATTGTATTATTTTTAAAACTTTGAAAGATTCATCTTTCAAGGTTGGGAGTATGTTTACGACTTTTTATGTATTGTTTATGATTTTTATTTTTATTTTATCTAGTAACTGTTTTTATATTTTGTAGTCAAGGGAAATGGGTAGTTTTTGTTAATAATAAAGCATTGCCTTTTTATCTAAAACGAGTGCAGTCAATATTCAATTTGAATAGTTTTATTTTCGTAAAATACAGTCCATTAATATATTTTCTTCTTCCTGCGACGGCATCATATCTATTGGTGCATCGAAGAAGCAAAACACCGTGTCTCATTTAATTTGTCCAATAGTGTACATTTTTTTCAAATTTTCATTTAGCATCAGCCAAATATATCTGATTGCAGCGGCTTTGTCATGCTTTAATCTTTCAGTTCGAGTGTTTTTGTTGTCAAATCGAATAAACCTGAGCATTATTTTGAACCTGCCCCTGGACATCGAGGCACAAATAACTGAAACAGCATCGGGCTTCCACAGTTCACTTATATGCTCCTTATTTGATTTATGTACACCTGCAGTCAGTAAGATTCCGAGAAACGCATCAAAATCCTGCTCCGAAAAGGGCTGGAAATTTTTTTCTCTTTCATTTTTTATTCTGATTATATGCATCTGTTTTTTTGCCCATTTCTGTTTGTTTCTCGTAAAATAATTGAGCACATTTCGTTTGTAATAAAGGACTTGAAAAGTTGTTTTGCAGTATAATGCTTCGAAAAGTTTGCAACACCGCCTTTCTCACGTATAACATTCCTAACTAGTGTCTGTGCTTGTGAGAGTGGAGTTGAACTCCATTGGATACCATCTTTGCTTACGGTAATATCCGAATTTTTCTCTTCATCAATATTTTCTTCATCCAAATCGTAAACATCTTCAAACTCGATTTCGCCGTCTGATTCTATATCAAATGCTCACCATCTGCTTCATCCGGGATATAATCTTCAACGTCAGATGGAGAAAAGTCGTCATTATCTAGCTCATCTAAAATAGCCAAAAATCTAGGTATATCTAAAAATAATAAAAACGTTCTGTAAAAACTAGCTAAGGCTACAAAAGTCAGAAAAGCGAATACTTAACAAAATGAATACAACAAAAAAAATTCTTACCTTCTACTACGGTTTCGGCTTGAATCACTTTTTTCAGAAGACATTTGTGTTTTATGTAATGATAAAAGTTAAAACCAAAAAAAAAATACAATGAGGAAAAGAATCACACACGTTCAAATTTTCAAAAGGAACCAAAGACTAAATGATGCTGAATTGAAGATTTCATTTGATTGCACATCCTGTGTACTGAACCTCCCTCCCCCCCAGCACTAACACCGACCACATCACAGTCGTTAGACAGGCGTGTGGGTGTCGTTTTGGTGAGTAGCACCTTCTCTACATCTATATAAAGTTAATTACAATGATAAGAACGACTCGAACCCATGAAAAAAGCATTTGGGTACCCAGGTACGCCTTCAGTCAATAGAAGGGAAAAAAATTCTTCAGTTACATAAGGGTTAAATACAGGGTGATGAAAAAAAGGTGCCCATGATTAACTACACGTTATAGACGATTTCTAACGAAACACGAATTTGAAAGCTAAAATGGAATGTGTTGTTTCTTCACCAAGTTATAAGCTTTCCTATTCAGACAATTTTGCAATAATTTCATCGTTAGAGTCTAAATTTGATGCAGTTGGTGGTGCTTTTAAAAAAAAGTGTAAAAAATCTATTGAAACCAACTTTATTACCGATGTTAAAGTACGGTTTCTTGGCTCCGAGGAAAATTTATCGATGTTGCAACATCGCTAATCTCCTAGGAAACGTTGACAACAATAATTCACTTTCCAATGTCATTTCTCTTGTCAAATTTTAACGATACAAGTGAAATATTCTAAAAAGTTTTAAAATGGAATACAATTTCAGTGAATAACTATCTAGACAGATAATAACGCATTGGAAACTGCTAGAGAATATGCTAGACTGTATCTACATCGACGTCATCCAGATGCTAACGTAATTAAAAGAGTGGAGCAAATATTAAGAGAAAATGGCCAAATAAAGCCGATTTCTGTAAATGGTGGACGACCTCGTGAAGTTCGCACACCAGCGTTGAAGGAAGCAGTTGTGGAAGCGATTGAAACTGCAGCAGGACGAAGCCTACACTTTTTCATATTCTGAGATATTTGAGTTTTTATGTTTCAATTTGATCTGGAAATCACATTGTTTTGTTTTTGATTGATCGGTTTTTAATAAATAACATGGTAACAGTAAGTGCGATCATAAGTTCATCCATTTTTATCAGAAATAGTACAAATAGTAGAAATTCTCTACGTCACTTAGGAACTTTTTGCATACAGCCCTTCAATTACCTGTTCTTGTTTAATTACATTAAATTCTTTTGAAATAAAAAAAGTTATGTCAACGTGACAGTTGTTTGTCTTAAGCAACTGACAGTATCTGTCAGTGTTGGTTGCTTAGATACAAGAAGTAGGCCTACCTGAAAGTAATTCTTTAGAAAAAGAAATATGTGCAGTATTGCCACGTTGTGCTCTTAGACAAACTGTTTTAATTTTAAACAGAATCTACTTGGACCACTTTTGTTGCGATTTCCACGATGAAAGTATTGTCTCAATATCAATCTTGGGCATCTTTTTTCATGACCCTGTATAGCTTAAGAAACTTTAAACGTTAAACTTTTCTTTCTGTGTTTCTTATCATATAGGGCTGTTACCCGTCCTAATCTGTAACTCAGTTAATTGTGATTTTTATTTCGATTTTTGACGGCGTTTCTTGACGTTTGTGAAATAGAAGCACAGCCATCGTAGATTTATAATTTGCTCAAAAAAATATACGATATTTAAAATAAATATGTTACCTATGCAATATATCTGTTTCACAGGAGCAGAACGATGTATGTCCACTTTTTCCAACCATGAAATTTTGATGTATATTGATTAAAATATGTCCCATCTACACATTACAGGGCGAATTATGTCCGAACTTATAATTTTTGTTTCATTTTGATGTATCTCCAAGCATTACTTTAAGGCAACAACAAAGATATCAAGTAATTAATTTGAATTTCCTGAATATTGTCACTTTCGTTCTGCTTCTCTAGTGCAGATATTATGGGTTGCATTCTCCAAATATTTAGGCGCATTATCACGGGTGAAACAGGCCCTATACGTTAACACAACACTTATTTAGTCTCCGTGGAACAGTTTGAGAAGTGCCGGAGTAGATTTTACACATTTCAAAGATAAGTTAAGTAGTTATCATAGTGAAAACATTTCACATTTTTTAAGCAAACCACAGAATATAACACCTTGTAGAAGCAACACTCCCGGCGGCCCCTTTGATCTTTAAGTATAAGTTTTAGTGGCCGTGAAACTCCAAGCCCTTTACCGCGGAGTTGAAATTTTGAAGGGAAGTACATTAATTTATGAAGTACAGGTGTTTATAGCTTGTATCTAATAGGTCAAATTCAAGGCGGCATTTTAAAAGTAGTATAGAAATAATAGTCTCACAAAGTAAAACGAGAACGTCCGTTTAACCTCTTAACTCGGACCCGTTTTCTTTCTCTTCCTAAAGTTAGTTTATCTTCCTGAGTGTCACCTCTTGATAAACTTACTATTCTTTGAATAAACAAAACACAAAATATATCGAAGTAGTTGCGCGCGGTTACAGCAGTGTACGAGTCGACTACATTTATGTGTTTGTATTCACTTAATTGAAAAAATACCATACGTACTACGCCCTGTGTATAATTTATTTCATCACAATGCTTAGAAATTCTCGGCGCAAGCGCCCCGAAATATTAAATACAAGCTCTGAGATAGATATTACACTTTCCGAGGATAGGTACACTATTACTATATTCCATTTTCAAAGTGTAACATTAGATACGAACTTGAGAGTTATATCTTGATACGTACACTCAGAAAAATAAGTTTTGCTAAATATAAGAAAATTTTTATGTAACACTACTTGTAGTCTTTGAATAGGCGCCAATGCACACATAATGTATTCTATACAACTACAAAGTTATATTCACAAAACTATATCGTATATTACTTTGTGGTTATATATAATACGACTACACGTTCTTGCATTAATAAACAAAAATATAGTGGTAATAAATACGACTAATAATTTTTCTACTATATTGAAGTACCAGTGATATTCAAAATTATTCCTTTTTGTATACCATAACATAATTACGTGGTATTATATAATGCTTATTAGGAATATTGTCCACATTAATTTTTTATATTAACTGCGTTATAGTAGTGGTATTAAATAAATAAAACAATTCCATAGTACAAAATATAAAGTATTTATTAAATAATAGTAAACAAATAATACCAATACAAAGCAAATCTCAATCAAAAAAACATTTTTTTGTATTGAATAAAAATTCTTAAAAATACTCATGATAGCTAACATTAGTATTAACTAAAAAACTAAAAATTAATTAGTAACTAATCATTATCATTATTGTTATTGTTATTTTTATATATGATGAGGTGTAACAATGATTTTTTTTTCACATTTTTCTGTAAATAGACACGGTTCATTACAATAAAGATCAACCGTTTTTACAAATTGTAAATTAGCTGTTTTTTCTACTATATAGCCATAAAAATGAGTGTCGAAATGTAAAGTATTTAATTTTTCATAAATTAAATAACAATTTTGATTTTCATCTACTACTATATCTTCAATAATTCCAAATTTAGTATTTCGTTCATCGTCGTTACTTTCAAGCACTATCACGGTTTTTTGTTTTAATTTCCAATTATTTATTTCCACCCAATTAAAAAAATTATGTTTTGTCGTTATTTCTAACAAGTTATTAATCGTGGGATGTGATTTATAGGTATTATATTTTATATTGCAATTTTTTCCACATTTGACAAAGGTTTTCAAACTTGACAGGCAATTGCTGATGAAACTTAACTGATGTTTAATGGCTAAAGTCTTAGTCACATTAACTCTGGAATTATGAAAACATTAACATAAGCTACTCACTAGTGTATATCCCAAAGATTGTGTGATACACGAATATAATTTAAAATATTCATGTATTTCAGTTTTCCCTTCTATGAAACTTTTCTATGGAGATTTTGAAGTTGCCTTCCAGAAATCTTCGACTTTTGGCCATGGATTTATATTTTTTTGCAGCCAGTTAATTTTTTCAATCTTGCACTCATCAACAACCGGTTGAATAATTTCTCCAGTTTCTAAAAATTAATATTATTTATTTAATTACCTTTCTCCGTCCACCCTTATTTATAAATGTTAAAAAAATTGAAAAAACACCAATTAGAGAGGAGCCGGATACAATATAAAAAATTTACAAATTGTTACCTTCACTTCGAATTCTTTTTGGTTTATGTTGCGGGATAATTCCTAAATTTCTATAACACGTTCTTGTGTTGCAATATTTATTCCAAAGCAATCCCCGAGCTGAAATATTTTTTCCACGGCCATCTCTATATCCAGGCAAATAGTAGCTGGCTGCAAATTCCAGAGGAAACACAGTACATATAGAATTTGCAATTAAATTAAAGCGCTCTCCAGATATTCTATGGAAAAAAATTAAAAATGAATTGCAAAATAATTATGTCCCCTATAGTACTAATAATTTTTACCTTTTATCAGGATCATTTCTTAATTCGTTACCAATTATAAGGTCTACTAATAACTTTCTTTTTAATTCCTTGTGAATGGTGTAGTGTTTATAAATTTTCACGCCCTCATTTGAGCTGTCTAAAAATTTCTTCAAGTCGTATGTGGCAATAGTTAGCGCAGAGTTATTGGAAGAAGATGTATCTACTGTCTCTGAAAAACTTCCAGGCAGTGACAAAATTTCGTCACCTTCAAACGATTCCTGTTCGTTATTAGTGAAAGATGTTGAAGTCGAATTCCATCCGGAATATAAGTTACATTCTAAAACAAAGTATATACCAAGTCAAGTCAAAAACCGATACAATTTGAAATAAATAAAGAACACCGGCATAAGTATTAAATAAAAACAATTTTTGTTTTAAAAAAATTCAGTAGCTAAGGTGTAAATTTGTTGAAAAACAAAATGAAAAAATTAAAATATAAGAAAAACGATACATATTTAAATTTGGTATTGCTATACAGTTTAGTGACAAAATCTGTGACAAATTTAGTCACTTGACTGTATTTATTTAGCCATTTTTGGGGAAAAATAATTATATGTAAAAGTAATATTACATCCTCATGTTTAGTAAACTCTTTCCACTGTTTTTTCAGTTTCAGCTGGAGGCCAATTGCCGGAACCAATTTTGATATGTCATTTTCACTCAGCAGAGCAAATGATTCCTAATCAATTACGTGTTCTAAGAATTGAAATAAGTCATTAATAACTAGTAGGTATTTACTAGAGCAGTAAAATTACTTAATTTTTACTTGTTCCACCTGATTAAAAATATCCTTTTGGGAATTATTGACATGACACAACGTAAGCTGATGATAATTTACAAAAATTTGTTATACGTCAGTAAAATTTAAAACAAATGGCCAATCCACAAAAAAGTAAAAAAATTCTAAATTAAATTAAATAGGAGAAACTTACCTTTGAATATTGGAACTAGTTCAGACAAGCCCCATTTAATTAACTTATCTTCCATTTTAAGTTCATGGCACTGTTAACACTGGAGAACTACCGATACAAAAAAGTTATACCTTGCTTGCAATAGTTGATTATATTCTGAATCATATCAAGTTATTTATAAATAGTTGATAACGCGCTATAAACCAGTGCCTATCAAACATGGCGCTAGCCGCGAATAAAATGTATTTCGCGTCAGCGCTGACGAGTTAAATGCGTCGTTTGGCATTTTTGCTACCACTGTTTCGGATGTATAATATAAATAAATAAATGCAAAATCAGCAGAAATTCACAACTCTTATCTGTAAACCGCAATATAATCAACATTATACTGAACTAAAAACTACTAATGTTTTTGCATTGAAAAACTGAAGGGTCTTGTAAAAAGGGACGCTCCAGGTAATTTCCCTGACCCGGATATGCCGTCCACATGTGCACGTCAAAATAATAACTTTACTATTGTTAGAAACTAAATACAATTCAATAATTCTTAGAAATTGTCAAGGTTTCAGCCGCTTGCTCGTCCTGAAGCGCGGGAAAGGAAAACTTATTTTAAAAGTTTTATTTAGAAAATTCGTTGAAGCGATTACATGAGTGAAATGAATCAAATTTTATTTCGCTGCGTTCGTTTATTTTTATTTTTTGCTTTTGACAGAAACTTATTCATTTATGTGTACTTATAGTATTGGGTATTTAAGTATTAAAACATTTTATTGGTACAGATATGTGGATAGATAAAATCAAATTCTCGAATTCGTATATAATATAATGGCTAACGGTTCTTAATACTCAAAATGTACTAAGTTTGTAATATTAAGTTAACTTTATATTGCATTATGTAGTAAAGTCGTATTAGCAAGCGCTGTAGTTATATTCAATATCAAATATAAGTACGATATTGTAGTTGTATTTTATATCAATCAAAGTTTTATTAAATATTGTCTTATGTACTTAGGAATAGTGCATGCTGTTATATATAATAGTAAAATATACATAATACTGCGTTTTGTATTAAGATTTTTTAAATTTTTTCTCAGTGTACTTAAAAGGAGAATAACTTCTTTTATTTTCGCGCATTACATCGACTTTTTTAAAATAAGGTCACGTTCTACTTTTCGCAGTAAATTTCGAAATTAAAATATTTTACCTAAATAAATTTTAAATTTACTCATTTAAATATTAAGGAAAATAGGCTGGCGTTGTGTAAAATAAAACTAAGAGGAAAGCTTTTGTATTCAGCTACTTTACGGAACGTGGAAACCATTGACCTCATTTCTGAAAAGGAAACACAGCATTGCAAGTTGAAGTCTATAAAAGCCTATGTCATCATATACCACATAAAGCACTGTAGAAAAGTATAAAATGAAAGCAAATGCACCCAGTTTTAGCAACATGTAATTGATCAAACAAAGCAAAACCGCGTATCTACACCATGTAATGGGAAATTTTTATCTTTTATATTTATGTGTTTTTATACTAGAGATACACATTGCTTTGCGAAATGTTCTCAAAATAAAGGAATTTCTGCAGTAGATACAGTTTGTGGTAAGTATTTGAATTTTGTTACAATTAGTGATGGTTGGCATTACAGATATTACTTCTGTGGTTCAACCTCTATTGGTGGCATTGTTCCAATGCGTCTGTAAAATGTAGCAATTTGATCGTTTCTCTTGAAACTTTGTGGAGGAACATCGTAAGACACTCTGCAGGGTCTTCCATAAGTTTGTGACGTTAATGCTGGCACTGGTTTATGCTTCTCCTGTAATAAATTGTGATATTGAAAAATTATTTCTCTAGAGGTATGAAAGATGACGGAACAATGCATTGTGACATTAACGACAGACTAATGTTATTACTTTAGATTCTACAGATTATTAATTACTATTAATCGAAATAATACGTATATGCATATTTTATATATTTAACGGAAATTTAAAATACTTCTTTATTCACTATAATATTTAGCTATTTGTTTTTAAAATAAATACAATGTTACCTCGAACTTAGCCGATAGGTGAGACCGACCAGAAAACTTAATTTCCTTGAAAAATTGACATCTTAATCACATTCTGAACCCGTATCAGCTTCAAACGTAAGTAGAAGAAGCCTAAGTCGAGGCATTACTGTACATATTATGTTATAATTAAATTTCATAAAGTTAATTAACACTTTGTCCCTGGTCAACTCGCTTGCTAAAGACAGCTCCAGACATGCGGAATTTGCTAAATACTGAATATTTGCCATTCGCCTAGGCGTTTGGAATGAGAACGAATCATGCGCGATACCACTGCTCGTCTAGGTTGATTTGCCCAAGTTCGACAAAGAACGGGAATAGCGAGCAAGCGCTGTTTGTGCTCGGCCTTGGGTGAACAAAGTACAAACAACCCATACACACTACAAGGAGTTCGCCAAATAGTCGCTTGGTATGTAATAATTTCCGCATGTCTGGAGCTACCTTAACGGAGTAGTATGCTGCTCCGACTTTGCCAGGTCAACTCGCTAGTTTAAAGGCAGCTCCAGACATACGAAATTTGCTAAATACCAAGCGACTATTTGGCGAACTCCTTGTAGTGTGTATGGGTTGTTTGTACTTTGTTCACCCAAGGCACAAACAGCACTTGCTCGCTATTCCCGTACTTTGTCGAACTTAAGGCAAATCAACTTAGACGAGTAGTGGCATCGTGCATGCTTGGCATTCGCGAGTACCAAACCAAACGCCTAGGCGAATGACAAATATTCAGTATTTAGCAAATTTCTCATGTCTGGAGCCGTCTTAACAGCAACGAACGAACGTGAAGGTTATTTTTTGGCATTTGAGGTTTTTCTCGAAATGTAGGCGCTATTTTTCAACTCAGTGGTTCAGTAGGTCATCTTTCCGGATAATCAAATTTAAATTAATTGACTTAAATTAATATTATTTATATTTTGAGGGATTGTTATTTTTCATTAGTATAACCTTTATTTGAATGATGACTTCTTTTATTAATGTAATTATTTTAATACATAATTTCCCGAAGCTTGTAACTTTAATTATTAAATAATTCGTTGGGTCCATTGGACCCAATCAGTAGTTCTAGCTACAGTTTGTTCTCAATAGTTGCAGAATAAAGTATGTCTTTTTATTTATACAAAAAGAGAATTTTGATTGAAGCGGTTTTCCTAATTTCGAACCAATAAATAAATAAATTCAATAGTTAATTGGTAATAAATGAGTCTAAAGTATTAATTTTTTTCCCGCCTAGGAAAGTTTAATCGGACACGGTCAACTCGGTGACAGTCAATTCTGTGACGATGAAAAGTCTTAGTAGCAAACATCATTTTGAAAAGAAAACAATATTATATGTCGCAGCCATATTACAAAGCAGATCTGTTTTGTAAAACGGATGATTAACATTTAGGCAGATTGTTGTAGCAACACGTCCAATAATAAGACGACCCACGTTTATCCGGAAAGTTGACTATATGTAATGTAGGGCGACAATTTGCCTTACAATTTCACTAAAAATTTAAAGTGTTTTATGAATCGCTATAACTCTCAGTCCGTTTTGTAAAGGAGTGAAGAAAAACGCGGTTTTACTAAAAATTTCGTAACACTCAACAACAATCCAACGATTTGGTTTTTGAGTAATTTCTGGAAAAATAAGGTAACGAAATTAAAAATCAACATCTAGATATTCTGGTTACGTCCAGACAAGCCTACCTAGAATCGTCGATTTTTTTTTAAAACATTGGCAAATTTAGCATATGTTTGTCGTAACTTAAACTTTTATACCGAAAACGCCCACTTGAAATATAAATTTGACGGAACTGAGCGTTTCGCCTCTAACATTATTGTGAACACCGAGACTTAACATTACCATTATCATTAAAATTACCACTAACATTAACATTAACATCATTGTGAAAGGGCAGTAAGGCTCGCATTACACTTCGTCTAAACGTTAACCAGCCGTTTAACAGAACAAATCTGCTTTGTAAAGCGGCTAGTCGTTTTGCATTGCGGCGGATTCTACAATCCGTCTGCAACATATAGGTACATGTTGTATGGACGATGTTGACTGTGATTAATGTGCTTGCGTAATTTGAATTATATTCAACGTGACATAACAAAACAACTACATAATACTACCCATATTTAATATTAACAAATTTGAATATAACAGAAATTAAAAGACAAACGTTATTATAGTAAGCAATTCCAAAACCAAAAAATTTTGTCTAGAAATAAAACTTTGCTAGAGTATCTACCGATTGGACATAAATGAATGTAGGTCAAGTGAACTATGAAATTTGGCGCCTCCTTAAATCACGAATAAAAGTTTAAAGAACAACATTCTGACAATTTTCAGCTATTAATTTTAAGTTAGTTCATAACCTTCAAAATTTAATAATTTTTGAGCTAACGGCGCATTTAACACATTAGGTAAATTAAAAAGACACAATATTTATCGATCAAACTTCCAAAACTAGCAACATTTTAAAACTCTTACCTAATAAAATAGAAGAAAAGAACGATATATGTACTATTACGGCCACCAAAATGTGCACGATTTTTTTTAGCAACTTGATTTTTGCTTCATATCATAGGCGTCCTAAAAAAATCAGCCAAATGTCCATATTATTTTGTTTATAACAAATATTATTTCACGAAAGCTTTAATCTATGGAAAAATAGGGAAGTTTGTGTCAGGTATCATGCACATTTCGGTGTAATACAGAGTTTACACTTAAATGTTTATTGTGTGATAAAAAATATGTACTAGTAAGTCAAATAACCATAAAATGTCACATAGATTCAGGGCCCATATTAAAATAGATTAATACAATTGAAATTACGCGAAATACATTAATCAAATTAAATATCCAGAACAAAACATGAACCTAACATAGACAGTTTTTCTTTGTCGACTTGACCATCGCAGAGTTCTTTCTCTTACGGTTTGTGAATTAATAAAAATGACGTAATTTGTTAAAGCAAATTAATGACAAAAAAAAATAGTTTTATAATGGAAGTCGAAATAAATATTTACCTAGACTGTAAGTGTTAGGGAAATATTATTAACAAAAGATAAGAAAGTTTAGTCACAAGACCGAAAAGTAAGTGACATAATTATTATCTCCAGTTTGTAATATCTCGTAATATACAATATTTTATCGGACGATTGTTCTTAGAATTCGATAGTGGCATCTTCAAAGATTCATTATTCGGTGGATATTTATATTTAATATTTTTGTGTATGATTTATACGAGGAAACTAAAAAATTGTGACATTATTTTAAACATAGTTTTTCTGTTGTGCAGAAGTTTACAAAATAAGGAAAATTTTCCTTCTGATTTGTTGGGTGGTTCCGAGTAACCACCGCTCGTGTCAGTCGTACCACAGAAATATGGCGGTGATAAATTACTAATACTTTTTTGTAACACTGTGTAATAAATCATCGATAGTAACATATCGTTCCGGTGCAAATATCAATTGTTAAAAAAACTGTAGTTTGTTCTGGAACGTATGGATATCGTTGCACTATTTTTGTCAAATTTGTAAGCACCACGGAAAAATTCGGCGATTTTTGCTGACAACCACTAAAAATATTGAAATGCGACCGCACCGCTAGCACACTCCTTGTCACAACACGCAAAACCGAGTAAGCAAAATTCACAACTAGCTTCGATATAATATTTACAGTGATTGCCAAACTGGAAGAGGCCAGGGAAGGAGCTTAGGCTGCGCGGATTTTTATACCAGTGACGTAGATTCATGAAAATGACAGAACTAGATTTCGTAATTTTACGTGCATTAGATCATTAACATATTTAAAAATGTAAGGTGGTCAGGAAACACACCGAGTCTTCGAAACTATGAGACGGTTAAGTAAACAACACAACCGTATTATCTATCGTGCGCCGCCAATGATGAACGCAACGATATTCGTCCTTAATGCAGTTCATTCTACAATATCTGATTTCTGCGCAATTTTATTGCCGGCGTATTGCGTATTGTCTTAGATATGTCAACGAAGATCTGGCTAAGACGGATCTTTTTTCGGTCTCAAGCAGTTCCGTCTTATACAGCTGGAAAAGAAAACATCTACCCAACAAGTTAAAGCAAATCTTAGGGGAAATAAGCAAGATGTTGCTTTGAATTATTCAACAGGGTGATTTTGATATTTGAATCTATTTTAACGCATTGTAATAAGGTCGAATATTGAGCAAATATAATTATTAACCTGTTGGAATATATTTTCTCTTATATCGGGTAAAAATACCCGGTTATCTCTTTCCTTCCGTTGATCCCATAATGGATAACTTTTAGTGTAAGCAAAGAAATGGTCATATTCTTGCATACGCACAAATTTTGTAGGATTATCAAAATAGGTGATTTCCTTTTTGGGAACTGGAGGGGCCTGTAAAAACACAATTACATTGTATTTATTATTATTACAATATTTTTTTGACCCATTTCGATTGCTCTAATTTAGCCCAAATGGATTCCTTATGTTTTAAAACAGCCAGCGGGGTATGCCACTCTGCTCCTGAAGGCATTTTGGTACGTTAACTATAATTTTCTACCAGGAAAAATAAAATATTAAACCATCTGTCATTATTGACATAGATATCGTGAAACGTGGATGTAATGAAAAATTAAAATCAAAGCGGTTCTTTTTTGGTGTTCTTTTGGAATAAAACTTTCCGAATGAAATGTAAAATCTCATTTTTTACAATAAAGAAAGAAAAGCAAATATAATAATAAATCCTTTTTTATGCTTCTTTTATGAAAGTCTATTTGACGTCACAAACTGTGACGTTTAGAATTTACGATATGGATTCCGCTACGTTAAGCTCGGCAAAAGAGAGTATTCGGGGTTTGACAGTTCAATTGGAACGTAAAAGATGTGAAATGCTCGATAAACTCTGGTCCTTCAAAATCAATTTTAATTATACACTCCTATTATTTAATTTACAGCAATTTAATCTTGTTAAATTTTACTAGCGACCTACTATTTCACACTATTCGTATTGATTAAATATTCCTGTTTGCGGTTGTGAACGTGACACAGTGACACTGTAAAGCTTAATCCATTTCATTGCAACCACATGGATACTGAAACGCTATATGTTATTCCACTTCGAATGGGATAGTGCTACATTACATGTTTAAAATTTTCTCCTTTAAGTGGATTTAATTGAGCTAGTCATTTTAAGATTACAAAAATGTAATTTGTTCGAGGAGATAGTAACTTAGTGCACACATTAAGATCCTACTTGGCGGTATAAACCTCACGGGTATACAAAGAGGTTTTCGTACGTGAGGGTTGGCCAATCGATACTTGCGAAAGTTTGACCTAAGTAAACTAAAATTCAAGGAACTGTGTATATTTTACTTACCACTGAATGCCTTTTCCGATAGCTTCACCATTACGATGTTTTCATAAAAATTTCTAAATAAAAATCACGTGTTTAGCACAAGTATACATATAAATTGTTTGTCATTCATTTTTCGGTTCAGTTGTACGAGAAATGTTACGCATTTATAAACTGTATAATATATTCGGTCAACTTTTAGAATAGCATCAATGGTACCTACTAATACAACACCATTAGTTTGCAATCAATCGCTCGACTTTCAATACATAAAGAAACACTACAACATGAAAACATTTTGAATAGGTAATACCAAGCACGACAGAGATGCATTCTCTCCCCTGTGCTATTCAATTTATACTCGAAAATCATCGCAGAAAAGTACTACAAAATGAAACTACTGAAATGAAGATAAATTGAATATCCATTAATAATATAAGATATGCAGATAATACAGTACTGCTTGCAGAAAGTATTGAGAACCTTCAAATACTTACTCAGAGGACGTATGAAGTTAATAAACGTTACGGGCTAAATATATACCGGGTGTTTTCTTTAACATTGAACACACTCTGGAAATACCACAATCTTCAATTATTAAAGAAATTGTCACTTAGTCAATGTAAGCAACTCAGAGAAACAAGCATACTCTCACGTCAACTTATAATTTTAGGTTTTGTATTATTAAATTGTACTGATTTGTCTGAAGCTATTGCTATTTTTGTACAATATTAATCTTTTATTCTTTCAAATACATATTCAATTCCAAAAATTTTAAACTTAAGCTTCAATATTTCTAGATTGACATACACTTCAAATCATTTGTATTATTAAGGATTGGCCATATTTTCTTTAAAATTGAACATAGGTATATTTAGGGATATGTTCAATTTTTAAAAAGAAACACGATATACTGCCTTCCAAAAAAGTGCAACACTTCGAGGCCTTTGACCCATTTTTATAAATCGATGATCGATGATACTAACAAATAATTAACATTGCAGATTATGTAGACGCCTTTTGTTTTGTTTTTTACCTTGTTAACAATAAAACTGAACTAATTGTTTTGAGTGGTTTTCTTGGTTGTTATCTGTATATTCTTGAAAATACTTTCGATACAGTGAACTACAACAGAGGAGTGACTATTTGAGTAAAGTGAAAAAAACTGCTGATAACTATACAGGATGTTCCGTTTTGCATCCATGAAAATTAAATATGTGATAGAACTTTAAATTTTAAAACGAACAAATTCTTATAAACAAATATCGAAAAATGATTTCTAAGGAAGTTACGCTCCTTTCAAGGAATCCTTGTAAAATCGGTATTTAGTTTGGTACGCAACACGAACATTAAATGTTATTGTTATTTTTCAGCTGACAGGCTAAAAATGTGAATTATGTTTAAATTTAGGAAAGAAAATAAACTTCTATCGCACATTTAATTTTCATTAATACAAAACGAAACACCCTGTATAATACTTTCTGATGAAAAATTTAAATTTTTGCAGGAAACAGGCAAGTGTATTGTAAAAAAAAACAAACCGATGTAAAAAGACTCTGAAACGCACAAAATCTCAATTATTGTGAAAATGAACATGTCTCGTTTTGAATGGTCGTTCCTCAACAGTGTTATGGGCGGTTCAGACGTTCAAAATATTTTGACAATATTCCAGTTTCTTCAATATTATTGAACGTGTGACCTAAAATATTGACGTATTGCCGACATTGAAACTATTGATCTCGGCGGTATTGACAATATATATTGAACCGCCCATTAAAATGGCTAGAGTTCGTCAACCATGATAGTACCATAATTTAACTGAGTTCTAGAAGAGCCAGATTCTTGATCTAAAAAATCAAAGAAGTTATTTTCGCAGAATTGTAAGACAAATCAGTTGTGATGCTGTAACTGTTATGCGATGGTGGCATAGATCGAAGGCGAAAGGCAATTATCGTCGACAAAATGAGCCTGATCATCTTAGAGACTCCATGTACAATACATACATACGATCAACTTCTTCGAGTAGTGGGTATCAGAGACCGGTTTACCTCAACACGAGCAGTACGAAATAAGTGGGTTGCAGCAATAGGACGTTCGGTCTCAACAAGCACCGTCTATAGAAGAATTTGTTTTTTGGGCAACAATCGTTCGGTCCCTTGTTGACCCTGTCTCTTGCTCCTAATTGCCGGACCCAAAGACTACAGTTGTACAATGAACTGGGCTCAAGATTGGGTAGGGGTAGTCTTTAGCGACGAATCCCGATTTTGTCTTTAGACAGATGGAGGGTATGGCGGTTTCGTGGGAAATGATAAAATCCCAATTTTTTCATCGAGCGCCCACCATGCACGGCTAGTACATATGGGGTAATGGTTCGAGTAGTGATATGCCACAGAAGCACGTTACCGTTGGTATTCATTGAGGACACTTTAAAAGTTGCGTCTTACATCGCGAGTGTGTTTGAGCCCGTTTGTCTTCCATACGTTCAAGGTCTTAACAACCCTATTTACGGCGGTTCCTGGACCATTTCAACGTTGACGTGCTTCCATGGCCTGCTTGCTCTTCTGACTTGATGATATGATGGGATGACCTGTCACATCTGGTCAACAACCACTTGATTGAAAGCACACCTCGTAGGGTTAATGAGTGCCGGGAAAATCGTAGAGGACCTACGCATTATTGATCATTTCTTCAACTTTTTGTGTTACGGTTTTCAAAATACAATCATTTGTTTATATCGTTGAAACACTTATTCTATGAAACTTTTAATAAAATTGGTCCACGACCTGAAGATGTTGCACTATTTTGGGTGGCAAATAATGTCCTGCGTGCTGTTTACAGTTTAATTAAAAAATTCTTCATAATTCATGTATTCATACACTCAAAAATCAAGTAACTTAGTTTTACGATGTTTCTTATAAGAAACCGTGTTACTGAACGCGAGTGTATCTAAATTTAGCCCATTATTTTTTGTTTCGTTCAGTTCTTTTTGTTTCTTTCGACGTGATTCCTTTTGTTTTTAATACTTTTTTGATCTTCATATCCCAGGTCGTTCTAGGTGTTCCTTGGCTCCCTCTTCAATTTCTTATAGTATCTTGACGCTTTTCTCTAATTTAATTTCCATGTTCTCTAGCTCGTCTAGCTTCCCCACGTAACACATGTACATCCAATGGACGTACATTGGACGTACACAAACGGATCACTGTACGTCCAATGTACGTCCAATTTGAGACTAAATTGGACGTACATCTGGACGTCAGTTTGTGGACGTTTTTGGGACTACATTTGGGATCTTTTCGGACGTTCAATGTACGTCCATATCGTGCCGGTTCATGGACGTCCACCGACAAACGCTTATTGGACGTCTTTGGGATTGTAAACGGATTCGTTTTGGACGTTCACTGGACGTCTTATGTATGTCCATTTGGACCCGAATTATGGACATTAATGGACGTACTTATAAACGTTGTGGGATTAAAAAATAAATAAATTAAAAATGGAAAAAAGCATATATTCGAAAATAAATAACCTTCAAAAAATTTATAAATTCAAAAATTGTTACAATAACGAACTTTAACAATTAAAACTAACCATTAACACATTAAATAACATGAAACTTATTTTTTTAAAATACGTACAAAGAAATTTGTAAATTCAAAAATTGTTACAATAACGAACTTTAACAATTAAAACTAACCATTAACACATTAAATAACATGAAACTTATTTTAAAAAAATACGTACAAAGAAATTTGTAAATTCAAAAATTGTTACAATAACGAACTTTAACAATTAAAACTAACCATTAACACATAAAATAACATGAAACTTATTTTTTTAAAATACGTACAAAGAAATTTGTAAATTCAAAAATAATTTGCAGTGAACAACTTTACCTATTTAACTTTAACTATTAACTAAATAACTAAAAACTTAACCTTAAAAATATGAATATTCAAAAATAATTACCATACAGAATTTAATTAATTATTAACTAATTAAACAACTAGAAACTGAAAAAAAATCATTTCAAAGCAACACCGGTCCTTATCCACCATTTTCGAATAAATTTACTTAACTTGACACTTTCTAAAAAAAGAAAATATTACACAACTTCTTTAAAATCATTTTAACTTACCAATATAATCAGCTGCAATTACACTTATTCTCTCGGTCCTTGAATAATACGATTTAGGTACATTATTATCAAGTATTATAAAGCGGGCTTGGGATTTGTTTTGTAAATTTATAATAAACTATCCTAATCGGTAAAGTGAGTTACCTAAAACAATTAAAAAAATAGTAAAAAAATAACTTAAATACATTGTCATTTTTACTTACTTCGATTCGTTGAAGGGTTTCACGGACGAGTCGCAACGAAATTCAACTACACACATTTCACATGAAAAATTGGTTAATGATAACGTCAAATTTCAACGAACTGTTAACTTTGGGTAAAGCGCAACGAACGATGCGCTTCACTCAAAGTTAAGTAAAACCAAATGTCTTTGAAAAAAAATATCTCGGTATTGTGATGAAATCGGCGTCAGTGGGACCGAACAATTCATTTCCGTTAAAACCAAATGGCCAGAATATTGACCTGTATATAAGTTACTGCAAAGACGGTAATTCTTTGCCCCAACCGATGTGACAAAGAATACATTCCAAACAAACCGTAATAAAATTTAAGATATGTATTGAAAAGAGTAACTGTACAGATGGCCCGTTTATACAAAAGTTAAAGTCCTTTTATATGAGCCCAGTCAATTTGTACACTGACCTCTGCAAGGTTGGGCGTTTTTTGTGTATAAATTGACTGGACTACCATAAAAGTAGAGTTAAACTGAATTATAATTACAATTAACCAAATATTTTGATCTGAAACCAAGTGCGATCATCAATCCACCTATTTACCTGTAAATTCGAAGTGCTAAATACAAGGGCGGTAGGATAAGCACTAAATTAAAAAAAGTTTGCAATTGATTTAGTTATCAATTTAATTCCCAGAAATCACTTTCGCCCCATTCTACGGTATTGTATTTATAAATTTGTATCCAATTTGTATATCAAAACACCGTATTCTTCAGAAAGTCAAAGTCATAAAGTTATAAAGTACTGAGTTTAGTTATTATTTACATTTAGTTATTATTTCCATCATTTAAGATTGAATACATTTAACATATTTAACACTTTGTCAAAAAATTGTTAAAACTTGTTAAAAATTACATCACACAGAGGCCGTGTTTGTCATTTATTTCACAAATTAAAAATTAAAAATATAAATTATTAAAGTTAATTGAGGTATTTTAAATGCACCTATTTTATCTCAATGTTACGTGCGTTTCGTTTTCATCATCAGTAAAATACCTGAGTTTAATAATGCTTTTAGTTAAAGTTTCAAATTTTTTTTCAAATTCGTTTACGGACCGATCGATTTAAGTACATGAATGTACGTACAATGAACGTCCATACTGATCCGTTTATGTACTATCCGTTTATGTCCATAAATGTACGTACAATGGACATCCATGTTGATCCGTTGATGGACGTCCAGATTAAGTCCATAAATGTACATCCAGTGGACGTCCCATTTATATCCATTGCTGTAATGTACATTTATGGATGAGCTTGGACGTCCATTGGGCGTCCATTATAGATCCGCTTGTGGATCGTCCATAAATGGATAAGAAATGGACCAGCATGTACGTCCATTGGACGTCCTGTGTTACTTGGGTCTTGTCCACGGTTTATAATTTTCTCAAAAATTTTTTCATCTTCCTTATCTTTTGGTGTTGTCACGATCGTTGTTATACTTCTTTTTATTTGAATATGGCTCGGTTTTTCGGTTTGTTTGTTACTTATTTATTAACTCCGCCGAGTAAAGAACACCGCCCGGATCGTTCCCTCGGAGATTATGTTCTTATCGCCGGTTTTGTTTAACGCTCAATTGCTTACTTGTAATCAGTCGTATTGTTACTTTTCTGTCTATTTACACGTTTACGATTCTTGCGCTGAACTGTACACCACTCTCAGTCGCTCTTGTTCTATCGATACAGCTCAATTACTTGAGTTAAGTTTAGCAGCTCTACTTTCACGCAGGACCTAAATATCAGCCTAAATAGAACAAAAAATTTTGTCTTCACTAAGAAACATCGTGACAACATGGTGTTCAACCTAAACGTAAGTATTCTAATAAAAGCATACAAATGGTTTACAAATATAAATACCTAGATATCCTAATTAACCGCAATAATGACTCATCAAGAGAAGTGAAAACAAGAATTTAATTAGCACGTAGCTCTTTTATAAAAATGAGAATTGTTTAGTAATAAATCCTTAAACAATGACTTAAAAATCCACTTGTTAAGATGCTATTATTTACCAGCCTATTATATGATATAGAGAGTCTGCTACCTTGACACAAGCGATGGCGAAAATTATAGAATCCTTTGAAATGTGGTTCTACAGGATGTTTTGCATAATTATGCTGACGAAAACTGTTGAAGTGACTAACGAAGTAAAGATACGAAAACTTCAATATCTTGTTGTGAGAGAAGAGAAATACCAGCCACTACATGATAATACAAGGTAAAACTATTGCAAAACGAATGTTGTGGCTTTGGAATCTGAGAGTGATTTGGCTGCTCATCTAGTCACCTCAGGGCAGCAGCAAATAGGATAAAGATAGTTATCATGATCGCCAACTTTCGGAAGAAGATGACTCCCAAAGTTGGAGAAGAAGAAGATATGATTTTTATTTAGTTAGTTGTGAATGATTTTTAACAGTTTTAGAGCATTTCAGAATTTTGATGCAGGGTAGATTAAACAAATTTTGTTGAAATGTTAAATAAATTGGTATTGTGTAACTTAACAGGCACAAAAGAAAATTGTAATACAGAATTAATTTTATTTTCTCGGCGACTTTTGATAACCAAGCTACCAACCACAAAGTTAGTATACATACCGTATTTAGGCGTGTATAAGACGCACTTTTAATACCGAAAATAGGTAGGTAGAAATGGGGTGCGTCTTATACTCGGAATTTTAAAATTAAATACAGTAAACACCCTTTAGTTGCCACATTTCGCAGAACGAAGCAACTTTGCGTCTACAGCGAAATTCAGAGAAAAAAAATCCTCACAAATGTTGTCTCAAAATTCAGGTGCGTCTTATACACGCACGCGTCTTATACACGCCTAAATACGGTAATCACTTCTGATGAGCTTTTATACAGGATGTCTCGATAATAACGGATTAATCTTAAAAATCATCTCCTAAAGTTCCCCAGAAAGGTATTATTGGAAAAATGTGTTTAGACCTTTTTGCTACTTTTAAGCATATACTTACAAAATGCCTTTATGATCACCTTGTATATTTACAAATATCAATTTGTAACTGTATTCTCCTGAAATGTAAGAAATCAATGAGTAATTAACGAGTTGTTGTTGTACCGAAACAAAGAAAAATGGGGCAAAGGAACCAGACATAATGCCGTACACGCGCAAAGAAAAATAACTAAAAAGCTAGCGAAAGTATTAATAGATACCAAACACAAGAACAGGAATGTAGACATCTCGTATACAAACGAAAGAATTGTGTAGGTTATACTTAAAACAAAAAAAGTAGCCCAAAGCAATGAGAAAAGAGTTTTACGATGTAATCTAGAAACACTTAGATCAAATGCCATCGGAAGAATACACCATTATAACGGGAGATCTAAACGGCCAATAAGTAATAGAAGTACACTGTATAAAGCAAATGTTGAACAAAAACGTGCTGAATCATAATAGCGTAGTATTACTATTAAACTTTTGCTCACAAAATGGCTTTAGAATGAACACCATCTTTGATTACCACATCGAAAAATAATCAAGGTAACAAATCGATACTGAAATACAAAATCACAACATTAAACCCAATAAACCCAATAAACTGTAAGCGTGGACTAAGTAATGCAAACAAAGGAAAAAGATAACTTCAATGAGAAACATAAGCTCAATATTAAAAATTTAGAAGAAGAAAACATGAACACTGTAAACAAATAGACTCACAAGCCTAATAGATAACAACGAAGTACGAGAAAAAGACAATGTAGAACAGGCATAGAATAAGCTAAGAAAAAATATACCAACGGACACAGAAAAAGTGCGCTGGAGAAAAAAGGCGAGAAAGACAAATACCAGATATAAAAATTCATGGTTCACACCAGAAATAAGATTGACACATGGAGAAAAAAGAAAATACATTTACAACACAACTCATAACTGAAGCCAGATGTCGATAGAATTGTGAATGAATAACTAAAATACAGAAGAGGAAGATTGGTAGCAGAACTACAACTATTATTATAAAAAGTGCGCTGATATTAGAGGATACCAGACGAACGGAAACGGTATAACTGTCCCTCTATTCGAGAAATGGTAGAAAACATTTCCAGAAAATTACAGTAGCATTTCCTTGCTGAATATGGCATTTAACTTTACAACAAGAATAATAGTGTATACTGGCATGTCTAACGCTTCATTTTACTGTTACTTTGTTTATGACGGTGAAATATGGCTACCAATGCTCGTCAAACCTTTTGGAATTACGCCCTACAGTTCGATATTCTGCGCACGTAAAATTTATATGAAATTATAAGATTTCTGTAGGAACGTGTTGCAACGAAGGGTCGACGTCATTGTCAAATCATCAGTAAAATGGAGATCAACTGGTATGATGAATATTTACCTCACGAATATACATAATTAGTTTTCCGCATCATTTCTGCATTTAAATATATCTGTTGATATTCAGGGATCGGTAAAAATTGAATTTCACTTACAATATTATACAAATAGAACGGTTTAGTGCAAGAAGTGAAATAATAATTTATTATTTTACAATACTATTCTCCAGGAATTATCTAATAATTTTAAAATGTAATGTATAAAGAATTGAAAAGTTATACTATTCAATTGTGAGTAAGAAAACGCATTTCAAGTAATAATTTCATACTGAAATCTATTCATTTCCCAAAAAGAATCTAACAGTTCATGAAATTTGGCTTCTTTCACTGTTCTACATTTATACGGATCAAATGGATCCGGAATGTAACGAACTGTTTAAACTACATTGCAATTAATTAATTATTAATTAATTATTGCAAAGTATGTAAAACAAATTGCCATTAGTATGTGTTATAATTTAATATTAGCCTGAATAAAACGTGTATTTTGCAAAAAGCTTGAGTTTTGAAATCGTCACGCTTACAACAAATATTAACACTAAAAACCTTTGCTTAATTGCTTAATAATGAAAATCTATAGTTTGGTTATTTTAAATTAAACCAAAATGTAGTGATTGCCTTAATGGATTAAGCCGTCATATGGCAGAATTTAGAAATTACAAATTTTTGCCTCTACTTTATTTAATGAAACCATCTAAAGCGTTGTAGTAGATGTGCTTTGCTCTTTACATTAATTTGCATATGAAACTTTCCCCTAGAGGGAATTTTAGGCAATCATTTTAATGCCCATTGTGTAAATAATGAAATCATTCCCCAAACGAATGAGTAAGTAAAGCAGGTTTTTTGCTTACTTTTTAATTCGTAATTCGTATTATGTTACAGCGACGTTATGTCATCATCAGTGACAATTATTTATAATTTATTTCCTTTGCGCTTTTATTTTTCTTCGGTCGGTTTCTTCTGTTACACTTTGTTACACAATAAAAAACGAAGCCATGTTCTGTGGATAAAGAAAATCGGAAAAGTTTTCTACTAAAACGTCAACGTATTCGATTTATCTTTTTAACCCCAATTAATCATCGCAAGAACAGTTATATAAAGTTTGTCCAACTAGCAAACCATGACGTTGCCGAATTATTCTCGTTTTCTACTTTGAGCTTTTTGATGCAAACAGAATTCTCGAGCAAGTAATTTTATTTTTATCGCTGCCGAAGTTGAACACAAAGGTGCTTCGAAAATTATTGGAGGCTCACAAATTTCTAGAATTTAAGGAATTTCTGTGTGTGTTTCCGAAATGGTTTAGCTGATTCTAAGGGAGATGCGCATTAGCTTTTATATAACAATATCCGGAAGGCATTGTAGGCTCCACACCAAGCTAGTTTAACACCAGCGCCGAATTCAATAGTCTCATTATTTGTCTCGCCTTTCATAATCTGCAGACGATACTTCTGAACAATTTGATGGAATTTCAATATTATAATAAATTATAAGTACCGAACTTTGTAATTTGAGTCTTCGCTGCCTATAATTAATCATTTTCAAACCAATTCATGCATAAAAACGAATTTTTATATGAAAACTATAAAGGATCTTTATCTACAATTTTTCAAAAAATTTAATTTTGATAGCACACCGCAAAAACATAAAGTAAGGTTGCCGTCATGTCCGCGTCAGTAACTCTAATGTTTCCGGTTTGTCACAGGCTTATTTGAGATAACCTGACAGTTTCAACCCTATTTTATGTTGTAGTTACAAAACATTTTGACGTTTTTTACAATAAAATTAAGACGGAAAGTAATTAAAGATAAATTAATTCTTTTAGCATGGAACTGTGGCTACATCCAGCGAAACCAGTGTAGGTACCCAACCTGGAGGTAGTGTGACGTCAAGGACTGCTTCTGAAGCACCTCAAGCACCTACATCGAGTTCACATCATCACACCGGAGCCAAATTCCGACATGGCCTTTTACAACTTATGATACATACAATAGATCCACTTCATGACGGTCAGTATGGAGGTAGTTTTCTTAAATTTTATTACAACTTCATTGTGTGCATAAACACCCGCAATTTCATTTACTAAATGAAACAGTACTTTTATTTACTTTTGCATTGAATTATATTTACCATTACACGGGAATGACGGCATGATTTATAGTTGTCTTTTGAAACTTATTCATTATATTCAAAACTAATTTAACATCTAAAGCTTATTTGTTGTGGGTTCCAATGTAAACTATGTTTTTGTTATAATATCGTCGAGGAATAATGTTATCACTTTGATTTGTATGGGTAGGGTAAACTAACTCTAACAGTATATATTTAGGTATATACACTTCTTATCTCTAAAATTGTATAACATTAAAATATTCAAGTGGTAATTTATCTGCATACATGAAGATGTCTTCATTTGCAATCTAAAATGTTTCGAGTCGGAATTTATTTCACGTACTTTAAAATACAATATATATGTAGGAACTTACATAACTGGTATGTACCAATTTCTTTCTTAAAAGTGCAATTATAAAATTCGATTAAAGGAAATTTGTAAACTAGAATAATGAATAAATAAATAAATAAATAAAATGTGATTCTACCATACTCAAAGTAGAGTTTGATCCCTGGCTCGGACCGAAAGATTTCTCATTGGTCTATTTTGGTTCCGAAATCATGTTATGCCATTGGTTCAACTAGATTAATACTGACCACACTTAACTACCCAAACAGCGTTAAGAGAATTTTCTGGCCCCTTTGTAAACAGGAAATTTGAGGTGCAAATAGAAAATTGGTTCCCACTGCGTACATATGTTGTTCCACGATTGTACGATTGTACAAGCAGCATTAAAAAACTATACAAATATGATTTGCGCGTTATGAATAGAAAATTATAGGGTTGATACTATCTCTCTCACGAAAGCAATGTGGGCAAAATCGAGATGCGCCTCTATACATTTTGAAATATTTCCCAATTCCACAAGGAAATGTAATAACTTAATTGGTGCCAAGAATGTCTTTACACTATAATAATTTAGGAAACTAAAAATGAATTATTTTACTTTCATTTTAAATTCATTAACATTTCACGTTCAAAATGCGCATTAAATTCGAAAATAATCATACAATCAATAGGGACTGACGCTGAAAAGGAATTATTTTCTGAAGTAGATACTTAGCTGACTAATTTGTGTCAACTGTATCACGAAAATGAATAGGTGTTGATTGCAAATCGATGGCCTTATTCTAATGCCTTGTATCTGCAAATTGGAAAATTTCGGGTTTTAATATTTAGGTTCCTATCATCTCTTAAATATACTTTTAGTTACAGTATCTATACAAAAATGGTTTCGATTATTGGTAAATTACTATCGCAATTTAGTTTTTTCCATATTCTAAATTAAAATAAAAGAATATACAGGCTGGCCACTTAGCACGTGGACGGTCCATATTTCTATTGTTAAAAGAAACATGGAAAAATGTTATATACAAAAGTTATAGGATCCGTGGAGGTGCACATTCTTAAAATATTTTCTAGTATACAGAGTGACCCAAAAAAACGGGGCGCCAGAAAGATACTTTTTTTTAATGGCAACCCCCCTTTTTTTTACAGAATAGAATTCAGCATAAAATTCTACGTATAAGTACAGTATTTTAATGTAAGGTTCGTTGCGGTGTTGTCAAATTATATGTAATTTACAAAAAAATGTGGAAAAACAACCTATCCAAAAGTCGTTAAAAAAAATACTAGTTTAAATGTGTTACGGTGTTACGCTTTTATAAACATCAGAAAAGTCGGAATAATTCTGCAAAAGAAAACTGGTCTGGTTATAACTTATACAGGACATTTTTTACGGCGGTGTCAATATTGAAATTTTTAAAGTAGCAAAACTTAAATTTGAAAAAAAGAAACACTAGTTGGTAGCCGTAAAGATGCAACTTTTCTCATCGTAACGTTTTCTATGCAAAGTTCCGTGAGAACTCTCACCGAATAATAATTTGCCTTATACACTAAGAAAAAAAATTCTTATAGGTAAAGAAGTTCGGGCTTAAACTTAAAATTGCGCGTTCTTATTTTTGACCCAAGAGCTAGTCATTCTTGAGTTTTAAGAATATTCATTCTTGTTGTCAAATTTAAGAGTGGGCCATGCTTGATTTCAAGAATGTTTATTCCATTTGTCAAATTTAAGAACTCAATTTGATTCTTCATGACAAATTCAAGAAAGGGTCGCTCTAATTTTAAGAAGTTTTATAAGTTTTACATTTAAGAATAGGTCATGTTGATTTCAAGAAATTTTATTTAATTAAGAATGTGTTTTCTTATTTAAGAATTGAAGATGGCCTTATTATATTAAATAAGCACTTGTAAATGCAATAATTACTTCTAATTTTTACGAATGCTTGAATTGAAGGAATTTTAGAATATAAAGTTATTTCTCAAACATATTTTTATTAGTAGGTGAAAATTTAACATCACATCACATCCTGTTTAAAAATACATTTTCGGTTTAAGAACCACATTATCATTTGGTAACAGATGTACGTATAGGAAATGTAAGTTTGTCAAAGTCATTAGCTTTCTCAATGAATTTTGGCCGCCAAACAAATAAATTGCTTTCTCAAAAAATAATTGGCCAAAGTCTACATCAATCTAAAAACAAAGAAACAAAGTGCTTACATTGTACCGTGGATATATTTTTATAAAAAGTTACCAATATAGACCAGTTCGAATGCTTCAATAATGAGCATTCGTCATTCCATTTTATGCAGATTTCCTTTCCGCAAATCCACGTACTTCAGCCACGCTTAAGTTTTGTTAAATTCTTACAAAGAACTCTACATCCGCTAAAAAGTAAAATTTATTATAAGATAGATAAATAACACTAAATGTATAAAAGAAAATTAAAATTATTTCTTTAACTTCGTCATTACTATTAATTCTGTTATAGAAACAACTGGTTTGCATGTCCTTTTGTTTTTATATCTCTTCTTACTTTTCGTTTCGACGGAAATACACTAAAAAGACATTTTGTTTAATAGCTGTTAATACATTGAAACAACTTGTAAAACTTTTACAAAATTCATACGGTAAGCTAAAAGTGTGAAAAAAATTATAATTATAACAAATTTACTTACTTACATGCGAATTTATCATCCACAGAATCAGAAAATCCCCATAATTTCAGTACCATTTTTTAAAATGGTCTTTGTAACTCATCATAAGAATTTTAGAAAATGTTTTCCGATTGTAATAATTCAAGTAAATATTTGTTTCAACATCATCATATCAACAAAAGTTCAAACAACACGATTTGTTCCGGTCTCATTGATCACACCATCTTTTCATTGAATGTTCCAATCTTCGTTTTTCTTATGGCAAAGAGTTTTAATGATACGGTTATCGTCAATCCGATTTACGTGTTCTATCTAATTCTTCGTTCATTTTTGTTACTAGTTTGAAGATATTCAATTCATGTCGTATCAATTCGCTTATTCTGTGATCCAGCAACGTGTAACCTGCCACATGTCTCAAGAACTTCATCTCTGAAGATTCAGTCAATTGTCTTTCTCATTTTGTGAAGGTGCAATTTTCAAATCCATATAAAAGTGCTGGAACAACCATTACTTTTTGAAACTTTAATTTAGTTTCTTTGTTGTCATTGTAACCAATTATTATTTATCTCACAAAAAGCTTTATGTAAATTTTGCAGGTCATTAATATTAATGATTATTTTTTAATGATTTCATTCACCAATCGTTTAGCAGTATTTGGGCACACGTGTTTAATTCTGTCCAATCACAACATTATTATAGTGAGAATTTTCTACTGTAGAAAATTCCCGCGAGCATAATTTCTAGTATTTTGTTTACATATGTAACTTGACAGCACATTTTCTAGTTTTGACATCTGTCGCCAGTTTGATTTTAGTTTATAATGAATTAAACTGTATTTTTATGCTGTATTTTTTATTTAAACGTTAAAAAATAATCTTCCGAATACCACTCGAGAGTGCGAATTAATTAGAAAATAATTCTCCAGTTATTTTTTCAAACTTGTTGCCATTTGGGAATAGCCACTCGAGCCCTACGGGCTCTCGTGTCTATTCCCTGGCAACAAGTTTTCGAAAATCTGTCGAATTATTTTCAATTTATTCTCACTCTCTTGTGATATTACTTATGATAATTCATTATGACATCAGAATTTGATAATAATTTAATAATTTTAAGTTGTTGACGCCTTTTCTGTGGAAAAGCAACTTATTTCTATAAGTTAGAATTAAGTGTAATACTTTCTCACGAGAAAGCAAAAAGAGGGATTTTATATTTATATGTTTATAAGCAATCTTAGTACTTTCTACTAGATTGGGTGCAAATGAAAATTACCATTGTTACTATATTATTGTTGTCAATTACTTCTAGTTAATTACTACTATTATTATGAATTACAAGTTTTTATGTCTTTCTGCACGTTTTTGAAATTCCTCTAAATTAATAGCACCAAATTGTAAATTAATCTAGATTTTAGTGTAAAAACTAAAGAATAGAATGTGTAAAAGAACTCTGTGTGTTTTTCACTTGCAAAGGAACTTATGTAATTACATTGCGCTGTTGAACTATGAAACCCTTGATAAAACTATAGTACCTGCTTTTATTTACATACACTAAGATAGCGATTTAAAATTTTTATAATCTTGATTATGATTAAGAATTTTAGATCACTGGATCACTGGAGACATCGTTTGTCATTTTGGCAGCTTAGTGAATAAATGGCTGGTATTTGCGTTATCTTGTTAGTTTTCGTCAGTAGAGAATTAAGCAAAACTACTATCAATCAATCATAAGAGGATTTTCACTGAAATATATCTTTCTACGTGTATGCAAATCTGAACTGGTATAAATTTTGATGTATTTTTCGTTGAGAAATTTCAGCTTTCATGTAGGTTTTAATCGTTTAGACTAAAACGCAGATACTTTAACGATAAATTGCGTGACTGTATGGAATCACGTAATTTTTAGTTAAAATTTATGAATATTTACTAAGTTTCCGTCGAGCTGAAGAAATCGTTAGTGAAAAGTTTTCAATCAATAATCCACTTCACAGTCATTCAAAGAATAGCTGCTACATTATAATCTATTTGCTAAATACAAACAGTGTGTAATGTAGTTTACCCCCAGCAGGAACGATTTTTAAGTTACAATAGTTTTTCTACAAAAATTCGGGAGTTTAAGTTAATGTACGTATGTTGAATTAGGTGAAAGAAGTTTAATATTGTAATTACAAAATTTAACTTATCGTTTTTAAGTGTGATAAATGAATAACCCAGCTTCAAAACCAGACAACTCGATTTTAAGTCAATTTTGGGAGTTTGGTTGGTCATAAACACTCATTGATAGTCGTCAAAATATAAATGATAGGACATTACGATTTTTTTTATAAAATTGTAAAAAGTTGTCTAATTAATTGGTTGTGCATTTGCACGCATCATAGTTTTGTAATAAATCACGAGTTGAGTTCAACGTTAACAACGACTTGATTTCTCATTTTTGCAACGGGGCTACTCAAATATTACTTCTGTATCACAGAACAAACTTGGAACTTCTACTTTTTTGTTAACAAAAGATTTCGTTTGACAGAGCTGCGTGGGCAGATTTGAACAGCGCGTTGTATGCGGCACTCGAGTATTTTTTAATATATTTAATATGAGTTATAAGGAAAGATGGATAAAATTACATATGGGATAAAATGACAACGTGTATTTATAGTTTTAAGAGGTCAACTCATTGTTCCGTAGTGTCATTAACTAATTAAATTGGCAATATCTATTTTCTTCAGTATATCTACTGAACTAGTTGTAAGACTGATAGTGGGGGATAAGTTTGGTACCAAAAAAAGGGTTAAATTAACATATTGTGGGGTATCATTTGAAAGAGCTAACTGTAAGCATTCCAAAAATATTTTTTTTACAATTTTAAGTTCAGTGGTCTTAATGATATAGCTAAAAAAGGGGAAAAATGACCGGTCCCCCCTTCCTGTTCTCCTAGGTTTCTAAAGTTAAAATGTTGATTTTAATAGTGTTAGTAGCTATTAAGCAATAGATTACAAGAAAAAGTGTTAGTAGCTATTAAGCAATAGATTACAAGAAAACTGTGTAGAATATCGACAATGTAATAGTTGCGGGAAAATTGTTGTTTCAGTGCGGAACCCTAATTGTGCGGGCCTGACTCGCTCTTGATCGATTTTTAGAAATGGTCATTTTGTAAATCGACATTTATTAATTGCATTGAATTAACATCTTCATCTTGGCACATTAAACCACTTGTGATATATCCCATTACCTACTTCACATCTAAACATTTGCGAATTACGAAAAATTACTAAAAATTCACTTTCCAAAAAGAAATACAGAAAAAGCACACCGTAATATATACTTTTTGATTACTCCAATCAATCTGTACATCCATAGATGCAAAAAGTCGGGTAGTTCTGATTTTTGGGTATATTGTATATATAGGGGCACTATTGAAAAGAACAAATTTTCGACCTCGTGCCTGGTGCCGGCGCGGCGTCGAAAAACAGCAAAATTTCTGACCTTGTTCTAGTTTTCTCGAATTTTTTGCATGAAGAAGTAGTTTGACAAAAAAAATCATTCAATCCTAACTAAGACTTTCTTAACTCTGTAATAATAATTGAAATATCTCATTTAGTTTAGCTGTAAAGGGTACGGAAGGATCCTCCTTTAGCGTGTTGCGCCACTGTAACCAGCCACCCTAGAATAAAATTTTTGAGAGATTTCGGATATCGGATATCGGCTAGAAGATAGCCTCTACAATTTTTAAAAACTATCTGGAGCCACTTATCAGTAGGGAAACCATATAATATTCTTTTGAAAATTCGATCGAAATTTGAATGGCTGTAGCTCAAAAAGTATTATCTTTAGGAAGATGATTTTTATTTTAGCTTGTGAGAAATTTACTGTACTTCAAATAAGGACTGAATTATTTCTTTTGTTAAATTACTTCTTCGTGCAAGAAATTCAAGAAAACTAGAACAAGGTCAGAAATTTCGCCGTTTTTCAAAGCCAGCACCGGCGCCGGCGCACTGGCGAGGTCGAAAACTTGACCTTTTTAATAGTGCCCCTATACAGACAAAATCAGAGCTACCCGACCTCTTGCATCTATGAATGTACAGCTTGACTGGACTATTATTGATAAGTTCTATAAAACGATTGAGAAAAATGCTCGGACAGGTCGATTTTTATTTTATAATAAAATTGTCATTTAAAGATGAAATTATACCCCCCCCCCAACCCTTATGAGCTAGCAACCCCAACTTTTAAAATTTAAATAGCAAGGTTCTCCTTGTGATTCCTCGTTAAATAGCATCAAATTTAGAAAAATAATTTTTAAAAAATAAAACAATAATAAAATTAAATTAAATGTTCAAATTGCTGTCCGTTAACGGCGAGGCAATGTCCTAATCTAGAGACTAACGCTTGTTGAATGTTGTTTACCATTTCCAGAGTGATTGAGCGAATTTCTTGTCCAATTTTCTCTTTTAAGTCCGCAACGTTTTTCGGTTTATTAAAATAAATTTTAGATTTTAAATAACCTCAGAGGAAATAATCTAAACGGGTTAAATATGGAGATCTTACCGGTCATTCAATATGTCCGTGTCTATACCAATCTCCAACTGGACGTGCATAATGAGAAACCAAATTCTCGGATCGAGTAAATCAGGCCAGAATTAATCCAAATTGAATGAAGTTGAGATACTGTTTACCAGCCAGTACGGTTCAAGACGTTAACCTTTTGGGGATGTTGTGTATTCCCCTGCATCATTCAATGCGGATTTCCAACCGCCCAATAATAGCAATTTTGCTTATTTATAGTGCCGTTTAAGTAAAATGTTGCCTCATCAGAAAAGAGAATAATTCTAATAAATGCAGGATTTTCATTGGAGAGTTCCATGACTGTCTCTCAAAATTGCGCTCGTCGATCAAAATCATCATCGGACAGCTCTTGCATCAAGTGCACTTTCCCTATGGATCAGTCTAAAAACTGCATTTTCCGATATATTAAGATGTGAAAGCGATTCCCACAAAATTGAATGTGAATTTTCCTGCACCATTAACAAGGTATCCAATTGTCTATCTTCATCTAAAGTCGTTGGACGTCCGGCAATAGGTTTTTCTGTTACCTGTCCAAGATCGCAAAATTTGCTCTGAATGCGACTTACTGTTGATTGATATTGGAGAACGGTTTGGGTGAGTTTCATTTAACACAATACGGACTGCTTCATAAGTACGAATTCTATCTCTAAACCCAATAATCGTTAGAATTTCGATTCTTTCAGCTTCAGTAAATCTCATTTTTACTATCTCATTTCTCGAATCGTTAAACAAATAACACACACTCCATAACGTGATGTCAATAAATCGTATTCGACATTTTACTTACAACCAATTTGCATTTGTTTTTATTAATTGCCGCATCAACGCTGCTTGATCGACTATTGAAATTTTCATTTGATTTGTTGAATATCTGAGTTATTATTGAACCGATTTTGAAAAACTTGTATTTATTGTATTTAGCATAAAAAATGCTATCAAATGAGGAATCTCAAGGAGTACCTTGCTACTTGAATTTGAAATGTTGGGGTTGCTAGCGCGTAAGGGTTGAGGGGTTGATAGTTACATCTTTAAACAAAAATTAAAATCGACCAGTTCGAGAATTTTTCTAAAACATTTTTTTCAATCATTTCATAGACTTTATCCGTTACTTTCCGGGAAACACTGTATATACAAGGTGTAAACGAAATAAGTACATTAATTTTTATCAGTAGTAGAACTCGTCGAGATAAGCCCTTTTTTTATGTACCACTTTTTCGAAATCGCATTTTTTAAAATCATTTTTCCCCCCCACAAATTAACGAGCCTTCTATGAAATGCTCCAACAAAGAAAAATAATGACTTTTTATTATTGAAAATTAATTTGTCACTTCTGTCAAGTGAAATCTGAAAAAATTTCTAGATTTACCAATAACGAATTTACTGATATTGTGTTAACCTATGGTGGGAGCCAAGGGAATGCAGCCTTAGCTCGAGGAATTTACATGGACCGATTTCCGAACCGTCGTCTTCCGAATGTTCGCATATTTGTAAATGTGGTGCAGCATCTTCGAGATCACGGATCTTTTCAGCCTGCAGCTTACGATCGTGGTTGGCAGCGTCCATCTCAAGTTGCAAACATTGAGGAGGCTGTTCTGAACAGTGTCGAGGTTCGACCTGGGCTCAGCACAAGAAGGCTAGCACTGTCACATGGAGTATCGCATGCTAGAATTTGGAAAATACTAAAAGAACAGCAATTATTGTATCCTTATCATGTTCGAAAAGTGCTCGTTGGATAGGACGAAGCGGTCCTGTAGCCTGGCCTGCCCGATCGCCGGACTTGAACCCTTGCGACTTCTTTTCGTGGGGGTACATGAAGGATTTAGTATACTCTGTATCAATTGATACCATCGAAATGTTGCAAGAACGGGTGGAACTTGCTGCTGCAATGATTCGTAACAACAGAGCCATGTTACAAAGGGTAGAAGAATCACTTCGTAGGCGTCTTCAAGCATGTGTACAAAACAGCGGTGGACACTTTGAACAATTTTTATGATCGTTTTTCTTTATTTTCGTTAGCGCAATTCTCGCGTCAATGTTTAAAAATAAATTTGAAATAAAACTTTTTTTGGTGTTTATTGGTTTATTGTTTAAAATCGACAATAATAGTCGCAACTAATGGTAACCGTTTCATAAGGTAATCTTGTTGATTAGGTAACTTTGCTTCCAGTGGCGGGTAAGAAAATTGTGTAAGATTTTAAAGTAATTTTAACTCAAAAACAAAAACGTTTTAAAAAAACAGTTATTAGGAAAAGTTGTTGGTCTTGAAGAGTTCTATTACCAGTTAAAATTAATGTACTTATTTCGTTTACACCTTGTATATGTTAGTTAATTGTAGTACTAAAATTATAATATAAAAATGTTAAGTTCTGTAAACTATTTCGCCAAATTGAAAAGTATTGTGTCCAAAAATTAAACTAAACTAAATTAAACTTTATTATGCATCCTTATAACAATTACGTTATGGTGCTGGTATGTATTCAGAGTAGATGTCCTGTCTCGACATTCATAGATTTGTAATCTTCCAATAAATCTGGTAATTTCGTAAATATTGTTAAAATGTGACTACATCTGCTTTACAGTATAAATGGGATTGGCGTATATTAGACTTTTTAAATGCCTTCAACAGAAGTACTCCATCGAATTCATGTCTTCGGAAACATGTTTATATCGACTTAACCAATTATCTAAGTGTGTAGAACAATATTCCAGGGTTTGACGAAACAATTTACAGATGCCCTGTGTGCACTGACCGGCATAAGAAACAATTCAGTGAAGTTGTATCAATATTTAAGTTTTTTAATTAAATCAGATGCTATCTAGTAATCAAGCACATAAAAAGGGTAATGTGACTATGTAGACTTTTTGGGCACAATTACAAATTGTTGACTTTTCAAGCAATTGAGATAAATGCGGCTTGCGTTCATTTCAAATTGCATTCAAAAATGTGTGTTAATGACATTTATTGACGGAAAGGATGTTAAAAACGCACTAGATATCATTGATACACATATTCGAATGTGTAAAGCTGACAATGACTCGAAAATTTAGTTAAATTTCTTCAAAAGCCTATCATTTCTTTTTTTAGTAGGTTTTCCTTGTGCGTTTCCGTGTATCCTTTTTACCCTGAGGACATTTTACGGGAAGAACAAAGACAGTCGATATGCTCACTTTAATCAATTTTACTTTGTGAACAACAAAGAGAATCAGGTACTCTTCAATTTTCATGGATAATTATAATGATTTACAGAAGGTTCAGTTTTGTCAAGAAACTAGAACATAAATACAGTTTCACTGAATTTTTGAAGTGCTTCTGTTTTTGTGCCGATCAATGTATAAAAGAATCGTGTCGTAACCTAAAGTGCTTATTCTTCTATTTTAGGTAAAGTTGACGAGAAAGCAACACAGTTACATGCAATAGCATCGCTGAAAGTTCTTTTGGATGCTACAAAACCTCATAACGGTGCAACTACGAGTTCAGCTGCCAATCACATACACGCTACGAAACAAGAAACAATGTTAGCGCCGTCTCGTATCGGTGATATGCCTAACGGAATCTCCAACGCACTCACTGACGTCAATTTGGAGGCGGTAAGTGACGTCAATTTTGTGCTATTTTCAAATATTTCATTTTTTAATTGTAAATTACTTGAAAATTTTAACGAAATTGTTTAGAAAGTAACTTTAAAAAGTTTGACAATAATTTAAGTTGCTGAAAAACAATTATCCTTATTGATTGCAGTTTTTATATTTTCGAAACAAAACAACTGGAATATTTCTTATTTCACATAATGTAATTGTTTAATTTCTATAACAGATAATTTCATACTTTATTGACTGATACTGCAATACAGTAAACGCTTGGTTATATGAACAATTCATTGTACGAATCACATATTTCAGAAACCTCGCTTTTTGCCCCAGAAAAATCACATCTATATCTACATCTATATTTGGGAGGTATGATAACTACGTGTCCGAATAAGCAAGCATAGTTTAATATTTCAATAAAATGCATTTTCATGTCATTGCAAAGTAAACAAGTTGTAATTCATGTCAATTTTTTTTCTAACTACCGAATTTCAAAATTGCGTTAATTAACTATAATTGGTTGTTAATTTATTTTTTGTCTTTCCTGAACAGTAAGATTCCATGTATG
The DNA here is from genome assembly GCA_949768715.1 of Dascillus cervinus. NCBI lineage: Eukaryota > Metazoa > Arthropoda > Insecta > Coleoptera > Dascillidae > Dascillus > Dascillus cervinus. The sequence continues at coordinate 16,423,396 of OX458318.1, read as the reverse complement.
TATGTACTTACGAGGCGCCTAGAATGTGTGATGCAATAATAGTGAACAGCACTTTAGGTTCTATAATGTGAACAAGTTCAATCTCGATTTAGTGAACAATCTGTTTTGATGCAAAAATATGGTCTTTTCTTGAATATGCACACTAAACTTATATCACAGAACATAAAATAGAGTAGTAACCACAAGACAACTTCTGTCCATAATAGACCTAGAGAATGCGAGAATTCTATTAATGTATGAGTTAGCATTCCGATTGTTTGTTGCTCTGTTTATACAGAGTGTTTCAGAAATAAGTGTGTTAATTTTAATCTGTAGTAAAACTCACCAAGTTAAACAACTCTTTCCTCTACAGCATTTCGTACAAATTTTGTTTGTTGTTATGACCTGCAAGAAAAAAATATATTCTTATCTTATCTGTCATTATCATGGTTATCTACCTAATTGTATTTTACCTATGAGGTATATGAACCATAGACGGGTGCAAGTTTTAATAAGCAATGCATTTCAAATTTTAAATCCACTTGTTAAACCTTTTTTGAAAAATGTTGAAATAAAGTAAAATATTTAATGTGGCAAACTGTACTTCGCGTTAAAATTAGTACACTTATTTCTTAAACATCCTCTATAATGTACAATTTTTACTAGTTTTTAAATATGTATGGAGTTCAAGCTCTGGTTATAGTACCGTATCGTCTCTCTCTTCCGATTTCATGCCTTTATTCCTATCTTCTCCATAAAAATCTAGAGTTTAAAATATTTCCATCATATTGTAGGTACATTATGTTACACCCCAATATTGAAAATACCCAGTTCATTAACTGAGCAAATTTCGGGTCATTTCATGAACTGGCGTCGCTATTGCCCATTTCATATGAAATCGACAGTGTGTGCTATTAAAAAATACTATTTCATACTTATAATATGATAAGATAGAGACCATCAAAGTAAGACACAAACAATTCAAATAAGTTCACGTATATAATAAGGCTGTTATTTTCGGTAAAAATATATTTTCCTTGCATTACAAAACGGTTTGGCTGAGAAGATAGTACAAACGCAAATAATACAATAGTTTAATATATTGCAAACGTGAAAAAACTTAAATACACACACTGTTACATTAATTTTTATGAACAGCACTAGTTTTTGATTAGTTCATATAACCGAGCGCCTAGTGTCATTAGTTAGAAATATACGTAGTTTTTGTCAATAAATAAACGAGCCTGTGTATTATATATTTTTTTAGTTAGTTAATATGTATACATGCAATGATGACAACCTAATTAGAAACAATCACATCGAAGATATTCAATGATGTGGTATTTTTATGTGAATTTTATTTGGGGATTTAAAAATAGGTCTTTGATCAAACAAATAAAAAATGCGATAAAACTTTTTAAAAATATTAGAAAAATATTCCAACATCAAGATACAGAGATGGAGTCGTGAGACTTCCAAAGAGGAATTGATGCTACGTTACAAAATAAGGGTTATTCCACTGAAGTACTGAATAATTAATAAATAATAAATAAAGTTTTTATAACAATTTGAAGCAAAAATTATTTGAATTTTAGTGATTCTAATTAAATGGCCAAAAATGATAAACTTGAATTATAGCCTTTTTACAACCAATTGAATTTCTGTGGATGTAGATATGACTCCATCTAATTGTGATACTAAATTTGCCCCGTAATAATTTCAATCAAAACTCTGTGCGAAAGTAGACTACATAATATACATAATGGTTTGTAACTAGGTGGTCATCACTGTATGCGTTTTGGTTACAAAATCAATCAAATTAATAAGTTGGTTTAATATTTACTGGTTTAAATAAATAGATTTTTGTTATGTGAAAAAGAAAAACTTAAAATTTTGCCTAATCAAAATTACTTCGTATGAATTTGTTATATAAAATAGCAAAATCCATGGAAACGTGACACAATTGTGAGTTATTTGTCAGTGGTGTTATTATTCGTATTAATTGTTTCCCAACCCTTGCTCGTCTTTTATCTCATGTCAGCCCTAAATGTAGAATTTGATACCTATCCGTATGCACTGGACAGTGACCTTATCGTGTTCACAGTTGGACGATGTCCGTTTCTGAAAACAATAACTTGGCGTAATTTAAAATAAATTTATTACGAGAAAAGAAACTGCCATAGTCCTCGCTATCAATTTTTTCAAAACTGCACAGCAGACACTTTTAGATGGTTAAAAAAACAATTAAAAATTATTTACTAACAATGCAATTTTCACTGCCGATTACACACAACCTGTGTCTCATAAGCTGTTTTCGACAGGAGCCACTGTCAAACGGTGTGTGTCGCATGCATTTATAACGGCGAACGAACATCGTTTGACAGCTGCTTCAGGTGTATTTTGTGCACGCTCCGGTTTTTCACTAAAATATCTTAATACTTGTACTCTTTTGTAGAAATTAGAATGCCTATATTGACGTTCGCCTTTTGAGGTCCCACCATTAATGTGGTCGGCAATGAAAGTGTTAAATACATATTAGTCGCACTGATGCCTTAAAAAAAATTGAAATTTTAGAAAAATTTATAAAAGTTGTTTAATTAGACAATGGCTAATAGTGGTTTAAAGTGTGTTGGAACTTTAAAGATATATTTAACAAAGGGTTTCCGTAAAGTGTCAGTATTTTTAACGTAAGTGTTTTATTGTATTGCCAGCTATAACATTTAGAACTTTAATTCTTAAGTCCTTCTATGACATCCCAAAAGAAAGTAATCTAACTCCTGAATTCCTAAGAGCTGGTTACGAACACTTAACTGGTTTAATTTTCAAGGTTCCGTAATAATGCTCGAAAACACTCCAACCCAAAATCATGAAAGGCTCCGACGTATAATTCCCCTGTCATGAATTTGAGTTTGGGCGTTTTTAGTAATTTTTACAGAACTTTGGGTATTAAACCAGTCCAGAACTTGTAACTAGAGTTCGTGAATTCGGACACAAGAGTGTCAAGTCGTCTGAAAAACAATTCTCCCAAAATGTGGAAATGTGAAAACATGATGAAATGATGAAAATCCAACTGAAAGATATGATACGATTCATTTTTCTTGAAATTCAACTTTTAATACTATTGGTAGAGAAATTTGTAAGCTTGCGAAATATGCTCATGGATTTTATGCGAGAACGCTGCAAGTCCATCAAAACAACCAGCCACGAGAATTCAAGTCAAATTATCAGGTCCTACTAGACGATAATGCAGAAATTACTATAGATCCGGAGGGCATTGCAAAGACCTCTAAAATTTACTCTTCCAACAAAGATGACAGCCAAAATTGAACTATGGAACCAATTGATCAAGACAATGTAGGAAAGAGTCTGAATATTCCTAAATCTGAAGTAGAGAAAGTTATAAAGTATCATCTAAAGAACAGAAGTTTTAAGTACCCCACATTAATTGCAGCAACTCTGATACCTCACGCTAGTACGCCATATTATCAACGAGCGGGTCAACAACTTCCTATTACCCCAGATATCAGAGGAGCAGAGTGGGTTCATTTCCGGAAAAGGCACTCGTCAACAGATATTAAATGATATGCAAATTATTGGAAAGACTAGGGTCTTGAAGATATTCATGGTACTTTGTTTCGTAGATTATGCTAAGACGTTCGATTCGGTAAAATGGGACTCGTTGTGAAATATACTGGGAGACATGGGGACTGGGTGACATGGTGAACCACCTATACATGATATAGCTACATAATAACACATGAAGTACATTCAAGCGAATTTAAAACACACAATACACACTAAATAAGTCATGAGGAGAGTACTAAATGGATGGAATGACAACATCACAGTGGGCGGAAAAAAATAAACAACGTACAATATGCAGATTAGACCTTAATCATAACGGCAACTGAAAATGAGATGGAGACTGTTATGAAGAAACTTTCTAGAATAAGTTATGAGTATCGACTTTCGATTAATACTTCCAAAACAAAAATAATGATCATTGATAGAAGCAAAAATAATCTCCCGCATGTTAGATAACTAGCTAGATTTGAAGTGCTCGACAATCACCAACGCACGTGGATGCACTGATGAGATACAGCGAAGATTGTCAATCACACAAACGGCAACAATCAAATTGAGCAAGATATGGAAAGGCAGAACCATAATTAAAAACATTAAGCTTCGACTAATAGATGCACTATATACGCTTCAGAAATTTGGACACTTAAACAAATATACAGGAAAAAGATCGAAGCTTTTGAAATGTGGAGGTATCGAGCGGTTGTTTGCATCTCATCGACCGAACGCTGCACTAATGTCTTGATTCTGCAAGAACTCATTATCCAGTGCAAACTGATGAGGACAATAAATTGTATGCACGTTATTTACTTAAACCATATTGGCAAAAAAACTGGGACAATAGAAAATTAACTATTAGAGGGGAAAGTTAAAGGTCAGAGACCCCGAGGAAGATCGCCAAACAGATGGCCAGACCAAAGAAAACTTTAATAGGAAAATCCCTGCATGAAGCTGTACGTCTAGCTCAAACCCGGACAGCCTACAGGGAACAATGTAACATTTTAAAGTGTCACCTTAAAAGTGAAAGGAATGATGATGATGACTTTTATAGTATTCATACTCTTAGGTGTCGTTTTAGCCTAACGTATATCGGTCGATAACCAACTTTTGTTACATTTGACGTCTATCCCTTCTGTCATATTATAACAACCTACTAAAGTATGCTTTAAATCGGTTAGAACAAGGTACTCCACGTGACTATCATTTGTGTGTGACAATGAATTTATGAAGATCCTTAATTTGTTGCGGAAAAAATTTGATGAAATTTTTAGCTACTCTGATGGTACACTCATCAAACCTAATAATTGTGATCTCCTTTTCGCAAGACATAATACAATTGGACTACAGACCGTAGTTTATTGTAAATTTACCATAAAATCAAACGCAGTTTAGGGTGCTTGCAAAATATTAAAACAATTTAGCCATTACAAATTGTCTTTTAGGGACGTATTTTTTTTTCTCAGGAACACAAAACATCCAACTGCAAACTTTTAAATTTTGTTACAGCTAAAATTTTTGAACTAAACAAAATTATTTAAAGTGTCTGTAAATTATTAATAATGCCAAAAACAAAATATTCTACATAGGAGCGTCACTCTTTTATTTGTAATCATTATTGTTTGGATAAATTAAAAAAGGGAGAAATTTAAATTATTCACTTTAATGATTTTAAATTAAACTTTAATAATAACTTCTGATTGTGTCTGCATATCGATTGCATCACTGATCTGATTAAGTTCAATGCTGCAATAAACGTAATTTATTATCTATTATTTATATTATTACCTCTATGTTATTAATTTTATTGTTATTATTATTACTTTTACTATTATCGTTGTTTAATTATTCAATTTTGTCTGTTTAGCTTGGATTATTTGCTTATGATTGTATATGTAATTTATTTATTTATGTAAAAATATCGAACAATTCCTGCTTGTTCTGTTTATGTACATAATGTTTTCTATAACCTTTAGATTAAATAGTACCAGTAGCAAGGAATTTTTATCGTTTAATCTATTAAATTTAATCTTAAAAATTCCTTGATGTTTGAAAAAGGGCCAAGAATTAATAAGTCTTTTTTTCCTTTTCTTCCTGCAATTTAATCTTTGCGGCTTTTTAGAACAAACTTAAACCGTTAATTAAACGCAGTATATACCTACCTACCTGACAATTTATAAAGGCGACACTTAATTATCACTTTTCTTCTTCTTTCGTTCTTCATTCTTTTCAACTTTCATATATTCTTGGTCCTTGCAACACGTAGTTTAAATATGTAGGTAGCTATTTAATGATGAACTCTGATATATCAATTTCTTTTTCTTGAAATTCTTACTACCTTCGAACACTCTTAACATACACTGGCTTAATCCTGATTACAAAACCGTTTAAAGGTAATTAAATATTAGTAGTGAAATGCTTAAAATTGCCTCGTGTAATTTGAAGATAATGCGCTTAGCCTCATTTGAATTAGATTATCTAGATAAAATTGTAGTTGGCACTAATTTTCATTCATTTAGAATCATGCTTAATATGTATTATGTTTATTGTACATAAATTAAAGCATCGTACATAACTGGAAAGGTGACATTTGCTTATAAAAAAATTCACCTTCTTCAAGCATAAGCATAAATAATACATTCAGTAGCGTATCTACTTGCACAATTTTTGTGTGTAAATAACGTGCTTTTTGCAGCTTCATATGAAACGTTTGTGTTTGGGATTAAGCTTTCGCATAAATGATCACATTAATAAAGAAGGAATTTTTGATAACAACCTTACATAAAAATTTCTTCTTTTTTATATATTCCAGTAGCTACGGAAAATCAATAATTAATCACAATAAATTTCTGATTCTAGCGGCGTATGTCGTCGGTACGCGCGCGTAAATCGCTTACATCTCAAGCGGTGGTGTGTCTGCAGGTTGGCGAAACAGAAGAAGAGCCGCCGGAAGCAATGGACATGGGGTGGCCTTCGGGAGCTCGAAAGAGGATTACGTATCTTCTGCTTGCACCGTTAGTCTTCCCATTGTGGCTCACTTTGCCTGATACACGCTCACCTAGAGGTAACGTAAACTATAAAAACTTATAACTATAAATCGAACACCATCGATATTCACTAATTATTAAGCCTCGATTTAACAGACACATTTTAAATTTAGCTAATCCGGCTTTTACACGTGTCTTGATTTGTTTTCGCCAGCTCCCAAATTATTAAGCAGGGACCATACTGGCTCGCATTACTATGTAAACAAATCACTGTTGGCGTCAGAAAATCAGTGCATGTGGAAACGCTATTATAAGTCTAACACAATTTACGTCAATAAAAATGTAAGATTTTTGTTAATTACCAGATATAACAGAGGTAATTCTCGTTGTTAAACCGTAAGGACTGTTTCTCCAAAGAAATTGGCATTCTATTACAGTAAATTACAAAAGCAATTCTTAAAAGTTAAATTTCAATTAAGTAATTAAAAAAATAATATCAAGCAGCATACACAATTGGTTGCAAATGTCAATTAAGAATTAAGCCCGAAATCTGGCAGATATTGTCACGATAAATTTAGGGGGTGCTCTGCGAGAGGTATTGTGACATTGGGATCGCCTTTTTGACTTCAGTTTATGATTAAAGGGCATTATAAAACAAATCTTATTTATTGAATAAAATGAAAGCATGATAATATATATGTTACAAAAACTATAAAGTAAAATAAGATTATTGTCAAATTTCAAGTACTTACAAGCGATTGATAGGGCTTCATAATTAATCAATGAGCCCCTGAAAATTAAGTTTATTTCATTTCGCTATATCGATTTAAAAAAGAATCATCAAAATCGATGCCATAGAATCTGAGATATAGTTTTTGTTATTTGAACTATGCGCGATTTCGAGTTTCTCAGTTTACCCCTTCACTCCAGTTTTTCCCCTCAGATAGTCGACTTGGCGATATTCATTGAATATCTCCTATTTGCGAAATGCATTGTTTTGTATAAATTAAGAAGAATTAATTAAAAAATCATTTGAATTTATCACATAGAAGACGTTAAATATCATGATACTACAATTGTACAAGATATGATCATCCGGCGGACGAAAATGAGTTGGTTTCGCGCATGACGTCACTAAGCGACAATCGTATTTGCCTACGTTATAAAACATATAGGGAAATTGATTGCAAATAAAATAGTATACAAACTTCGGCAAAAGTACCATTCCTGTGTTTCGAGAACTAATTCATTTCAAGGCTACGCCTCTCGGTAAACTATAGGTCTCTCGACAGGAATGGAATACTTTCTGCCCCGGTATGTAATATACTATTACCGTACTGTCACATAGGGGATATTAAAACAACATTTCCATCTCCTGATAAAGTCCTAGATAGCTATCCGATAGTTAATAACAATCGTTGCTGTAGCATAGTTATAGCAACGATTGTTAGTATTCCGAAGGTAGCTACCTAGAACTTTATCCGTAGCTGGAAATACCGGCCCTTAATATGTATAAATAACTAAAATTCTATTCTATTTTTACACGGTATTTTTAATCAAGATCTAATTATTATTTTGTTTTTTTATTATTTCACCATTATTTGTAGAAATAAAAGGGGCGATATATTAAAACTATATGGTAATAACTTTGCCCCGACTATTTCACGCGACTGTAGTTGATCCTATGTGCAAAATTCAAGTGCCCAAAAACGTTGAATGATAGTGGCATCGCATTCATGTCTCTGTAATGTTCAGGCAATCTTCGGTGGTTGTAATTCTCATTTTAGACTACCCATAGATTCTCGGTACCGCATTCAAGTTAAAATTGGCTTCATCGCTCGTTACCAGATGATTCCTAATAATTTTTGTTTGTACCCATTCTTCTAAGCGAACGACGTGTGGGATATCAGATGTTTCAGTTCTTACACTAGTTGTATCTTTTAGGTAATGTTTTGCGGTTCCCCACAATACTACCATGAACGTGTTGAAGATTCTTGGTACACTGATTCTCCGACTTAAGTAACACTCGATTTACATAAATTCGCACTTACGTAAAACTTACCAGTTATGTGCACAATCCAGCCACTCGAGTCATTACAGGGCATTTCGCTGAAACGAGAGCTATGCTGCATTCCATTCAGCGTTTTTGTTTTACGTTCATCGAACAGACACTATGTGACAATATGTGGATACAGTAGAGCGTCGATTATCCGAACGTCAATTATCCGAAACTTTAATCATCCGAATGACGATTTGATTTATCCGAACGTCAATCATCCGAATCGTCGTTAACTTTGCCATTACATTGTTGCGCGACTTAAACTTTCAAGTTTTAAGATTGATTTAAAAATTTGATTTATAAAGTACATAAATTATAATGTGATTGAAATATTATTTGTTGTTCAATATATGTTTATATTCTATCATTTTGAGCGTTTTAGTGCTTCCCCCTCCCTCATAAACTATGACTGTTCGGTCATCCGAATTTTCGATTATAGGAACGGTAGTCGGTCCCAATTAGTTCGGATAATCGACGCTCTACTGTATTAGAAATCGTATAAATGGAACTAAAATTATTACTGTTAATCTTCATTTTGCTTTCACCTTGCAACAAATAAATAAAGTTTTTTAAAAGTACCATTTCGGATTTTACCCGTCACAAAACATTTTTTTTATTTGAATATTTCCGTTTTTTATATTTTTTTATAATGTTTTCATACTTTTACGTAAAAACTATGTACATAATGCAAACATCGAAAGTTTCTTATGACGTTGCGTTGCGCTTAACCCTGCAGTGGGCGCGCAGCGGTACTCAGTACCGCAAATTAAGTTTTTGTTTGATCTACACGTGGTTCTAGTCATACATAAATGTTGGCTCGTGTATGTGTCTTTGACCTATCCCACTAAAATCCACTCCACCCTTTTTTTTATTGAATTCATCTGTTAGTAGCAATCGGTCATTCCCTGAAGGGATCCCAGATTGCGGTATTGAGTACCGCTGCGCCTCCTAATATGTAAATGAAATTCCTAAATAAAATAGTTACGAAATTACACTATGGTCTCTTTTTATGCGGATTTGAAGTAATACGGTTTGCAATTTCAAGAAAATTGTATGATTGTACAATGATTAATGGTATTAGATTAAAAATGGATTTTACCAATGTAATTTTTTGTTTTTGCTTTTTCTTGTAAAAGTTACTGTAATAAAAAAAAAAATATTTTTTTTACCTGCACTATACATTTTTTAACTTATACTTGTACAAAATGAGTTTTATGTGTAGAAATCAGTACTATCCTAAGTGCGGTACTCAGTACCGCAGCGCGCCCTAACATGTAACTCAGATAGGTGCGCCCACTGCAGGGTTAAGTGATTTACAACTTTGACTTACGTAAAAATTCCCGGAACGTATTACTTAAATAAGTGGGGGAACTACTATACTTCGGACAGAACGAGGGCTTTCAGATTGTGAAAGATCTCGCATTTGCACGTTGCTGCCGAAAACAACCTACCAAGCAACGGATTATCGATTCAGAGGGCAGATTTCACGCATTAAAATGACGCCTATACGATGGGTTCGTTGGGTCTGGATTATTGCAGAATGAAGCTCTGTGATTTCTGTCTGAAAAGAAAAATTATAACAACATTGATTTTAGCAAAGTTGCGACCTTTTCCAACTGCATAAACATAAAGTAACTAGTGCCCAAAATTTAGGGAACACCTATTTCACGTAATTTGAGAAGTCCACATTGACTGATGTTACTTAAAATGTACATAATATGTTTTAAAATCTTCTCAATAACAGCAGTGTAAAGTAAACCTTTCGAACAGCTTTCAGTCGCATTCCATTTGAGTTGAATACACAGTAAATTTGAAAACTTGAGAAGCTACGGCAACAGTGGAATGCATTATTAATGGATCTTTGAATGTTTGAAATGTAATACGTTCCAGAGGCACACTTTATAACGTTTCAACTATAAATTGATAATACATATTCCTATGGCTTTAATTACTCAAACCGTACTCAGTAAACTAGATAAATCGTAACATAGTATGTGCATTATTATTTGAATGATTTGTAGGACCTAAAACTTTTGCAATGAAAAGCTACGATTCATTTCGGCAGACCTAATTTTGTAGCATAATAAATGGTGAGGTTAAAACCTAATTTCAGCCCATTGTTTTTAAGTCTTTCGTGTCAGAAATTACGTTTGAAATTGGCGCATGTGCCCTTAACATGGGATGCAGCGTGCTACTTCATTTCATGCGAATGTCACATATTAGGTATCGTGACTATTCGAAACTAACGGTAATAACATTTTAAGCTTAGATGTTCGTTATGGAAGGAGCAAACTTTTAAATCGTTCTTTAATGCTGATCATACCGAACAAGACGATAAACATTATAAGTACTTCCTACCTACTTACTGGCGTCATGTGATTACGATTTTCTGCAAATGCAATTGTTAATATAATTACTTCCGCGAAAAATAGAAGGTACTTACTTGTAGTTTTTTTTTTTTTTTTTTTTTTTGTTAAGAGGAGGTAACCTGTGTGACTACTAACTTCCTCCCCCATACGTCTTCCTCACCACGGGAACCACATTAACATTACGTCAAGTATTACTTCGAGATGAGTGACTGTTTAGTTCCATTTACATCTTATCATTAGATCACATCGTTTGGTAAGCTTTCACTCACACTTTTCACCTTTCGTTTTCTTTCCCTTTTACCTATCATTCTCACTCTCTATCACTCTCTCCCTTTATCATCAAAAAATTGCCTCTTATTAGTTTGCTTTCACACACACTTTTACTCATTTCATCTTCTTCCTCCTTTACCTATCATTCACACTCTCTATCACTCTCTCCCTCTTTGATCATCTTAGATTGAATTGTGAAGAAGGCATCCCTTGACTCCCCTTGGTAATGGACCCTCTGGCTGTCAAGGCTTCACATGAACTTGCATCTTTAATTGTGATGTTCGTTACAACCTAAATGACTCAATAAGATTGGTTAAATATGATTCAAAAAATAATTAAAAGAAATAAATAAATAATTAAAAATGTTAAACCTAGGAGGCTTAGAATTTTTACTATCAAAATCAAAGTAGTATATTGAATAATTTTTTGACGTTTCTAACATTTTTACATTTTTCGCCGTAACTTTACAAATAAACTGATGGAATCCATCTCGCGACTTTACGAAAATTAAATGAAACTTATTTGCTCCTAATAATTACTATAAACGCTTCACGAGCAAAAAATTACAAAAATCTTCAATTGGTAAATTTTGACGTTTCTAAAAAATTTCAAACAGATCGAAAAAAGAAAAAAGAAAAAATTATTCAAAATACCTCATATACATTCATTCTCTCAATCACACAACCTTTAACCTTCATTCTTCGTCAGAATCTGATATCACATCATCTCTGACGAGGAGTTCCTCCCTACGAAATTCCTCTTGCTGTTTTCCACGCATAATGTCCCGCATCATGTTGGTTACTGTTTTCCAAGATTCCTCGGAATCCAATAATAACTCAGAAATATTATTCTGGTCTACATTACAACCCATTTTAATCCTAGCATCTCTTCGGATGCTTTCCCATTCGTCACAAATGAATATAGCATGTTCTGGCGTGTCTACCTGCTGGCAAAACCAGCAAGTATCGACATCCGCCTTTTTTATCCAATTGAGATATTTTCCGAAAATTCCGTGTCCGGACATGGATTGTGTTAAAAAATAATCCATTTCTACCCACTTACAATTGAACCATTTTCTAATATCTTTAACGAAAATTTTTGCCCAACCTAAATAATCGTCCCATTGTTCTTGCCAAGCTATCATTAAGGATTCGTTTGCCAAAGAGGTATGATCTTTGCCCCTTAAATAAATTTCCGATCTTACGTTCGCTTTCATCCACAAAGGAGGCATTCTGGCAAGCACCTGCACTGCCTTCGTGGATATTGTTCTATATGCGGATGTTATTCTAATGGCTAACCTCCTGTTGACCCTATCGAGCATGTTTTTATAACGCTCGAATCTTAGGGTTGTTACGGTACTGATTCATTAATTAATTTCAAATTCGCGCGGAAGTCAATTTCTCTCTCTCGACAAGCAGGGAATCTTAAGGTCGTTGAGGTCAGTGCGCCGAGTTCGACAAAAATGGAAAGTGAGGGACAGAACCTGACTGGGTGTGTAGAAGGATGGTCACGCGTGGATTCAGCGTCGACAAGTTGAGGTATTCCTAAAGGGAATTCGCAGTGCAAGTAGTGAAAAATAGGGTGCCGTAAATATCTGCCGGTCCACCGGGATACCAGCAGTCCAGGCGATCTACACGGATGACTTCTCCAGGGCGGGATGATTGAGGAAAAGCCGCCAGCGCATGGAGCCGTGTCGATGTTGTAGTTAAGTTGACCGTATTGATACTTGTCGAATTTGATGCTTTCGTGTAATTGAAACATTTCTTGTATTTAATGTTATTCGAGCATTTGTGTTGCATTGTTGCAAATTGATGGCTTTCAGCCTTTTGGGTACCCTAACTTTTTAATTTAACTTTATCAGTAATTGTAAATTGTTTAATCACTTAACTAGTCAATACACTTGTTATCTTGTTCGTGATTGTTTCTGTAACCCCATTGTCGAGAGAGAATTCTGCTTTGTCTACTCTCGAGATATTTCGATCACCCCAAAGCAGTGGCGCCCTATCAACCTCCGGAGAAGAATGAGAGAACGCTTCCCACATAACCTCGAGGATTAAATTTCAACCTACCCCCTCGCCGACTTGAGCTTAGCCAAGCAAACATATCTACGCGGCCGGGAAACCCGTAGCAGGGTCTTTATCCAGGCAGGGGCGCCGTACAAAATCACGGAAATTACCACCGAGGACAGTACTCTGCGTTTGCCAGCTTTCGGACCTCTGATGTTCGGCATTAGCCTTGAAAGCGTCGCGGCTAATTTCATTCCCTGTAAACATACCTCTTGAACGTGCGTCGTTAATTTTACATCTTTGTCTAACCAGACACCCTAATATTTAATAGCATCCGAGCTATCTAACCTAAAGCCGTCGATATCGATCGATAAGCTTTTAATTTTCCTTCTCCCTGCCAAAAGTACCATTTCTGTTTTTTGCAGGGCGATCTTGATCCCCATGTCATCCAGCTTGCGTTTAACTCTACCGAAGGCGTATTGTGCTTCCTCTCGTAGCGCATCTTCAGATTTAGCCTCTACAACTATCGCTAAATCGTCTGCGTACGCCACGAGTGTCACATCTTTTCCCAAATCGAGCTCTAATATATCGTTATAAAATATGTTCCAAAGGGTTGGACCAAGAACCGAACCCTGTGGAACACCGCTGGTTACATTAATCCGTTCTCCGTGAGAAGTAACGATGCAACGATCTGATAAGTATGATTGTATCATCCTTATTATGTGAACCGAGATATTAGCTCTCTTTAATGCCGAAATAATTCCTGCCCACGGTGCCGAGTTAAACGCATTCTGTATGTCAACAGTTATCATCGCACAGAAACCGCGATTACTATACGCCAATCGATTAATTCGATTTGGCACTTCGAGAATTTTACTGACTGCATCTATCGTAGATCGCCCTGCCCTAAATCCAAATTGATTATCATTCAAAACACTTTTATCCTTTAATTCTCTCTCTAACAGGCCCTTAATGACACCTTCGAACAATTTACCCGCGACATCGAGCAGACATATCGGTCTGTATGTGATTAAATCTCCTTTCCGTGGTTTCTCTATCAATACTAGGAAAGCAGTTTTCCAGATGTTTGGAAAATAACCTGCTTTCCAACATTTATCCAGTACCCTGGCTATGACCTCAGGGTACTTTAGAGACAAAAATTTAATCACCTCTGCAGGAATTCGATCGGGACCTGGAGCCTTACCCGCTCTGATTCGAGACGCAGCATCCAATACGTTCTCTGCCGTTAAAGTTTGAGCCTCTTCCGGAGGCATGTCAAGTATCGGCCACACATTAATAGGATGAGATGGAAACAACTTCGCCACCTGTACCCGGGTATCCTCTCTACCTATTTCAATGCGTGGACGAAGCTACATGTAGTTATTAAATACTTATGTATTCCTATATGTACTATATGTACTATGTACTTTCTATTTTTATAACTTTTACACGGCTTTATCAAAACTGTTCTATTGTTTTTGTTTTAAGATATTATATTTATTGTATATGAAATATATCTAAACGAATCTGTAACGGATAGGAACGAAGTTTAGCAGAGTTTCTCCTGTAGTTATTTTACTTTTAACTTTTAGGGAGGAAGTCTATATTGCATTGTATTATAAAAATATCCCCAAAATTCATACAGTTTTTAATTGAATCTTTTATGTTTTTAAAATAAATGCACAAACATCTGCAAGTCCGAGGCCTTAACTGAATCATAGATCTAGTTAACGCTCTGTTAGCTGACACCGCTGTTAACTTCGTTTCTGCAACTGACCCTAAAGGTGTCTCATCAAGAACTAGAGGTTTTAAATTCTGAATAAATTATTAGTTTCTAAAAACTTATCAATCTATTATTAGTAGAATCCTTTAAAATTATGTGTGAAACATAATATCTGATAAATCTGTGAAAATAAAAACAAGAACCTTTAATCACAAAAAAATTTTATATAAAATAATATAAAATTACTCACATAGACGCGTTTCGGTGGCTATGCCACCATCTTCAGTACATCTACTAAATCTAATTTTACAAACTAAGCCTTATATACTATTATTTACGCATCCGTGAATTTAACACTTGAGTGAGTTTCACGGATGGTTAGTCAAATCTAGTAATCTATACAATGGGGTATTGGGAATGGGGCCCATATCACTATTTAATAATTTTTTCCTATTCTTATATATAATCAAACTTTCCCTACTATTTAAATTCCTATAATCTGATTCTGCCCTAACCAATTTTAAATTGTCTATACCTATTGTATGGTTGCATTCTAGTACATGCAGGGCAACACTAGATTTCTCTGGTCTATTGTATTTGATATGAGCCATATGCTCTTTGAATCTGGTAATGATAGAACGTCTAGTTTGCCCAATATATACCAAATCACAATCACTACAACTAATCTGGTAAATACCTGACATATCCCTATCACTATTTTTGTCCTTCGGATTACCCAACAAACTACTTAATGATCTATTGTTATTACTGTGAACTATTTTAAGGTCAAATTTGTTAAAGATTCCACCAAGGCCTGCTATCTTTTCCTTTAACGAAGCAAAGGTACTGGAAAGAACTTACAACCATTAGGAATATTGCGACAAGTAATGGTTTCAATTGTAACATAGTAGATAACATTATACGTAGGAAACAATTCAAATTGTCCATTCAAAATTGTACCACTTTTAGCAGCGATACCGATCCTAAGGTCAGATTTGTTAAAGTTCCTTACGACCCAAGAGTTACAAATGGCCTTGGTGGAATCTTTAACAAATTTGACCTTAAAATAGTTCACAGTAATAACAATAGATCATTAAGTAGTTTGTTGGGTAATCCGAAGG
Organism: Dascillus cervinus; assembly: GCA_949768715.1. Taxonomy (NCBI): domain Eukaryota; kingdom Metazoa; phylum Arthropoda; class Insecta; order Coleoptera; family Dascillidae; genus Dascillus; species Dascillus cervinus. The sequence goes on along the minus strand of OX458318.1, from coordinate 16,407,303 downwards.
ACAAAAATAGTGATAGGGATATGTCAGGTATTTACCAGATTAGTTGTAGTGATTGTGATTTGGTATATATTGGGCAAACTAGACGTTCTATCATTACCAGATTCAAAGAGCATATGGCTCATATCAAATACAATAGACCAGAGAAATCTAGTGTTGCCCTGCATGTACTAGAATGCAACCATACAATAGGTATAGACAATTTAAAATTGGTTAGGGCAGAATCAGATTATAGGAATTTAAATAGTAGGGAAAGTTTGATTATATATAAGAATAGGAAAAAATTATTAAATAGTGATATGGGCCCCATTCCCAATACCCCATTGTATAGATTACTAGATTTGACTAACCATCCGTGAAACTCACTCAAGTGTTAAATTCACGGATGCGTAAATAATAGTATATAAGGCTTAGTTTGTAAAATTAGATTTAGTAGATGTACTGAAGATGGTGGCATAGCCACCGAAACGCGTCTATGTGAGTAATTTTATATTATTTTATATAAATTTTTTTTGTGATTAAAGGTTCTTGTTTTTATTTTCATTATCGACATCACAGGGTCCACTATATATATATTATGATAAATCTGTGGTGATTTTTTTCTCCAAATGTTCAATTACTTTGTTGCATATAATATTCAAGTTAATTTCATCAATAACCGTACGAATGTTATTTTTTAAATCATTAGTTGTCTGTGGATTATTTGCGTACACTTGATCCTTAAGAAAACCTCAAAGGAAAAAGTCTAATGGTGTTAAGTCACTTGAACATGAGGGCCAACCAATGTCACCATTTCGGAAAATTACACTGCAAGAAAATTTTTCGCGCAATAAATTTACAGTTTCTCTGGCAGTGTGGCAAGTAGCGTCATCTTGTTGGAAGAAAAGGTTATCGAGGTCCATTCGTGAGGTAACTGATAAAATTCATTTGAATAATATGTGTAACAAAGTAATTGAAAATTTTGAGAAAAAGCACCATAATTATGCAGAAGAAGTCGTGGTGCACATTTATCAGACATTTAAAGGTTTCTACTGTATGGTATATTGATGTTAATAGATAAAATAAGTTTTTAAAAGCTAACAATTTTATTCAGAACTCCCAAGTTCTTGTTAGGACATCTTTTACAAAAGTGCGTTGATGTTTTAAAACATAAAAAAAATACAACTCATTACAAGAAAAGTTTCACACTACAAAAAAAACTTCGGGAAATTTTTGCAGTCAGCACAACTAAATTCTTAAATATCAAATTAAACCTAATAAACTTACGAATTCTAATGGCTCACTGTGAGTTAAAAAACAAAACATTGTTCAATAGTATTTTTCGTGCGACCCTGTCTGAAACTAATACAATACTACTACATACTACTAATACAGTTTAGTAGGTTCGAAATAATTTCATATCGCCCGTGAAAATAAAACGGTGTGACATTTAACAATTCAAAATGAGTCAATTTTCCAGTCAATTATAACGTAAAATTGATAATACAATAGAAGGTTTAATGCGGTTTAATAAATTGTTATAATTTCGTATTTTGCTTCTTATTCGTGGAATAGTCTTACAAAATACAATTTGTAGGATGAATATTTTTTATAAACAACATAATTTCGTTTGCTAATAAATCGTCTGAATTATCGCAAATATTCATCCTTCGTGATAAAAGCATGTCTACTATTACGTTAATATTACGTAAATAGATAGCTATTTTTACAAATTCATTAATTTTTTTCTAAATATTAACTGATGCAAAACAGATTACTGCTGCAATATAGAAACTGGAACATTCTCTCTTTAAAACTTTTCTACAGACTTTAAACTTAAATACAAACACTTTTATCTCAAGGGCGTAAACTTTATCTTACATAATCCTAGTCTTTCCATCTTGTCTGCAGCAAAATTTAATTGATTCTTTCGTTAATTTTATAATCGCAACAGTAATTACAAAGCATTATAGGATTTTCCATTTGACACTTATATAATTGCTACTACTCAGATTTTAAATTGGCAAAGATGCTAGATAATCTAAAACGTGATACAAAAAATAAAATTAACTATATTGTCTGATAGACATTTTATATCTTTCGGAAAGCAGTCGTAAATCATTCCAAACATAACATAACATCATGTTACACTAAAGTCTCTCCATTAAATGTTTTTTTACAGGTATGCGGTCAGTTAAGTTAATTTCCGACACGGATTTGTAGAAATACCGCTTAAAAAAGGAAAATCATTCGTTTCCAATTTCAAACGTACTCGTTGATTAGTTTTTTCGTTCTATAGATTAATAACACTTTCTTGCATACTAAAC